>JAQSVV010000327.1:2400000-3041623 GCA_036375495.1 Agrotis segetum | reverse complement strand
TTAATATCTACTGATAAGTGTGTGACGAACTGACCTGACTTAATACAAAAGTATAATTTATCTGCAGCTTTATTTTGCGGTTCAATTTGCAATACATCTTGCAAGATGTCAAAGACTTTTCCGATTTCTTTCTTTTGAATCTGTCCACCAGTTTGCTTACAAATGGAATGTTATACTATCCTACATAAAAGCTGTCAACAATCTAACCGAACGTCCTTGCACCACATTTTATCAAAACTACATCAAAAACAAACAAAACCGAGAATGAAAACGCACCTAATCTCGCAGGCCGGCCACGTTGGAACGTTGAAATCAGTCATTTATTCCGAACCGAGTGCTCTACACACGAATTATCTGCATTAGACATGTTAATCCACTCATTTTAACTGTAATTTTATTCGGTATTTATCGGTGCATTCATTACTGGCGACCGCAAATCGGGCGCCCAAAAAGCCTCGCCATTTTCCACCATACGCTATCCACATTAGTACCTACATTCCCACACCACCGCACGTGTGTGTACGACTGTACGTGTACGCACTAGTGACGACTGTACCATATTACAACTAATGTAACACATAGAGGGAAGAAATACATACACAAAAGAAGTGTAGAAAAAGCTGTCAAGTTATAGAATCAGGTCTTACCTTACAAATCATTAAAAATTTAGTTTTAATTCCGTGAAACAGCTTGAATATGGAATGCCTTGATCTATCAAGTAAGTTTAGAAACGAGCTAAATTAAGATTAGAAATCTTAAATGAAGCTCAAAGTTATGTGCGTTCAGAAATATAAGTGTTGTGTAGAAAAAAACGATTTTGAGATAGACATCATTCGAAGGCAATTTTTTTTATTTGACTGCTCTAATTACCAAAATCTTTTACTTTATATTTTACTTTATTGTAGTTTATATGAACTCCCACACATTACACATAATCAACAAACCATAATAATGTGTTTATCATAGTCATAAATTATGATGAATATCGCAACTAATAAGTTGATTAATTTGATTGAACCTAGTCCACTCAATATAAAGGGTGATTGTATTTGAATGTGTAAATTAGTGGTCTGTTGAATCGGTGTTATGATTTACTTCATTATAACATACATGGTCGCAATTGTGTTGGACTAATGATAATAAAATACATAATTATAGAGGGTGTACCCACAAACCCCACCCCATGGTTTAGTATACAATAATTACTACTAAGGAATTGACTGACAGTTTAATTTCACTTGAGGGGTGTAACTTTCTGGGTCGCGGTACTGTCTTATCAGGTAACTGTGGCCCTGGAACATAAAGGGCTATTGAAGAAACACCGTGGATTGTGTCAGTAGCAGTACGAGTCTGACAGTCCCCCCTGGGTGGGAGGTCTTAATGAATGACTGAAAAAGATGAGTGATGTGGACTGTAGATCAAAAATAATTACCCTTTGTTAGTGAATTTAAATCCTTTAATTTCTGGAAGAAAATCTTTTACATACGTGTGTGACAGACAGCCAACCAAACGAACAACGTCAAATTTAAAAAAAAAAAAATTTTATATTGGAATACTTAAATAGAGAAAAATAAAACATTAAAAAGCAAGGAGTCCGTAACATCCTGCCCCTCGTGCAGCACTGCACCAACAGTCAAGGAGAAGAAGTCTCAAGCTTTACGAGTTTTTTGAGGGGCCGGCGTAACGTACCTCCGGCCGTCGCAACGTCCACCACCCTATTAACGCCGTCTTTGCCTGGGAACATCTTCACTATACGGCCTCGTGGCCATGTCCCTCGTGGGTAGCGATTCATCGACGATGATAACCATGTCTCCTATCAAAAGATCTTGACCATGATCTCCCTTAACCTGGGTTCGTGTTTGCATAGTCGGCAGCACTTCGCGCACCCAGCGGTTCCAAAAGTGATCCGATAACTTCAAAGCTTTCTTCCATTCAGAGCGTCCGATCAGGTCACGGTCTTCCAATGTCGTTGGCAGGGTTTGGTTCGATGAAGACCCGATGAGAAAGTGGAACGGTGTCAACGTTGTTGGGTCATCTGGATCTGTAGACACATGAGTGAGAGGGCGTGAATTTACAATCGCCTCGGCTTCCGCTAACAAAGTCACAAATGTTTCCTCTTTGGGATATCTTTCGTTCAGTGTAGCATTCAGTGCTACTTTCACCGTCCTGACGAGGCGTTCCCAACATCCTCCGAAAGTAGGCGCCGCGGCTGGGATGAAACTCCACTTAATGCCCTTTGTGGCGACAAAATCTTGCACGTTATTTGTGTAAAATTCACGTAGGATCCTGTTTGCGCCAACAAATGCGGTTCCATTGTCCGAATATATAGTCTGCGGCATTCCGCGTCTGGCAAAGAAACGCCTGAGACCCATTATTGCAGAATCGGCGGATAGACTATTTACCATTTCCAAGTGGAGGGCCCTGGTCGTGAGGCATGTAAAAAGGGCCACATAGCGCTTTTCATGGCGGCGTCCAATGGTTATGTTGACAGGACCGAAATAATCTACGCCCGTGAAGGTAAACGCTCGCTGGTGATGAGCTAATCTTTGTGGTGGAAGATCTCCAGTAGTTGGATTTAGCGGCCGTGATTTGCGAATTCTGCAGAAGAGGCATTGGTTTGCTACAGCTCTGACCGTGTCGCGAAGTCTCAACAACCAAAATCTTTGCCTTATCTCATTTATCACGGACTCATGATTTGCGTGACCTGATTGCCGATGGTAATATTCTACTAATAAACGTGCGACTGGGTGGCG
The DNA here is from genome assembly GCA_036375495.1 of Agrotis segetum. Classification (NCBI taxonomy): domain Eukaryota; kingdom Metazoa; phylum Arthropoda; class Insecta; order Lepidoptera; family Noctuidae; genus Agrotis; species Agrotis segetum. Next base: position 3,038,870 of record JAQSVV010000327.1, on the reverse strand, counting down.
ACCGTCAAGTAGGATCGGGAAACGGGAGTCGGGATCGATGCCTTCAACGGCCTTTATCCTTCCAGCCAAACGCAAAAGATTATCTTCTCCCAGAGAGGGCGATAGTTTGATGAGACGGCTGCTTGGAGGAATTGGTTTCGTGTTCGAAATGCATTGAATTTCTGGCAAAAAGCTGTCTTGTTGAACCCGCTGCAATATGTGCCTTTCAGCGGCTTTTATTAAATCGGCATTCAAGGGTGTAAGAGTGGTCGACGCTGTTGAAAAGTAGGAGCGGGGGTGAGCTATCCCACTGTTTGATTTTAAATTTCGAATTTTAGCCAAAATATTTCTAAAAATAGCCGCAGCTTGGTGTACCCGAGCTGTGGCACGTAACAATCGTAGCCAGTCACTGAAGCGAGCTAAATCCGCTGTGACAGGAGTAGGTAATGCTGTGCTTAGTGAAGTTGGTCCCACCAGCTCGATCCGTTGACACTTAAGCTCTTCCCGAACTGGTGCGACGCTAAGTGGCTCCGTGGGCCAGTCCTCTGGGGACTTTAAAAGAAATGATGGGCCACAAAACCATCTGTGTGACGGTTCCAAATGAATTGGGCGCAATCTGGTTGCATCATCAGCGACATTCAGATCTGTCGGTACCCATCGCCAATCTTTGACCGAAGAATTTTCTAAAATTTCACCTAGCCGATGGGCAACGAAAGGTCTAAATGCTCGCGCATCACTGCGCAACCATTGGAGGACAGTCATCGAATCAGTCCAGAAGAATGTACGCACTGGCTTTTTTCGATGACTCTCCTTAATGACAAGTGCCAATCGAGAAGCTATCAAAGCGGCTTGAAGTTCCAAACGTGGGATTGACGTTGGTTTCAAGGGCGAGACTCTGGCTTTGCTTGCGATGAGAGTAAGCTTGATGCTTCCGTCAGGGTAAATCAAACGCCAATATGCAACGCAGGCGTAAGCAAGCTCACTTGCATCTGCGAAGACGTGAAGCTCTCTGTGGGAAGGTTCGTAGCCTTTCGCCCTTGCATACCAACGCGGTATCTTTAGCAAAGAGACATTTGTCAGGTCTTGAAACCATTCGAACCACTTGGATGCTTCTGTTTGTGGGAGCTCCGTGTCCCAATCGATATTAGATCTCCAGGTTTGTTGAAACAGTATCCGTCCTTTGACGACTATGGGTCCTAATAAACCTAAAGGATCGTAAACGCGCATAACATATGACAGCACCTTGCGTTTTGTCAGTGAACTAGGGACTGTTTCAATTAATCCTGTTCGAAAACCCAAAACATCAGCGGTAGGGTTCCATGCAATACCTAGGGCTCGGATGCTGTTATTGGATTCGCCAAGATCAATTTCCAACGGTTGAGCAGCCCTGAGCTTCTCAGCGACAAGGTTTAGTGCCTCTGGCTCATTGGAAATCCATCCTCGCATTTCAAAGCAAGCTGCACTGTGCACGGTCACAATATCTGCCGCCAACTGAGCTGCTTCGTCGACGCCATCTTGTGAGTCGATGTAGTCATCCATATAATGACTGAACAAAATAGCGTCCACGGCTCTAGGATGTGTTTGTGCGTGCTCTTGAGCATTTTTGTTTTTTATAAACTGTGCTATAAAGGGGCTACAGCAAGCACCGAAAATGACAGATGTCATCCTGAACTCCTTTATGTCTTGTGATTTATCAGATCTCCACAGATACCGAAGAGCGTCTCTGTCCTGCTCTCTAACCCGAATCTGAGGAAACATCTCTTTGATATCCGCGGTTAATCCGATGCGACCCTCCCGGAAACGAAATAAAACTTTAAGTAGCGGCTGGAGTAGGTCAGGACCGGAGAGCAGTAAAGAATTCAGACTGACTTCTTCATTCTTAGCTGCTGCATCATGAACTACCCTGACTTTTCGTTTTTGGGGGTGGTACACACCAAAATGTGGTAGATAAAAACGAAAACCGCCAGAATTGTTGTCACGTAAACCGTCAAGTTTGTTACCACAGTGTGTGTAATATGTATCCGGAGCACATTCCTCTGCATAACCTTTCGCTATCATGTTGTCTATGAACGTATTGTATGCTTTAGCAAACTCGGACTCTTTAGCCATACGTCGTTCTAAACTTAAAAAACGTGACATCGCCTGCGGGTAGCTGTCTGGAACACGCTGTATATGATCGCGCCACGGCATGCCTACTTCAAACCGACCAGTAGGCAATCGTTTGGAAGTCGCTTCCAAAATGTCGACTGCTCGCTGGTCTTGTTTACTATGCAGAGTTTCCGTTTTAGTAATACCTATGGAGTCGAGTTTATACTGTTCCTTAATCAATGATTCTAAATTGTCATCATTGTTTGTATCTAAATGGATATGATTAACGAACTCGATCAACTTCGTTTTGCTAGAAGCAACGCCGTATAAAGTCCAGCCCAAAACTGTCAAACAGGCAACGGGTTCGTTCCTTCTACCAATTCGAACTTCGCGGTTGATTGACAAATGCCAATGTTCAGCTCCAATGAGGATAGTTGGAGTTGCGTCGTCGTACGTCAGAACGTCAACCAGATCGGACAAATGTGAAAAACACTCAACCGTTTCACGTTTGACCGACTGCGGGCGCAAACACAAAGACTCCATAGATCGAGCATTTTTTACTAAAAATGTCTCCTGTGTGTATCTACCTTTAATGTGAAAATCTACATATGATATTGTTGTATTTCGCTCGAGACCACCTATGCCATTTACCGTTATGGTCTGTTGTGGCCCGGTCGCCCCTATCAGTTTGGCGATGCTGGAATCTATGATGGTCGCGGTGCTCCCGTCGTCAAGGAGCGCGTACACGTTGCAGGTTCCAGCAGGGCCTGAGACTGTAACTGGTATTATTTTTAAATAAGCACGGGGGCGAAGAGCTAAAATAGTTTGTGGTTTTTGTGCACCTGTCGAGGTCGTAGACACAATCACTTTTTCACCGGTTGGTTCAACAGTATTTGATGTAGGGTGTATATTATGTTCAACAGTTATCGGGTGTGTAACGGTATCTATGGCTTGCTCGTTGAAGGTATTGACGAGGGGCGGCGATGGCTGCCGGTGAAGAAGCGCGTTATGCCGCAAAGAGCAGCCATCAACGCCACACGGATTCACTTTGCATGTTTTCCACTGGTGAGAACTAGCCTTTAAGCACCTATAGCAAACCTTTGCTTTACGCAACCACTGCCATCTATCATCGATGGACAAAGATTTAAAATGTGTACACTCCCTAATGTTATGATCTTTTTTGCAAAATACACACTCTCTTTTTATTGTAGACTCGGCTTCAGGAGTATGTTTTGACTTCATAACAGCATTGTGAACATTTTCACGCTTTAATGGTTTGTCAAAAGAAATATTGGGTTGCAGTTGTGTCGCACTAAACTCGGGTGACATACCAAAACGAATGTGTTGATCTAACTCACGCTTTAAAAAGTCGGACAGAATTTCGAGTTTTGGACGTCCTGAAGTGACCTGCACCGCAAAATCTGTCCACCGAATTTTCATAGTGGGGTTAAGTTTCCCAAGAACAGCGTGGAACAACTCAGGTGAACTCAGATATTCTAAGTGGTTTAATAATTTTATAGTGGATATCGAATTACGTACCCGATTAGAGAGTATTCCGAGTTCTTTGAGATCGTTACCTAGGCGTGGAAGGTTTTTTAATGAATTAACCTCCTTGTAAACGATGAGCTCGGGACGTGCGAAGTTATCTTCGAGGGCGCGCATGACTTCCTCTGGGTCATCCGTCGACATCAACAGCGCCGCCACGGCCTCACGCGCGGGCCCACGTAGCGCAATGTCAAGTCGGTTTATGTTATCTAGTGGAGAAAAATTAGCTTTTGTAACATTGTAGGTACGTTTGAACTGTAGCCAATGCAAAGTATTGCCGTAGAACTGAGGCAATTCCAGTTTCTTTACACCAGAAGCAGAGGCGAGAGCCTTTGCGGCGGCCGCGGTGTCAGCTACAGCTTGTAATAGTGTGGCAGGTTGGTCAAGCTCCGTGGAAATGAGCGGGGGCGTACAGCCAACCGCCTCGGATGCTTTAGTGACATTTTGTAAGGGTTGTGTTTGTCTAATGAGAGCTTTAATAGGGAATGCAGTTGTCCGTGTGGTCATCGGTGGGTTTACCGAGTGACCGGGGGGTGTGCCAGGAAAACCTTGATCACATCCTACTGCAGTGACGTCTCTATCAACACAGCTGTCAAGATTTTGATTTTCTATCCATTTTTTAGTTCTGTTTACGCTTACCCGTGTAGAGCTCCGATGGCTGGCGCGGCTTCCTGCGCTTAAAGCATCGGCATCGATAGTCGCCAGCTCGGCTTGCAATTCGCACTGTTCGACCTGGTGCTGTAACGCGGCGAGTTCACGTTCGCGTTGTCGCTCACGTTCGGCGAGTACCTGGTCGCGGTCGCGCTCATGGGCGGCGAGCTCCTGCTCGCGCTCCAGGCGGCGACGTAGGACGAGCGCTTCTGCCGCTGCTTTTTGTGCTCTCACAGTTGCCGACGAATGTGATGAGCGGCTATGCGCGGTGTGCTCACTGCACGCGCTTTTGGTCGGTAAACCAGAGCTGTGAGGCTGAGAATTAACAGCGTCGGGGCCGGGATTGGTCGACATAATTTTGTTTTTGCTGCGGGTCAGCATTTATCTACGTGTTGATGGGATGGAAACTAAAGGAATGAAATTAAAATGGGTTTTGAAATGGAATAATAGGCACTGTAAACTAATGGAAGTCGAAGGACCAATGAAAAAGATGAGTGATGTGGACTGTAGATCAAAAATAATTACCCTTTGTTAGTGAATTTAAATCCTTTAATTTCTGGAAGAAAATCTTTTACATACGTGTGTGACAGACAGCCAACCAAACGAACAACGTCAAATTTAAAAAAAAAAAAATTTTATATTGGAATACTTAAATAGAGAAAAATAAAACATTAAAAAGCAAGGAGTCCGTAACAATGACCTTTTTGAAGTATATCTATACTGATTTTAAAGAAACTGAAGATTTTGTTTGGTAGAACGCTCTAATTTCAGGATTTTTAGAGTTGGAAAGTCACTGTATCGAGAAAAGCTATTATAGGCTATTACAGCCGCACAGGCCGATCTTCCGAGTTAAGCCGTGCTTGCCGAAGTTGGTCTGTGGATGGGTGACCATCTGTCATAGCGAGTTTCCTCCGTGCCTCGGAAAGCAAGTTAAGCTGTTGGTCCCGGCTGTCATTTATAGATCTTTGACAGTCGTTACTGATAGTAAGAAGCTGTAAAGTCTGACAACCAGTCTTACCATGGGGTATCGTATTGCCCAGTTAATGGGTTGTGGAGGGCCGACAGGCAGTCGCTCCATGTAAAATACTAATACCTAGCTGCGTCTGGTACGATTGGAAGCCGACCCCAATATAGTTGGGAAAAGGCTAAGCAGATGATGAACATCACGGCAAAACCAATTTGTGCCAAGCAGTGGACGTAAAACGACGAGGAACAGCAATTTTTTAATAAAATGTTTGTTTTGTTCCAGGGAAGAGCTTCTCATTAACAATCACGATATCAACGAACCCACCTCAAGTAGCCACTTACCAAAAAGCCATCAAAGTCACTGTTGATGGACCCCGGGAGCCCCGCTCCAAAACTAGTAAGTACTCCTTTATTTAACTTTACATCATAATATAGATAGGCTATCATATCACATATCACAATCTGTTAAATTTCTTTAATAGATTTTCTACCTTTTGTTCACAATAGTAGAAGGTTATATTCAATTCGGGCACGCCGCAATTGCGGCGGTAAGACCCCTTTTGAGGAGTGGCTGGAGAGACGTCACGGCGTCCTGACCTATCGGATGACGCAGGTCCTCACCGGACACGGAAGTTTCGGAAGGTACCTGTGCCTGATGGGGAAGGAGGAAACGCCCGGGTGCCACCACTGCGAAGATCAGTGCACCGACGTGTCCTCACGGCGGCGATAGGCGGAGACCTCTCGCGCCCGGCATTGGTTGCGGCCATGCTGCGGGGCGAGACGGAGTGGGAGGCGGTCTCCTCCTTCTGCGAAGCAGTAATGCTCGTGAAGGAGGAGGCGGGCCGCGAGCGAGAGAGGACAGTGTCCTCCCTCCGCCCCAACCGCAGTGGTAGGCGCCCGCGGCATCGGACGTCAGCAGATGATCCTCGGTCACTGTAGGCGCGGGCATGCGGGCAGCGAGTAAAGGGCAGCTCGCTGCCCGACCATGGACCACGCGCGCCTCAAAGAGCGTCAGCACACTGACGGGGCCCCCCTTTCAGAGGGCCAAAGCCTGCCGGAACAGAAAGGGCTATTGAAGGACACCGTGGATTTTAATCAGTAAAAGTCTGACAGTCCCTCCCGCCCTGCCCGGGGCCGGACGACTCATTTGATGATGTTATCACGCTAAAAAAAAAAAAGGTTATATTCAATTGGTAAAATTTGACGGGTAGGTTGACTTGCAGGCTGCATGCATCTGTACGTACACTTACGAGAGTTACCGACATGCCCGGCGCGGCGGCTTCATTATGCAAGTGCCTTAAGAATTTTACAAAGTGCACAAGATAAAAGTTGATTTGACAAGTGACAAATACTTTCAAAGCATTTCGTAATTTTTTATATTGAATATCTAATCTAATCTAATCTTATAAAATCGAAGTTCGTCAAGTTCATTTGATTTGTCGATTTTATTCAGTACAAGTCTGACTGTCCCTCTCTTCCCGCCTTGGGTAGGAGGACTCGTTTAAAGATTTTACCACGATTAAAAAAGTACTGTACTCTAAAAGTACTACAGATATTATTCGTCAAGGCTTTTGTAGGATGCGTCTTTTACGACCAAATATGTTCTGTTCTTGACCTGTTGCTTTGGACCGCACCTTAACCAGATTACAAAACTGTAGTATCCTCATTGACTGCTACTATATCAACGAAGAGACACTCCATCATTGTTTTTTTTATTTATTGTATGTTTTTGTAGACAGACAACCACTACCTCTGGTGTAACCATATTTCAAAAGGTGATATGAATAGATAGGTATATGATGATATAAATGATTTTATGAAAATTGTTACGAATAAGTTTTAGGTTCTAATGATATTGGTATTTTGAGAGATGCAGTTATTTTGGTTCTCTTTTTAACCAAATTAATTAAAAACAGCTTTATTAACCCAACTATCACATTCACAAATATAAACAATGCGGTCATATCGGGAACAAACAACAAATAAAATACATTTACAAAATACAAAATTACAAGTTACCAATTAATTAAAAAACTAATATGAAAACATAATTCGATCGCGCGTGTCCTGAGCTCGACGCAATTTGTTATTATTCGACGTCGCGCTACGAAAACCGCGAGCATTAACAATTAATATTATATATTTTAATAATGTGAACCGTTTCTATTATTATCATGTAGTTTTCATATATATGATAGTGGCGGGCGGCGCAACCGCGATATCACAATTAGTAGATAAACCCTTTTCTTCCCACGGGAGTCGGCGCTGATATGACGATTGTCGTATGTTTTTTTTACCTACTTTATTGTTGTAAACGTTTTATTTATTGTGAAGGTCATATTTTGTAATTGGGGTTTTGTGTAAGTAGGTTATCGTGTTTTAATGTATTAAATTATTATAATAGCGATGTGGACGTATTTTTTGACGCCCTATGAATTTTCTCTTTTATTTATTTATTTTAATTTTTCCCGTACATATTGCTAGTAAATTTTTATTTATAGTTTATAATAGCAAAGTTTAGATGTTTAGGTAGACATGGTCAAATAAATCACTTACACCCATCGGTAATCACTTACTTCATCATTTTAATTTAACCCAATATTAATAATAACAGGTTCCTCTAAATATCTCCAACCACGAGCTTAAACTTCACCCTCAAAACAATACGAATAAACTTTTATTCCCCATCAATTCCACCCCACATTCAACCAATATCTAATTAATAACATAAAACATCGTCTTCCGCCTGTCAGTCACGCGAAACTAAGGAGTTGTTCAAAAGGAGTTCGAAGTTTCGAACTATCGACAAAATTGGAGGAAAAATATATGAAAAAAAAAAAAACACGTTACGCCATATGGAGCGCCGGAGCCGGCGGCAAACAATAGTGAAATTATATCAGTAATAAGTTGCGCTCACGCACTGCACAACTGCTGGGACCTTTGTGCCTGCTGCCGACATGACGTCGAGCAGACTCAGGGACAATATTTCTTTAAACATTAATATATTATCAGTTAAAAATGTAATGAAGGAACGATGAATATTCTGAAGTTGCACTTTGAACGACAGACAAGTGACAGAATTTGTTATATGTAATAACTCTGCTGATTGGATTCTTCAATCCTATTATTTTTATTGTCATTGAAAAAACCGTTATTTATGTATCACCAAATAACGTCAATGGACAATTTGTACAAGATTACAGACAACTAACTGTTGTCACTGTTGTCAGCGGTTTCATCCGTTAAAACTCGAAAAATTATCTAAATCTGTATAAAAACTATCATATTATGTGTTAATCTAGATTATAAACTATCTGTGTGTTTCATTTCATATAAATCCGTTCAGTAGTTTTAGTGTGAAAGATTAGCAAACATCCAAACAAACTTTCACGGTCATAATATTAGTAGGAAGTAGGATAGAATTTCAGTACAGTCAACTAACCATCTCTACTTGAATGATTCCTCTTAATTAAATTAAACAATATTCATTAGCAATCAAGGCATACCCACTACTTCATTAAAACCAGATCTTTATCAAACTGTACGGTCACCAAAAATCCTTACACAATATCAAACAAAGAGTATAAAGGGCACAAAAGGCTAGTACTTAACGAATAAGCCCCAAACTCTGGGGCACAAGAAAGGAAGATATCGTATGCTGGGGGACTTAAAAGTTTGACTTAATAGACTTAATTTCTAGGTGGGACATAAGCCGCTTCGCAGTGACCCTCGCTAATAGCGCTGTACTCCCACAGTACACGGACTATCGACTATCGATAAAATGCAATTTATTTGTAGCGGTCGAAACTGCAAATGATAGCTTAAATAGTGTAGTGTGCAAACAATAACTGCGTTCCGCTTGAAAAATTTCAATTTGAGGTGGAAATTTTATCAGAATAATAATAACTGTAAAAACGGATTTTGTTACTGAATTTATTAATAACTGCAGTGGTGACATTTAAAGAAAAATAATAATATATATTCTTTTTCGAAAAGTAACGACGTAATTACATTAAGTCAAAAAAACAAAGCTAATAAGCTAATACTGAGATTAACTCCTCTACAAGTGCAAAAATGTCAATGAAATGTAAAAACAAACCACAATTCTAAAAATATACATCGACATCTAACACCACAGCCCATCACTACCCTATTATTGTAAAACAACAAATAATAATTAACTGGCTGCATTTGTTTGCGTCGATTCACTACATAATTGCGGTATACGACCATCTTACATTGTGTATGCTCATAAACTAATTATCTATGTATTTTTTCTAACACAAGACCCAAATAATTAGGGCGGTACCTTTTTAGACGTCCGACAGAAGGACCGCCAATTTTGGCCACGATGGGAAAAAATGGACCACCTTTTTCTGTAATAAGGTGATTGACACTTTGATGTTTAATTGAAGATCGGTCGCCGGAAACTTGTAGTTTTTAGGCTTGTTAGAAAATTAAATAAAATATTAACTGTAGTGCGTGACAGAGGTTGGGGAATTAGTTCCAGTTTTGGGTAGTTCAAAATTGGAGCTGTATTTGTTATTGAATTGTTTCCCTGTAAAATTAAAAAGTATGTGATTAGTCTGCAAATTAATTTAAATTGAATAAATATAAAATAATAAACGTCAACTTATTCGAATGTATTTTTTTCCAGTTTACTCTTTCGCACTTTACGGCATCCCCTTCTATTTTAGGTGATAAATCATCAAATTGAGTCCTTCCGCCCATCAAATGAGTCCTGCCAGCGTAAGGGACTATCAGTCTAACTAAAACCCATCGTTGTTCTTCCAATTGCCCATTGCGTTCTAGAGTCACGGACCCGCGTGGTGGATTACGGCCCTCTCCCTCTCACAGAGAGGAGGCCTGTGACCCAGCAGTGGGAACATTATAGGCTGATGATGATGATGATAAACCGTTCTTCCTCACAGGTACAAATGCATCACCTCACCAAATCCGGTCCTTCGGTCTTCAACGGTCCTTAATCACATGCGACGCATCCCTAGCTCTTCGAGAGATGGAGTACAAGAGTTCTCCTGTGAGGAGTCTCCGGTCCCTCTCTCATGAGGAACGAGAGTACAAGACTAATGCCAACCTACCCGCGGGAGGTATGTACATAGACGGTTAGTCAACCCTTTTATATTTATGTAGGCAGATTTTTTTTCTAGGTGGTCCAGTGGACCAACGCGTTATTTTCAATTATTATGGAAAATAACAATTTTAAGAAAATTAGAGAAGTTTACTCTAATAAAGTATTTAAAAAAAGTTTTACTCATCCCTTACATTTAGTGGATGTTTCATGTGGTGAAAGAGTTCAGTGACCTTTAACAGGAGTTAGAAAGTGCTACAAATTCTTGTTAAAATAAAGCTGTTTACGGTTATTATAGTGCGGCTCCCGTATTTACAAAAGCTTTGACTTTATTTCGATTCAAAAAGTCTATCGCACTTTATACATATAATTTGTTTGACTAAGTATTACCTAATAATACTAATAGTCTCTGAAGCTGGAATTTGTTTAATAAACACTAGGTTCATTAAAAAACCATAAGCCGAGTATTTAGAGTACCTACGTTGATTACACGTTTGCGAAAGATGCATAATCAAACATAGTTTAACCTTTTGAACTCAATGGGTTAACCACACGTAGATACTTGCCTAAATAAATTAAATTTTCCTCAAAAGTGTGATATGAACCAATACTGCAACAACATAGGTATTTGGACACTTCCTGTCGACCCAAACTGAACTGGTCAAATGGACATTTGTGTCATTAATTTATTTGTTATGTTGCGTTTATCATTTTTATCAAAATATTTTAAGCCATACAACTCAAAATGATATTTTTGTTTCTTTTTTTTATCACTCTAAAGATATTATGAATCTTTTGTAAAATTTCTGTTTTTAGTTGTAATTAAAATACGGCTAGCAAAAAATAGCAAGCTGCTAAAAAAATATGTGTGCAATGCACACCTGGGAGGAGTGAATCCTTCAAAACGAACATAAAAAACACTGTATGTTTCCTATAGTATGTACCATTTAACATGGCAAAAGAGGTCATTCACTCCCTCCTACCAAGTTTTTCATCACTAAGCGATAATGACACTTATTGTTACCTAAAACCACTAATAATTGACAGTTGCTTCTATCGCTACAGTATCGTGGTACCAGCCTGCTTGACATATAGGGGTTGTGAATCTTGTGTTGCTCTAATTAAAAATTATTATTTTTTATTTCTAGAAATCAAATTGTGTGCTTATAAATTTACGCGGGACGTAAAAAATGTTCCACAGTGTGTGACGGAGTGATAGGCAACGGCCCTTTTTCCGTCATATGTATTTTCGTCCGCGCGCGGATCATAGTAGATTTTCAAAGTCGATTGTATGTTTGTTCACGATTATCTCGCGTTTGTCTGAACCGATTTTCATGCGGTTTACGTAAAAATGTTTATTACAGTCTAGGGAAGGTTTTAATATATAATAATAATGGATGTCTTGTGACGTTGCCCGCATAGATCTGTTTTTGTTGCTCGCTTGGATATAAATTTCTTAAGTTGCTGATTGTACGAAGATTTTTGTTGAATGTCTGAACTAAAAAGGGTAAAATAAATACTTTTTTTTTAAAAAAAAAGTACCGACTTCAAAAACAAATACAAAAAAGTGGAAATAACTTTTCTTTCGGAAGTCGCTGGCATTAGTCAATGACATAAAAATCAAAAGCCACCGATTTCCGAAAGAAAAGAAATTTACACATTTTTGTATTTGTTTTTGAAGTCGGTACTTTTAAAAAAAAGTTTTTATTAATAGTAAGGGTACAACGGCGGTCTTATCGCTAATAGCGATATCTACCAGACAATTATGATAGACTTAAAGAACCTTAAAAAAAAATGAGGGTAGACAGTGATGCACATCAAATTATAGATAACCGATAATATAAATTACAATACACACAAACATTAATAATAAAATAAAATACACAAATATAAATATGTATTATTAGAGAAAAAGGAAATGATTTAAGACTAAGCTTTTAAAAGAAACCAGTGACTTGGCTTGTCTTACTGATACAAGCAATGCATTCCACAAACGACAGCCTGGACTGTGAAAGAATCATCATAAAAAAATGTGGAATGCACAGGCATCAAAAGAATCAAATGTATATAATTATGTATATACAACGTGTATCGTTAATAGCGCAAAACCTCTCGTGGAGTAACTCAGCCCATGTTTCTAAACAATGTTTGTTAAAAACTAGTTTTAGTAATTGCCGATTTATCAAAATCATCAACGTTTTTGAGAACGTTTGGTCTACTCCTTTTACCTTCAGGTTGCGTTATTTTATGAGTATTTCTGTATTCACGTAATACCCGATAATTATATCGATCTCTCACTCACCCCACATATTTCTGACGTACGTTTGACAAGATCATGGTTAGTTAAATATTTATCCTCGGGCTTTGTGTTTTGGACATATTTAAAAATATTAATAATCATGAAGACGTTCTCCGCTGGTGAGAATCGTCTTCTGTCTTTTTGCTGGCGGCGATGTGAGCGGTATCGATTCCGAACCTTCTTGAGGTTGGAATACCTATGTTTGGACGACGACGGCGTTTACTGGTTTCACCAGTAGATGTTCCGGCTTCTGGTTCCATGCTTCTTTACAAGCAACAAATGAAGTAACAATAACAAAACAGAACACAAAAACAAAAAACCTATAGAGCGGGCATTGGGAAAATTTTCATACAAAATTATTGATGCCGTGTGTCAGTAGCACAATCTACCGTTGCATAGCAACGCGACTACTAGACTGAGCGATTTTTACCTAGTGGTAAAAAGTTTTCATGATCACAACTTTCTTCGTGATGTCCTGTCTATTGCTCGTATTTAGTTTAATGTCTTTGCACAATCCGAACGCAAGCGAACTTCCACACGGAATGTCAAATGAAAATGGCGGCTGCTGCCGGGGATGCTGCACCCCTGACGCGATGACGTCATCGCGTCAGGGTAAAACAAAAACGACATAAGATCAAAATTTGCATTTTCTGTGATGAAATAGTTTTTGTAATTTATTTTAAGAAAAATAAGGTGTTTTTACCATCCTGATATCAAAAGAATATTAATACACTTATATCCATACAATATGCACTAACTTTATATTTACTCAGTATTGTATTATAGGTTAATGCAAAATTATATGATGCATAATAATTATGTTTACTTTTGTTAAATTGTCTCAGTGTGATAAACTTGTGTAAAAAGGAAAATACAATATTTAAAAAAAAATATTTCGTAGGGTACGTTTGCTAGATTTTCTATTATTTTGGGTTGTGCATTGTGTTATGTTTGTGGTAATTTTTTATGTATTATGAGACTAAAGCGATGTCAGTTTTGCGACAGTTTGTGACAGATTTGTACGGGTGAAGAGGAAGTATCGCTAATATTGAGATATCGGGATGAAAGTCGGAGCAATGACCTCTATTGTCATGTTAAATGGCACATACTATATCTCATATATATTCTCCCATTTTAAATCGTATGAACTTATGTGTTTCTTTTTATGTTGCTTTTTCTTTTCATCGACTTTCAAATCAAAACGATGTAAAAGAAATTTTTACTTCCAAAATTATTTTTGCAGCATGACCAATTTCTTTGTATTATTCCCAACTAAAATCTTCTAATTTTTATCAACGCAGCCACCGGTACAGCCTCCTAATTCACCATAAAAACGACTCAGTAAATCATGTAACAATAACATCAGGCAGATAGGTAATTTTCCAACGTAATTATGGCCTAAATAACTGTAAAGTGTCCCGGAGTTGGCTGCGTTAAATTTATTAATATCCGCGCTCATTTGCCGCGGCTCACAATCACGACGCTCTAACTGACTGCCGCCTTATTTACCGACGAGCTGTTGCAAATGGACTGATGTTTCTAGTAGACTAGGTAGAATGAAAAAGGAAGACTTTGCTTTTTTTTTTAATTTTTCATAAATGTCTATATACCGTCTGCTTTCAGTAGACTGTAGTAGTCGAACACTAGTTTCAGCTAGTTTTTCTTTAATTTAAAATAATAAAAAATTTGCCCCACACTAGGGTTTTGATAGGCAAATTTTTTTCTCACATGCTTCTTAAAGATATATTTATACACTCATTTGAAAGGTACTTTCTCAAAAAAAAATATTTTGGGCGTTTTGTCACCCTTTACCAGAAGCTTTTAAAAACTTTTCAGCTGAGACTTTCAACTATGCTATAAAAAGAATGTACTTCATTCCAAATGTACACATATTGAACTTGAGTTTTTCTTTAATTGCTTAAACTTAACTCATAAGACTGGTATCTAGAAATTATCCTTTAGGCTTGGAGATCACAATTTGAAAACTATTAAAAACTACCACAAATTGCTTCTGACGAAGTCCGTGAAATTTTTAACAGCAGGCAATCAGGAAGGCTTTTTTCTTCTTCTTTATTTGTTTAGGCACCAATTATTTCATGCTTCTATAATTAAATAGTAATTATACAAGGTAACCATAACCAGATTTTTATATAACTCGATTTCACTGTCGAATATTTGATAAAGCAACCAGTCAGTCAGTTAAATTCAACTTTACCGGACGACCGAAAATAAATTCTCTTAAATCTTTTTTTTTTTTAATCCAACAAGAAATAACACTGAAATGCCCAATCTACCCGTTCTAAGTGCACGTTCATACTCAAGGCGTTTACAAGGCAATCCCAGCGAGTTTCATCAGCGCTCCGGCAATCTGCGCGCGCGCCGCTAATGACGATCCGCCATTACGCACGTTATTAGCCGTCTGCGCCGCCGACAGCCCATGTCAACTCTAATGCTTGTTGCTAACTGTTGGATTGCTTCGTGCATCTGTATTAGAGTTAATTATTTCGGTAGTTATGAACCTTCCCTTTTTTCGTCCTTCGAGCTGGATTATTAAGATGGCGGATTTGTCATCGTGTTTTGGCCAATCTTGAAATTACTAATTCATTTTGTTTTGCTTTTTAGTCACTTCTTAGCTTTTCGAAGAATTTAAATTGAATTATGGACAGAATTTGGCGCATTCAGTAGAGTCCAACAATTTATGACGTTGATAGCATCCACTGGGCTTTTCTTCAAGAATCATGTTAAAAAATTCTTTTCATCCTCCACCGCGTTACCGTTCCCATCATGACCTGTAAAATTGCTTAGTCTTATAACTTATAAATTACAAGTTGTTGAATGGAACAAAATTGTACTTAAATAAAACGATCGATATTGCATCGGTAATGGTTTGTTTCCTGTGTAAGAAATATCTTCGTAATGGTCCAGTTCGATTGCGTTGTGATTCACGGTTGTAATTTAACGACATCTACGTGGTTACGGGCACATAGCTTCCTTGTGTTCTCAATTTCGGGTTGGAATTTATTTTACTGTAATATTTAATATGGTTCATTGATGCAATGGACATCGTCAGCGATGGCTGCATTTTTATTCTTAATAGTAGTAGTTTGTATCTGAGTCTATCCCCTTCTTTTCAATCATGAATCATAATATTATGTTTAATGTTTCTTGAATTCATTGCTGTTAAATATATGTATGTGTCGCAGGGATATGATTAAACCAGGGATTTGATCAAATCTCTGGACTCGGACAGGTTAAGTTAGAAGGGGATGGCGAGAAGTTTAGTTTTACAATACCACAGAAAAGTAATTTTTGTCATTTCACTGAATCAATTAAGGGATTTGTCAAATCACTAGATTATTGTTCAGGGAAATGATAAAATCGTGTTGTTATTTTAACATCTATCATATTCCTGCAACGTAAATAAAATAGGGATGCTTACGGGTTTTTTTTTATTATAGATAGGTTCAATTTCCTGTATTTAGACATTTAACTTACCCACTTATTTGATTTTTAAACTAATTGGGCGTGTTCATTTAAAAACATTATTTGAAATACGTTTTACCCACTAACATATCCTAATCAACATCATAGTTTACCTATACAAAATAAAAAAAGTTTGCCACTTTTTTGCAAAAGATTTAATAATTTATCCGGATTCAGTATAAAGTCTGAAAATCCTAACCTATCTAACTGAAAGTTATTGCCAAGTTTATCTTAAAAACAGTCCAACACAGACAGGGGCAAACAATGCGGTCATGGAATGATGACGTAGACGGCTAGTGATGGGGGGCTGCGTCGAGCTCCCGAACAATCGGAACCGGCCAATTACGAGCACTGATCGAACACCTTGCAAGCTTACGCGCCAAACAACAAACGAACGAAATTTGAAATTATACGTTGTGATGACGTCACTATTATTGGTATTCTATTTTTAAATTTAGATGAAAAATTAAAAATGGAATTGTCTCTGAAAAATTTTTGACCGACGATTTCTTTTTTTGTTTATAACTTTATGATTAGCCAGATTTAAAAATTAGTTAAACTTACGTAATGTACAATACCAATGCTAGCTGTTATGATTAGTTGTGAAAAACAGCCAGTCATACCATTTTCAGCATAGGGGAAGTAACCGAAACATCAAAATGTATTAATTAAATAAATATGGAGTACTATCGCCAGTTAATTTCTAACCAACAAAATAACAATTTTTTCCTCAGGAAATAATCGCATGTTATTTAACGTCAATGACGTACATGGATGTCCAAATAAGGTATACTTAATGAAAATGTATTTCTGGCAAATATTATTTTGTTAAATAAGTATATGCTATCAGTTTTACATACGTATTCAGGAAATATGGAAATAGCCCTAGGCATATAAATAATTAATCTGGAGTAAGTTTCTCGACTTCCTTTTCCTTTTAAATATTTTTTATCTCCTTTAGTGAACCAATAGTTTTTTATCGTATGAGTTAGGCTACCTACAGCTAGCACCAATGAAATGAGAATAACATATCAAAATACTCCTATAATGTTGACTTCTAACGGCGCGATATCTATCCGATCGGTAACTAAACTATAAGTTAACTG
The DNA here is from genome assembly GCA_036375495.1 of Agrotis segetum. Classification (NCBI taxonomy): domain Eukaryota; kingdom Metazoa; phylum Arthropoda; class Insecta; order Lepidoptera; family Noctuidae; genus Agrotis; species Agrotis segetum. The sequence continues at coordinate 3,021,664 of JAQSVV010000327.1, read as the reverse complement.
TTAGGTATAAGGTTTACCTTTACTATAGGTAAACTAGATAAGAGATCCTATTAGTGAAATATTCCCGAGAATAGAGAGAATTCTCGAGAAACGCAAGACATTTGTATCCAAAACAAGAACTTCCTTAAAAGCTTCCTTCCTCTTTAACAAAAAAAAACATGCATCAAAATTCAGCCTCTTAGGCTTGTTGTCTGTCAGAGTATTAAGGTTATTTCAAAGTACTTCCTTATGTTAAGAAATATCATATAAAACAACCCCACTCCTGTTTCTCCCTAAAATCTTTTATCAATCTGTAGGTATTCCAACTTTTCTACATCTTACGTTTTATACAACCTCGAAAATGTCTACTCCCCCTAAAACACTAATCCATGTACCAATTTTACACTATTCAAATTATAGTTAGAAAAAGCTTTTCGACTAGAAGCTAAGACAAATGTCGTCGACCTCTAGATGGGCTACGAGAGAAAAATAATAACAATAACATCAAATGCGATGAGGAGAAAAAACGGACGCGCGGGCACAATGTCATTACGACGGCGGCTTAACATCGTGCGCCATAGACTAGCGAACACCTAGATTGTTTTTGGATTTAGAATAAACGGCCTTTAAAATCTTCTCTATGGATTGGGGTTTAAAAGGTCGTTGGTAAATGTGTTCGGCAATAATACAATAATGATCGCTTCGGTTTATAAATCAATACTATATTATCCTATTTCAGGAAAAATTGCAGTAGCAGAACTTTGTTTTATAGTTAGACAATTAACCTAAAAAGTTACGTTCAATTCGCATCTTTAAAAATTTCGTAGACCCTCGTAGCGATTAAGAGTAGACTGCTACGAAAGTCTACGACACTTTTCGTAGACACAGTAAAAGTACCTAAAGTTGTGTCTTGTGAATAGTTTTAGTTCAATTACTAGTCTATTACTTTTATGTGCTACAGTGTGCGCTTGTCTATCACTATTTGAATCCAAAGTAATCAGAGTGGCGGTCCATTCACTGACGGCTGCTATTGCCGATGGCACACCGTGTAATCACTACTACGTCAAATACTATCAATTTCAACGGCTCCCGGCGCGGCCCAATAATTACTCCACAAGTCCACATTCGATACATTGTCTACAATTGTATTGAAACCTCGACATCCACGCAAATACTATACAACCACAAAATCACCACTTTTCACACTTTTACTAAAATTGTTATAAAATCTGTACCCTTAGTGAAAAGTGATACAACTCGAGTTGTAGCGGTTTTTAAATCTTTAAAGAATCTTGAAGTTTGAATTTTTTCCTATTTTTGTATCTAATCGGCGTTTCTCTATCTATTATAGAACGGGAAATAAGTTTCGTGTGTAATGATACAAGTCGCGTTTGTGGAGGATTTTGATGTGTTTTTTTGTGTATGTTGATATTTCTTTAGTTATATTAAATTGAACTAAAGCTTAAACTTATAACAATTACGTGTAAACTGGGCTATCTCGATTTATAACACTTGACACATTTAATATAAGTAACATGAACTTTGTGCTTGTTGATACAATTCGATTTATATTAAGTTACACAAAAAATATCATTGAAATATCAATTGTGAAAAATAATATAAATCGAATCATATCGCTTGAGAATAAGCAGTACTACATACCACTAACGTCTCAAATGATACAACTGAATATGTATCAAATGATACTTAAGTATTCTTAGTAATGCGTTTAGTTCATAATAATATAAATGAATTTAAATCGTATTAGTATGGGATTTTTAGGAAGCGATCAATCTAGTGATCGTTGTGAAAAGTCATGATTCGTCATGCCTCTTCTATCTCTTTCTGTGACGGCAGTCGCCGCAATGAGCAAGTGAGATCGGCAGTGGTAATTGCGCTCATCCGCCAAACGGCCAGGAAAAGTACGTACTAAATTAAGTAATCATTCGGATATTCTAATTAGTTTTACGGTTAGACACTTTAATTGAATTTTATCTAAGCATTTGTTGCCAATGTGGCGACGAAAAGTGGTCATAACTTTTGAACCGTAAGCATAGAATACCTAACCGTAAGTCTCAAATATGTACAGCGCGGTGGGAATGGCGTATCATCCTGCGACTCAAAAAAAATCTAAAAATCAAAGCGCAAATGTCTATATTATAAAATAATGAATGTTTATGTAGTACATTTCTATAAATACACATCTATCTGTATAAAGGCAAAACGATTTGCCGAATTTCCGCTGCAGAGAGTTGGTCAAGCATTTTGATTGAGTTTTAAAAGAATACCTATAGTATCACTAAATTATGTTTCAAATTATACGTTACTTTTAGAAGAATTTTATTAGGTGATTGTGAAGAAACTCTTGTGTTTTTTGGTATTTCAAGTCGGTGCTAGGTTGAACTTGACCAAAGTATGATTAGCCAGAAAACAAGTCGGTCTTTGAATATATTCTAAATGTAAGAATAAGCAATACATCACTCGAATTTCGATTTGCGCAATGAAAAAATCTGCGTAATCTAATTATTCTCAATCAATTTAATGTATTTTTTTTGCTTGCCTCATATATGAATTTTAATAAGATGTGATCTGAACAAAAATAATCAACGAGTAATGTCTATAGTTACAGTAGATTTTAATGAAACTTTATTGATTCATTAGTCTACAGTCGTGAAAAAGATTCTGTATGGTTTTAACTAATTATTACATGTTTACTTACGCTAAATACGAATTGATAAGTAAAAGCCATTAATAAAATTTTTATTTTAAGATACTTGTCATTTTTCAAATTAACAATTCTGCCCTCATTGAACACATTATTAAAGGCACTTGTTTAGTTTTTTTTTTCATTTGTAAAGCCTGCTTCTTACTGCTTTAACGTTAACATAAAACCGTATTAATAAAGACTAGGAACCACATTTGTGCTGAGATTCATGTATTAAATGTGCTGGAAAACTGGTAAAAATACGTCATTTCTTTTGTACGAGTCTGACAGTCCTTCTAGCCCTGCCCTGAGTCGAAGGACTCATATGAAGATTTTACCAGGATATTTAAAAAAAAAGTAGTGCCAATGAAGTAGCAAGAATCGACAAATCAAGTAACTGATTATTATTTTTGCTTGACAACTCACAATGTTTAGAAAATTTCATGGTGTTTCTGAAAAAATGAAGAACGAAATCAAAATTTAAATAAACCGCTATTATCGTCGTATGGTAAATTCCTACAACAACAAATAGTAACATAAGCTGAATTAAACGAATTTGCACAGGACGCAAAACTATTTTCTTGGAAAATGAGTGAAAACTATGGTAAACTTATCGGATATTATTATATGTATATATATAGTGTGAAAATATAACTCTATATGTATATATAGAGTTATATTTTCACAAGCTGAGTTGTCTTGTCCTTAAAAAACTACTGTTTACGTTCCTCTTTGGACTCTTTCCAGGCAGTTTTAGCAATGAACATCACTGGAGCGTTTCTATCAGTACATCGTTAACATGGAAAATGATTTCAGAGCAACTTGAAATTCTCAATATCTATGACTTATTGCAGGACTGCTTGTAGAGATGTTACAGAAGCCGAATATAAGAGGAAATCGAAATTACACATGATATTTTCGTACTTAGGATGTCAAAATAAATTATAAAAGCTAAATTATCAAGAGAACAATAAAATTATCGAAATAACCTTTGTAGACTAGTGTTATTATTCTAGACCCGACTCATTGTTTTTGTTTATGTAAAGTCTTTCGTAAACTGGGACCGTGCACTTCTGGTCCTGTGGGTTCACTTGATCACATAATTTAATTTCTGTATTTTTTGCGGTTAATTAAAATTTGAATGAAATAATGATAATGAATAAGTGATCATAAAACTAAAAGATTGTGTTCTACTCCTTGACTATACTTAAATTGGGCAGTGGGTAGGTCCATTTCATCAAGGAGCCTTGTATTGGTTAAGAAAAAAATAATAAATAGATTGTTTTCATTGAGACTGTTATTGACTTCATTAAGATACTGACAAATATAAAAAATAAAATTTATCATACATTTACACATTCATTCACTCACTTTTTAAATTAAACTAGACCCCGATTGAACAAGTATATGTGCCTAATACCCTACTGTAGAAATAGAATTCAACTTATATCACTTTACACCAAGAAAGTTTTACATTTTGTCTGGTATAATTAAAGTTACATCATTATGCACCACTACTTTAGTCGTATTTAATAAGTGCAAAGTAATACAAGTGATGATTTTATCATTGCACATAATAAAGACATAGTAATGATAAAACCTCAATGTTTTCTACACAAAATTAGTTCTAGTGTTTTTACTATTTATAGCTCAATTGCTACCAAAAAGATGTTTTAAAAAAACTTGTATCATTCAATATTGATGAGTTTTATAATGTATTAAATGATACTATTTGAGTTATATCATTTTACACTTAGAAATAAAAATGTGGCTAATGATACAAGTCAATTTTTTTTAATTATCTCAGATTCTAATTACTTTTTAATACATCCAAACTATACATAACGTGATACTAACAATTTCCAACCGAAAACAGTTAAAAGTTCAGAAATAAACCAATTAATAAAAAAGTTATAGCCATTTAAAAAATGCAAAACTTTAAATCGATTTTTCTCAAAACTAGGTTTTTTGACTTGTACCACTTTTCACTAAAGGTACAGAAATATAAAATCTATTTTTGAAAACATTCAATTCTAAGACGTAATACAACATCGCGCGTTATTTCCGGTAGATATTTTCGATTTGATTGATCAATTTCGATGATCAATATCTCGGGCGCCGTGATTGGCTACCGACCGACAACCTATCGCATTATTACGATACTTTTCACTGTTTCACACTCCAATACCTTTAATTCACTAGAGAAACAATTGAAAAATGGTATCGGGACGGCTATGTATCGTAAAGCGGAGTCAACAGCGTCGGTTATCGAGTGTTAGCCGGCGTCGGCGCGTACGGCTGCGGTTACACTTACTCAAATAAAGTCAATCTTGGTGCCGGGACTGCGGGCCGAGGGTCCGTGTGAAAATTTGATAACGAAACTATAGATCGATGGGGCTGCAGAAATCAGGGGCCGCAGGCTGCGGTTTCAATCGGTGTGCTACTGTGGGATGTAATAAGCGGCAACGGATTAGCCTCCTACGCACCGTCGGTGTACACGCGCTCTATCGCAGTGTATTGCCAGTTGCCACCTCACACCTGGCCCAATTTGCGCCAATATTGCGATAGGTCTTTGTGTTTCTGATTGAAAATATTTTATTTTTATTGACCCTGCAAGTGGATGCCACAAAAAAATTATATCAAGCAACCTTCATCTTGATTAGTGTTTGGTCTTTTGATCAGTGAATTTTTTCTTAATTAAATTATGAAAGTTATGTTGGATAAGTTCAATAGCTTTAGTAATAACGAATCCGAAATCCACTTAAAAATGTGTTAATGAAGAAAAATCCAGCTGCAAATCACACCGGATAAGAAACATTCAGATTCCAAACACCTTGAGATCAACGAAATTGAGCAATAAAACCAAAAATATCGAGCCACCCGCGTCTTAACCCTATTCCGGCAACCAGTGTCTATCGAAATTATTAGAAACTACGTCCTGTTGACCTCACACGATTTCCGACCTTCGAAAATGAATCACGTGCTACGTAACGTCTTCATTTCTGGTATTCTATAACTGGCTGTTAGAAAAAAGTTATTGGATCTGTTGTAAGTTGTCTATGGCTATAATCGGCTACTGAAGATAGCTTCTTGGGGCATTAAAACTATTAAAATGTATGGTGGGCGGAGTGGCGCGGGTAGAATTAAGTCCGGCCGCAAAACCACAGCTCCTGGATGGAGTGGACAGTTAACCCGCTACGTGCCGAGTATTATCGATACGTCAATTTTATAATTGCCTTTTTAAAGCCATGTAAATTCTTACATGGTTTTCATACAGTTGAATTTGGTGACGTGAATTGCTGTCACGTTCATAATTTATTTTTAAACGCTTAAAAGTGAGAATTTAATTGGTATAAATTCTTAACTAACTGCTTTTTTACCAACCAGCACTGGGCTTGCGTGGTGGTTTACAGTCCACTCATATAGAGCAGGCTTGTGTCCCAGCACTGGGACACAAGCCTGCTCTATATGAGTGGACTGTAAACATTATTGTTGTTCAAACAACACTGTTCACAATATTATGGCTGGTTATGCTCAAATCTTACCTCCCCATAATTCATTCAACGTTTTTTTAGGTTATTAACGCTTCTTGGTGTTTTCAGTTTAAGTAGTATTCAAATAGACACTGCAAGCTGGACATATTCTCTAATAAAAGGTTATAATACTCCAACAAAACAAATATTTTAAAGTGGACATGAAAACATCGACTTCATCCGCCCATCGACAGACCCAACCCTTCCCGCGCCGCGCCGCACAAAAAGCAAGCACAAAACTTCTAAACAGTTAACTTCTGAATGATTTTATCGACGTTTTGCCGACAAACGCTGCATTATTCATCTAACTTCGCATGTCCCCCATCTCATTACAGACACTACTTTCCAATGTGGCAATATTCGCGCATTTTAAATGTACTATAAGTGCACTGTAAAAGCGCTAACCACAAAGATTGGAACGAAATTTTAGTTGCTTTAAAATTAACCCTAAAACATGTTTTGGTGCGCAATTAGCTGAAAGTGCATACTGGGCCTGAAAAACGTCTGAAATTTTACAAAAGCTAAAACTCTCTAAAAAAAATCAGAATATATTTTCTACTTAAAGAAATTCATAATTCAATACAAACTGTAGGATTTCATGCACTTAAACATATTTTAGAGGGCTTTTTTAATAAATTTTAATTTTCAGCTGAAAGCTCGGAAGATAATACAAACTTATTGAAAACTGTTACCAATTAGAAAATTAGTAAATCTTTTTTAGACTCATATAAAACAGCAAAATTTTGGATTGATGGATGTGTGCTAGGTACTCAATCCCGTCTAATGGTGAGGATGAATAGCATGATACCCTTATAGTTAAACTGATAGTATTACGATAAAGGGTATCTTACGTGTGCAAGCGCTGCCACTAACAACAGCTAGTAAGTAAAATATTCATAATATAAAATGCTCATTGTCCACTACACCCAAAAATTCCATTCCTCTCACCCACTTTACATTGATTTGATTAATTCATTCATTCATTCATTCGTTCGTTCTACGTACTATCAGATAAGTATTTATTGTTCGGTCTGCGGTTCGGTGGTAGCGGCCGCCCCTAACTTCACCGCAGCCACCGAAACACTGTTTCAATAAGTTCACTCACCAAGATTTCTGATGGCTTTCATGGATTTATATCCCGCGTATTTATCTGAAGTTATGGAAAGAAATTCAGAAAAAAACGATCAAACTACTTTTTTGCTATTCTATATTCTATCTCATTCGTTACTACAAGAATCTGCTATTTGGCAGGAAAGCAATGAACAGTGAAAAAAGTTTCCATATAAGTAATTTCGTAGGATATAATTTCGAGGTGTAGGGTAGAACCGAACTATTGCCAGCCAGTACACCAAATCTTGTGAAATGTGGACTGTAGATTTAGAAGCTTGGCTCTGCTTGAGATTTGATAAATAAATTTATTGTTAAAGCTGTTGGTCACAACATGGCGATATTTTACATGAAAATGTTTTTGCTGGGTCAGTTCTGTAGATACAATAAATAATTCATTTAACAAACATTTCGTTGCGCAAAACTTAAAAGATTCTTCCACAACATTTCCATCAATTCCAGTGAAGTTTTAGCACCTGTAAGTCGATAAACCTTTTGTTTTACAAAACGCTGACTCGATAGTGTCGGTGCACGTAGCACGTATGAAGCATTAAGTGCAGAAGCCTCGGCTGCATCTCGGCTCAGGTGGCTCCCCTGATCCGTAATGTCTCGCATTTGCGGTCGCCGGCAGGATACGCGCTTGTACAGTAATGAGCAACACATAACGAAGCCTTACAAATAATTCCACCCACGAAAAAAACACACCGAATCACGTACTCGTATAGTCGTATCCTTCAGAGGAAAACGCATATCGAATAGCATCGTACACGACGCCTTTCTCCCTTCTTCTTACTCAAGCTTATGGACAAGAACGAGACGCAAAATTAATATTCGCTCCTCATACTTACCGATACATTTTTGAGGTGTCGGCCGGCTCAATACAATCAATTATTGTTCTACGTGCAGGCCGGCCGCCCCGGCTGCCTTCTGTCGGTAATGTGTTTGAGTTTGTTACTAAAAAATATTGTAAAAATCGTGTCGGCAATTTGCGTTTCGACTTACGACATGATGTTCCAAGTTTCGACTACAATTTAAAAGTGGATCATATAATTTGGTATCGAACGAGCTCAGTAAACGGATTAAAGGACACTTTATTTTATTTAGGTTTAGCTCTAAATAAGTGCCCGTTGTGTTGTGAGGCGGTAATGATTTGATTATCTCGCTGAAAGAGCACGGGCAATGCACAAAGCTTACAGCACACTAGTAGACTCGCCACGGACAACTACAAACTGCTAATTTTATTGTAATTTTCCTTTTGTACCATCAAGCTTGGTTAGATACGTTTAGTTGAAGAGAAGTTTGTGGAAAGTGTTCCATTCATGTAATTTGCGAGATGATTGGGCATTATGTTTTTATGATGGAGTTTATATGGAGCAGTTTCACAAATGGTAAGAAACGGCCGTTAATAAGTCAATAAAGATATCGATAAGTGTGTCTGGGTGTGCGCCCGCGCCGATGACATGTACCTGGGTAGGTGTATAGTTGTATGCGCGAGATAGGTAACGCTAGCCCGCGTATCGCGTGTACGAGGGATAATGTTACGCGCCCGGCCGGCTGTATCAACGATCGTCAATCGGCCGGATCCATTCCGTGTAACAATACCTTCGGTGGAGCCACGAAGACGGCGAATATGCACAAGAAAAGGGCAATGCGGACACGCGATGCAAATGCAACTTACGCTTTGTTCAAAAGTAGCAGCAAACAAAGCTTTACCAATGTTGTTGTTCAAACACAAATATTTGGTAAGAGTATTTATACCTCCTTCGTTCCACATTCGTATCATCTCCATGACTCCATTGCATCTGCGGGCATGCGGGCAGCGAGTAAAGGGCAACTCGCTGCCCGACCAAGGACCATGCCCGGGTCGACGGCGCGTTGTGTCCCACGCGCGAGTTAAGGAACCCCAACCTACCCATATTAGCTTTGTCAGCCAATAAGTATTTACTAGATTATTATTTCCCAATTTCCCACTGCGCGATCAGCATTTATAATTATCTAGAACACCCGTCGATCCGATCACGTTGTGCATGTACTACGTTAGCAATTAAGTTAGTATATAAGATCAATATTTTATTAGATTTAGTTAATTACTGTTTCGCTGTAACTCTGTCGGAATAAAGTTATTTTTTTTAAATACTTCCGTTGTCGCTTACTTAATTGGCGCAGCCGGTAGGATCTCTGTAGTCAGTTTGCCGTGTATACAATTCTACGTAGAGCAGCCGACGTCCGTGTCTACGGTTTAGCAGAGATCGCCGAACAAATAAATTCATTAAGAAGCCACTTCGAGTTACGGAAGAGGACCAGCCACAGCAGTAATTCAGGGAGCATGGAGCTAGCTGCGGAATTGTGAGTAAATCTTTTCACCTTCCCCTCAGCTCTTCCATCTATAGCCCAACCTTGTAATAGTCTATATGTGTGTGTATTATTAGGGATTGGACAACGCCGTAATAATATCTGCATAGACTTTAATTGTATTAATATTTTAGAGTAGTGATATTTTAGTAGCACATTAGGATTTTTTTTTTCTCTTTTTGCCTTGTTACTTTCATAACTTTTCACAATGGAAAACGTAACCCGTGTTCCACAGGAATTGGTTAACATCATACCAATATTCAGTGGGGACACCAGAATGTTGCCTTTATATATAAAAAAATGCGAATACATTTTGTCTACGTTCTTAGGAACCGCAGCCCAAAATGAATATTTATTTCATGTAGTAACAAGTAGGTTATCGGGCGAAGCAGCCAGTTTGGTAGGCGAAAGAGAATCTATAGGTACATGGGATGAGCTGAAGAAGTTGTTAAACCAACACTTCGGTGATCCACGCACAGAGGATTGTTTAGCAATGGAGTTAGAATCGTGTAGAATAAATAAAGGCGAAAGTTATTTAGATTTTTGTCATAGAATACAGCGGATGAGAAGTATTTTATTTGCTAAATTATCAGAAACTATCATTGATGACTCTTTACGTAAGGCAAAGCAAATAATTTATAATAACAGAGCAATGAATGTTTTCTTGTTTAATTTACCACCATTTCTAGTTAGATTAGTTCGTTTGCGCGACGTGACAACGTTAGAAGATGCATTAAAAATAGTTTTAGAAGAACAAAACTTCCAGGCAGTCTATGAGTCGAAAACAAACGACAGGCGTAATATTAGTAGAACGAACAGGCCCAATTTACCTAATAACCAAAATGCATTTGAATCTAATATTCAAAGGAAAGATTCACATAGCATATCAAGTACAAATGTACCGAATAGTACTACAAACAGCACATCTACACCGAACAATTCGCATCAGCCCAGATTTTTTAAGCAACATAATAATATTCAAAGAAATCAAGACAATTTTAATCGTACAAACAACAATAATAATTCGTCACCGCAGTCAAGTAGGTCATCTGTTCCGGTTGCACAACAAAACCAACAGTTTGCGGCACATGCACCGGGCATGCCGTCTTTTGCAGCGCAAGCATCTACGTCGGGTGCGAATACTGATGTCACTATGCGTACTGCAAGTTCGCGACGTGTTAATTACATAAATAACTCTAGTAATAATGAACAGAGTTCAAGTAATTTGTACAATGAGTGCGAGGAATTTTCTCCGGAAGAACCCGGGGCGGGAAATTTTTGCGTAACGGCCTCTACCCTAGAGAACGAATAAAAATAAATTGTAATAAACGCTTAAATTTACCACATATAGTTATACCAGAATTAAAGGCAGTTTTTATGATAGATACGGGGAGTGTTAGATCGTTTATAAGTCCGTATATAGCAAATAAATATTTTAAAAATTATTTACAGTATGAACCCTTCGAAGTTGTTAGCACTCACGCATCGAGTGTTCATAGTGAAACGGCTATTATTCCATTACCGATTACTTTTGGAAGTAAAGAGTTCCATAAGTTCTATGTCTACAGTGTTGACGATAGGTATGATGGGTTAATAGGTAGCAATTTGCTTAAGCAATTACAGGCAAAGATTAATATGGAAAATCAGATATTACATTTAAAAAATACTGATATTCCTATCATTTATTCACCGCCTATGAGAGAGGTATATAATCTACCATCTCGTAGTGAACTTAGAGTAAAGCTCCCGGTCAACTTACTGGACGGGGAAGCTGTGTTAGATTTTAAGCAATTTACGGAAGGGATTCGAATGCCCGCCGCATTAGTTACTTGTATTAAAGGCTATGCAACAACTGTTATTCAGAATTACAGCCATGAAAATAGAAAATTAGTAGTGACGGGACCTTTTCAAGTGGAACCATACATACAGGACCCATCTGTTAGTGTTCATTTCATAGATAATAATATAGAGGTGGACAGATTGCTAACAAAGAATTTAGAAAAATTACAGTTAGATCATATGAACTCAGAAGAACGTACGGTCATTGAGGGACTTTGTAAAGAATACAAAGATATATTTTATTGTGAAAACATTCCGTTAACCTTCACAAATCAGGTTAAACATAGAATAAGAACAAAAAATGAAGATCCAATAAACATTAAGGCACATAGATTGCCACCTATTCAAACAAAAGAGATCAAGAGTCAAGTTGAGAAAATGTTAAGGGATAACATTATTCAGGAATCTCATTCTCCCTGGAGTGCTCCCGTACATTTAGTGCAGAAAAAATTAGACGCGTCAGGCCAACAAAAATGGAGAATGGTAGTTGATTATAGACGGCTCAATGAAATCACAACTGATGATAAATACCCTTTGCCCAACATAAACGATTTATTTGACATGCTAGGTAATAGTACCTACTTTACAACTCTCGACCTAGCTAGCGGGTATCATCAATTAGAGGTCCAGGAAGAAGATAGAGCTAAAACCGCGTTTAGCACACCTTCAGGCCATTATGAATTCAACAGAATGCCGTTTGGGTTAAAAACTGCACCCGCAACCTTTCAGCGAGCGATGGATAACGTCTTACGAGGCCTTCAAGGCCTACATTGCTTAGTATATCTTGATGACGTCATTATTTTTTCTAAAAGCTTGCCTGAACATGTAGAAAAACTTAGAGCAGTTTTTGACCGCTTCCGTCAAACAAATTTAAAAGTTCAATTAGATAAATCTCATTTTCTTAGGAAGGAAGTACTCTACCTAGGGCATACTATTACAAGTGAAGGTTTGAAACCAAATAACGATAAAATAGACGCTGTTCTTAGGTATCCTATACCGGAAACGGTTACGCAGATTAAAAGCTTTTTAGGACTAATCGGTTATTATAGGAAATTTATCAAAGATTTTGCCAAAATAACTAGACCATTAACAGCTTGTCTAAAGAAAGGTCGCAAAATTGTAATTAATGAAGAATATAAAGAATGTTTTGAGACATGTAAAAAGCTTTTAACAAATGCACCTTTGTTGCAATTTCCTGACTTTAGTAAAACTTTTATTTTAACCACGGATGCATCCAATTTTGCAATCGGGGCTGTATTGTCACAAGGAACAATAGGCTCAGATAAGCCTGTAGCCTATGCTAGTAGAACCTTGAGTGACACAGAAGTAAAATATAGCACTATCGAGAAGGAACTTTTAGCCATAATATGGGCAGTTAAGCACTTTCGACCGTATTTGTATGGTAATAAGTTTACCATATTTACAGACCATAGACCATTGGCTTGGCTGTATTCATTGAAAGAGCCCAATAGTAAACTCACGCGATGGCGGTTAAGGTTAGAAGAGTACGATTTCGAAATAAAATATAAGAAAGGCCCTCAAAACACGAACGCAGACGCTTTATCTAGGATTAAGATTAATGCAATTGACGACGATTTAGATTCAATATTTGTCAATGTAGGAGATAGGCATGAACGAATACAAAAAATTATAGAAAACGAATTGCGAGACCTCGAAACTCCAATAGAAACGATAGAACTTTCGGATTCTGATGATGGGGTCACTGCCAACTCAGTTTCAAATAGAGAACACGAAGGCATTCCTATTTTAAACGAAGCTGTCGATACTAAACCAAAACAGATTTTAATTCATTCATGGTTTAAAAATAAATTAGCCGTAAAAGATATTTCTAATAATAAACAAAAAATTCTCGAAGTTCACTTACCGACAAATAATGATACATTAGTTAAAGACTTTTTGAAAGAGTATATAGACCCGAAACATAAGTACTTTATATACTTCGAACATCCATCTTTTAGAAAAACCTTTTCAAACATGGTAATTAAGTTATTTAAAAAGGATTCAGTTAAATTAACCGAGTGTACAGAAAGAGTTATAAATTTGACAGGATCTGAAGAAGATCAAAAAGAAGTTATTTTAAAATACCACGACGGGAAAACATGTCATAGAGGTATTAAAGAAACTTTAACCAAACTTAAAAGACATTATTGGTGGGCAAACATGAAAGAGACAGTCACGGCAATCATAAATGCTTGCGAAACATGTAAACGCATGAAATATGATAGAAAGCCAATTAAACCCCACATTCAATTAACACAAACCCAGGATGCCCCCTTTCAGGAAGCTTTTATGGATTTATTATATATAGAAAGTAAATATTATTTAACTATAGTGGATGCATTTAGTAAGATAGCACAAGCCATAGAGGTACCGAATAGGAGTACACCAGAGATAGTTAGGGCATTGATTAAATATTTCAGCATGTATGGTTTGCCTAGGAAAATTAGTTGCGATTCCGGTACAGAATTCAATAATACTTTGATTAAAGAAATGTTAAGCTTATACAAAATTGAACTTCATATTGGGACACCAAATAACCCCAGTTCAATGGCAGTAGTAGAAAGATTTCATTCTACAATTATTGAGATTTACCGTATTGCAAAATATGATAAAAGCGATTTAGATGCAGCATCAGTTATGACTTATGCCATCATGGCTTATAACAATACCATTCATTCAGCAACAGATTTTACGCCTTTTGAACTAGTATTTGGTCACACTTATTCAGATAACGTATTTAACGTGGATAGAGAGAAGAACTTAACTCAGAAATTATTGTTAGATCATAGAAAACGCCTTAAAATACTTTATGAATTCGTATCAGAAAAATTAGAATCCGATAAAACTAAAGTAATTAATAAAAAAGGTGGCGAAACGACACCGGTACTTGAACCAGACGATAATATTTTCATGAAAGACACTAGGATAAGAAAAGCTAAAGAAAAACCGCGTTATGAAAAAGCTAAAGTAATAGGCGAAGTTGAAAGAAATATAGTGCCAGTAGAAATAAGGAAAAGGAAAACTAGAGTAGCGTTAAAAAATGTAAAACGTCCTCCACAGATCATGCCTGGTACTTCTGGTACTACTGGTGCCAACATTCACGCTGGACCTCCAAAACCTCGGTCAGAATCCGGGGATAGCAGCGATAAAGCAGGGAGTAGCAGTGAAGAGGAATAGTTATTGGACAATATATAAAACTGTAGATTTAGAATCATTAGACTTACAAATAAATAATAATATTCGGGATTTTATTAATTTGAAAATTAAAATTAAGGAAAGTAGTTTTAGTAATGAGACTATAGGAATAGAAAGTCAAATAGAATATCTTATTAAACTAACTAAGGATAGATTTTTTCAAATCTTACCTTTTCATTATAGAAATAAAAGAGCTTTGTTTAATCCATTAGGCTCACTTGTGAAAGCTATTTCAGGAAATTTAGATGAAGATGATGCAATAAAATATGACAGAGAAATCCAAATGATACAGAACAAAGAGCACGTAGTCGAACGAAAAGTATCATCAATGCAAAAAGCTTTTGATAAATTAGTAAATGACTCCGAAATAATAAATTCAAATATTAAAAACTTGGGTTTACATACCAATGAAATGGAAAAATTAGTTGAACATGAGTTCAGGTTTAACAAACTTTTCCAAATATTGAATACTATGTATCAAATTTTAAATAACTTTCGAACCTGTTACGAAAACATACAAGAGATTGAGACGGCAATAGCCTTTAGCAAATTAAATACATTACACCAATCCATTATAAATAGTACAGAATTATATAAAACGTTAGAAGTCATTGCTAAACATGCTAGAACAATATATCCAGTAAACAAACGTAATTTAATAAAATTAGAACGTAATATCATACTTAAATCATATATAAATAACAACAAGTTAGTTTTTGTTTTAGAAGTTCCCCTAGTTAATAACGAAACATATAATTATTACAAGGTTATACCCATCCCTATATTCCATTCTCCAAATACCTTTACAATTATACCCAAATACCCTTACCTGATGGTGAATAGATTGAAATACATGCCCGTGGTAAGCCCATGTACTGAGATTGAAAATGACAAATTTCTTTGCGCTGAAACCAATTTGGCCCAGTTTCCAACCGAGACCTGCATTGAACAAATAATGCTGATGAAGAACAACTACAAAAATTGCATACAGAACCATATCGAAATAGAAAAAATTAAGATACAAAAAGTAATCGACAACCAATGGTTGGTTTACTCAGAGGAAAATCTCATAATCACCGAGAATTGCAATACAGAAATCCTGAAGTACACTATTCTCGGAACCTATATCGTGACACCTGGTCAACAATGCGAGACACAAATAGGCGAAGTTATCGTTGCCGCCACCACAAACACTACAGTTTCCAGTCTCCAGCTGCCATTGATCCAGATGCCAGACCTACAACGGGACATCCAGACAAGATCAAAGAAAGTGGATTTAAGAAATGTGGACTTCAGTGATGTGAAAGAAGTGTTACAAAGTGCAAAATTTAGTGAAATTGACGATACGACACAAACAGTGACAATAGAAATTAGTGTATGGACTATCTTAGAGTATGCGGTTATTGTAATAGCAATAGTTATCTTTATAATGTATAAATTTCAGTTCATAAACTTTTGTCGAAATTCTCCGAAACCGTCTGCGACGCCTTCGGATAATTTCTCTCTTAGGGAGGGAGGAGTTAAGGAACCCCAACCTACCCATATTAGCTTTGTCAGCCAATAAGTATTTACTAGATTATTATTTCCCAATTTCCCACTGCGCGATCAGCATTTATAATTATCTAGAACACCCGTCGATCCGATCACGTTGTGCATGTACTACGTTAGCAATTAAGTTAGTATATAAGATCAATATTTTATTAGATTTAGTTAATTACTGTTTCGCTGTAACTCTGTCGGAATAAAGTTATTTTTTTTAAATACTTCCGTTGTCGCTTACTTAATTCGCGCCTCAGAGAGCGTCAGCATAATGACGGGGCCCCCCTCTCAGAGGGCCAATGCCTGCCGGGGTCGCGGGATTATTCCCTTACCGTAACCCCGGAACATAACAGGCTATGAAGGACACCGTGGATTTTAGTCAGTAGAAGTCTGACAGTCCCTCCCGCCCTGCCCGGGGTTGGAGGACTCATTTGATGATTTTACCACGCTAAAAAAAAAAAAAAAAAAAATGACTCCATTGCATCTATTCAATCCTCTCACTTTGAGCAAAGAAATAAGCACTTATGAACAGCGTATTAGTAACTTCCAAATGGCAAATTCAGTAAACTGTTAATAAGTTTGTATATTTCCTTTTTCCTTCATTTACTTTAAAATATTCTTGATGTGACAAATAATATCGAAATTCACCCATAAAACTAAACATGGTCATTGGTCATCTTCCTGACATGAGTACAAAACAGAATAGAATAGAATACACTTTATTATGCACACCATACAAATTATTGGTACAGAGTATCTTACGCCTATGGTGACACAATGGGCGGTCTTATTGCTAAAAGGGATTTTTTCAAAACAACCTTTGGATGGATTTGAAGAGAAGGGAGAAACAGTACTGTAGGTAATCTGTGGTGTACTATAGACATAACCAGTGATAATACTGATAACACTTTTATTTACTTACCACTCTCTCGTTTAGATCTTGAATGAGTATAAAAAGGTGCTGACTGCTGAACTTGCTAACTTAAACACGTCTTGAACTTACTAATAATGCCTTCTAAGTGCATTAAATCATTTAAAAGCCAAAAAAGAACAGAGACAAAAAGACAAAATATTAGAAAAAGTAAAGCTCTCCTGTTTAGTGGCCACGCATCTAATCTCAGCAACTTACATTACCCACAGTGGACGACTGGACGTGTCTTAAGACTCAAACGCATTCGACTGGACAATGTTACCGTTTGTACTTATTGACACGACTTTTTACTATTATAGTATACTATTACCACTTTTTGTGTGTTTTGCGTAATAGTAGTGTAATAGTGTACACACGGCTACACATCAAGCTATACAAAACCAGTATAAGCTGATCGTTGTATGCGCGGAATGATCATACAAAGCGAGACCACGATAAACTGGTTTTGTATAGCTTGATGTGTAGCCGTGTGTACGTAATTTTAGGCCTCTCTAAGTAGTTTTTTTGTTATACTTTCCGCAGTTGTGTCACTATTGAGTTATTTGTAAGAAATTATATTTATTTTACCATAACTTTTGTCTTTTTATGCAATCGAAAGTGGATTGTTTTTAACCGTGGACGAATTTGAGTACTAAATCACGATATAGATTTTAAAGTTTAATAATATTAATTGTTGTATCTAGTCTCAAAAGACCGCGTACTGATAAACTTTATAAATCGATCGAGCATAATCTAAACTGAGACATTTTTTAATTTGTTCGTTTTCAAACCGAATTGACTCGATCCTACATTTGGGAAGCGCTAAGCATTTTCCGGAAAATGGAGCTAAATCGGCCATTTTCAACCTCTATACAAGAAATGCTGTTTGTGTAAGATGAATAAATGAAGCCGGACATCCGGTGTCCGGCTGTGCGACGTAAGTTTAGACCGGATTTCCGTTATCCGGCTAATAATTATTGTCAATGCCGTTGCCATTTCGTTCCCGATGACGTTCCAAAGAGATGAATATGCCAAATGGCCAACGTTCGGAAACACACAGAAATTATGACAACGATTTTCTGGTTCTGTTTTTTCAACGACTTTTATGCATATTTAGGGTTAACGATTATCTTATTTTAAATAGTTATTTCCTCGTCAAATTCAAATAATTGACAGAAATTCAACTTTAATTTAAATAAGACCGTTCTGCTCAGCACATTTATGGTGGTGTAGCGACTTATACCTTTAGAACAAGAGCAATTTTTGCCTAAAATAAAAAAAAAAATAACGTCAGTAGTCGAAACGGTTACTCGTAGGAAAAATAAGAAATTGTAACGCCAGATGTCGCCAGCGATGCCAGGCAAGCCTGCCAAAGCCAGCCAGCCAGCCAGCTGTCCAGCTCGCCACGTCACTGCCCTACCACGTGAGCCATCCCCGCCAAATTCTGAGCGGAGCGGGTGAAATAGCCGCCAGCCGGCGAGCTATATAAAAGCGAGGAGCAGTGATTTTGGGGTGTCTGTTTATAACGATAATTGTAAGGGAAAGCTCTGCCCAAATAAAAAGCGTAAATCAAGTATTTTCTATTTATTTTCATCTTTGTCGTTTCAACTCAGAAGTGTGATAAAAAAACCTACGTTAAAACGACGCTCTGCTACACATTAATCTCGACGGTCGTCTTATCTGGAGGACGAAGATTCTGCTTTGGTAAGCCAGACTTCTGAAAATAAAAACGAAGAAAGGCGATGCACACCACCCGCAAAGAAAATATTGAAGTCTCCTTGTACAAGAAGTTGAAAAATCATCAACAATGATCTGGATCACGAAGTGTCTACCCTCACGTCGGAAAGAACACCATGCCGCATCGTTTATTCCGTTAATGATCGAGTTTCAAGAAGCATTCTTCTCGCTACCAGCAACGCTTCTCTGTGAAAATGAAAGCTACCTCAAAGTCGTCAATAGCGGATCCAAGGACATCGCAGGCAGGAGGGATTCGTCATACTTCGCGCCGAGAGCTGCCAGGAATCATGCTTAAACAACCAGGTCAGTCATGCCATGCCAATGTTTGCAAAATGCCATTAGCCAAATGTGTTTTATATTTGAGTGCCTCGTGTGTCGATAAATAATCATAAAATCCCATTGGTGACCTTGACAAAACTAGGGTAAGCCTGATAAGCAAATCTGATTGTAATCAATTTATTAGTTTACTAGCTGTTGCCCGCGACATTGCACGCGCATATCCCGTTTTATTCCCGTTCCCGTGGGAATATCCCGTTACCGTATATAGCCTATAGCCTCCCTCGATAAATGAGCTATCTAACACTGAAAGAATTTTTCAAATCGGACCAGTACGTCCTGAGATTAGTGCGTTCAAACAAACAAACTCTTCAGCTTTATAATGTACCTACTATAGGAAATAGTAATATGGTATATAGTATAGATATAATATTAGTATAGATTATCTCGGTATAAAACTACTTTGCTAGCTATACTAGGGAGCTGGGAAGTTGGAATATACAGATTTAGTCCAAATGCGCATTAAGTACACTATAGATAAGCACATCACAAACAAGAGATTATTAGAGTCAAAATTATTGAGCCATTGAGCCAGCAGGTATTATAAAAAGAACCCGAATTGATGTATGCCTCTCTTATTGTTTAGTTATGAGAAAAAACGGAGATAGTTGCCTATGTGTCGATAACAGAGCCTTAAATGCATTAATTGTCCGCGATAGATAACCATTTTAATATAATATCGATAAGCAAACTAAATTATCTGGTAAGAAGTACCTACTTCACCAGTCTGAATGTAGTCCAAGGGTACCCATAAACTCAGCATCCATCCTAAAGATACATTTAGCGCTCCCTCAGTTTTTATGCGCTGAATTAACAAGTTCGTAGATAGTTTAGTAATTTCAAAGTAAATTATCAAATAAAAGTAACTCCAATAATGTCGTCAAATGGTCGGGGTCAAACGCAGAATTTTTTATTTAATTATGTACATGTGGGTAAATGTAAATTTTTACAAAACAGGATTTCTTATTTAGCTGTGTTATTTAGTGATGAATTATTATGTTCATGGCATTGAACCGGGTGAATTTAAGTTTGCAGCTGTGTCTCAATTTCCCGTTCTGAGTAATATACACAAAGTGCGTCAGTTCATTGGACTATGTAGCTACTTTAGGAAGTTCATCCATAATTTTGCAATAATGGCTCGTCCACTAACGGAACTATAAAAAAAAATAAAAATAAAAATAAGATGTGGGTATGGTATAAAATCTTAGTTTTGCCAATAGAAATTCACACGGATGCATGCAAGTTACCCATAGCAAGTATTCTTTTACTAATACGGATAGGCGGTAGTTTGAGCTCTGTCTTGTATTTTAGTTGCGTTACAAGTCGAAAAAAAAAAGTGTTTTTCAAAGCGTTATTACGAAGTTTCAGAATCTGTGTTGTGTAAAAATGTCCGTGTAATTACGGATTGTAGTGCAGTTCGCGATACAATGACTAACGTGATCTTATTGCACGCATTGCCTACTGGTGACTTTCAATTCGAGACTTTAAAATTGCCGTTGACTATTTTATAGACCAGGTAAGCGCCTAGAGCATATCAACGCCTTGAGCAGGAATCCGATAGATGCCGTTAATGTGTTCCTTTTAAAAGTAAACTGTTGGTTTCGAAGAGTGCAACGTATATTGATCTATTGTAAAGTGGGTGCACAGATAGTGATACTGTAAATAATTATGAGCTGTCTCGTAAAACGCTTTACGATAACCGATCAGTTGTGCCAAATTTCGCGCGTAGAAAATATTTCAAATGCATCAAAACGATGGCCATTACATATAGGAAATATGTGACGTCGTGTTTACATTGTGCGTACGATAAAAGAGAATACGGTTGAAAAGAAGGCAAATTACATCGAATCCCTAAACCTATTAAACCAATGAAAATGGTAGACATCGATAATTTGAGCCCTTTTGAGCAAAATTAAAATGGGGTGCCAATAAGTGTTAGTTTCGACAAATTCTTTCTCTAAATTCGTTGTTTCTGAGCCTACACGTATTGTCAAATCTGTAAAGACAATTACCGTCTTATTACAAAGTAAAAGCGCGTAAAAAAAAAGGGTTTAACTAAAAACCCAGGATTGAATCTCGTAAAACGGTTTCCACAAACGTTATTACATGTCGTGGTTTTGTGATAAACCATGGTCTAACAGTAGTAGCCGTCAAATGTGTGTGAAAGTTTATGATAGTAACTTTTTCATTGTGTTGTTGTTTTTATGTTAATTTCAGCCAAAATGTATTTAAAAATTGTAGATTTAATTGTTTAGACAATGGTTCAAAAAAAAAACGGCACTAGGTCAGGTCAAGGTTTAATCTATGTTTTGTATACGGAGAAATTTAAACCGCGGTTCCGCAGATAAGCCTGAACTTGGTAGTCCAGGTTTAAACTAAGGTTTATTCAGTTTTTGTGATTATTAGAGTTTAAACGCATTTCTAGTTTACTTAGTTTCCCAGATCACGTAGTTTCTGTCCATGGTAAGGCCTTTACCAGTAGATACTTTAAGAAGTTCGCAACAGAAAAACAGTTAAAGATAAAGATATTTTATTTGTTCAAAACATGCGTTTACACACAAATTAAGCATGAAAGTTCTTATAATTTAGTTTGTCCGTACATGTTTTACCTGGTGAGGTTCACAAATTTTGTTTTTTTTTACAATTTACTACATAAATTACAGGTTTGTCTATTGTTGTACGTGTGTAGTTAAATACATGTTAACAGCTATTGCGTGGCCTAGGTGTAATGGGCAGGTAGAACGCTCTAATTGCACAATTCTCGATGCATTGAGAGCCACGGAACCTAGCGAGGCCTCTCTTATTTGGGACAATAGTTTACCAAAGTCATATGGATTATTAATAATACTGTTAATGATTTAGCAGGCTATAATTTATACGAGTTAATGTTTGCTCGCGTAGGTAGATCTTAATGTGATGTTTCCATCCCTGGTTGGTTTATGAGTCAGTGCGATCTAGACGCAATAGGGCTATATTATAATCGAATTAGAACAGCTAGCAAGAAAATGAAACGTAACTGCGATAAAAGGCGTAAAAATAGTACAATTTACAAAAAAAAGCGATTAGGTACAGTTAGTAAGTACGTACTTTGTTGCCAGGCTCAAACTCCTTGCTGCAATAAGGTTAATTCCAGTCCGTGGTTGATTCTAAGTTAGATGATCTATATTCTGGCCCATGTGTTATTGTCTAAGGATTTAGGTAATATATAATAGCTGTAATATATAGGTAAATGTCTTAGAGGATACAAGAAGTTCACAGGCCCAATATGCGCTGATTTATTACGACCATATCGTAGCATTGCTTTTATACCCGATAGCGCCAGTAGTGTGAATCAACAGTAGGAAAACTACAACTAACTTATAGTCTACAACTACAACTACAACTAAATTATAGTCCATGTTATCGATATGCCATTTGCTCTGAGCTGACTTGTAATCACTGTTTTGTTGTTCCCATTGCGGGAGCAATTGTTCCAGGATGGCCGATTGTAACGCCAGATGTCGCCAGCGATGCCAGGCAAGCCTGCCAAAGCCAGCCAGCCAGCCAGCTGTCCAGCTCGCCACGTCACTGCCCTACCACGTGAGCCATCCCCGCCAAATTCTGAGCGGAGCGGGTGAAATAGCCGCCAGCCGGCGAGCTATATAAAAGCGAGGAGCAGTGATTTTGGGGTGTCTGTTTATAACGATAATTGTAAGGGAAAGCTCTGCCCAAATAAAAAGCGTAAATCAAGTATTTTCTATTTATTTTCATCTTTGTCGTTTCAAAATAATAAGTAAATTCACACTTTTTCCTGTGTTAAACCCATTTTTGTGTGCATTTACGTCAGTACAGCATAGGAAATTAAAACCAAATATGGATTTTCTTTTAATGGTAATTTATGAATAAAACACAAAACAATAAGCATGTTCCTCATTTTTTCTTTGGGAATAATATTGGTAAGACCAGAGGTTCCCAAACTACAGGACGGGTGTGCTATAGAGAGTACAGAGGGGCGGCGGCCGCGGTGATTCGCTATTCGAACATTCTCCATGTCTATCCATTTTGGATACCTAAATCCGTCTTAAGATGTCCAATAAAAAAAAGAAACTGGATTTTTATTAAGATCCCGGGCGAAGACTATACCACTGAAGTCCTTTTAACCCGGGGCGCTATAGTGTCTATATATGTCATAATACTTATCATATTGCATTCCAGAAATGACTACCTAGCTTTACAAAACTATTTTAAGACTAGTTTCGTAAACTAGTTTTAAACTAATTTCAACAAATGACATGGCTTGAGTCGTTGACGTTATGAGAGATATTAAATCTCTATCTAAGCCGCGAACTGAAAAAGTTTGAGAACCCCTGGGTTAGACCCATTCGCGTGGTTCAGCATCCATCGCCGGCCGCTATGCACAGGATGTATCGAATTACGCCAACTTACGATGTAAGCGATCACCAATAAAAACAAAACGTCTCACTGAGGGGTGAGAATATTCTTATGGGACTATAATGAGATTTATAAAGCTTCATCCAAGTATGTGCTCTGTTTTGGTTTATTTTGATACTTGTAAGGGTTTTCATAACGATGGGATTATGTAAGTGGATGATTTTTAATTTTATTAGATGTTTTTAAGGCTTTAATAAGAGACTACTGAGTTTTTAACACCGTAGGGTGGACGTTTCTTCCTTTGTAAAAAAACTTTTTAAATGTCTATTTGACATTTAAAAAGTTTTGTTTACTATCAGATTAGCTAATTTGAATGAATTAATGATTTTGACTCGAATATGGCTAGATAGATGATCTTATGAAGATCACAGAATCCCGCTTGATTCAAATCGCTTCCAACTATTGGAAGTCTTGAGGGGAGGCTGATATGATAATGTACCGTATATTATGACTACTTTCCATAATTTGTTCCTTATAAGCAACACTATCGAATGATTTCATATTACAGGGCGTGTTTTTTTTTCCAAAATCAGCGGGATTCTATTCCTGGATAGAATAAGTAATTTTCCCAAAATCCAATGATGCACTTTTAGTTTTCGTCAAAATCGGCCTTTAGACTCCTCTCAACATTTTTCGATATCTCTCATAGTTTCGGAGATAGGCCATCCACGCCCAGTTGGAAAATTCACCCTGTCTGTATATAAGACAGTATATAAATAATACAGGATATAAGACACATAGGAAAGAAAGAGCAATGACACTGGTAAAGAAGTAAGGCAAGCGCCACCTAATCGGTAATCCAAATCACCCAAGATCTAATAAGCAAATTAGCTCACCACCATTTCCTTGACAACCTCGAAACCGGAACATGACATCCGCCATAGTTCACCGCATACTACATCGATTATATGTGTAATCATACGTTAAACAAGAACAGGCGCGGCACGATCAAAGGAGCCTAATTACACCCCCTCCGCCCGTAATCAAGGCCCTTGATTGGCTCCCAGACGTGTTTGCATACGACAACCGTCACTTGACGGTGGTGGAGGTAAGTATAGGTAATTTGTTGTGTTAAAAACAATATTAGTACCTATTTAAAAGGGTTCGCGGGTCTGGGTCAATCTTCAATGTTGAGGCATCCGATGAGGATAATGACGGAAGATACTTTTACTACTAGTGCAACCATCCACTAACAAAAAACAAAAATATAAATTATTTTGGGGCAGGTCTTGTAAAATTCACGCTCGCCGAATTATTTGCGTAACTTTGTTTGTGATTTTTGAACAAAATAGTGCAATAGCTTGAAATATTATTATTGCACATAAATAACCATAATATAAGTAACAGCTAGTTATTTTTTTAAAGTTGATTTAAGTAGATTATATTAGGTAAATCAAGCGTTCAAAACAGCTCTTTCCTGCCCAACGTCATTTCGAGTTACGTTGGTGCACTCAATCTGAGACAATGAAGAATTCATTTAAAAATCTGATCAGCGCATAATGACCGCAATATCCTCGTCTTCAAACTGCGCTGATTAGTTTTTTATATTTATCTTCCATTTTCTTAATTAAGATGGCAGAATATCATCAAAATTCTCGGATTTCATCTCTTAATAAATGGTTTTTTTTCATAGGAACTATGCATCGTAGGTATGTAATATTACATTATCTTGATGTCAACAGATCAATAAAGCAAATTCAAAAAAAAAATTGTACCTAAAGCGCTTTTTTTTAACAATAAAAAATATCTCAAATAACCTCTCAAAAAGTGTTTATAAACGAGAATTGCAAGAGAAATTCCTTAGTGGCCGGTGGACGGCCGGAGCGATTGGACGTGAGGTCCACGACGAATTTTTGTTGGTCCCTCTCGCTCGCACCTTCTCTCGCTCTAACGGTGATGACGCGCAGTTACGCATCTCAGGTTGCTCTACTTTATTATGTTAAAATATATTTTTTAACCGACGGAAGAAAAGGAGGAGGTTCTCAATTCGACATGTATATATTTTTTATATTTTTTTATTTATGACCATTCTTTACTTTCTCTAAGGTGGTCCAATATCAAAAAATCTTTTTTTTTGTCGGACAGAGTTTATCAGAAAGTTGGTCCCATTTAAATATCAAAATTAAACTCAGCCTATAGGGGTAGAAAAAGAGGAATTAATTGTCAAATTTCCTACAGAATTTTCAGTTGCGAACCGATTATTATTGTTAAAAGATATGGAGAAGTAACTAAACAAGTTGGAGCGAATTCCGACCTTATTGACATTTAAAATTTAGTTTGTTTTTTCTCACTTTCACGATCGCTAACATTGCTCCTTCATTAAAATCCGGTGTTTGCATAAATGTCAGTAAGGTCGAAAATAGTTTGAACATGTTTTTTAAATTGCTTAACGATAGCAAGTTAAAAAACAGCTTCAAGCGATTTTCGCCCTTATTGACATTTAAAATTTAGTTTGTTTTTTCTCACTTTCACGTTCGCTAACATTGCTCCTTCATTAAAATCCGGTTTTCGCATAAATGTCAATAAGGTCGAAAATCGCTTGAAGCTGTTTTTTTAACTTGCTATCGTTAAGCAATTTAAAAAAACATGTTCAAACTATTTTCGACCTTATTGACATTTAAAATTTAGTTTGTTTTTTCTCACTTTCACGTTCACTAACATTGCTCCTTCATTAAAATCCGGTTTTTGCATAAATGTCAATAAGGTCGAAAATCGCTTGAAGCTGTTTTTTTAACTTGCTATCGTTAAGCAATTTAAAAAACATGTTCAAACTATTTTCGACCTTATTGACATTTAAAATTTAGTTGGTTTTTCTCACTTTCACGTTCGCTAACATTGCTCCTTCATTAAAATCCGGTTTTTGCATAAATGTCAATAAGGTCGAAAATCGCTTGAAGCTGTTTTTTTAACTTGCTATCGTTAAGCAATTTAAAAAAAACATGTGTAAACTATTTTCAACCTTATTGACATTTAAAATTTAGTTTGTTTTTTCTCACTTTCACGTTCGCTAACATTGCTCCTTCATTAAAATCCAGCAAGTAACAAAACCGTTGGTTTCTCTGTCTCCCGGTGGTAATGGACTGTGCCTATGACAAGGAGTGCAGTCCTTGGATGGGACTGTCAGATTTGTACTGACTAAAATCCACGGTGTCCTTCAAATAGCCCTTAATGTTCCGGGGTCACGGTAATGAGTACCGCGACGACAGCAGGCTTTAGCCCTCTAGAGGGGGACCCCGTCATCATGCTGACGCTATTTGAGGCGCTCGTAGGACACAACGCGCTGTCGACCATGACCACCATTTATCATGAAAAAAAAGTCATGGGCATGGCCCATGACTTTTTTTTCATGATAAAATCATCAAATGAGTCCTCCCTAGGCCAAGCGGGAGATACTGTCAGACTTGTACTGACTTAAATTCACGGCGTTCTTTAATAGCCTTTTATGTTCTGGGTTTACCACTGCGGCTGGGATGTAAGGTTTACGCTGTCCTCTCTCTCACGCGTCCCGCCTCTTCCTTTGCCAACATGACTGCTGCACTGACCTTTTTTTAGGTTTAATTAGTTAAACACGATTGTGTTTAACAAATTAAACCTAACAGAATTTAACCTATGAGAATATTTAAATAGTATTAAAACACTTGTGTGATACTCGTATTATTACAAACCAAACAGGGTTGGCATGATGAAAACAAGTTGTTTTAAAACACCCCTGTTTAAAACAGTTTGAAATTAAACAGTGTTTTTTATTACCCGTTTCAACTACTTTTTAAGGCAGATGAATGCATATAAAATGAAAACAAATTAATATTCAGGAGTCTAAATAGTTTGACATAAAACCTTTTGAGTTTAATGCCATTGTTATGTCATATTTTTAACTTTTATTGACACTGTAATGAAATAATGCTTAAAATTTTTAGAAAAAAAACATCACATGTTTTTATTCCATTGATCATTTTTCGTAAAAAATTCATTACAAAGGGTGAATTTGAAAAGATGTAGTCTAGAAATGAAACATAATTGATATATATACGTTTCGACATCAACAAACAAGGCGGAATTAATTTTAAAAAAGAACCAGAAACTAAAAAAAAAAACACTTTTTTAAAACATTTTGAATTGTTACAGTTTGTTTTATATCTTAAAAAAAAACTGTTTTTTTTTCCAACCCTGAAACCAAGTCATATTAAAACTCCTTATTAAGCAAAAATTCTATAACTCCTTTTAAATAATCCTTAGTAGAGCAATGTTCATACCGCATCAAAATTGTTTTATAATAATTCAGTGGGCAGGATGTATGCGGGGGATTGCGGGAAGGGAGCCCGAAATTTGACGTACGATCGACTGGCCGAACGCGATTCAATTTTGTGCAAAAGAAGACGGCAGCCTTAAGTTAAATGTAATTACTTACTACTAGTGCAACAATCTACTGACAAAAAACAACAATATAAATTATTTTAATTACATTTTGTAAGTATCGGGCGTCATTATCCTCAACGGATGCCTCAACATTGAAGAGACCCGTCTAACGAATTACCGTGACCCCGGAACGTAAGGGGCTTTAGAAGGACACCGTAGATTGTAGTCAGCACAAGTCTGACAATCTCTCCTGCAATGCCCTGAGTGCGAGGACTCATTTGATGATTTTACTACACTAAAAAAATACCTATTTATATAACCTATTGTTAATCAGATAACGTAATTGCAGAGAAGTTCTTAGTTATGTAGATTATTGACATCATACAACTGCATAGAGCATATAAAAGCATCAATGATTGTCCTCAAAGCAAAAACGAATAATTATAGTAATTTTTCTTTAAAAATCTTCTGTTTCCTAATTTAGTGCTTGTCGAGCAAATGAGGAGCTAGCTTTATTAAATAGAGTCGATATGTTTTTGACAGCTTCTAACACTCTCCTAGCCCCGGCAAAAATTAACAACTGTAAAACTATACTTAAATCGACTTCAGTACAGCTTTAACACTTCTAAATACCAACACAAAATCTCAATTATCCCACCTCTCGTATAGCTGTGATTTTCGCTACAAATGGCCAATTTTAATCGCTATTTTCATTTATTTCATATTCGTTAAACACGACGCGATGTTTTGACAGTTTGCACGCGGACGCCCGAGGTGGAAGTGTTAATGTGGCATTACCGTGGGTGTCGCACGAGGGGGCGTAGCGGGGTGAAGTGGGGTGCAGCGGGGGACGGCCGGTAATTATCCCACGTCACCGGCAGGCCTAGGCTCCCTGTCCGTGCCTATGTTAACAGCTAGCTTTCATAACTACCCTGTTATGGAGTCGGTAAATGTTAAGGTATAAATGCGAAAAAAATGGCCGACAAAAATTTTGAAAATTCTAAGTTCTTAATAAGTAAGAACTTATATTCGGAAAAAAACATAATTATGATATTAGTAAGTTACCATCATCTCACAGCCAATTCACAAACCAACTCATTTTTAAAACAACCCCAAACACGACATGACAAAATGCTATTTAACAAAACATAATTTTACATGGCAACACTATCGTTACCGCAGCGGGAAACACAGAGCGCTTTTATTTAGACACCTAATTAAATATTAATTAAGTGCATATCACATTAATACATTAAACCGATTTTAATTTCATGTCCGAGCGCGCAAAATTAGGAGTGTTTCAGGTTGGTACCACAAAATGAAGTGGATTCGTACCACGCGGCCTCGTCGAGTGCGCGTGGCATCGGCTAGGGAAAATCATTATCGAATACAGTTTTGATTAATAAACTAGTGGCTGTAATTATTGCATATATGCACTTGTTAAATGAGCCTAAGTGGATAGACTAGACGAATGATTAGCATTGCGATAAGAATATTAAAAAGTTCTACTTATTGTTGCTTCATAATTATGTTATTTCATTTCAATTTTTTGAAAGAATTTCTGTGAGTTTGATGTAACTTCTGTTTACCAATCTCTCGCTGCTTCTAACATTTTTCAGTACTTAATACAAGCCAAACTTTGCTTACGCATCAAAATCAAAATCAAAACGTTTATTTCAACTAGGCCAATTACAGGCACTTATGAATTGTCAAAAGACATAAAATAAAACAATTACAAAAATAGTTATGGTGCTACAGTCCAGTCACAAGACATAAAAACTGTGAAAGTACCGTAGGTGCTCATTCCAAAGCGTAGATCTCTATGGAGAAGAATGAGCAAGAAACTCCATGGACACTCTTTTTCAATCGCCAAAATTATTACAAAACTTTTGTTACATCATTCATCATCAGATGGTACATTACGTGAGAACGATGTGGCAAGTTAATAGTGTCCATAGTAAAATGAAAAGACAATTCAAAATAAAGTTACTAATAGTACGAGATCCGGTAGAAGAAATATATACCCTCATCTGTTATTTGAAAATGGCATATGATACACGCTAGATACTCTAAACGACAATATTTTGGTGATAGGTTGTCGGCCTGAATCGCGTACCGTCACTGTTAATTCATAAAAATTGTCTTCAAAAATTTTCGTTCCACTTCCCTCATCTGTTATTTAGAAAAATCAAGCATTAGCTGATAGAATATACCTCAAGGAATCTAAAAAATATAGGTTGTCGGTGTCTAACCCTGTCCTTCTAATTAGTTGTCGGGTTTAAACAGGTGAGTTACCTAGATAATATTCATCTGTTATTTAGTCGAATCAGATATCAAATGATAGTTTATTTCATTGTGAATCCAACAGTATTTAGCTGTCGAAGCAAAACTGTGGCTGAATTTCGGTTGTCTAAATTTTAATCGTAAAAATTGGCCTAAGCGTTGAACAACAAAAGACAAGATAATGATGCAGGTGTGCAGTTCTGCACCCGGACAGGTCGAAAAGTGTTTGGAAGACTTTCACTTCCTACTAAGGTCGCGGCAATAGTATTAAGTGTTGTGCGCGAAACCGTACAGACAGGTCGAAAATTGTTACGAAGGGGCGCGCCAAAGTTCACCTAAAATTTAAACTGATAATTGGAAACCTGACATTCTTCCTAACATTTTTCATCCTAACAATCACGTTTCCTAACTACTCTGTCTCTAATTTTCATAATTCCGAAGCAACTTGGAACGAATTGAAGACAATTTTTATGAATTAACACAGACGGTACGCGATTCAGGCCGACAACCTATCACCAAAATATTGTCGTTAAGAGTATCTAGCGTGTATTAGATGCCATTTTCAAATAACAGATGAGGGTATATATTTCTTCAATGTATCCTAGACTATAATAATTAATCATCCATGCATTGTACCCCCCCAGACATAATTCCGAAACTTTTTCTTAAAATGATCTGTGTACTTCTAACTACTTTGGGTCTTAGCTGTATATAGAAGTAAAATCGTTAAAGGCGAGGGAACTATCAAAGTGGCACTGCTTACGATAATCCCAAAAGTGTCACAACAAAAGAATTTTCTGTAAAAAAACTTTTTATCGATCATTATTATTATGACTAAATGGGTTGCAAAAATGTTGGCAAACACATTTTTCTGACAATTCACACTATCAAGAAATAATGGGTAGCTTCTGTGAGAATAAAAATTGTATAACCACTAAAGAACAGCTATATTAACAACCATTACGAAATGAAGTAAATTATCCCAATGATTAATTACTAAATTTTAATTAAAGATTAATATCGCGAAAATCGACGACATTTCCCGTTGGTGTAGCTTATATCTATTCATGCGGTGAAACCCCACATTAGTAGTTTTATGAATGTCCTATGTCCATCCTATGCCTGCATAATTTGTCAGCGCCTTATAAAAAAAAAACGCAATCAGAATGACAGATACAAAAGTGACGTGGTTTCAAATGTAGAACTAATACTGGCTGATCAGAATGTTGCGAGTATTGGTATCTATGCGCGGCCAAGGTCATGCATACCGCCTTGAGGTCTGGGGAATACCGACTATTTACTTTACCTCTTCTAACTTTATAAGGCGTTAGTAGTAATCTATAAATATTGGTCTAAGGTGATTCAAGATAAAGAAGGTGTTATGTAGATATTAATAGAGTTTATTATTGTTTGAGAAGTTTGTTGTTTGTTTCTGTTAGATCTAAGTAAAATTTCAATTTCATAAACTGATAAAAAAAACTGTCAGGCTAGCAACTCGACGATTGCCATCGACACGTTCAGAAACTAGAGTTGTTCCTTCACACGTTAACATTCCTTTCTCTTAACCCATATAACGAAAAAAAAACCGCATACAATTCCCACAAAGAAAAATGGGTCAATGCCTCGCCTCACAATTTTCTGTGAATTAATTACCAAAGCCGTTTGCCGTGAACGCTGGAACACTATCGAGTGATTCATGCGCAGGCGCAGATGTCACTTTGTTGACGTAAATCATTGACGTGCAGTGATTGTGGAGCAGTAAGTCATTTTATGGGGTGATGGTGATGATGATGATGATCAATGACGCGGGGTTGGTTATGTATTTAGGATAATTATTATTGTATTAGTTGCGTTTTTTTCCTGTTTGTGTTTGATGCTGTGTGTTATTAAATAATTTGTGAATAAACACTGTTATTTTAGTTATTGTGTGGTGGAGTTTTTCTACTACTGAAGTACTGAGTGCTAATGTTTTTTGTTTTTTTTTACATGGTAAAATCATCAAATGACTCCATTCACCCAGGGTAGGGCGGGAGGGACTGTCAGACTCGTACTGACTAAAATCCACGGTGTCATTCAATAGCCCTTTATGTTCCGGGGTCATGGTAATGAGCCATTGAAAATTGGTGTCTCTGTCTAACCTTTTAAGGATTACAGGCTTTATGTTAATTTTATTTGATTTGAAATTAAAATATCAGTCTAAAATAAATTAAATCTCAATTATTTCGAGTATGTATGAACTAAGTGAAAAGTCATACCTACAGGGTGTCCTTTTAATAGTGCAGGAATTAAAAATAATTATGTAAAAAAGATTTCATATTTTCATTTTTCGAAAGTGAATTTTCAATATTTGATATTGAAGGTAAAATTTCAATATAATCATTACATTATAACAGTGTTTAATAGGGACCTTACAAAAATTTTATTATTACTTATATTAAACATAGTTATTTATTTGCAGAATTAAACAAAGTTAAATTAATGTATGTATGGAATACGGTACTGATTCTATAATGGTAATAGATTCTAAGTGTCCATTACCATATTTCCGTAATAAAGTACCTATAAATACCCTTATTTTCTAACATTTATTTTTTTCGTTTATAATTGTAATAATAGAATAGAAAGGAAGATTTATGAATGTTGGGTTTTACCAGGGTCACTGGTGTGCGTCAATGGATAACTAAGTTCTAGTTACGATAGTTTTATTTAATTATTAGAATTCATTTACGAGCCTTCTGTGGAAACTGGGCTTGCGTGCATTAGTCATTTTAGACTACGTGACAAATAATTATAAAATAATTGGCATGTTTATTTTTATTGACAGTTTTTTTATACATAAATTCTGAATTTTGGAATGTTGAAAAGTACCACAGACTATTTAATTTTCAAAATAATAATATTTTTTCTATGAACAATAGGTAGGTAACTATAAGTCAAGCAACAAATGTGAAGCTGTAACCTAATATAATAATGGTATGTAGTGTGTGTATACTCTCCCAATACATAGCCGTCAGTTTATGTAATTACTATGTGCTAGGCACTTGTGGTTTGTGGCAGCAACAAAGAGTTGAATTGTTAATTAATTTACTTGGTTCATTGCTGTCTACAAAGTGTGATTATGACAATCAATAACAACGGAAACTGTTTAAATACCACAACATTTTTTTTTACCTCCTTGTTAGCTATCAATGGCGTAAACTTGTAGCTGCATACACATTTGTTTACAATTGAGATTTATCGAACAAATGGTACCTAGGTAGGTGTATTTCTTTATTATTACCAAGACAAACAATTTACTTTTCCTGTTTGTGCCTCCAAAACTTCAACCAGCATTGACGCGCAAAATGATACTGTTCGAAATTCTTGGAATAAGTACCTCTAAAGTATATTCTAACAGACTTTATATCCCATGATGCCCTTACATACGATAAGACGTTGACAGGTACATAAATCATGTCCTACGTGAGACTGACTCATTATCAAACGTCTAAGTACGTCTGCCGATGTCCACAGTTCATTAACATCGTTTAAATTTTAAGAATCAATTGAAGATTTTAATATCAAATATAATATAAATTATTATAGTTATTAAGACTTTGTAATATCGATTGACATTTTTTTTATAAATTTTTATTTATGAGAATAATTATAATAAAATTTAAGTAACACATTCTAGATAAATATGTATTCAAAATCAAATTAACAAATTATTTACATTAAACTTTGTAATTGCACCAAGTATAACATCGAAATAATAAATAAAATAATTAAAACATATTAAACAATCCAACTTTAAACAATCGTCGCGACGTCTGGCTAAACAAAAACCAGACACTTCAAAATGAAAGATAAATATCAGTGTTCTTTAATGGCGACAAAGACGGCATTATGATTACTTTGAAAGCGCCAAAATTGTAGCTGTGAATTTGAATAACGTGTGTACGTGATGCCAGTCTCGTACAATAATGCATGTAGACAAAGCTAACATACGAATTAACATAATAATAATGTTTTTTATCAAGTACCTACTGCCTAGTACTCAGTGTAACTGAGTCAGCAGTACTGAGTCTGAGGACTAATAAAGTAAACGACGCACGTTTTGGAAACACCCTCTAAGTTGTGCATCATCGTTAGTAATTATGTTCGGTTCTTTTTAGTGTGTGCGTGTGTTTTGTTATTCAAGATGATTAGTCGTAGTTGGGTTTTATTGTAAAAATAAAATAATTGTCATTTACTTATAATTTAATTTATTCTGTGAAGTTGCGTTTAAGATTTTGAGGTTCTTTGCTCAGATTAGTTACAACTTTTTTTGTTGTTTTTGTTTTTATTAAAACTTTTTTTTTAAGTTTCTAATTAGGTACTTTAACAGAACTAAGTTGATGGTTATCATCGAAATTACTGATCTAATACCAAAAAATCTAGTAGATTATTATTTTATTTTCAACGATCCCACTGTATGACTTCGAAGGCGAGTGAAGACGAGTGCGAAACCTAGTCCTAAATAAAAAACCTTGTCCCTATTCCATATCAACCTTCCATCACCCAAAAACAAAAGGACAATAAGTCATAAGTTCATAACAGAACGAAACTCTTGCCATTGCAACTTGGCAACATGCCAAGGTCACAATAATTTACAAATAATGCACTTTCACCAGGATTTCGATGTACTTACTCATATATTCATGTGTCAGAATAAATCTGAGAAATAATTTGGAAACATTTTTCATTAATAAAACGGAATTACCCTGTGAAATGTTTTACTAGAAAAAGTTGAGCAACCGTGACTTTGCATGACGTTGAGTTCTTTTTTTGAAATGATGTGTTCATTCAACCTGTGTGGTGGATTACGGTACACTCCCTTATACAGAGAGGAGGCCTGTGTCCCAGCAGTGGGAATAGTATTGAGGCTATAGTATTGAGGTCACAATTGCCTGTATTTTGAACGATTGTATTTGTATTGCCATGCCGTTGTGTAACAAAAACGTTTCAAACCGATGATATAGAGCAATTAAACTTAGTTTAAAAAAAGGCATGTCAAACCTAACGGGTCAAGTACAAAGTTCAATTTTTTTTTTAAATATTTATGCTACCAATTCATACATTAATGATTCTCCATTATTGATTCAAAAACAAAACCTAATCTAAACCAAACTCCGCACCAAAAGTCAGGTGTCACCAACCTTGAGTGCGCTAATTCGCATTGTTTGGGCGCTGGCCTGACTTTCATTGAGTTCCATCCACTGACGACTGATGAATCAGCCGGCAATCCCAAGCCGTTACCACTAGTTCCGTACGCGTGACACACATACTAATCAATATCGCATAATATTATATGTATAGCGTAATATAACTTGTTACATTAAAAAAAAAAACTATAAATTTTTGTCTTACTCAAAGATTTTGAAAGGTAGAATTTTATTTGTTTCTAATATTAACTTGTTATAATAATTATGTGACAAAATCACAGTGGGTCAAAAACGGTCAGTCAGCAATATTGCTGAAGATAAACCTCGTGAATGAATAAAATTGATGAAGTGAATCATTAGAAATATTGCTTTAAGTGGGCATTTTAGATCCTCTAGTCTGTGTTAGATCCTCTAATCATGTGAACCTTATTTTAACATAGTATAACTTTAAAAAGATACAGTAATGTTAACTTGTGAAATAAGTTTTAACACACTATTTCTCAAACATTTTTGCATATTTCTTATTTTATAACGATTGAAAAACTAACCTCAAAATTAACACCAAATAATGTCACACACAGCTAAGCGCCACCATTAAATAAATTAAATCACCCAGACCCCAGCAGCGTGAATATTAATTCGGTGTCGCTTTCAATATGACTAATCAGTGAGAAATGTTGCATATCTCTGTAGTAACGCCCGGCCATTGGTTCCGGTTGATAGTGTCAAGTGCAAGTTGCAATGTTCAACCTTTCATTTAGGGAAGGTCTAGGGTTCTCCCTATATCTTGGCATAGTATTGGGTAGTTACTATACATACACTAAGTACAATAACTGGCTGTTATAATATAAATATTAAAACAATACTTACCTACTTGAGCGAAATTTATCTATAGGACAGCTGATTATTTTAACGCGATATACGATGTTGTTCCCATGATATACATAGCGGTTTGATGGTCTATACCACATCCTTATGTGACCACACACCTTTCTGATACAATATGCTGTAGTATATCATCATCAGCCTATAATGTTCCCACTGCCATAGTCCACCAGGCGGGCCCAGTGCGTGTTGGCATACGTCACATGTCTTTGAATTTTTGGTTCTCGGACATGCCGGTTTCCTCACGATGTTTTCCTTCACCTTTTTGAGAGTATTGGTGATGAAATAAATTACACAAATTAATGCGCCTGGCAGGGTTCGAACCCACGACCTCCAACTCGTAAGTAGGGACCGATACCACTGGTGATAATTAATTATAGATAATTCATTGTTTTTTTTTTTTAATTTAGTCGTTAATCATATTATTTCAAGGGCCGTGCTTACCGAGGTTATAGTCATTGTCAAAGCAAGTTTCCTCCGTGCCTCGGAAAGCACTTAAAGCTTGTCTATGAGTTGTAAGCAGGATTCGAAGATATCACGGTAATTATTTTCTCAGTCGCCCGGAAAAATTATACAAAGGAAAAACTGTCGAACGTCGACCGATAAGAATCTTTTATTATTATTATATGTATAGTTATTTTTTTAGTTATAGTCTTTGCCCAGCAGTGGGACAGTTCAGGCTGATATAATAATAATTAATATAACAATATTGTTTTGAATCTGAACTGAACTTAAAATGGGTTTTACGTAAAACAGATATGGTTCAGTTTCATGATGTTATTTCCTTTTCACTTCCTGAAATCTGTAGGCTATTTATAGGGAAACAAATTCTAATGGGTCTCCTATAAGCTTATCACTTAGTAATGAAACAAACATTGTCGCTGTACCTACCCACTTTCGAATGAAAATATCCTGCCCACAGACTCTAGAGGGTCTACTATGGCCACTTTCAGTAATATTCCTTATGATTCAGTTCGTGCATTGTCAGCAACGTCATTGGCCATGGCCAGTCATTTACATATTGAATCATTTGAGATATCTCTAAGTATGTCCGTTTTACAACCGCCGTGCTTGATTTTTTTTTCCTAAATTAATTTTTCATCGAAATTACAAAATTTTCGTCTAGAACTGTACTGTTTTGGTTTACCTCGTGTATTAGGTACATATTTGTATGTTATTTTCGTAGGTTTTAAAGTTAGTTTGGTAACTTACACCATCAATTTAAAGCAACTTTTCATTTCATATAACTAATATTTTAAAAGCGAATATCTGTCAGGCTTAAGGGACGGATGTTTACTACTTTTTCACACAAAAAATACTGAACGGATTTGGATGACATTTCTTGCACAGATACTTAATAACCTGGATTAATACAGTTGATAATTTTATCTCGAGTTGAAGTTCCCGTTAGATATATTATGCGTTGTAGCGGGCGAAGCCGCTAGCGATAGCTAGTAGATTTAATATCACGCAGTATTGTGTTAGGTAGCATAATTTAGCTACTATGTTTGTTTCTCTGCATCACCTTAAGGTAGACTGGAAGAAAATGACCATGGCATTAAGTGCGCCTTTGTGCTTCCATATGCAAAAAAATGTTATATAATAATAATTATTATCTTCTCTTATTAGATTTTGCCCAGGGATCTTTATAACAAAGCTCATTGACCCAAATTGACCTATATCCACACATATGAATGTCGTGGTTACGGAAAATAAAAATCAAAGTATTAAAATAGGTCAAATGCTTGTATGCAGACCACAGAAAGTAGAGGGTTCTGTTTTTGGTATGAATAATTGAGCATTCACAACATTGATTTTATCGACGGCAAAAATATAATTCGCGTTTATTTAATAGTAGTTATTTTATTTTATAAAACTGTGAACCAAAGTTTTTTAAACTTGTCTTAAAATATAACGTAATACCTTAGTCAACTGATACCTAATAGTTAGATATCTTAAAATTGATATTGTTTCGAACCTTTTCTTTAGAAAACGCTGCCTTATTGGAGGTAATTTCTCTTGATGTGTTTATTAAGATTTAAACTCGCAAATATACAAGCACCCAGGCTCGGAAAAACTACTTGTAGATACTGTGCGGAAAAAACCCGCGACACGCAAAATATGATTCGCGGTAAATAATAAGAAGTAAGTATATATAATTTTAAATATAACAATGATCAAAACATTCGCTCCATTAGCTCTCACATAGGTTTGGTGTAAATGGTAAAAACTCCGAAATCTAACTTACATGCAACCAAACCTATGTGAGAGCTAATGGAGCGAATGTTTTGATCATTCTTATATTTAAAAAAAAATATACTTGTTATTGCCGCGAATCATAGGTATTTTGATGAAGTTACAATAATTATGTCACTGATATGCAAAATTGCAAAAAACACAAGAAAATTTCAATTTCGCGGGTTACATCATCGACGCAATCACTTCAAGAGGATCGTCTACCGAGCGCTCGTTCATACTAAAAGAGAAAACGTTTTCCTACCCATAAATGTTATCCTATCCAAATAATTTTTTAGATCCTTTTTTTTCAAAATTTATAATAGTTTGAAAGTTACAGGTACCTACAAAGAGTTACTTTTGAAAAAGAGAACCTATAAACCTAGTTTTTTACTGTGTCAGAATCATTCTAAAAAATCATTGAGATAGGGTAACATTTAGGGGTAGAAAAATGTTTTCTCTTTTAGTATGGACGAGCGCTCGGTAGACGATCCTCTTAACATCACCAGTTTCAACATTTTGGAAATCTATCCACAAGTCTAACAGCAACATATTACCTATTTCAGAGTCGAGCGGGAACATCCTAGGCGCCAGCGAGTGGAATACGGGCTACCCTTCAACAGCGTCTATGTACCCTGCGTACGCGCCACTGCAGCCGCCTTATTACAAGCCGGATCCTGCCATACACATACCTGCAGGTAAAATACTGATTTTTTGTTATGGTAGAAATAAAATGTAACAAGGATATAAGAAAATTTTAAAGCTCCTGATCGTTCTTTTTAGTGAAAATCCGACAATATCGAATTTCGTGAAGAAGCTTCTGGAAAAGATTACTCCATCGTCGACTTTGTCTCTGTCATTTCTGACGTACCTAGACTAGAGTAAACAGCAAAATATTAAAGAGGTGGAATTCGTGAGGGATAAGAAATCCCTTCCCTGACAACCCAGGAGGCAGGAGACTATGCCCAGGGCGTCAGATGCCGCGAGGCGATTTCCGGTCACCGTAGTAGGCGCGGTCTTGTGGATGGCGAGGAATGTCAACAAGGATTTGCCGAATTGATTGAATTATTTCTTTAGCATCTTTTGCTAAAGTAGTCTTTTTTTGACCCTGTAACTTTTATGAGATGACCACCTCTTTAATATTTAGTAACGTTTCAAAAGAAAGTCCCATTTACTGTACATTTACTGAAAATCACAGTTACTAACTACCTAAACTATCCATGTGACCACAGGTCTTATCATGTTTTTCCTTTTTTTGTGACGTAAATGGGGACTGTAATGGTAATTAGACGGACAAAATTAATTCCTCGTTCGCATAAAAATGACGCCTTTTCATTATCCATACACTTTACGTCGATATAATTCTTCAAGAATGCTGTATTACGACCAAATGCGTAGATTCATGCCAGGGCCTCAGTACCAACAGTCCTTCAATCAATTTCTCTGTGTCACTAACCTACAGCAGCTATTTCTATTATATTATTGGAAATTAACCTTTGACACAGAGCAATAAAGTATTAAGGCTCTCATATTTTGCAAAATCGACGTCCGATGAGCGGGGAAAGTTTGACGATTTCCCCGCCACCAGCGCCACTGTCGCGAAATTATTGAAAACCTAAGTTTTATGTATTTCATTTCTAAAACTTCAATATTTCATACAGTGTTCCCTTCACGCAAAATACATTTATTACTCTAGTAGAAATATTTTATCACAAGGATGTCAATGCATTTACGAATACAAAATGATATAAATACCTGTTGATGCAAACAAATATTTTATAAATATATTCGTCCATTCACAGACCTAAATATATTTTATAACATTTTGACACAGATTTTGATGTCCCCAGATAACAAAAAAAAAACTACTATTTTTTAGAAAATTTATGAGCATTGACATACTGTGCCAAAATGACAATACCCAATTATCTATAATGCCCCAAACACACGAGCGGAGCGTTTTATTAACATGCGTTCACATTTTCACAAAGCGG
The DNA here is from genome assembly GCA_036375495.1 of Agrotis segetum. Lineage (NCBI taxonomy): Eukaryota > Metazoa > Arthropoda > Insecta > Lepidoptera > Noctuidae > Agrotis > Agrotis segetum. Next base: position 2,981,042 of record JAQSVV010000327.1, on the reverse strand, counting down.
GACGCCCTTCACCATCTGGTGGTGTGTACCAGTACACATTTTACGAATAAAACATTTACTGATTTGAATTTAAAAACATATTTTTTTATCTCTTTTATCATCAATTCATCATCATCATGATCATACGATGTTTTGTGTATAATTTAAGAACAATTTTTTCACTGATGCATGGAAAAACATTATCAAAATTAGAACTTCGATAAATAAATGTTTATTAAAAAAAACTACAAAGAATATGGAATTTATATTATTCTAATTCTATTATGCATTTAAATTACAACACCAAATTATTCATAAAATGTGTTTAAAATATAAATTTTAAACACGTTTTATTTTATTTTGTTGTTTATAGTATAAACAACAAAATAAAATAAAATGTGTTTGCAGGTTTTTTGTCCGATCGCCATAAAAAGACTTCTTAACGTTTCTGGCGGGAAATCAGAACAAGATGGAGAACTTTTGTTACTGCTGCACTTTAGCAGCTGGCTAAATGAAGTAAATGATGGTAGTGTCATCCTCTATTCGTTCTATTAGAGCAACCAAAATTATAAATTTCCCGCGAACGTGCCTTTCCCATTTTTTTGTAGGATAAAATATCACACTTCATGTAAAAATAAAATTGCTATTATTTAGAAAAACTATTACTAAATACAATATTAAAAAGAGTAATTTCTATGAAACTAATGCAGTGTCGTTTAGGCGATGCTAATTCCTAGTAAAACAGATTGTGGACGCGCCACAAAACTTGAATCACGATCACTATTTTTTTTAATTTACTAATTATTCTTTATATTCTAGACCAGTACGTCTAAATTCTTTAAAAAAAAAAAAACAATATTGTACATTTGGTCTTAGATAATTATGATTTTCAACCACGTCGCAAAAAAAAATTAAATAGAGCGACAAACAATTTGTACTGAACACATGGTGAGACTGAGCAACAACCACCGATTTTTCATCGCATTCGCAGTACTTTGTGGCCAATCGCACAAGTGTTTTTTTCTGGGCATGGGAAATAGAAAAAAATGTATTCCCATATTGTATCTGTTCAAACGTCAACGATTATAAAACGCGGCGTTTTTGTTCAAACTCCATTTGATTTTAAATGCTAGGCGGTGACAGTTAAGTTCAATTTTATGTACCTTTTTGTTAAAACTCTGCGTTTTTTTACGTCCAAAAAACAGCGCTAGTGAGAATGGAGCTTTATGCGATATTAAACACCGTTGTGGGTGTTACTCCTTATTTGTAGGTGACATGGGTGACATGTAATCTTGAAGTATTCAAAATATTGACAATACAGTAATTTTCATTTAATTATTTTAATCCTGTTTCTTCGAAATTGTTATAAATCTTTGACGAAATGAAATAAATAATAATAAAAGTGAAGTGCATCTTATCCTATATTGCAATTCGATACCATTAGTGGTTGTTTTCAGTTACATAATTATTGTTGACTGAAATTCAGTACTAATAAGAATAGTTCACGTGAAATGTTATATAGATCCAAAAGTATTGGACGATGGAGAATGCAAAATATTGCAGAACGATGAACAAGAACCGTACTACGATATCACGATAACATTGATATAGGTACCTGTGAGTAATTTATTATATTGATAGAAACAATTCGTAATGTATATTAAACGTATTCTAAAATTCTCATTCTCTGAAATCCCTTATTTGCTCCGTACATCAAGAATGTCTGTGCGTCAGAAATTTCCTGCAATTAAATTCAGTAAGTTCGGTTTCTTTTCAATATTTATTAATGAAAATAATATGTTATTGAAAATAGAAAGTTTATAGGTCTATTTTACAGCCATGTCCGTTTAATCAGGTCCCATTAAACACAGCGTATATATGCCTAAACATATTTTGAATAATCAATAAGCCTACGCTATCTTTTTCTCAATTTCCAATTTTTCTATTACGAAAATCTGACAGCCCCGATCAGGAAAAAAGTGTCACAGGTCTAGTCTGTAAGAGCCACGCTGGCTGACTGCAGAGAGTATATAATCACTACGTTTTAAGAGACGGGACTTCCATACTAGCCAATAGCAGTCTGGTGAAACTAGGAACAAAAAATCTTTTCTAAGGACTTTACGTGGAAATTAATGGTGGATATTGCTATCACATTCCCCCAGTGTCGTTTCTCTTTCTTACGTCAAGTGTCAGCCATGTTATTTGTCAAAACCAAGTCAAAACTTCATTTCGTGGCGCGTGTTTTGAATGTAAATGCATGATTGATTGTGGATTTTAATTGTTTAAAGTGTAAATTCTCATCAAATTAGTAACGGGTGATCAGAGGTGTACTTTGAGTCAAAATGCCACCGAAAACACGGTTTATTACTTGTGAAATTTGTAAAAATCGAGCAAGTCGTTCGAATCATGAAAAAAGGATGTTTATGGCGAGATTTCCTTTAGCTGAAGCCCGGTAAGCATTTTAATAAGATACTTTGCAGCAACATTTAAGTAAAGCAGGCTAGGAACAAATAAAATTAACTTTCTCTCATTTAAATTGTGGGCTAGTGATGTACTGCAACTGTAAGATCCAAATATCGATATCAAAGTTATTGTTTACATTACATTGAAAAAAAAAGAGAAATGTGATTTTCCGTGAAATAGTAGGCCACAATGTTTTACATAATTATACATACAATATATCAATATATAATTTGACCAAAAAAAATTGATTTAATTTTAATTTAAAAATTTTTTTTAGATGCAAACAGTGGGTCAAGTATGTGGGCGAAGAAGATTTAATATAATATGTTCCCATTGAAAAGTTGCATACATTAAAGTATGTATGTGGAAACCACTTTGATTAAAGAGCATTTAATAAAAAACAAAATCGCCTTAAAAATTGGGCCATACCATCAAAAAATCTGAAGATTCCACTGCCGAAATTATGAAAAGATCACAGCAACAGGGCATCGTAAAATAATAATATAAATTGAAAAAGAAAGTTTTTTTATTTTATTTCGGGTCCGCATTTAAGTCCAATACTGGACTGTAAATACGGATTCGATACTTACCTAATCCTAAAATAAATAGAATATTTATTTAGTAACCTCAGTTTCTACCCTGCATAGTTTATCGATATCGATAAAAATGAATAAGTACTATTTGTTAAGCACTACTTGGTTCGTTTGGTTGGCACTCCTGATGTTTTTTGACATCTTTGTGGTACCTGATGATAATGTTGGTATTGGAATGCCATGTAAATTGATTCTATTGGCTAGTATGGAAGTCCCGTCTCTTAAAACGTAGTGATTATATACTCTCTGGCCAATAGAACCAATTTACATGGCATTCCAATACCAACATTACCATCAGGTACCACAAAGATGTCAAAAAACATCAGGAGTGCCAACCAAACGAACCAAATAGTGCTTAACAAATAGTACTTATTCATTTTTATCGATATCGATAAACTATGCAGGGTAGAAACTGAGGTTACTAAATAAAAGATTCTATTTATTTTAGGATTAGGTAAGTATCGAATCCGTATTTACAGTCCAGTATTGGACTTAAATGCGGACCCGAAATAAAATAAAAGAACTTTCTTTTTCAATTTATATTATTATTTTGCGATGCCCTGTTGCTGTGATCTTTTAATAATTTCGGCAGTGGAATCTTCAGCTTTAGCTAACGAAAGATTTATTTGATTTGATCATTCCTTATCAAAAGATTACTCAGACGAACCAGTAACATAATATGGAGCAGACGATCTTTGTGGTTCTCGCATATCCACAACAAATTGTCACATTTTGACAAGATCATAATCGGTTTAACTTTAACAGCTGCTGTGCTGCTGTACATGAGTCTGGAACAAATCGCAACATAAAAATTGAACCAAAATCCTGTGAATAATAAAGTTCTAAAAAGTTCAGCTGCCAAACAAAATTGAGAAAATTTTGAAAAGAGGAGAGAAAAGATTGTACCTGAGGTACTGGGTCCGGCCTGGAATAACGAAGCTTCATTGTCAATAATCCCTTGAGATGTGTTTGTTGTTGTAACGTCAATGTTTGAATAAATGTGATATGGAAATTCAAGCAACATTTCATCAGGAAGTGGATCAGATCCCACAAACTTGACCCACTGTTTGCATCTAAAAAAATATTTTTTAAATTAAAATTAAATCAATTTTTCTTGGTCAAATTTATAAATATTGATATATTGTATGTATATGTAAAACATCGTGCCCTACTATTTCACGGAAAATTACATTTCTCTTTTTTTTTCAATGTAATGTAAACAATAACTTTGATATCGATATTTGGATCTTACAGTTGCAGTACATCACTAGCCCACAATTTAAATGAGAGAAATTTGTTAATTTTATTGGTTCCTAGCCTGCTTTACTTAAATGTTGCTGCAAAGTATCTTATTAAAGTGCTTACCGGGCTTCAGGTAAAGGAAATCTCGCCATAAACATCCTTTTTTCATGATTCGAACGACTTGCTCGATTTTACAAATTTCACAAGTAATAAACCGTGTTTTCGGTGGCATTTTGACTCAAAGTACACCTCTGATCACCCGTCACTAATTTGATGAGAATTTACACTTTAAACAATTAAAATCCACAATCATTCATGCATTTACATTCAAAACACGCGCCACGAAATGAAGTTTTGACTTGGTTTTGACAAATAACATGGCTGACACTTGACGTAAGAAAGAGAAACGACACCTGGGGAATGTGATAGCAATATCCACCATTAATTTCCACGTAAAGTCCATAGAAAAGATTTTTTGTTCCTAGTTTCACCAGACTGGCTGACTGATTCGTCAACGAGCGACAGTGATGACACTACTTTTGAAAGGCAAAAGATGAGAGGACGATAGTGAATGTGTGCTTAGAATAAAACGGCGTATGTGCCCAAACACATTGACGTCTTTTTATAAATTAAAATTGTTATTAAATGAAAAAGTAACCTGATAAAGTTCTGACAAACATCATTACCTATTTATTGATATATTCTTCAGGACCAAAAGTTTGATCTACTTCAAGTACCACTCAAAAAACGTTAAAAAAATCGCTATTTTCGCGATTTTTTTTGATCGAGTCAAGTTATAAATATCGCGTTTTCAACTGGAAAATAACATAGACAGTTTATTGAACTATAACATACATTTTTTTCAGATCGAAAAACGAATATTTGATTGTTTGCCGTTGAATCAAAAATAGGTTGATTCCGAATTACGTGGCCCAATAATGCTTATGTCGTGACCATTGATATAACTACACATGTAGGTACAATTTATTTAGGTACATGTAGTGAGTAGGTAAGGCTGTTCTTAAACAGCACCGCTCGCACGCGCGCGCGGCTTGAATGAAATCCGTTGATGCCAAAAAACACGATCACGCGCCGAGGATCGATCATTCTCATTCCGCGCGGCCAGTACATGCCGCTTCCGCCCGACCGCGCGGAATAGCGGTTGTGTATGTGAATTCCCTAATTCACACTAATGTTTACGTGTTACCTACTTACTGTTAATGTTAATTTGTCATATTAGTTTATTAACAAACAAATGACTCAGTCTATTTTTGATGTGACTCGTTTTATTTTGAACCCATCACGGAAAATCATGAATTAAAATTAAATGTAAGAACAATAACAGGAGTAAAGCTGCCGTTCATACGCTGCCGATATTTTGTGGTTAAGAAATCATACGTCAACCTGTACCTTTAAAACGGTTTATAACTAAGTATTTTATTATGAAACTGCAAATTAACTTTGTGATTTTCTTTATGAGTTTCACTTAGCATAATTTTTCTTACGCATGAAAAATATAATATTAAGCCTATGGTAAAAATCCGCTATTGGTAAACATTCTTGGTAGCTAACTGTATATAACAAGAGGATGATGTTAGGTGTTATTAAAATCATGAGCTGAAAAAACCATGCAGTACCAGCAAGTTTACGGGATGCTGTCATTTCTGAAAAAGTTTAATCGCGTTCGGAAACGAGGCATACGGATAGTTTTGTAGTTCCTACCCATGCGGAAAAGGATCCTTTCAACAGGACCTCATTAATATTTTGTTTTTCTAACACCATTACAATTTGCGTCACACATTGTTAAATGCTGATAAACGGACTTCCTCCATTCAAGCCGTGGTGAGCCGTAATGGAGCGGTTGACCACATGATAGGACCGAACAACCACATACCTATAATCCTTGTGATGTACAATTATTATTATATGAAATAGAGCCCTCATACCTCGTTATTTGATCTAAACGAGAGCGCAAAATATAATTGTCCATATTTGTGTACTATTTTTCCTGGAAAAACGTACCTGACGGAGATTGTAGAATATTTTACCTCTAAACGGGAAATTTTCTTGCAACCGCATTCCTGACATTTTGCTTCCGTGTGGCAGACGACATGTGTGTGTAACGAACCATAGGGATCCTTTTTGTATGGTGTTCACCAATGAAAACTATCCTTATGATTTAATTTCAATCTCGTAAGTCAGACGGCCGGCGGAAGTTTATTCTCGTTTTATTTTTTCTTTGCAACACATCCAATATTTTTTATTTTAAATAATATAAACCTTTCTTTCTTCCGCAGTGCTACCTGAAATCTCTCTGGGCCACTCCGACTACAGCGGCTTCCAACCGAGCACGCCCGGCTACGTGAAGGGCAGCCCCAGCGGCACCGGCTCAGCACTCACCGAGCTCAACTCTCCCCCCGCCATGCCAACGCAGCGATACGACCCCAACTACTACAACTCCTGGCCCAGCAACACTTACAACTACAACAATTATCAGTATAACAACATCAACAACAATCCAACGTGTCTACAATCACACGCGCCTTACATCAACCCCAACCCTCAGATGATACTCCCAAACCTCTATTCAACAGTCAATCAAAACCAAATACATGTCCATCTGCACAGCTCGGGCGACAAACACAACCTAGAACAATGTTTCCCGAGCGAAATTAAAATTAGCGATATAGACGGAGGTATCTCTATAACTACGGAGTTACAGGGGGCCGGGGAAGCCAGTGGCATGGTCCAGAACTGCGAAGCTACCGATGAAGTCAAACACGGCCTGTACGGAACGGGCAACCAAGAAGTGTGGAGACCATATTGACATTTCGCAATCTCACTCCCCCCACAAATAAAACATTCCATTGTACATAATTATTGTGATATAAAATGATCTGTTCTATGATTCTTGATAGTGTAATATAAGAAATTCCAACTAAATTAATGTTAAACATTAATTAGATGTTATTGTTAAATTAATTATATAAGTAATAAAATATTAAATTAAAAATTAAGATGTTGTTTCGTTTTTGTTTTTGACTGGTGCCACGAACTACCGACGGCGACGACATTATTATTTTTACTGATCCGATTGTGGCTTACAACTAATGGTTTCCACCGTATTACTAAGGAAAGGCGTATCTATATTTTGATTAAATACCAAAATCATTCACCCAGCTGCAACTAAGAATAATAAACAGTAATTCTTAAGCATTCCCGACACCTGATGACTCTGGCTTTTTTGGCGTAACATCATCAAATGAGTCCACCATGCCTAGGTGCAGCGGAAGAGACTGTCAGACTGTAACTGAATAAAACTCTATCTTGTTCTTTCAATGGCCCTTTACGTTCCTGGCAGTGGTGACATTTTTATTTGAGTCCTCCCACCCCGGGTAGGGCGGGAGGGACTGTCAGACTTGTACTGACTAAAATCCACCGGTGTCCTTCAATAGCCCTTTATGTTCCGGGGTCACGGTAATGAGATAAGTCCCGTGACCCCGGCAGGCTTTGGCCCTCTAAAGGGAGGCCCCGTCATCTTGCTGACGCTCTTTAAGGCTCGCGTGGGACACAGCGCGCCGTCGACCCGAGCATGGTCCATCGTCAGACAGCGAGTTGCCCTTTACTCGCTGCCTGCGCCTACGGTGGCCGGAGATCGTCTGCTGAATTCCAACGCCGTGGGCGTCCACCACTGCGGCTGGCGTAGAGGGAGGACGCTGTCCTCTCCCTCACGCGGTACGCCTCTTCCTTCGCGACCATTACTGCCTCGCAGAAGGAGGCGACCGCTTCCCACGCCGCCGTCTTGCCCCACAGTATAGCCTCGACCAATACCGGACGCGAGAGGTCTTTACCTATCGCCGTCGTGAGGACACGGCGGTGCTCTGCCCAAGCAAATGAGGCAGTCCTGCACCGTTTGTTCCACCGTGTCCTCTGGGCGATCTTCGCAGTGGTGGTACCCAGACGTTTCCTCCTTCCTCATCAGACACAGGTACCTCCCGAAACATCCGTGTCCGGTGAGCCACTCCTCAAAGAGGGGTCTTACCGCCGCGATTGCGGCGTGCCCGAGGCGATGGTGACATAGGAACACTTTATGAACAGGCTCATCAATCTACTATTAAATCCTTTAACTGCCTCAAGGGAAAATGATGAAACACCGTGCAAGAACGGACTGAACGGATGCTTACAAGTTACGAGTATCGATCAGCTATAAAATAATTTTCGGCCTAACTGTGAATTAATTCAAGTAACGCAAATAGGTAGGTATTTGATAATTATGCATTCCTTCCAGTTTAATTTCATGCTATAATAGCAAATAATTATAAACTTTAAATTTTAATTTTAATTTACAAACTCTCTCACAAAAACTGAAAGGTTTATAGATAAAAGTAGAAAGAAATAGAGGACCACAAGCGATCGCGTTTTTAAAAAACCATAAGCAGTTAAATATTTTGAAACGAATTTAAACAAATAGTGAAGCAAGTTAGTGTACAAACAAATTATTATGTGCTTTCCTAAGACGCAGCGTCGCCTGGAAGAAAGCTGTTGTAAATTCGCCTTTAATTGATTAAATATGGTTAAAAACTTACCCAAATGTCCATAGATCTATACCTGTCTCTTTCTTTCACCAGCGTGCATCCTTTTCTTACCGTGAAAAGTGCTTGACATCGAAGCTGTCAATGTCAACTTCATAGCGTTTGTAAATTTTGCCGCGAAGACATCGGAAAATTTTCCAAAGTTAAAAAAGTGTTGAAATACAATAATTTATTGTATTTATTTAGCACGCAGCGTTTATTTAGAGTACGTGACGCGTTTTCCTTTGTGAATTAGTGTTTTAGAAGGATTACGAACTAAATTGACTGGGTAAGTGTGGTGTGAGGTGACGAGGTTTGAATGTTGATGCTCGGGCGGTAGATCAGCATTCAATACGGTGAGACATGATGACTGGTCATCATCTTCATCCTTGAACTACGAGAGCATAGCTTCACATCCACCCAACAGAAGACGCAAAGTCACGTAAGTACAAACAAGTTCAAACTTGTCCGGACCCTCGCGCCTCGTGTAGAGACACAAGTTCAAGACGAGGACCTTATTTCTAGTTATCTAACTACTTGTATTACCTCCTCTAACAACGAGAAGGCTATCCTACATCAAATATTTTGAAAAAAAAAAAAGTCTGTTTACCTTTTTCGAAGTTTTTAGTATGGAGTTGGATGAAAGACAATTTATTCCACTTCCAATGAAGGATTACAAGCAAATCCAAAATTTAATCAGATTTGTCTGATACTTTTTTTACAAAACCCCGGTACAATCTTGTATCGCTACTCCTTGTTTTAACCAATTAGTTGTGGAGGGCATGTTTCAGTGCCATCACTTTCTTTTGCGTGTGACGCAGGCACAGATATGTGTCATTGTAAATTGGTTAAAGGTCTTAAAGTTAATGATTAATTGTATCATTTAATCAAAACCAAAGATTAATAAGTTTCAACGGAGTTGTTATTATCCAACAAAATTTCGGAATTGAGAAAACTACTATGATTAACATTACAGGACTTGCTTAAGTGGGTATCGGATACCTTAATTATTTTCATTTTAACACATACTTTGAAGAGATTTTGATTATTTTTGGTCCACCAACGTCGGACTCATAATTATCTATTTAGTTTTAGGCTTTGCACCCTATCAAAGCTTCTTTAGGTGGACTTAAGGTCCAGCTAATTAAACAAGTGTAAACAAAAAAAAAAAAAAAAAAAACTATTTGAAAATTTGACTATTCAGAACATTTAGAGGGGTTGTCTAAAGGACCATGCTCATTCAGGGCAACCACAGGGAGCAAGCAATCATATTTTGAAATTAATAACAGCTTACCATGTTCCATTCGTATAGGAACCTCCCCATGGTATCTAGTCAAAGATGTTTATAGAAAAGTTGGCAACCCCAATTACAAAAGGCCATATAGGTACCTATTTCGAGTTTACTATATCAAAAGATTTAGTAAAAAAATATATGTTTATATTAAAAATGGGTTATTTGCCATTTTAGACCGCGGAGGTCTCAATTCATAATGCTAGTGAAACATTTGTGAAGATATACATTCATTCAGAAATTATTATGCTTATTTTTAATTACCAATTGCAGAGAGACACCGGAGTCTCCTCCTTGTGATCTATAACAACAAAGTGCTGCTGTTAACAGCCTTTGTATTTGTCCTATCTATGGCTTCAATTATGTCGTTGTGCGAACAATGTTTCTGTATAATTATTGTGTGCCTGGACTGTTGTTCCTGGTAAATCAGGATTGTACAGTACTTGTTTCTCAGATTGCGGAAACGCTGAGAATATCAAATCTCTCTATGAGTCATCTTGGGGCATCACATAAATCATCACAAGTCTGCTTGAGTCCTCTCTTTAAGCAGAATATATTGGTCTAGTATGGGACACCCGGCAAAACTGGGTATAATGCGCCTCCAATAAAATAAAAAAAAAGATTAAACTATTTTTTAACAAGATAGAGCAATTTAATCAGTTGTCCACAAAAAGCTCAGGCTTTATTGGTTTTACTGAATTATGATAATTACGCAGTATCAAAAGAACTTTAATGTTGCAGAAGGTAACTGTTTCTAAAATTGTTCTATCAAAACAGTTTACTAGAGAAAAGTAAGTTTTCTCTGCCTGTTCAACAAGGGTGGTTAAAGCCATAGAGTACAACTCAATACCGTAGAGTTAAGAAAGGTGCAACTCACTTCTTGACCACGGATACACCCAACTAGGGGTAAGGAGCCCAATTAAACATCACTTACTCATCTGTAAGGTGGGATCCATGCCAGATGCTTTTGTTATTGAAATTTTGTTTCTGAAGCAGATGTCGTATTTGCACACATAAATATTAAGTCCGACAACAGGACTCTTATTGCATACCTCAGAAACGAAGGGGGAGGGGGAAGATACATACCCTTGCAATACTAAGGCTGGCAAACAGGCTTCAAGAGACTTGCAGAGCAGTTGCGTCTAACTCTCTCAGCCACGTACTCCCGGAGAGTAAACAAAATTGCGGATCGCCTCTGAAGGGGCCGCAATGTACCAGGTTGGCATCTTTTACCCCAAGCCGTGGAGGCAAACAAAATTGCGGATCGCCTCTCAAAGGGCCGCAATGTACCAGTGTGGCATCTTGTACCCCAAGCCGCGGAGGCCATGTTAAAGATGTGGGGCGTCCCAGACGTAGATTTATTCACGTTATGAGAAACGGCTTTCGTACCAAAACTGCTAAGTACGTAAAAATTAGGTTCCAAAACCTTATGTTATATGCGAGGTTTACAGCCGACAATGGGACTATCGGCTGGGCTGGGCATTCCCCCACCCAGCGTAATACTAGAAGTATGAACTACTTATTTGAACGAGGCACAATATTACAATCGACAAAGAATTATGACCCACCAGAAGCATTATTTTCTTACAGACATTCAAATATAATTAGGTTCACAGTCATAAACATAAATATCCATATTAACGACCTTGATCTTTGTTATTTTGACAGATTCAAACGACGAGTTGTCAAAAAGGGTCATAATTCAAATTTGTTGATAGTACATTCTACTAACGCCACAGTGCACCAAATGCTTCTCACTACTCGATCTGCAAGCGAGAGCGATGGTCAGAGCGGGAGCGACTTCCGATAAAGTACCTGCGGAGGGTCTTAGATCGGACTACAGTCAAGTGCCCTGCACAGGTGGACACAATTCCGATAAAGAAACTGTGAAAGTCTTAACATATTGGACTACAAGCAAGTGCTTGGCACAGGTGGACAAGTTATCCACCCTAGCTTGGAAAATTTAGGATGGGCTGACCAAGTCTCTTCCTAAACTCTAGCGGAACAAGACTTATTAAAAAAGTAACTGGCGGACATCTACTTTTACAACAATATAAAGCCCTCTTTAAAAGATGGTGATCCTGGTGTTACACCAATCAAATTAACGCTGAAACACCTGTAGGTGTATAAGCTGATAAAGTAAAAATTCCAGGCTAAATTGTTTTGAGAAAACAAACTAGATTATAGATTCTATTTGATCTATTATATTTTGCCTGTATAAGTTTACTATCTCAACTTACTGAGCAACATCTGAGGTAGATATCTCAGGACAATCTTTCATTCAAAAAGTTCTAGAAGCTTTTTCACTTCTTAAAGCTTGCAGTACAAAAACTGCCAATCTAACAACACTACAATATTACTTTGTTGTGTAATTGACTTAAGAACTCTGCATATCCAGATTCTTCATTTAAGATAGCTAGGCGAATAGCTCTAATATTATTGCTACCCTCAGGTCATAGAATTCATGATCTCACATTAGATCGAGATAATTAGACCTTGAAAGTCTTATTTCTATGAAAAGATGAAATCAGTCTGTACAAAATTGTGGTATAAAAACAGAATCAAAATCACACAGACAGTAAGGTTCGTCGTTGCGGAAACATCAGGACCATGTCTGTCTACCCTGTTAGAACTGTCTGAAAATAGAAAAAACACAGTCACAAATTTATTCCTCTATCTGGAAAATTAAAACCAGCTTCTACACAAGTTGGGAACATAGCATTACTTTCAAAGTTGCTAATATTAGTGCCCCGCTGGGCAGTTATTACAAGTTAGCTATTATAGCCTCAAGAAGCTACTTGAAGAAAATACTTGTTCAAGCAGTACTTGACAGGGAAAACTGATAGAGTTATAAAATGTAGGTATCAGAAGTTTTACTGTCAACCAGTAAACAAGATTGATGACACCAACTCCAATGCTTATTTATTGCAGTTAGATTTATGCAATATTCATTAAATAAATAATTGCCTTCATTGGTTAGGTATACCTTTAGAAGACATAATTTTATCCTGGATAAAGATTTAATTTAGAATTATCTCCTTGTACCAGGTACCTCTATCAATTGGCTACTATTTTGATTTCTGAAGATTGAAGAAGTTACTAATTGTAAAGTTACATTACAGATCTTGTGACAGTGGGGTTTGATGAAGGGTTTTTGAAGAACTATCTTTAAACATAATTACATTATGCTTTGAAGACATTATAATTCATTCATCATAGCGTTTGTGTTTATCACCAGCAGATACCAAACAGGTCTTCCAGGCGACGCTGCGTCTTAGGAAAGCACATAATATGACTGTTTTGCATTCCAACAAAACAGGTATTATGTGTTGAATAAGACGCAGCGTCGCAGCAAGTCTCTTGCTGGTACCTCGAAGACTCTATGAAGTTGACATTGACAGCTTCGATGTCAAGCACTTTTCACGGTAAGAAAAGGATGCACGCTGGTGAAAGAAAGAGACAGGTATAGATCTATGGACATTTGGGTAAGTTTTCAACCATATTTAATCAATTAAAGGCGAATTTACAACAGCTTTCTTCCAGGCGACGCTGCGTCTTATTCAACACATAATACCTGTTTTGTTGGAATGCAAAACAGTCATATTTTGATTAACTTTATGCCCAGGGTTTTTTTTTTTTTAATGACTAGCCCAGGGACTATGATTTCAGCATTATATTCAATGAGAGTAGATAAAGTAGTGCCAAATATCCAAATATTCATTTGAATTTCAAAAACTCGTAAATAGCGCCACCAAGCAGCATGACTCACAACTAAAAAAATAATGCCGCGTTCAGAAAGCTGGCAATTAAAAAAAATGAACTTTGCATTATGGTCTGTTCAAGTTTATTGGCGACTTGCATTTAGTTGTCTGTTTCAAAAAATATCAAAAAATACTTTCTTTTTGTGTTTCTTGTTAAAGTCAAGCAAAAAAAAATCAACATCTAAAATCGGTAATCAATAACCGTAAATTATTTTTTCATGCGAGACACCACTAGTAATATCAATGTTGCCAAGTAAAGTACAAAGGTGAACGCACATTGAGCCGCACGCAGTCTCCGCAGTACCCGCACTCATCGCATTTTGTTAATGGCCTCGCACACTTAGCCGCACCGCAGTCTCCGCAGTCGCCGCACGCATTTTGTAGTGTTGCCAACTTAGTGGATTTTTCACTAATTAAAATTGTTGGTTTTGACTCCTCTTTTAGTAGCGTGATATTGCTTTTAGTGGCTGGGGCTTTTTTCTAGTTGTTTAGTAGAATTTACTTACAGTTATTAAAATGCTATCACTTAAACAAAGCTATTGAAACGTTACGAAGTATATTATTTTTACTTCATTTAATTGTCAGGAGAACTTTTATTGATACATAAGCTGTAGTTTTTAAGAATTGAAGAAAAATACTGCAAAGATTATGAAATTCCAATAAAAGTTACAGACGACGAGGCAGACAAAAAATGCGGATGACGTCATCCGCACCGCGCTAGCCGCAGCGTTCGCTGCGTGCGGGCCGACGTTGGTGACGTCATCAGCTGCGGCTGGGGAATTCAGTCGTCTCAAATGCGTGCGGCGACTGCGGAGACTGCGGTGCGGCTCAGTGTGCGAGGTTTCATAGAATTTCATACAAAGAATTCGAAATGCGGGGACTGCGGAGACTGCGGTGCGGATAATGCCAAAATGCCAAAATAAACAAGTTATTTCTAGCAGATTACGAATTAATTTTGTTTATACCAAATTCGGAACAGTTTTTTATTTATTCGAAATGTTTTACAGATTGGTCACATTGTGATGGTATGTGATAAAATGGCGAGGACTCTGGCGGGAATTTCAACCAAGGCGCGCTTTTTAATTTTCGTCCGAAGTTTTTTCGAGAATTTAAATATTGTAAATTGTGTATTTTGCTGTAAATAGTTTGTTCTCGTCTTGAAAATGGACGGGAATGAGGTGAGCGGGGCTGAACCCCCGAATCCCAAGAATCGGAAGCGGACTATTGGTGCTGATGCCGAGGACCACGTCGGCGGCGGCGGCGGTGAGGAAAGTGACTCTGTTAATTACGCTCCTTACTTTAAACCTAATTACAAAAGACTCTATCCAGAGAACTCTGGTAACACGGAGTTTAACGTTTTTGTAGAAAGTCAGGACAATGAACGTTTGGGAAATAAAAGCCCCATATATTTAAATCACATTTTCGCAACGGACGTTAAAGGTGTGGTGGCGATACGCCGTGTCAATGCGAATAAAATTGTAGTGGTATTCAAGCAATACAACACGGCCAACAATTTCATCAACAATGTGAGCTTCCTTGATAAGTATAAGATGAGGGCATATATCCCCGCAGCTCAAATAGAACGAGTTGGCATCATCAGATTCGTGCCAACAAATATTTCAACTAAAGAACTGTACACAAAGCTTTCTTCTGTCTACGAAATTGTAGCTGTGAGAAGATTTACAAAGAAAGTGGGACAGAACAGGATACCTCTTCAGACAGTCAGCATTACATTCTTATCGAATTCATTACCAGATTCAATACAATATGACCTGTTTTCATATAGAGTCTTCGAGTACATTCAACCCCTGTTGCAGTGCTATCGCTGCTTCAAATTCAATCACTCTGCCAAAATATGTAATGGTAAACAGCGTTGCAGCTGCTGTGCTGGAGAACACTCCTACAAAGAGTGTGTCAAGTCCGATGAGCTCTGCTGCATCAACTGCAGTGGACCTCATTTGGCTATATCAAGGACCTGTCCGGTTAAAATGAGGAAAATGATTGAAAAAAAAGAAAAAGTAACTTATGCTAGCATTGCTAATACAAAGACTAAGAAAACTGACTTTCCTCCTTTGCCGGACCTCTCCAAGGCAGCTGTAAATAAAAATGAAAATGTAAATAAAGAACTTGTTGTAAATAAGAACAAAATGAAATTGTATAATATCGATAAAGTACATAGCACACCTACAAATTTAGAAACCATGCCCAATAATAAAACTCCCAAACCAACTATTAAAGCTCAAATCATTGCCAATAACGATGTATTAATGGCTTTAGTCAATACTTTAGTGCAAATAGGAAACAAATCAGACGATGTGCCCATTACCACGTCGTCTATCAAAGAAATGCTCATTAGAAATCTGTCAACATAATGGATTTGAACTCAAACATTTTAACTTCATTAAATATTGCACAGTATAATGCTCAAAGTTTAAATAATAAAAAACCTTTATTAATTAATTTTGTACAAAATGAAAGTATAGATATTTGTTTACTAAATGAAACTTGGCTAAAAGACCAACAGAGTTTTAAAATACCTGGCTATAATTTCCACCATAAAAATTCAGCTAACAGTCATAATGGAGTAGCTATCTTAATAAAGCCTTATTTAAAGTATAGGGTTTTAGACACCCATTTCTATGAAGATATTCAGACTATTGCGATTTCTGTTTCTACAGAAATAGGCGACATAACAGTTTTATGTGTATATTGTCCACCTAAATCTGGGCATATAAGAATGCATCGATTGCATAATATTATCAGGGACCTTCCTAAACCTATTGTCGTAAGTGGTGATTTTAATGCCCATCATATTGCCTTTGGATGCGTGTCCACTAAAAGCAGGGGACAAAATCTATATAATTTAATTGATGATAATGACTTATGCGTAATTAATAAGGGTGACTTTACTACAGTCAATCGCCCTCATTGCAATCCATCGGCAATTGATGTCACTTTTGTTAGTCCAAATCTTGCGCCACTTTGTGAGTGGTCTGTTTATGATGATACAATGGGAAGTTATCATTACCCTACTATTACAAAACTTGCAATTCGTGCTGACAAATATCAGGTTAATCCACCTGTTGACAGATTTTTATATAATAAAACTGATTGGAATAAGTTTTTTGATAAATCCAAAAATGTTTTCCATGACATGACGATTGATGAAGAGGATCCAATGTCTACTTACCTCGAATTTTGTACTCGCCTTGATGCCTTAAAGGAAATGGTGATTCCTAAATTAGTTAAAACTAGTGATTTTAAATCTAGAATTCCAGCTCCTTGGTGGAATAATATTTGTGAACAAAGTGTAATTGCATCTTATAATGCTCTGAAACTGTACAGAAGTGACCCAACTATAGATAATTACATTAATTATAAGAGAATAGATGCTATTAACCTTTTGAACGCCACGGACGTTTATAGACGTCGAACGAAATCGTGCCAAACACGCCACCGACGTCTATAGACGTCAAGAAAACGACATTTTTTAAATACAAAATAAATATACTAAATTAAGTTTTCTGTGTTTCTTTTTCCTATTATTTCAAACTACTTTAGTGAAATATTGTAAATTGACACAAAGATATATTCATTATTTGAATTCACAAGAAAAAACAATCGTCAAATATTGCTAATCGAAATCCGTAAAATTGTGTATTTCCCCACGCCACAGACGTCAAGACACGTCAGCTAGTGATGGGTAGGTAAGGTAACTTATATTCCAAATTTATGAAATATTTTATTGAAAGTAGCTTACTATTACTTTGACAATTACTTTTTACTGACAAATATTCGTATCTGAATATTCCTAATGTATAATATTTAAAAAAATGTGGAAAAGAACTTATAATTGATATCCTTAAATCGATAGTTTACTGTCCAATCTCGCGCATCCCTATGTAAGAGTTCATAGACAGTTACCTGTACGCCACAGACGGGAATGGACGTCAAGCGGTGACTACTCGCATGCGAGAAAGTTGTCAAAAGTCGTGCCAGCCACGCCAGAGACGTGTCTTCACGTCGGCGGATGACGTCACGAACCAGATTAGTGATGTACCTTATTATTGATTTATTCGTTTGTAGTTCTAATGTTTGCTTTTAGGTTGCTTAGAACTTAGTAACTGCTGTTTAATGATAGTATGATACCAAATAGGGTCAAGTTAAATAAAAGACCAATGCAACGAATAATATTTATTTAAAAAATATAGAACGAAAAGCACGGATTCATTGGTTATCGATAACTTTTCGTTAAGATGTTGGAATCACTATTTTTTTTGTAGGTTTTTGTACTGAATTTGTGGCTTGGCGTAGAAGGGGCGCCGATGTGTTTACGCTCTGGCGTTCAAAAGGTTAAAAAACGTACAATTTCAGAACAGAAAAAGATTGGTTGGAACAACCTTTGTAACACTTTTAATAGAACCACTCCACTTAGTAAAATTTGGAACCTTATTAAAAGATTTAAAGGCATCAGATCTGTTAACAAATCATACAGGGATGAATTTATTCAACCTTTTTTGGCAAAAATATCTGATAATAGTAACCTTATAGATAGTAGTGAATATAACCATTACTTTGATATCAATAATGACAACCCAAACTCCAAATTTTTATTGGATCCTTTTACATGGACTGAATTCTTAATGAGTTTACAATCTAGAAAAAATACTACCCCAGGTTTAGATGACTTCCCTTACATATTGATTAAAAATCTTGATGATAATGTAAAACATTTATTTTTAAAAATTCTCAACAGTCTTTGGTGTAAGCAAATAATACCAGAATCATGGAAAACACAGTGCGTTATTCCCATATTAAAACCGGACAAACCACCAGATTTAGCTAGCAGTTATCGTCCAATTTCGTTGTCCTCGTGTCTTGGAAAAATCTTTGAGAATATGTTGAAGAATCGTTTGGACTGGTACTCCGAATCCAATAATATTATTCCATCAGTGCAATATGGATTTAGGCGCGGTCGTAGCTGTGCTGACAGTTTCATTTCTCTAATAGCAGACCTGAAAAGAGCACAAAATACCAAATTACATACTGTTTGCGTATTTTTGGACGTACAAGGTGCTTTTGACAATGTTGACCCTGGCATACTTGTCAAAATATTGACTGGTAGTATAGGTTTACCTGGACTTGTGTCCAAATGGATTTATAACTTCTTGAGTGACAGAAAACTCTTTGTTAAACATAATAACATTCTATATGGACCAGAGCAGGCCAGTAAAGGCACAATGCAAGGTGCAACTCTGTCACCCTCGATCTACAACTTATATACTTGTGAAATATGTAAATATGTTGATACTCAGAATGTAAATATATTGCAGTTTGCTGATGATTTAGTGCTGTATACTTCTAATTCTAGTTTATCTGCAGCTATTGATACTGTAAATATAGCACTAGGAAAACTTTATGATTATTATAGTAATAGGCTGCATCTTAAAATTAATGCTTCCAAAAGCAGTGTTATGATATTTGGAGATGACAACCCTACTAATGATGTTATATATGCTACAGAGAGCATCCAGAGAGTTAACCAGCATAAGTTCTTAGGTATTGTCATTGACCAAAAACTCAAATTTGAAGAGCACATTAAACACATTTTAAAGAACTCCTACAAAGGACTAAATGTTCTAAGATGTCTCGCTGGTATTTCTTGGGGAGCTGACCCAAAAATATTGTCGATAATGTATAAAGCAATTGTAAGAAGCCACTTTGATTATAGCTCTTTAGCTTATATTAATTGTACATATGTACATAGATTAGATATTGTTCAGAACAAGGCTCTGAGGATAATCTCTGGAGCAATGTGTTCAACTCCCATAAGAGCCATGGAAGTTGAAACCAAAATCATGCCCCTTATCTTGAGGAGAATATTACTATGTGAAAGATATTGCCTCAAAATTTTGTCACTAGGTAATAATGATATTGTAAAAAAAATAGTTCCTCACCTGGTAAATGTCTCTGGCCCATTGTCCTCAGCCGATGAACTGTTGAGGGGCAGAGCTCCACAGGTATGCCGGATATACCTGGAAATAAAGAATAAATGCACACGGATTAAAAAACAATCACAATGGCCGTGCTATGCCCACAAATATAATATTATAACGCATCCAATTCATGTAATAGAACACAGAATTGTAAATAATAATGACCTGCTTGAATTTTTGTCAGAAAATAATAAGTTTTATACTATATACACTGATGGCAGTAAGGGAGATAGCCATGTGAGATCTGCTTTATATGATCCTCAAACAAGGTTCACTCAAAGCTTTGTTCTGAACAATGAATGCTCAATATTTACTGCAGAAGCCTATGCAATCCTAGAAGCATTAAAGCTAATAAATTATATTCACCAGTCTTATAAATACTTCTTAATTTTAACTGATTCAATGAGTGTTTTGGAAGCATTAAAACATTTGAAATGTAATTTTAAAACTAATTATATTTTGTACAGTATTAAAGATTTTGTATATAAGTTAAATTGTAAGGGCATTGAGATATCCTTTATTTGGATCCCTTCGCATAAAGGTATATCTGGAAATGAAGTAGCAGACAGAACTGCAACAAAGGGGATAAATTCATTAGATGTTCAATATGTAATTGATGTACCGCACACGGATTATTATAGATCCCTATATGAAGATGTGAAAAATCTTTGGGTTGACTTTTGGAAGAAAGACCAAGAACAGAAAGGAAAGTGGTACGGAAGTATCCAAACAGACTTACCAACAAAGCCCTGGTACAACGACCTGGAGTCAGCTAGCCGGCACTTTATCACCACTAGACATGGGCAATATGTATCACTGAAAAGAAAAGATTGAAATGTATCTTTCGATCACTGGGATATGTATCACTCATTTGTATCTTTGTATCATTTGTATCAGCGCACGAAACGAAGCGACGACGTTGCACTGATACACTGTTCAGCGTGGTTCGCTTCGCTCAATTGATCAATTCAATCCAATGAATCAGTGAGAGCATAGATAGAAAGATAGATGCACGTGCTGTGCACATAGCTGCTTCACTGCTTGCTCTTACGTATCTTTCTGTTATGATTTATTGTAGGTACTACTTATTTCGTACTTTTTTATGTATTTACTCGTATTTTATGATTGATCTCAAAGAAATTTGATTTTTAGTACGGAGTCGACATAGGTAGGTATTGTTTTTATTTATTTGTAAAATTGTTTACACTGATTGTCGATGCAACGAAAACAAAACAATAACTATCAAATTACTTCCGTCTTCCGAACCCGTATGATAACAATAACATTGATGACGCACGGACCGGACGCAGGTCGAGCTTTAATTAAAAAAATATTGAATATTTATTTTGTAAATCGCAAATATTATTTTTTCTTTTTTTTCTATCTTGATCCTAATAGCAATAACTTTAAGACTGTAATTAGTTTGCATTGTTTACTAAAACTTTAAGCAAAGTGCTTTACAAAGGAAACCAGTATAATATTTGCAATGTTCACGTACCGCTTTACGACTTTAAGCCCTACGCACCAGTAACAGAGTTATTTATCCTTTTTTACTCACATATATCAGTTTATAATGGTCAAACACATACTCTCGTCGCTATGGAGAGAGTGCGACAGAACATTCTAAATAGGGGGTGCGAAAGAGAAGTCGGGACTCTCCGAACGAACGAAGAGACACCGTGTCGCTAGCCGTTTGCTTGTGTGTGCGATACAGATACAAAAGGACGACGATTGAACGAGTTGCAAAAGATACACTTGGATACACTGATACATTCGGATTTGAACTGATACAAAGAGTGAGTGAGTGAAACGGAATGATACATATCAATTTTATCTATCTCTCCTGAGTTACCCATCTCTAATCACCACGATCAACAGGCTTCGCTTTGGCCATACCACCACACCTGCTCACTTATCCCGTTTGGGCATAACTTCAAGTGATTCTTGTAAATTCTGCAACACACCGCAAGCTGACGCTGAACACCTGATTTTTAACTGCCAAAAATTTTCAATAGAAAGACTGATACTTGCCAGTGAATTGAGTGATATCCTACAAAATAATTCCTCCCGCCGCCTGAACGATATTCTAAAAATTGAAAAGTGTTTTATGCCGATTTTTAAATTTATTAAAAACAGTTGTGGAAGTGTTTAGTGCACAAATCAAGTGTTGACTCTAAAAACTTTAATAAAATGAAGACTTTTTAATTAAAGACTTGGCTTAAAGGTCTCGTAACCAAGCCAGTGGCATAGCCACAACAATTATAAAAAAAAAAAAAAATGATAAAATGGCGTCTGTCTTGTCGTGTTTCGTTTGATGACCTCGTAAATTATTAGAGATAGTTTTTAGTGTGTGATAGAAATTGTAAATATTAGTGATTTCTAATTAAATTAGGTCTTTATCAGTACACTAATCACCTGTAAGTAGCCTAGTCTCTTGATAACCACAGTTTACGTTACTACAGGTTTCTGATAACGGCGGAGAAATGCAAATGAATCTCTTTGTAGGATTTAACTGTGATTATTTGCTTGCAGTTGAAAAGAAACTCCTAACGTAGTAGTAAGAGTGAAATGTCCGAGGAGACAGAGCGGCATGGCGAGGCGTCGTGTGAAGGCGGAGCAGGTGGCGGAGGGTCGAGCTTAGCCCGCGTGTTATTGACCCCGCACCAGCTCGAAACCGCCGCGGCTGAGTCGCTCCGCGCCGCGTGGAGAACCCAGGACTTGTACATTGACCATCTCGAAACTTTGAACAAACAGTTGGAAGGTATTTAAGAAAGTTACCATCGGCTTGTAGCGCCAGGTCGGCGACGTTACGGCGCACGACCCGCGAGTTCTTATGTTATCTCTATATCGACAATACTTTAACTAAAATTAACTAGTGATACTGTTATGACATATTGAAATGTTACTGTGATACTGAAAATTGTTTAGTTATAAAACAGATTGTGGTACGGGGTGTATTTAGGTGTTTTAAATTATAAAAGGTGAAGACGAAGAAATGGTGTTTTGCTGTGTAAGAGAGGTGCCAGTGGAGTGTTTAGTGGAAGTGCATATATCGGCGCAAGGCCGTGTGATGTCTCCAGATGACCCTGGAGCTGTGTCCTTGTTCAGTGGTGTTCCGCTACACTCAGCAACTTACAATGTTGCCGAGTTGTCCGGTCTTTGCTCAAGTGAAAAAGTAATTATGTTTTCATCACTTCTTTTGCTGTATAGTTAAGATTTTGTTTTGTACATGCTTTATTATCTTCTGTCTTCAATTATTGTTAATTGTTATTTATAAAACTTGTTTATATTTTTTACCCAAACTGTTTATGTTTCTGCTATCTATCAAATGATAAACTATTTGATAATTCTTTTGCTATCTTTGATAATGGATTTGATGGCTGAAGATTTATCAAATGTAATTTTCCATAGGTAATTTGACAAACAAGCTAAAAAGGCAAAATGATACAAGTTTAAAGTTAATTAGTATCATACTAAGCTTAAAATAATTGTCTATAGGCTGCCTTTGCCTTCATAATGTTGTCATGGTCATATTAATCTTGGTTTATAATTTCTCTTGCCAGCTTCCCATCTTCTATTCTCTCCATTGCTACTTGGCTTGAGTCATTGCATGTAGCTCATAAATAAATACTTACTTGAACCATGTTCATAGCTTATCAGTACTAACACATCTCAGTTTCTATCTCTACTTTTTATTTCTATAAGTTTAAAACTTATGCATAATAATTATTATTAATGAAAGAAAGTATTCAAATATGATTGTATTAACAACAAAGTTATTTAGAAAGTTTAGAATGTAAATCAGTCTGTCTGTTTTCATTAGGTGTCACTTTATTAATGCCTAAATCTTTTTGTACCAATGAACATCTGGAAATGCAGTTTTGTTTAGGCAATTGTTTAGTTGTTGCATAGTATTAGTGAAAACTGACAAAATTATTAATAATTATAAATAGTGCATAACAATCCATTGTCAGTCAATTTATATTATTTTAAAAAATAGTTAGTCCATTCATTATGGAACTATTGCTTTTATGCCTAGTCAAAAAACATGTGTATATCCTATGTTAAGTTAATATTTCAATATCTATCACAGATTACTATATTTTAAAACACAAATTTTGGTGGATTTCCATTCAATTTAGAAGTTTGTGATAAGTATTTAGGAAATTTTAGTAAATTTCTATCTATAATCCTGAGAATATAAAGTAATTTATTACATAATATGTTGCTACTGTAGCAAATGAAAGTTTATTCATCAACAAGTATATCAGAATAAAGGTCATAATTGTTGAGCCACAAACTAAGTGTAGCAAGTATTTTGCGGGGTACAATACCAAAGATAAAAGTAGATGGAATTTAAATACACAATATTTAATTTTAATATAATTGATTCTGTTGTGGGACTATCTTTATAAAGTATTGCTTTCCTGGAACACAGAGGGCAACTGAAGAAACAAGGTCATTTTTAGTCAGTGAGAAGTCTGACAGTTTCTTTTGCTTTACCCAGATTGGGAGAACTCATCTATATAAATAAAAATGAATTGTTGTTCGTTAGTCTGATTAAAATTCGATAACGGCTGGGCCGATTGAGCTGATTTTGGTTTTAAAATGTTTGTCGTAGTCCAGGGTAGGTCTAAACGGTGAGCAAATAAGGAAAACTAGAAATAATTTATATGGCAAAACAACGTTTGCCGGGTCAGCTAGTCTATATAAATAAAAATGAATTGTTGTTCGTTAGTCTGATTAAAATTCGATAACGGCTGGGCCGATTGAGCTGATTTTGGTTTTAAAATGTTTGTCGTAGTCCAGGGTAGGTCTAAACGGTGAGCAAATAAGGAAAACTAGAAATAATTTATATGGCAAAACAACGTTTGCCGGGTCAGCTAGTCTGAAATAAATATTACAGGAAAAAATTGTTGTAAAAATCTAAAAATCATGTTACTTGTTGAGTTCATCAAACAACTACCACAGCAGACATTACATTTCCCAGCAGTTTATTATACTTAGTGTAGATGTCAAAACAAAATCATTTTCACAACTTTGACTATGATGGCTATGCTTTTTTTTTTTAGCGTGGTAAAATCATCAAAGGGACTGTCAGACTTCTACTGACTAAAATCCACGGTGTCCTTCAGTAGCCTGTTATGCTCCGGGGTCACGGTAAGGAAATAATCTCGCGACCCCGGCAGGCTTTGGCCCCCTGAGAGGGGGCCCCATGATTGCTATGCTAGGGAAAGAGTTCAAAAATGACATAAACTTGAACTTGTAATTCAGTCTTTCCTAATACTTCTGAGCTCTTCAGATAATATTTTCATCTAGCCAGAAAGAAGTATTTAAAAACACACATGCCATTCTCCTTGATTCTCCTGCTGTTCAATACACATTTTGTCATTTTACTAACAGAATAGGTCATACACGGATTTACTGTTTGAAATTGTTACTAAAACAGGTTTTATAATAGTGTTTGTATAATTTAGTTAAGGTGTTGTCGATTATAATGTAATAATTTTAAAAACATATACCATGCTTAGTGCACAACATTCTGTTCACAATACTGGCACTTTTGAGATAACCTTTTATCTTATCAGTTTATGTAGTGTAAAAATATCTCATGGTAGACAAAATGTTTTGCATTTCAAGTAGGTTTATGATATTAGCCTATTATAAGTTACTGACATTATAGTGATGTCAAAACAATACTGTATGTTTGCAGGCACAAGACAATCTAATGTTAAATCCCAACACTATGTATTAGTCACAGACTTGTTATTAATTAATTTTATTGATGTGTGCAGGAAGCCTGGAAAAGGCGAAAGAGGTAGAAGATAGGATAAAACAGCAGTATGCTGAGTCACAACATAGAGAGAAGGTGTTAGTTAGAAGGCTTGCAGCCAAGGAGCAGGAAATACAAGATTATGTAGTGAGTACTCTAATAACTAAAGCGTAGAAATTCCCATTACAGTAGGGTTGCCATCCGTCCGGGTTTCCCCGGATTTTCACCGTCCTCGTACCCCCCGTGCGCACTTCGACTTATGTCCACGCACACGTCATCCTCCCACCCCCCGGACTCAACAATCCGGGGTTTTCACGCGTCTTGTCCTGGTTTTCAAATTTTAGAGATGCCAACCCTACTTTACAGCAATCTCATTAGACTGCAAAAAGATTAACTGTAAGAGATCAAAATTAACAAAAATTGTTTTCAATTTCAGAGTCAAATTACGGAATTAAAGTCTTCCCACGCCAGTCTCAACGGGCGGCCGACCCTCTTAGACCCAGCTGTTAATGTACTAATTTTAAGGCTAAAACAAGAACTAACGTCAACAAAAGCGAGATTAGAAGAAACCCAGAATGAATTATCGGCGTGGAAGTTCACGCCGGACTCAAACACTGGCAAGAAACTTATGGCGAAGTGTAGGTTGTTGCATCAAGAGAATGAAGACCTTGGACGAATGACTTCGAGTGGTCGGATAGCTAAGTTAGAAGGCGATCTAGCACTGCAAAAGAGTTTTAGTGAAGAAGTTAAAAAGTCACAATCAGGTGTGTACAATTCTAAATCTCTTAATGTTTGTACTTGTCAAATTTCGTTAAAGTTAACACTGTAACTGTAAATTCCAGAACTGGACGAGTTCCTGCAAGAGCTGGACGAAGATGTGGAGGGCATGCAGAGCACGGTGCTGTTCCTGCAGCAGGAGCTGCGCGCCACGCACGCCACGGTGAACGGCAACCGGCCGCCCTCGCCCGCCGAGAAGCGCACGTACTCGGGCAGCGACTGCAGCGAGCCGCCCGTGGGCAAGAGGAGGCGCGCGTCCGTGCTGTCGCTGGACTACAACGAGGACGAGGAGCCGCTCACCGTCGCCAACGGTGACGCCGACTAGCGCAGGAGCGCGCGCTTCACATACAGAACACGCTACTTTAATATCAACTAGTGACTTGTGAAACGCTCTCGTATCTATTTAGCCCTACGGCCATTTCGTTGACTCGAAATTGTTATCGATGAATTATTGTGAGTGATCATTGATGTTCAATATGGGAAGAAACGCTGGTTCGGTGTATTTCAATCACTCATTTCAAAACATGTGAGATGCTTATTTATTAGCATATAAAGTGTATTCTTTAAAAATCGATGTACTTTCATTAGAAGACATAATAAATAGACTAATGTGTCATTTCCATTGACAATGAATTGGTGATGATTGTGTCTATCGTGATATGAGACTAAGGAAACATTTGGTAAAAGCATAGTTTGCGTTTGTATGCACAATGGACCACGTGATCAGATTTAATAGTGAATCGTTTTTGACATTGTTTTTTACACTGAAATATTAAGACTAGACAGTTGACGATTTTATAATTTATTTATAATAAGTGAATTTATTGTGATACTTATTAGAGACCCAATATGGAGTAATGCAATGACTTGTGTTGCAAGGATTAAATGTTTGGTGGCATTTATTTTATTTATATGCCGAGTATGAATCGAGCCTGTTGGTAGCAATAATGTGTAACACCAAGCCTAATGTTTTAATAATTGTCACGTTTTTAATAAATTTATGTGAGTTTCAAAATGAAATGTTTCTATTTTCAAATTACAATGATTGTATATAGTAATGTTAATAAACATATATAACTTGCATCATCTTTGGCGTATTATTTATGTATGGCAAAAGAAAAAAAACACCAAGCCAAGTTAGTAATTAATAACAAAAATAATATTTTATCAGATTTGTAGTGAAATTAAATGCCTTTTGTAAATAAATATTCTTCACAGGTCAGTGAAATCGATCGCCAGATTATATGCATATCCAATAAAAGTAGTCTAATGTTGATAGATAAAATATAATTATTTTAGTGTAGGGTCAAGGCGGCAACAGTGGCTCACTTTTTTTTTAGACAGCTCTCTCTTTATTTGTAGTAGTGTTAGGAAGTTACAAATAGGACTCGTACGTAGTGTATTTAATCTATTTTATATTTTTTCTTGTATTTTGTCCATCCGATAAATGAAAAAGGAGATAGAAAGCATTTTTTAAAAAAAGTCCCACTGAGCCACTGTGTACCGGGGGTCGGGTACAGTGAATATACCTTTAGTTCACAGTGAATCGGGTAGGTACACAGTGGATCTTTAAATATAAATCTAAAATAAAATGCAATTTTAAGTTTATTATTAAGTTTAATTACTCAATAGGAACTTAGTACCATGTACATTTTAATCGGGTCCACCCTTTATAGCAGAACTTTTTGAGTCATAATTTTATTTTGCATAGCAACGGATAGCATAAACCTCTTTTCGCAGAAAATCGTTTGGCATACACTCATTTACCATAACACCGAAACCCATAATTTTGTAAGTCAGAATCATCTTTAGGCATAAATTTCATTTCCATAATAATCAATAAGTATAATCATCATAACGCAGAAAATTCACAGCCAAAATCATCTTTTGTCATAATTGTGTGGTTTTTATTTCCCAGACAGTAAGATGATGCTGTAAGCATGCAGCAAGCATTCAGCATACAAGCATGCAGTAAGCATTCAGCATACAAGCATGCAGCATGCAAGGTTGCAACATGCATCAAGCATGGCTTCTGTCACGGCTCCGGCGCTGCGGGTCTCCGGCGGTCCCACGCGAGCTAATCGTTGCAGATGATTTTACGCCCACCACCGCAGCTTCGGCTTGCTGGCCGGCAAGCCGGCCAGCCTCAGCTGCAGCGGTGTGCGTTAAAACCACCTGCTCCTCAGCTCGCGGGCCGCCTCGCCCCTCCGCGCCTACGCGATTTTAAATTACACTCTAGGGGTAGGGCAAACAAGACTACGTGAAGTCGGTTTTGCAGCGATTCATTTCTGTCACTAACTTTTGTAGCACACCATATTGATTTTATAAAACAATTTTTTTTTTTATTTTGCCTATTAAATTATTTCTATTCTGAAATTCTGTGATCTTCGAAGTATACTAAGTCAAATTATTCCAAATAATCGGCGCTCTTAATAAACGTTATGCTAAATGAAAATATGCAAAATTGTAACTCTGACAAAGGTAATTATGCCCAATACAATTCTGCCATCTTAAAAGTATCCCAATTTAAATTCGGACATAAAAACATTAGGCCAAAAAACAATTATACTAAACATTTTTTATACCATAACAATGTTCGTTTAAAAAAGTTTCTGCCAAGTGAGTTCTGCCAAATAGGTTTCGGAGCAACAAGTTTCTGCCAGATAGAGGGCACCCATTTTAATCATCAGTCTTTTAAACCTTAACATTAATCAACTGCTATTAAAAATAAATTCCCTTGTTCTGGAAAAATATAAACTTAAAATAACTTAAAATTTTCTCAGTCTTAATAATTTAGGTACCTAGGTAATTTCACCCAAAGAATTAACTGGTAACTAACTTAAACATAAAATTCATGTCTTCAGCAGTATGATTCCCGATTTTACGGGGCTTTACAGGACGTGGCATTCTGAAAAAAATATAATACATGCTCAACGGACAATCTTATAACCTCGTATTAATACATTTTAGTTAGTAATAACAAAAGATGTAAGATCAATTTATATTTCATATCTGAAATGGATTTCAATACAGTACACAGTGGCTGTCGTGATCCACTGTGTCCTCAAGCGGTCTGATCCACCTAGTACTTGGCCGCCATTTTTAATTGATGACGCACCACATGCCACGTTATTGCTTGTTGAGAGATGGATTACGCGTCAAAGCAATCTCATTTATACATAGTTTTGATCAGAAACATTGTTTTATTAATACAACAAAACTGTAGGGCGTAAAAACAAAGTATATCTTACCTTAAATTGCAAATTTTCTCCGGTAAAAACGTAAAATGTCTCACATCACGCCATACGGTCGCGGCAGCCGCAACTTGACTAGTTTATACTTGTTCGTATCCCGAGAGCTTCCGAGGAGTGAGAGAGATGTATATATATCTGTGCTACTTTCGCTCTAATGGCGCCTGCGCCACTGTTCCCGCTATAGCCACTGTTGCCGCCTTAACCCTACACCAAAATTGCAACACAACTGTTTTACAATATTGCTAATTCTAATGTGTGAGAATTCAAAAAAAAACGAAAGAAAACTAGAGAGAGTAATGATAAAAAAAGATAGTGTGGTCATACATAAAAAAAAAAAATATACATGTCGAATTGAGAACCTCTTTTTTTTTCGTCGGTTAAAAACAAAACACGTGCGAAGGTTGATAGGTATGAACCACTTAGTTCGTAATATGTGATAGAAGAAGAAATAACCTTTATTTGGTACAGACAGGGCATACACAATAACATACAAAAGAAAAAAGAACGTGATCGTATTTGTGCACACTAAAATGTTTCATAAACAAAAAGTTTGAAGTTTCAAAGCTTCAGTGAAATCTGGAGAAGTGACATCAATTAAGTTATTTTTTACCTACATGTTTGTGTTATAAACCACTGTTCAATAGCTTTTTTTAACGTGGCAAAATCATCAAATGAGTCCTCCCACCCCGGACCCACGGTGTCCTTCAATAGCCCTTTATGTTCCAGGGTCGCGGTAATGGAATAAGTCCCGCGATCCCAGCACTGTTCAATAGCTACTAAACATGTACCTACTCTCACTTCCCAAAACTACCCACATAAAAAAATGTTGTAGGTAGATAGGTACTACTTTATGTAGGATAGGCAAAAAAGTTGGAATTTAAAATGCTTTTAGATAAATGGAGGAAAAGTTGCTAAGTGGATAGGCAAATGCGGGCTTTCTCTTCATTTCATAAACTAGTTTTAAATAATATCTAAGTCAAGGCTGCAATAATATTTTCTAAAAATAAACAGTCGTAGTCGGTAATAAGGCCTCGAGCCTCACCCAAGTACTGAGTACACCATACGCCACTGACGTTTCCTCACCCACACCCGGTTTTAATATCTTCGATTTGGTGCAACTCCTTATTTTAATGTCAAAAGTATTCCAGGAGGGACTCCTGCCCCCCTAACCTAACGTAGTCTATAGATTATGTACGTCAGGATTGAGGAGCCACATCAGATTGTTTAAAATCTGATTTCACCATTATTTAGCAGCAATGTAGCTGATTTTGCAGCACAAATTCTAGATTTAGCAGCAAAACCATCTATTACCCACCGAGATCCAAGGTGGCTCCTCAATTCAAACGTTTAGATTGAAGAGCCACTTTTGCATTAATATAACTAGTCACATATTTTGCTGCTAAATCTAGAATTTGTGCTGCAAAATCAGCTACATTGCTGCTAAATAATGGTGAAATCAGATTTTAAAAAACTGATGTGGCTCCTCAATCCTGACGTGCATTATTGATTTTCAACTTTGAACTGTTTGAATATAAAGTTGAAATCTAATAAAGCCGGAACGTTTACGCTACTTGACTAGGACGGCTGCTTATCTCACGATGGAAAACCTGTGTCTACCTGCTAATCTAATTATGCCCCAGAAGAAATCTCACTCAGATGTAAACTAGTGAAATGTGAATATTGCATGCTTCAGTTAATTGTTTTAATAATATGTATACTTCATTTAACACTTTCTTTACCGACAGTCTATTATTAAATAGGTAGCAACACCAATTAAATCTGCTGGCAATAATTACTTATCTTTGACGCTTATGTCCAAGAAAGTAGAATAGAAACCGGAACATCTACCTACTGAAATAAAACACACTTTTACACAAATATACTTATTTATTAATTATAATTATAGTTTTACAATAATTACAAAGGCACCACAGTATGACTCGCAGTATCGGTGGGTTAAAAGCTTTATAAACACTCACGAAAATATGACTAGAATTTTTTTTGTTACTCTTAGGAACCTTTCAGTTTCGAGTATACTTAGTTGGTAACGACGCCAGCACATCAACCTACACCAATAAATTATGTCAAATCAAATTGGACTTTCTTATATTGTAAGAAAGTTGTAAAACGCTTTTTTTTTTTTAGCGTTGTAAAATCATCAAATGAGTCCTCCAACCCCGGGCAGGGCGGGAGGGACTGTCAGACTTCTAGTGACTAAAATCCACGGTGTCCTTCATAGCCTGTTATGTTCCGGGGTTACGGTAAGGGAATAATCCCGCGAGCATATCCCTGTGGCAATGCAAGCGAATGCTTGGCAGAAATTGGGGAATAAGTCCCAAGACCACTCACTGGCTATATACCACTGTCATACGACCGACAGTCACGTACGGCTCATTGGTCTGGTGGCCCAGAACAAACCTGAGCACAACCCAAAAAGACCTCGAAAAGCTGCAGCGATTTGCCTGTATGGCAATCACCAGCTGTATGAGAACTGCACCCACCGCTGCCCTACAGGCAATGCTTGGACTGCCACCTCTACACCTCATCGTGCAGAAAGAGGCGGCCCTAGCCGCCTTTAGGCTTCATGCCTTGGGGACCCTAAACAAAGACTCAAGAATTAAACACACACGAATCAAGAATGATGCGATCGAACAACAGCCAATGATTGCATCACCCTGCGACAAAGCCCCAAGACAATATCACTTTGCAAAACACTACAGTATCACACTTGCAGAAGAGCAATGTGACTACTCAGGCCCGAAAGAGCTGAGGATATACACAGATGGATCAAAGAATGACTCCGGAACCGGGGCTGGAGTTTTCTCACACGACCTTAACATAAATATATCCAGCCCGCTGGGAATGTACAACACCGTCTATCAGGCGGAATGCATGGGCATTATACAAGCAGCATACGCGATAGAGGCCAGAGGAGTTACGGACACCCATATACGTATACTCTCTGACAGCGCCTCAGTCCTTCAATCGTTGGAGAAACAATATACCACTACAGGCTTAATACTAGAATGTCACAATGCACTAGAACATGTAACGGTATCTAAACGCAACAAAGTGACACTACAATGGATTAAAGGACACAGCGGATCACTGGGCAACGACGCGGCTGATGAACTAGCTAGGAGAGCATCCAGCGCATCAGTTTGCGGACCTGAACCCATTATACCCATCCCCTTCAACCAGATACGTAGATGGCTGCAGGAGCGCACCCTCACACAAGCA
Source organism: Agrotis segetum (assembly GCA_036375495.1). Classification (NCBI taxonomy): domain Eukaryota; kingdom Metazoa; phylum Arthropoda; class Insecta; order Lepidoptera; family Noctuidae; genus Agrotis; species Agrotis segetum. The sequence goes on along the minus strand of JAQSVV010000327.1, from coordinate 2,948,102 downwards.
GAGAGATGGTGGACCTCGACACCAGGCTGCAGGCAATCCAAGGAAGCCCTGCCATCCCTAGATGGCAGGCTAACCAGACGTCTCCTACGCCTGGACAGGACCGGCATGCGCCTGCTGACAGGGACCATAACGGGACACTGCTCACTAAACAAACATTTTCACACAATAGGCATAACGGACAGTCCCCTGTGCAGGGCTTGCATGGAGACTGAAGAAACCGTTGCACATGTACTCTTCGAGTGCACAGGTGTCACCCAGATCAGGACAGAGACCCTCGGGACACCCAGGACTTACACAGATGTTCTCCACAGACCAAAAAACCTGATCAACTTCTGGAGGGAGGTGGGCTGGTTGGAATAAGCCACCAAGGCCACTATGGCCCACGCACAATGGTCCACTTAAAGGACTAAGTGCGGAAACCATAACCCCTAACATAGAACATAGAACATAATCCCGCGACCCCGGCAGGCTTTGGTCCTCTGGCCCAAGTTGTAAAACGCTTGAAGTAAATATTCAGTCTCTATCCATACCCTGGCGGGGTATTACAACGTTTTAAAACCATGCTTGTTTCAGTGAGTGAACGAGATGGCGCTACACGACTTTTATAGCTCTGTCACTTTCACTCGCCTGTATAAGCCTGGTTTCAAGAGACGTAATACCCTCCCTGTTCCTTTGTTTTTGACGACTGCTTGTGTTTGTTTGGACATCATAAACACTATGATAGGCAATTTCGATTTTTACAGACAAAAATCCAACTGAAAATAGCCACCGAATTTCATAATTAATTACCAGAGTAAATAAAATTTGATTTTGAAGAGCTCGTGGCTAAATAATTACATCCGCATAGGCCGATCTTCCGGGTTAGCCGCACTTGCCGAGGTTGGTCAGTGGATGGGTGACCATCTGTCATAACGGATTTCCTCCGTGCCTCGGAAAGCACGTGAAGCCGTTGGTCCCGGCTGTCATTTGTAGATCTTTGACAGTCGTTACTGTTAGTCGGACGACAACCAGTCCTACCATGGAGTATCGTATTACCCAGCTATTGGGGTGTGGAGGTCCGATAGGCAGTCGCTCCATGTAAAATACTGATATTCAGCTGCATCTGGTTCGACTGGATGCCGACCCCAATATAGTTGGGAAAATGCTAGGCAGATGATGATGAGTTAATTAAATTTGATAGATCGGTGTACCCCGACGTGCTGGTATCTTTATATTATTAAAATAATGCTATTGTGCGTTATCTAATTCAGCTAGAACAACCGACAATCACAATAATCTTAAGTAGGCACTTCTTTAAGCAGTACAAGCTAAATTCCTTATGACTAATGACATGGTCCCAGTGTAATAACTACGTATTATGAAAACCTTGACATTGTTTCAAACAAATCATCATTCTTTTAATATTACAGTAATCAAGATTTTTCTGAAAGATTTCTCGTCATATTTTTTTTTTAATGACAGTTGCTTAGTTTTGTCTTAATTTTAGATATTTATATTTTACCATTTTTCTGACTATATGAATAAAGTAAAATTCCATTCTTTATTTTTGAAACTGTAACTAAGTCAAAACTGATCAGTTAAAAAAAAAAGAAATTCAATATGGCGGTAAAGACTCGATGTCGATTAAAAAGTGAAGTATCAAAACGTCTTATTATTTCGAGAGCTGAAAGCACTACTCTAAGTTAGTCACACAAGGTAAATGTATATTTTCCACGATTAATTGAAACATAATTTTATAAAATTATGTTTCAATTAATCGTGGAAAATATACAGTTTTATTTTAAAAACTAGATAGAACACTATACTATAGTATAGTGTTCTATCTAGTTTCTGTTTAAGTAAGGCAGTATTTTCAAAAAAAAATATGAGTCAGGGGTACCTGAAAAAGGTCACTTTACCAGAAAAATATGAATAGTATAAAACTCGTAAATTGGTATTGTATTGTATAATGTATAACGGGCTGGTATCCACAACTCCACGTCATATGCGCGTATTTTGCGTGCGGAATTCATAGGTATCTACATAAATAAACATTGTATCCGCGATAATTTACGAATTTTCTAGCAATTCAGTTTAATAAACCGTTCTGCTAAAGTGGCCTCTTTAGGCCCTAAAGTCACAGACAAGGCACATCAGTTTGTCTACCTTTCCTCCAATACTAACATTCGTATTACGTTTACATCTAATTTAAAACTAATATACATATGTATAAAGACTAAGTAATTTTGATTTTACTTTTATTAAAAATAAATCTTTCTCTTTCTTCTATCTAAAATCGAATACATTTAGCAGTTCTAAATTTAAATCAGCAAATAGCTCTTCGTACGCTAGGTGACGCAAGTCTCCGATATCTTAAGATTTTGGTATCCACGAGATTATCGCAATACAAATCCGTAGATGTCAAAGTCGTAAGGTATCGGAAACTTGCGTCGCTTTGTGTATGAAGGGGCTAATAAGTCTCTAATGTCGAGCTATTTCTCTTTTCAAAAAGTACTGGCCATTATAAAGCATGTTCGTATCTGTATCAGTAAGAAAAATATAATGCTCGCCAGTTCTTATATATTTAGTATCTTGGATTTGGCTTTATGTGCTTCCGCGTGTCTACACACCAAACGCAAAAAAAAATCTCTTTACAAATATAATTTCCAACGACCATTTCTGTTCATTTTCACGTTCAAAACTCCGTTCCGGCTATCGACTTTACCGCGTTAATATTTAACACTACATATTGTCTTCATAAATTGTCATCGGGTAATCGTTGCGCCTGTGTCGATTGCGTGACAAATTCAAATGCAAACGGCCGGAGATTTAGGCGATCGACCGATTTTGCAGGCCGATTAAAAATGAAAAACGTTAGGCACTTGTATTTGTTTTCTCACACACTTTTACTAGTATTAATACCTCAGCGAAAATAACTTAAATATAAGTGTATAATTTCCTAATTTGTGACAATTGACTTTTTGTGCTAGTCCAAAATTATTAATCTAAAAAAAGATATCATAAGCATAATTATTTCATTAAACAAAACATTACGATTTTGAATTTTTTTAAACTAATAACAGTAGGTAATAAATATTGAAAAGGCATAAAAATGACTCAGTTTTCTCCCTAATTACAATTCAACCAAAACCAATTAAGGTGAACGCTCGTTAACTCCTATTTATAATACAGCAAGGTCTTTAGGCGCGTGATAAGATTTGGAACTAACCACATTTTTTTTTTCAAAGAAATAATTTCTATAGACTATTTGGTATTTATTGACCAAAAGATCCTTGCACAACTGTTTTTCTGAACTACATCTGACAGCTTAGATGAACGGTCTCTTTTTTAGCGTAGCTAGGTACATTTCTTGTTACTCATAAAATGCAGCAAGGTTCTTTTGACGTATAGGTAACCAGAGTCGAAACTAATGACGCACTTTTTTTCCAATAAAATTAGAGATAATTTAACATTAAAAAAAAAAACCAAGGCGCCCTTCTGTAAACGTCATGTAAACGCCAAAAGATCCTTGCACAAATGTTTTTCTGAACTACATACAACGTGTAACGTTAATAGCGCAAAACCTCTCGTGGGGTAACTCAGCCCATGTTACTGAACAATGTTTGTTCTAAAACTTTTGGAATTAAATAAAAATAAAATGATTTTATTTTCAAAAGTTTAACATTGTTCAGTAACATGGGCTGGGTTACCCCACGAGAGGTTTTGCGCTATTAACGTTACACTTTGTATAACAAGTTGAACTAACGGTCCCTTTTATTTTTAGCATTAGTAGATTTATTGTCACCGCCCGCAAGCACATCGTCTTTCATGCCAGCCTGGTACCTCATCACCTTGTCTTCGGCAGTCCGTACGCGATCCTGAAGAATTTCCACTGTTCTGTTGAGGAGTTTGATCTCCTCCTGCAGAGGATATACTTGCATGTTCATCTGCATGAGCTCCTTCTCGTGGGCCAGTTGAAGAGTGTGCAGCTGAAGGCATACATTGAAGTAAGTTAGAAAATATTATAAATAACTATTACAAAAAAAGACATGCTGGTTTGTGCTTTGTATACATTGATGAGGGTTTTTTTTGTCTCTGACACAGATATTTTTTCGGATAAAAATATAATAAATAGGATAACATAATTGTTATTATACTAGCCCCTGCCCGCGACTTTGTTCCAGTGCTGTGTGAAATTTAGACCCCGAATTAGCTGGTTGGATACCATCCAACCCGCTAATTCCCCCACGTACCCTAAAGCCCACACGTCCTTTTACTTTTTATAGACAAACATTGTGACACCTCGGTTAATAAGCATGATAGACAATTCATATAGTTTATTTATTTTGGCACTGTATAGCACTCAGGAACATGTAGTTTCCTACCAGAAAAAAAACTAGATCATTAGTTTCCGGAGATCACTCCCTCCAGATGCAAAACTGTTTAAGAGGAAACAGCAAGGGCTGGAGAGTTAAAAAATAGGTATTTGTAAAATCTATTGCTGTCGCGCAGTGCCCACAACAGAGTTACAGAGCGCGATAGAGACAACAGCAGCTTGGACCGAAAATGCCTTATTAAGTGGCACAAATCAACGATTCGTAGTCCCCTGATTACTCCTCCAAAACTTAACCGATTTCACTACTTTTTTCTTTAAAAAATAAAGAAAGGCATTGACCGTGTTCCTATGTTTTCCTTTTTTTATAAAATCTCGTCAAATTTGTTTTCTGGATATTTGAACACAGCGGAAAATCTGGCTATTTTATTAGGATTTTGAATGTTCATATCTCTTTTAATAATTAATTTATGGAAAAAGGAAAACATAGAGAAATGCCAATAGTGGTCATAGATTTTTTGTAAAAAAATTATTGCTCTACTGGCATTATCCAGGAAGAAAACAGGGGACTACGTTTGTATGGAAAAACGACCGTGGTGTTTCCTCTTAACACCCTACTTTATACTATAACAGCAAAGTTATAGAGTGGAGTACTGATAGAAAAAAAAAACTGGACCCTTTTAAAAGCGGAGGCTCAAATTCTAAAATATGTGCCTAATGAGCACGAAGTGTGAAAAAAGAAACGAGCGACCAACCGAACAATTTTTAGCTCCAACAAGGTAATTGAACGCCTAATTTAAAACCGGATAACTTTATTTACGGAGCCCGTCTTGATAAACAGACTGGTCATGCCGACGTCCATAATTTGGCTGAGGTCCCTTTCTGACTCACCATGTTTTCGTGATTTTGTATCATTGATCCAAGAGAAAATCTTAGGGTTCTGTCGCCAAAGGGAAAGATATGACTTCCGACTAGAAATCCCTTTACTGAAGTGTGTGTAGATCTATACTCACTTTCAAAAGGAAAGATGAGTGAAAAATCTATCAGTCCGTCAGCTAGATTATTGACCAGTATTTTTTCTTGCCAAGCTAAAATTTACACGTTTTAGTACAATATCATCACTTCTATTACTAACCAACCGAGCTTAAAGAGTGCGGTGAAAATTATATTTTTCATAATTACAAGTTCTCAATTATATGTTAATATAGCATTATACTGTTGAAATCATTTACTATACGCGAGTGTAAATAACCGTACTAACATCCGGATTTCATAACGTGGATATTTAACTTTTATTGTATTTTTCTATAGATAAACTTTCAGTAGGAATTGATGTGAAATGGATACTAGTTTAGTGACACAATAACACAAAATAAACGTCCATAATGTAGTTTTTTTGTGGCCCTTTGTATTGATGGCAATCTAAATTGAATATTAATTCCACAATTAATCTTCAGGAAAATATCAACGTATCTAAAGAGACAACATTCTCAAAGAAGATGCGTGTATAAAGACGACTAGCAATCTACCATCCATTATGCCATCTATTTACGAACAAGATGCTTCAAGGACCTTTCTTGGGACCACAAAAGATCGCATCTTAAAAAATGTCTGGCTTGGTTTAATCTCGCTACTTCTCAGCGAGGTTTGCATTTCTGTGCTTGGGGATAATTGTACAGACGTTTGATGAATTGCACGTCAACCTACCCGAATCTGTCAGATTTTACCACTCAAACATTAACCTTCTACTCTTGTGATAAGGTTGAAATTCTTTTAAAGAAATCTGACAGATTGTGGTAGCTTGATGTGCTGGCGTCTGTACAAGATTTCAGCGTGCCTGAAACATTTCCCTAAAATAACGCGTAGCTCTTGGACCATAACGAAAAGTGTTTAAGCCCAGACGACAATCTACAAGCATCGACTATTGCACTTAATTTACCGGCTGAACAAGCAATTGCTCGCAAAGTACGTGTACCTACAACTGTACACTGATTTAAGTGCTCAAAATGTTTCTTAGAGCAAAAACAAATTTTTCATAACAATTTTACAGACCAGTGGTAGTGGCGTTACAAAACTCAATTTCATTTGTTCATTTGAGGGAATTCTAATTGTAGTCTTTACATCTTTACATATAATAAATCTTTATCTTTCTTTACATATAATAAAATCGTAGAGCTGTCATTCCTGTACATTGAATATTTTTTTCTTTTTGTATTTTTTTCGAGATATGGGATCGATTCTGATGCCAAATCAACTTTTTTTTTCTTTCGAAATTTTTCATGTTTTTTTGATTTGATCTATCTCTTAAACTACTGTAAAGTTGTCGATCAAATTTTCCTCAAATATTCCTAATAATATGCTTCTGTTGATAGGCTATGTATCATTACGCTATTTTTCCTGGGAGATAAGCAATTTTAAATTTTGTTGTTTTTATCTGTTTGTTTTTAGTTGGAAGCTAAACCACTGGACATTATTTAGTCAATTTTTCCCCAAATATTCCTTAAACTGCTCTTCTATTAATAGGATATGTATAATTACGCTATTCCCTTTGGGGGATTAGCAATTTTATAATTTATGTTGATGTTGATTTTCAGTCATTGTTGACATTTGTATAAGAACCGCTATTTGAAAACACTGTCAGCGTACTAGCCAGTCTGGTTGGTATCCTGCTTGACTTTCGTGCAAGGGGTCTCTGGATCAAATCTCGCTGTTTCTTTTTTTCACTTTTTGAGTTTTCTTACATTAATTTGTCCTGAGAGTTTCAAATAATTAAAAAAAATGTGTATACTTTTATTTCAATATTATTCGCGATTTTAAATTATTAATAGTTTTCTAGGATATAAATCTACACTGATTTAATTTGTAGGTAAAAAAAAAAATTGTATTTGTTTCGAGGTGTGGAATTTTAAAGATTAGAAAAAATTGTGTTTATTTATGTTTTGAATTGGTGTTCAAACCAGTGCATAGATTCTGTTTTAAACGACGACAAGTTGTACTCATCGAGTCAGATAATTAGTTATTTTTTAGGTATCACGCGGAATGCAAGGGAGAAGAGCAATGCTATCGTACGTTCAATTTGCAGCGATACTGTAAATCAACCCAAAAATGATAGTCTAATGTTTAAAATAAACACGGTTCTTTGAAATTAATGTCGCTCAAATAAGGACGTTTCCTGTGCAAACTATGTACCTAGATATAACATTATTGATCTAAACTAATAATAAAAATGCAAGTATGTTTGTTTTTTACCTTTTCACGCATTACTACCTACTGAATCGATCGTCCCAAAATTTAGCATATACGTTGTCAGGAGTATAGACACGGATATAAGGTATCTTACATCTCGAATAACAGAAGAGAGCTGTTGCCGAGAAAAAATTACGTTCACATTCCAGATGGCGCCACACGATCCGTATTGTTTCTCAAATTCTAAAATAACGCAAGCGAAGCCGCGGGCAAACACTAGTTTTACATAAGCGATAAAATCTATTGGCAGTCTTGCTATTGATGGATTAATTTGGCTTTTTATTATTAACAGTGGTGGCCCAGTGTTACGTAGCGGCCGCGATTTACGAGTACATCGTGGATTCGAAACCAGTCAGGAGAATTACTTTGTGTAATTTATATCATCAACACTGCTCTCTAAGCGGTAAAGGAAAACATCGTGAGGAAACCAGCATGTTCTAGAAGCAATAATTCAAAGACATGTAACATCTCTCAACCACAAATGGACCCTGGTGGATTATGGCCCACTTCCTTGCACAGAGGGGGGGCCTGTTTCGCAGAATTGGGAACATAGGCCTGATGATGATGAAATGAAAACGACCCGACTAGCTATGGATGACAGCAAACCATAGAAGCCTACTTTTCGTGCTTTTACTACTAACTGAAGGGCTACTACCAACAAATAAAATACCGGATTCAAAAAACGACTGATACTTACATCTTGAATCCTCTTTTTCTTCAGCAATATGAATTCCTCGTTCGTACGCTTGAGTGAGTCGAGTAACGTGTTCCGTTCTTGCATTAAAACTTCCTTTTGTTTCCGTATTTCCGCTAGTTCGGCTTCCATTTCCGTGTTCATCCTTGCCAATATATTCTCTGTCGACTTCGATCTGTTTGGTATCTTCTTGTGTGGATTCAAGTTTAGTAACACTAGAATAAATATATTAGTCAGTAACTGGAACGTCGAGTGATTCAACGTCTAGTTATAATATTTTTACGAAAGGAAAATGTATGTTGTGACTACCCCAAACAAATTGGTCTTAGATGCTCATGATAATATAATAATTTAAACGTAAAATAACTACTAAATGAAGGACAATTTAGATTTTGTCACGTAGTATTCAAAGACACTTATCTAATAAAAAAAATCAAAGTATGCCGTAAGTAAATATTATGACTATCCATTACTTCCAAACAATGTCAATACATTTTGAGTCAAACTGTAATTTCACAGAAGCAGATGTACCGTTTCACAAATTTCGATACCTACTGCTAATGCTTTATATGCCAGTGTTGTCACGAGAAAAGCACACGCAAGCAACACTGTTAAAGAGTCGGTAATTTATTGTATGTAAATTAAAACAAAGAGGTTCCACGAAATGTAAAAGTGAAATGGAATCTTATGTCCTTTGTTTATCAACAACGAAAAGAAATCTTAAGCTCAACACGAAATCACAAATGTTAGAATTAATTCTTTGTTTACGTAGGTACCTTCTTTTTCTTTTTGTAGATTGCGCAAGTTTTTCCTTAACTCCTCTGTTTCTCTGTTGATCTTGGCAATAGTTCGTTGTTTGACTGTTAGCTCTGATTGCAAACCTTTTATGGTAGCTACTAAGTAACTGTCTTCTTTCAGCCTGTTCAAAATTAAGGCTGAGTTTTGTGACAATCTGCTTACAGCTGAGGACGCTCTATCTGGCTTTATGAAAGTTTGTGTCGACACTGTATGTTTGTTCCTAGGTATTGTTTGAGTGGCCACATCAGTTCTATGTCCTTCATTCAACTTGTGTTTCAACTCAGTGTTCACCTTCCGGTCATCCATCAACTGTCTCTCTACGTCTATTATGTGACTTTCGTACTTCTGTTTCATGTCGCCAAACTTTTCTTGTAATGTCAACAATATTCCTTGGAAGTGGTCCTCTTTGTCTTTGAGCTCTTGTTCCAGTCTTGCAATGCGTTCTTCTAATAACTTTTTCTTATTGTCTTCCACTGTTGAAGATTTTGATGCAACTGCAAATGTATGAAAATCTGATTAATAATCAAATGCTTATAATAAAATTTAAAGTTTTAAAATCAAAAGCTTTATATAAATTACTGACCTATCAAAGCAGATACAGAATCAGGATGCTTCCTTTTCAATATCATCTCCATTTCTTTGACTTGCCTTTGTAAATCATGTATAACAACTAAATCCTTCTCATGTTGTATTGTCAAATTCTTCCTGTCATTCCGTTCCTTTTGTAGTTCCGCAAGTATTCTATTCTCATTATCCGTAAGAGACTTTAATTCTGTACTCTTATGTTCATACTCTTTACTTAGTCTACCTACGAACTTTTCGCATTCAGCTAATTTTAAATCTACAACGTGTTTCTCTTCAGTGACTTGGCTTAATTTCTTTCTTAAAGCTTTATTGTCCTCGTTTAACTTAACGTTTGTTAGTTCCAATCCCTTTGCCCTTTCCGTTGTGTCTTTCAACTCTTCTATCAAGTTTTCGTGTTTACAATTATTTATAGTTTTTTTAGGTGTATTAGTCACCGACTTCACAATCTTATGTGTCTCTCGTTTCTTTGAATCGATGACGCCGGCGGAGAAAGGCCTTAACTTTGGTTTACGACGTGTTTCAGTGATTTCCTTAGCATTTTGTTTAGCATACTGGTTAGCCTACAAACATATTTTAAGATTATTACAAATACAAGTACATAATTTCTCAACTTTCTTTAAGTTGCTGTTATTAACTTAATAAAGGTGGATGATGTCTTTGGCATATTTAACACCCCTCTTTGAAAAGGTGAACCACTTAGAGATACCTTACTATGTATTGATAACACAATTATGTACTAGATACTGAATTTACTGGTACTCAAGTCTAAGTGCTAGGCCCATCAAGATAAACCAAGCACCGAAACGGTCATAAACCGTGAAAGAACATTACTTAGATAAATAAATCGTTAAAAACGTGTTTACAGTAAACAAAGTTTGTCATCAGAGTTAAATAACTGCAACTTGGTGGCAACGACCGGGCATGGCGCCCGCGCATGTCATGAGAAAAGTTGTCAATCGAGTTCCAAACGAATACTGTACCTAAAGCCGATGTGACGCTTTTTGCAAACACTGATCCGAATCTAATTGCTTTATTCATTATTTTAGCATGCTAAGTTACAAATAAATGTAAAAGCTTTTGATCGTAAAAGGGAGATCCCTTTAGGTTTCGCATTTAATGGGTCGATGTAGTGAGAAACTAATTAAGTTGTAAAACTTTTTATTTAGACTAAGTGAAACCTGAAATGAAGGGTTTCGGTATCTTAGCATTCAATAAGCTGCAGTATTTAGGTACTAAAAACATCAGCACTTTTGTTTTACATAAATCTATTAAAATTGGAATAGGCCATAATTATTCCTAATATGATCAACTTTCGGACTATAAATAAATCTAGCGGTAAACAAATAAGGAAGTCTCAAAAATAACTCATCAACTGTGTGATAATAAACATTAAAACAAATTACTCAAACCGGATTACTATACGAGAACTAGGTCTCAAAGATGTTTTTAAATCTCATAAAGTTAATTTCGTATCCCGAGCTATCAATACCGACAGCTTGTTTATCGGAGCTTAAAAGAGGCAATCGACGTGCGCAAGCGCATCAGTGTGATCACCTGCGGCAGAGCGCCCGCACCGCCAGTAGCCATGGGGTCCTTGATGAAGATAGTCGTGTTCCTGTTCGTCACTTCCTCGGTTTTATGTACGCCGTTCATTAATAAACTACAGCCAGGACAAGGTATGAAATTGTTTATTTAATTTAAAGGGATTCTATTATGAGGATTATTTATTTTTTATTAATTTTTCTATAAAATATCTGTCACTTCCGGTAAAATAATTAACGGTGCATTACACAATGCTAGTGATTTCATTGATTAAGTAGATATATTTGGTATTCATTTGCCTTTAGGCTGAAGAACATTGTTTTTTTATTTATTTTTAAATCAATTCATTGTAAAATTCTATTTGTCTATCATCTATATTGTTTGGACCATCGTTGTCTTCCCATTATTCTGCTCGTATTTTTCCTAAAATTTTCAAAGTTCAAAAAACAAATTAATCAAGTGACTTGAATTTGTAAATAAAACACAATTCTTTGTTTATTATTCTCTAAAGTTCTGTTCATCTCTATTCTGTATGCAACGTTGCCTTCGAAACGCGTGATCAAAATCAAATATCTAAAGTCGCGGAAACCCTTGAACGAGCTACAAGTTCAACATACAGAACCGTTACACCGGCAGATTGGCCAAGACCGGCCAGACGCGAATGGAAAACAAGCAGTGGCCAGAGAAAGTCATTAAAACATGTCACGGGAGATACGAGGCTTGCATTCTAATCTATACCATTATCAATTCGCTCTGTGTCGCTATCAATACTTCAAAACTTAACACATAATGTGTGAATGTGAACGCTACTCGTATCCGCAGTAAATCAATGTAGAAATCGCTCATTAACTTTTATGGACGCACTCCAATAAAAATCGATCGTGTTTCTTATATGACTTCATTCTCGTTGTTAGAGGAAAACTGATCAATATTTTTTCTGTGAATCATTTATTTGTATTTTTATGTTGAATGCTTACCTATACCTGTAATGTCAGTACAAAATATTAATTTTTGAGAGGACAATAATATAAAAGTTCACATTGACCTTGTTAGCTAGGTAGTAAATTAATCCATTCATTTTATTCACAAACATTCAGAATGGAAATGTTTAGTTGAATACTTTTCATATTGTTTTAAATACAATGCTCAACAAAACTATGACGCTATGAAAAAATAAGACCGTGAATAAAACAAAGCGTATGTAATCTGTTCGTTCATCTAAACAGACAATTACATCTGAAATGTGTACATGGAGGACAAAAAACGACATTAATGCAATTCTAACACTCGTTAGGATTGTATCAAACGTAAGACAAATTGATGATACATAATAAGTCACGATTTTAAATTACACAGACGTAATCGTAATTATCGCTGACCTACTCACGAAATGACTTGTTTCAGAATGGCCTACCCGTAGTTCAGTTAAGCAACCGTATAACCAAGTTCAAAATGAAACTGACTCTAAATCAGACTCAGTGGTTGCTGAAGTGGTAGCTGATGGAGACAAAGCGCCTGAGGCACTTGATGACAATAAACCTAAGATAGCCGACGATGCGGAGAGGATAGACTACACTGGATGCCAAGTTTGGAAGGTCTCCACAACGAAATCTAACGCTCAGCGTGTCATTAACAAACTGGCGTCGGAAAAACGTAAGCTAGTCATTTAATACCAATAAGAACTTTAAAAAATAATTACCCGTCAGATAAAGTGTCAATAAAAATATTTATTTTCTAGTCATTGCGTCATGGGGAGGTAATCACTCAGCAATCGATATCCTCGTCAAGCCAAAAGCACTTGAAAACGTAACAGCTACATTAAAGGATAAAGAAATTTCATACTATGTCATGATTGAAGATCTGCAGCAAAGAATCAACGAGGAAAACCCACCGTTGGATGAGAGCGAATTGGAACTGCAAGACAGACGAGGTTCGTATACATTTTGCAGCATTTCGGTTGTGCTTTTGAAAATAGATTAACAATATTCCAAGGGTCGATGTCATTTTGTTCCAGCTAGAGCTTACAATTTTTGGCGTTACAGGGAATCTCATCGCCGACTAGGTTTCATAAGTGCCTACATGGGGTACAATTCTCTCAACCTTCCCATGGAGTATTGGCCAAATGCAAATTGGGGTTCGTTGTTGTTGTCAGGCACCGAATGATTGTTGTTATGCACTCACCATCTTTGTTTTAATACAATTGTTTTTATAAGCTCACATGACGTGTCTCTAACCTTTTGGATCTGGATTGTGTTCATTAACATTTTTAAGATTTTTCTCTAAATTCGCTAACAGTTGAAAGGCCGAAAAGTTCCTTTCGTCACTAATCCGGAAGCAAGAGAACTCTCAAATGGAGAGAAGGCGTGTGATTAAACACAAATTATGGACAATGGTGTGTTTTAATGTTTATATTTTGTTTTAAATTGCTTATTTCAGGTCACCGAATGACATGGAAGCAGTATCATAGACTAGAGGATATTCACGGATTTATGGACTACTTGGCCAAAACGTATCCGTCTATCGTCAGTGTTAACACTATAGGAAAATCTTACGAAGGCCGCGAACTTAAGGTAAATCAGTTCAAAAATAACGGTTTCCTTCAAACATATTTTAAGTTATAAATTCAAGCTGCTACCACAATCAAATGTTTATGAGAATTAACCGCTTTTCACATTATTGTTGGCATGACGAAACATCAATCACACAAATTCGCGGTATTTTTCATTAATACTGTATGTACTTTATCGCATCAGACCATATCCACTGAAGAATGAATTTGTGGTACTTTCTTTAGTTAGCTATCGACGCTTCGAATAGAGAAGTGGATGTACACTCGAGGCGCTTGTCAAGAAAAAACCCAAAAGTTTCTTTCCTATGTCCCCTTCGTATCACCACTTAAATTGAGTCTTGAATTTGTCTATTTGGAAATCCCCAGAACCTAACAATTTACTTGTAGCTGATAAAAAATAAATCGAACATACTTTTTCTTCAGGTTTTACGCATTTCTGATGGCAAACCAAGCAACAAAGCGGTATTTATTGACGGTGGCATTCATGCGCGTGAATGGATCAGTCCGGCTGTTGTCACTTACTTCATCAACCAATTCGCTGAAAACTTTGATGTTGAATCTGATGATATCAAGAACATTGATTGGTAAGAATTTAAGAACCTATTCAACGATCTTTTGTTCAGTTTAGATTGAAAGATTCTCAATTGCAGAAAGAGTCCTAAAGTACGCCCTTGAGGGACTCCTAACTCTTTTTGTGTCACATTTTTCATTTGTTTCCAGGTACTTCTTGCCCGTAGTAAACCCAGACGGTTATGAGTATACACACAGGTCGGATCGTCTCTGGAGGAAGAATAGAAAATACGGATTAGGTCCCAGCACTTGCACCGGCGCGGACCTTAACAGGAACTTTGGGTAAATTGTGATATCCATCAGAAATTAAGAATAGGGTCTAACGAGCTTAGCATGACTATTTCTATCTCTATTTTACCAAGAATAGACAAAGTTCTTTCTTTTCAATTCGAAATTTCTTTTACCCGAGCTAGATGCGACCTACTTACACGACCGAAATAATAGAAAAAGAAATCTTTCTACATTATCATGTTGTCTATTCTTCCGACAAAACCGTTTTTACGGTGGCATATTATGATACCGTAGAAACGGTTTACCCGTGGAGTTAAGATCAAAGGTGGGAAACTTGCGAAAGTTTATCATGTGATGCTTCCAGCTAGATGGACTGACGATTTCACAAGGTTACTTAGACAGACTGGATTTAGAGGGAGGGTGTACCGGGTATTGCACTACAAAAATATGGAAAATTACATTATGTCCAGTGGTGGAGTAATGCGATAAGCTCATAATATCAAGCTGAGTTGATTGAATGAATGATTGATCAGAATCGATCGGATAATGTACCGGGCCAAGGCTAGCTATGAACACGGGCCAAGGACAACTATGAACCGGTGCTCGGTAACCCACTTAATATAATGAGAAAATGTATTGTGTAGATAGTGTAAGAAACTATTTTGCTTTGTCACGGAAAACATTGTGCAAGAGACGCATTAAAGATTCTTCAGTTCTGTTTCAAGTGAAGGCTTATATTCAATTTCACTATCAAATACGCAGGTATTAAGATCTAATTTTAAATCCCCAATTTTCTTTAGTAGTGACAAAACTGTCGACTACTTCATCGTTTACCATCAGAGGAGATAAAGACCATACGCGACCCATACACCAAATAATAATAAAAAGCAATATAAACATTCTGACGTCTGTGTTAGAAGTTCAGACGGCATTAGCATATAAGAGAATCTAAATTTTTCCGCTCATTGGCCGTAAATAACATCCACAAGGCATGTGTTTACGAATTAGAAGTTAATAATAAATACCTAAACAACATGTTTTTTAACCTTTAGATACCATTGGGGAGGTAAAGGATCTTCAAGTTATCCTTGCAGCGATATTTATCGTGGCAGCGGACCGTTCTCTGAACCAGAATCTAAAGCTATTTCTGTAAGTACCTATAATATGTACATTATTCAGCGCCAGGTATCTATACTTATGCAAGCGATGCTGCCGCACTTAAAGAATATTGTCTATAATCTTCAAGTACTTGTAACAGGTCTGGGTGTTTGCGTATGTGAATTTATTTTTGTAACAAATGCACCTACAGTACTTACAGAAGTGCTATTCTTTATAAACACAGCCTTGTAACATCGCGGCCGCAGCAGTACCGCCACTGATGAACTAAAGTTTGCTATTCACTAAGCTACTGACAGCGACGCTATAGCGCCCACCGCTAGCGGTGCTGGATCGTACATACGATCTCAAAGCTGAGGAGATCATTGTAGAGTCCAGCAACGAAATTTCGAGAGAATAGTATAGCTTAGCTGGAGAAATTCCTAGGAGGGGCAGAAAATGCTATGGGTATGCAAATGTTGCGAATAAAGTATCGGAATTTTAAGAGGTTTTCACTAACAGAAGGTGATTCGTAAGGAAGGTTTCGGTGTACCTACCTACTATTTGTTTAGGTTGTATGTAAATTGGTTGAATTAAAACGATAAGTGAAACATTTCGGGAAAAGTCATACGGCACCTTTTGAAATTTACCTAACGAAAATTGTAGCAATAAGCCAACAATAAGCTCTACTAGCCGTGTAATTCCAGAACAGGTTGCCAGTTATAGCTAAATTAAAACGTTATGCTGTTTTTGCGATCGCAACTTGCCAATTGCCATACAAGCACTAAACGACAACACTGCAAAACCCGTCGAGGGTAAATTCTAGAACACACCATTACCCCAGATATGCCAAGCTTTTCTAAGTAATTAGGGCAAATAACTGACTCCCCAAGGATAACCACACCCAAGGTTTTTAAAACATGCACATTGGAAATGCAATTTTATAGAACTAAGGGCGCGTTTCGACTGTCACTAAATGTGTCTACTTTTTTTAATATTCCCTTTGTAAATTATACTTTTTCTCCAGGATTTCTTCAAAAATTCAGCAACGAAATTCTCTGCCTACCTGACATACCACAGCTATGGACAATACTTGCTTTACCCATGGGGTTATGAAAATGCATTACCCCCAGATCACAAGGACCTTCAAACTGTGGGCATGCTGATGGCTCAGGTAAGTCAAGACCAAGTTTTCTGATATATGCTCCTTCTGATTGAATTGATTCACTGGGCTTCGACATGATGAGGAATAGTGGTTGAGAGATGGTTTCGATTGACTGGGATCAATTCCCAAACAGAACAAATATTTGAATGATACAGCTTTTACAAGTAGTTTTGGCAGGTCTGGGTGTTTGTATATTATACATGCGCCAATGATAAAGGAGAAATTACTAGCAATGTTAAAATTATTATAATATTAATAACTATAATTAATTACGTAATATAAATTACAAAAAAAATTATAACACAAATTGGCCTGATCAAAAATTACTTAAAAACCCATAATAACCCAGTAGTCCATTCTCTCTGCAGTAATTAAGGGCTGATTTTTCAATAGTCAGATAACTTTTATCTGAGGAATAAAAGTTGACTGACTGACTGACTGACTATTGAAAAATCAGCCCTAAAAAGACTTTTTTTTTATTATTGGGGTAAATAATCAAATAAGTCCTCCCGAACCCAGGGCAAAAAAGATATCTACGAGTATCTTAGCAACTACAGGGAATAACCCAAAAAATGAGAGATTCTAACTTTTTTTGTTCTTACAGGCAATCAGACAGACTGGAGGATCAGAATACAAAGTTGGATCATCAAGCGGTCTCCTCTACCCAGCAGCTGGAGGCTCTGATGACTGGGCCAAATCTCTACACATCAAATACACCTTCACTATTGAACTCAGTGACACTGGACGCTTCGGTTTCGTACTACCAGCTTCCTACATTGAGCCCGTAGCAAGAGAGAATTTAGCTGGCTTAAGAGTTTTAGCTAGCCAAGTAAACAAATTAGCATAGATAACATTATTCGCATACTAAGTATGCATAACTTATTTATTTAACTTTTAAAGCATTTCTCTACTCATGACCGTAAAAATGATACTTAGGTTGAATAGTCTAATTTATATTTGAGACTTGATTAAATGACAAAAAAAAGGCTGAATGTAAGAAATGTAAGGCTGTACAGTAGCAGCATTATTTTTAAGAATAAATAATATATTTATAATGTTTTGTTTTTCTTTTTGTAAGATGACCTACTAATTATTATAGCATCAATAAGATTATCCTTTAACTATGGACGTGCGGTCTCACAGACCGCGTGCAGGTTGTGATTCTCGTGTCCCTCTCCTCCCGTGTACCCTAGACGTATACACGCCTCAGTAGCTTCGGTTTTAGTTACTAAACGACAGTTAAGAGTGAAGGTTACGTAATCGGCTAAATACTTCGTGAGTAATTAAGCTTTATATTTTGAGTGCGGTCTGTGAGACCGCGCGTCCACATTTGTGTTATACATTGACGCTGACGATGATTACGTTTGTTTTAAATTTTATAAGCTGAAATGTCAAGAAATGATCAATCAACGACTGTAGGCAAACGAACATCGAGTTCGTCTACTTAGATAGCCGGTAAAATGGTGCGATTAGATGATCATTCTTTTGAAAACGAGAGTCAACGATTTCTTTTAGAATCGGTTCAGTGCGACAGAGATAGAGATGTTGATGATTGTTTATTTTATGAAGCTGACATTGAAAAAAATCACTCAAGTGAACGATAGATTATTGAAGAGAGTGATAGTACTACTAGATCCGACGGTGACATACGAAGATCGGATAATTCCACCAAAGGGGGGTAGATGAAACGGACAAGAAATGTTCAATTTATTCGAGCAGTCGCCAAACAAGATGGCCTGGTGGTGATTTTCCACACTGTTCTGGACTGAATTGACTGAACTAGAAAAGGGTCAATTTCTGAAGGAATTTTCACGATCTCTGGTGGTTCCACACAACAAAGACGAGTTATAAATACTCATTTGCTGTGACATGGCTGAAACGAGTTTTGGGCCCTGCTATGCCATCCCAAGGGCCACCAAGTGAAGTAAATGCAGTTCCTAAACGTGAAACGTATAATTTGTGCCCACCAAATATAAAAACGAAAGAGGACCCACACTTATGTGGGCAATGCTCTAAGTAGCTATACAAAGACTGTCAATCATTCTGTCAATAAATATGACCAAGTTGGGCCCTTGTCAAAATTTTTATGTTTACTATTGAGAAAATTAATTTAAATTTTTTGTGTCCTTTGTTCTTTATATTTTATTGTAAAACAATTTAAACTAACTAAAAAAGTCATTTTTCTCCGGTAATATACCTATAAAATGATCTCAAGCTAAAAAGTCAGAATAGCGCCTTTGATTGTTATATTGTTACATATAGTTTATAATAAATACATTTTTCATTAAAATTGCATCTTTCATGTATATTTAAAAACTCTTCTAAGTGATAAAAACAAAAAAATACACAATTCTTACACATCAAGATAAAAATCAGCCCGTAAAGATAGCGGTCTCTGAGACCGCACGTCCATAGTAGTGTTACAAAAATTGAACGTCCACAGTTAAAGGTTATGTATCTGAATGTCCCACTGAATGTGCTTAGCCCATGCTACCCAGACAAAAAATACTGAAATGTACAGCTTGACATAAAAATGTAGAAAACCGGAAGTCGCCACTGTCTTCGCGCTACCAGCACTTTGAATAATTTTATTTTTTTTCATTTATTACGTTAGTTTTATGGCACAATAATAAATCTAACAAACCTGCGGTTTTTGTTTACATCAAATATCAAAGATTTTAAAACGCTGTCAGAAATAAAAATTTTAGTACCATTTCAATCCGTTCTGGCCAAGCTGTAAACTGGATGGAAACTGGATGCAAAATCTATTTCCGTGATCCAGTTGATGCCATTTTACAAAGTTTCATTATCTTTATGTATTATTAACGAGGCATAGCATGAAATATTTTAATAAATAACATAAATTACCTTAGTATTACTGTTTTCCTTTTGCTCCAACATGTCCTTAACATTCTCACTAGGTTTAGTCACTTTAATTTGGGGAATAGCACCAGCTTCACATTTATTTGGACTGTTATCTTTCAAAACAGCCGCTACAGGGCTACTTTTCAGCAAATTTTCAGTCTCATGTGCAATATCTTCTGCCCTTTTGAGAATTAAATCTACATCATCAATATCCTCACTAAGCACTTTCTCTGACTTGTTAGCAGCAGACAGCTTCTTGATTTCGTTAAAAATCATTTTAATTTCTTCATCATCGTCTTTGTAAGCTTCACAACTCTTTTCGAATTGCAAGAATTCTTTTGTTGATATGCTGTTCTCGTTCGACCCCAAGTCTTGCGCCATTCCAATTAAACTCTGCGCCATAATTATTGTGGTTTCTTAATAAAGCTTGCTATTATTTTTAAGAAAGGGTTTAATTATTTTTCTGTATCCTTCTATTATTTTCTTCTTTTCAAATCACATTCAAATACAACAGGTTGCTAGGCAACAACCATAGACAAAGTTTAGCAAACTTTTATTGTGTAGAGGTGAGATTGTAATTTCGGAAAAGTCCGGTTATTTAAAGGGTATGTGTGAGCTGGGCATTAGATTGCAATGTTGCCAATTTATTACACCAAACAAAAGAATTGACTACAAAACTGGTCACACTTGAAATGAAAAGTCAAAGTCAATATTAAAAAATTGACATAAATATGTCAAAAAAAATCGAATTGTTGATAGAAAACAGCGAAATTGAGTGATATTATTTAGCAAAAAAGCAGTTTACTTTGGTTATTGATCAATAATTACGTATTTTCAGAGAACTAGCTTAGTTTATAACTCAACATGTCTGTGCCCCCGCAGGCGTTTGTAAACAAAAACAAAAAACATTTCCTGGGGATCCCAGCTCCCCTAGGTTATGTTGCTGGAGTCGGTCGAGGGTAAGAAATCGATTGTTCACCAATAATTTATACGGTTTCAGATTTAAGAATAAATTAATGATCGTATAATTTCCTTTACAGTGCCACTGGATTCACTACACGATCGGATATCGGACCTGCAAGAGATGCCAATGATGTGTCGTAAGTACTGCTTTATTTCCTTATTTTCAAATACTTACAATTCAGATACATCTATTCCCTCATTTTACACTTATTGCTTTACAAACTATGGTATGAAGTCTCCAAATTGATATTTTCATAAAATAAAATCATGATAAAATTATAATAGAGAAAGAAATTGATTGTATTGTCTCAAAATTACGTATTTCGATTCCTAGGGATGATCGTCACGCCCCACCAGCTGCCAAACGCAAGAAAACTGAGGAAGAGGATGATGATGAAGATCTGAACGACTCCAATTATGATGAATTTTCAGGCTACAGTGGTTCACTGTTTTCTAAGGTTTGTTAACAAGTGTTCTTATTCTTCACTTACTACTTTTCGTTACAAGATAATACTAATGGTCTATTTTATAAATATTGTACGCAGTAACACATGCATTGCATATTTCAAAGATTTTCTATGGAAAGAAAAGTGCAAATGGTGAGCGGGATTTGAACCTGCAACCTCTGTATTCAGTACATCTGATGCTCTTTCCAATCAAGTAACTGATGTTCCTGCCTAATCTGGAGGTTGTAGAGTCAAATCATGCTTGTGGTTTGAATTTTTCTTTCAATACTAACTGTATTATGTGTTATAGTTGAATTCCGTTTACAATTCCATTTCCATCAAACTCAACTTTCACATAGATTTCTTATTTGCCAGTTTCATGGTTATGCTTTTGTAAGAAGTGTGTAGGTACTCCTTTGCTTAACCCGTTAGTAAGTAGGATGACGTAATGTAAAAAGTAGTTCAACCCCATTCACTTCTAACCTACTTAGACCTTCTGTCTCAAAATTACCAGAATTTCATCCTAGCGTTCCTTCCTCAGGATCCCTATGACAAAGATGATGCTGAAGCTGATGCCATTTATGAATCAATTGACAAGAGAATGGATGAGAAGAGGAAAGAATACAGAGAGAAGCGCCTCAAAGAAGACTTGGAGAGATACCGTCAAGAGAGGTATGGAACTTACATCTCTCTTATAAAAGATCTTGCTTATAAAACGCTTTGTTAACTTTTAGAATGTAATTTAACTTGTAAAATGGTACTCACACCTGTTAATCCACGCAATGTTGAACCAACCATTTGGGCGTTTATAACCTGTTTTTTGAACCAATCCCAAATGGTCAACATAACATGGTTTAATTTAGTATAGTAATATCCACCATAACAAGCAACAATGAAAACAACCATTTTCTCTTTTATTAGAATTTCATATTTATTTAGTAACCTTTCCTGAAGAAGAAAATCTGTTACAGATCTGATAAAACACAGATTTGCATAAAAATTGATTTATTTGTTTAATTAATAATTGTTTTTCAAACAAGTAACATGAAACATGCATTTTTGTCAGCTGTAATCAGCTGTGTGGACAAAAAAGTTTTAAATTAAACTTTAGTTTGTAGCCATACATACTATCTATCATTTATTGATTTTCTTACTAACTATCATAATGTTTCCAGGCCAAAAATCCAACAACAGTTCTCAGACCTAAAACGTGAACTGAAATCGGTATCTGAAGATGAATGGTCAGCCATACCAGAAGTAGGTGATGCTCGTAACAGGAAGCAGCGTAACCCTCGGGCCGAAAAGTTCACTCCATTGCCTGATAGTGTCTTATCCAGGAATCTGGGTGGAGAATCTTCATCGTCTATTGATCCTGGATCTGGGTTAGCTTCTATGATGCCTGGGGTTATGACACCTGGAATGCTGACACCTTCAGGTAAGTTGATTTATTTAAATTTATAGAACTTCAAGCTATTTCTTGTGGCTTCCCTTGCAGCATTGTTGAATTCTGAGATATGTTGCGCCATTTATTATGATAAAGTTGTTATTGTTATTTTCTTGGGGAAAAGCACAATTTTGCAGGATGAATGGTGGTGGATGAATGGTACCTGAGAAAATATAAGTATATTATTTTCAATTGTGTCGAAAGCAATTCTTTTATACAAAATTGCAGTCATTATGATCTGAATTTTCATCCGTGCTGATTGTTGGTTTTGATTCTAATGTCTCCATTACATGGCTTATTATCTTCAATGAATGCCTTTCTTTGAAAATTTTCTTTGAACTGTGTAATGAGCTTTCTTTTCTTTTACAGGTGACTTGGACTTAAGAAAGATCGGTCAAGCCAGGAACACCCTCATGACAGTAAAACTGTCCCAAGTATCAGACTCAGTAACTGGTCAGACAGTGGTAGACCCTAAGGGCTACCTGACGGATTTGCAGTCCATGATACCAACGTACGGAGGTGATATCAATGATATTAAGAAGGCTCGGCTACTGTTGAAATCTGTTAGAGAGACCAATCCGAACCATCCGCCTGCTTGGATTGCTAGTGCTAGGTTGGAAGAAGTTACAGGTACATTATTTTATTATTGTCTTAGGTTTAATACATGTTAGCTAAATCTTAGAACTCCATTGGTGAGAGGATCGCGGCCAAGTGACTAAATCAAAGATTGAGTGGAGATTTTTTCATAGAACAGTTGCCACAGTTGCCGCGGTTTCTACGCGTCGCAGGTTTCGATTTCCACACGGAAACAAATATTTGTATGACCTGAGATAGTTGTTCAAATTTGGCACCCACGCCAAAGGATAGCCGAATGGATTGAATCAGCCCAATTCACATAAATACAAGTCTGAATTGTTTGTTGTGGGTTTATCAAGAGACACAAATCAGTATTTTTTTACTTACGATACTACTACCACTTACAGGATTGGAAAAAAAACCGATTTTTTTTTTCAAATTTTCAAAACAAATAGTTCAAAATGTTTTAAACAAGTTTTTTTTTGTTTTTTTTTTTTTTTTGTTACGGTTTTTTTTTTCAAATTAATTCTACCTAGTTTGTTGATGTCTGAAATCAATTATGCTTCATTTCTAGACTATATCTTGTCAAATTCGCCTTTTGTAATGAAATTTTTACGAAAAACCATCAATGGAAAAAAAGTTTTTTTTTCTAATAATTTCTTGCATTGTTTCATTACAATGCCAATAAAAGTTAAAAATATGACATAACAATGGCATTAGACTCAAAAGGTTTTATGTCAAACTATTAAGACTCCTGAATATTAATTTATTTTCATTTTATATGCATTCATCTGCCTTCAAAAGTAGTTGAAACGAGTAATAAAAAACACTGTTTAATTTCAAACTGTTTTAAACAGGTGTTTTAAAACAACTAATTGTTTTAATCATTCCAACCCTGACCACTTATCAAATAAGAAAAAAATTAACATAACATTCCCTTCTTCCAGGCAAGGTCCAATCAGCCCGTAACCTAATAATGAAGGGCTGCGAGGTGAACCCGAGCAGCGAGGAGCTGTGGCTGGAGGCCGCGCGCCTGCAGCCGCGGGACACCGCGCGCGCCGTCATCGCACACGCCGCCAGGAACCTGCCGCACAGTGTCCGGATATGGGTCAAGGCGGCCGACTTGGAGCAGGAGACCAAGGTACTAAATAACTAATCGTCTTAATCCAGGTTATAAACTATCAGTGTAGTAAATTTCAACCAAATCTATTCAGTAATTTTAAGTAAATTACTATTATAAATGCGAAAGTTTGTGAAGATAGAATATGGATGGGTGTTTCTTACTCTTTCACACGAAAACTACCATAAAATGGGATTAATCTGCAATAATTGCTGAATCAAACGGAATAAGCCAGTCTTTGATATTTAAACACCCTTACCTAACCTTTTTTATGGTTTTACATAATTTGTTTGACTTGCCAAGTTCAGAAAATGATGTAGCTGTTCAAGATTTACATTTCTAACAGCTGCATCTTTCAACCAAATTTCATAATTTTTAGGGTTCCGTAGTCAACTAGGAACCCTTATAGTTTCGCCATGTCCGTCCGTCCGTCCGTCCGTCCGTCCGTCCGTCCGTCCGTCCGTCCGTCTGTCCGCAGTTTAGCTCAGAGACGCACAGTACTAGAGAGCTGTAATTTGGTGTAAATATACGGATTTGTTGTGCCGAAAAAGTGGTAAAATAAAATCTCGTAAAATATTTTTTTTTAGGGTACCTCCAGTACTTACACGTAAAGTGAGGATTTTTTTTTCTCGCGTACCCCTTAGTGTGGGATATCATTAAATAGGCCTTTAAAAAATAATGATAGTTTCCATTAACAATTTTTTGATAAAAAAATTCGTTTGTGAAATATTAAGCTTTAAAGTGCTAAATTTTGCTCGATTTGAGTGTCCCCCCCCTCTACCAGCTAAACGGTTATGTATGGGGGTATGAAAAAATTCACAATAGTAGTATATATAACGAAGTTTAAAAGAAAATTGTCATGACTAAGTAGGCTTTACAACTTTACGACTAATAGTCGACCAACTTATAAAATGTACTTGGATATTATATTTTCTTAAACAAAATGTATCGGAGACAACTGCAAATGTAAGTTTGTCAACTTTATTTTTACAGCTTTTATAGGTATGTTTTTGGGGATAGGTAGGTTTTTATCGTCA
Organism: Agrotis segetum; assembly: GCA_036375495.1. Taxonomy (NCBI): domain Eukaryota; kingdom Metazoa; phylum Arthropoda; class Insecta; order Lepidoptera; family Noctuidae; genus Agrotis; species Agrotis segetum. Next base: position 2,922,844 of record JAQSVV010000327.1, on the reverse strand, counting down.
ACTATTTTTAACTAAATTCAAAAAAAGGAGGAGGTTTTAAATTCGTCGTAATCTTTTTTCTTATGTATTTTCCCCGATTTCTCAAAGACTCCTGGACCGATTTTGAAAATTCTTCTTTTTAAAATTAAATTCAGCGAATCAGTTTAGTTAGTTCGCATAAGTATTTTGATGGGCAACTACGGAACCCTACACTGTGCGTGGCCCGACACGCACTTGGCCGGTTTTTTGTCGATTGTTTTGTAATCAATAACTAAAGCCATTTATATGTTGTACCATTCTTAATCTACTCTTAGTCCCTATAACTGAATAATTACACCCTCATCTATACGTATAATAATTTGCAATATGTAGCGTAATTATGTCACATTAGAACATACATTTCAATGGAAATACCTATCACAATATCAACACATCCTTTTTCTCGCAGGCCAAACGTCGAGTCTACCGCAAGGCTCTAGAACACATTCCCAACTCAGTTCGTCTATGGAAGGCAGCCGTTGAGCTGGAAAACCCAGAGGACGCTCGCATCCTACTGTCCAGAGCCGTGGAGTGTTGTCCCACTAGTGTGGAGCTGTGGCTCGCCCTGGCCCGGCTGGAGACTTATGAGAACGCCAGGAAGGTGCTCAATAAGGCGCGCGAGAACATCCCTACTGATCGACAGATTTGGGTGACCGCTGCTAAGCTTGAAGAGGCGCATGGTGAGTAGATTTACCTTTAAATATTAACAAGAAAATCTATCTTTTCTCCTTATCTTTCTTATGTGGTATGGGGCAACAGCAGGCTTTTTTTTTCTTTTTTTTTTACGTGGCAAAATCATCAAATGAGTCCTCCAACCCCGGGCAGGGCGGGAGGGACTGTCAGACTTGTACTGACTAAAATCCACGGTGTCCTTCGGTAGCCCTTTGTATGCCAGAGTCGCGGTATACGTATGTCCCGCAACAACAACATGCCTAGCTACCATGACGTCTTATAACGAGTATAATAAAAGTGTGCGAAAGAGGCACGAGCCATACAAGTTGTCTAGCGCCACGAGAATGATCTTACAATGAAAATCCTCTCGCTATTAGGCCACCAGAATATTTTCTGCACTGACATCTTAGGGTGCTCCCACATCTAACGACGCGGATTCGGATTTTTCCGCCGCCCTTTCTCTTTCTATCGCTTAGAACTGCCATTTGCTAGACCGAGACAGAAAGCATAATGCGATCGCATGCGACGGAATCTACAAGGCGGCCGCGTGCTATCGCATTGTCTCGGTCTAGCAAATGGCATTTCAAAGCGACAGAAAGAGAAAGGGCGACGGAAAAATCCGAATCCGCGTCGTTAGATGTGGGAGCACCCTTATGGACCTCTTCATTCTTAGTCACCAATAATGTTATTAGGTATTTCCAAATCTCTAGTAACTTCAGTAATAAATAGTAAATATTTGAATCAAACTACTAGTCCACTTACTAATGTAACTAATTCTGAATTTACTATCATTAGGGAACACCCACATGGTAGAGAAGATCATAGACCGTGCGATCACATCGTTGAGTGCGAACGGCGTTGAAATCAATCGCGAACATTGGTTCAAAGAGGCTATGGAAGCTGAGAAGTCAGGTGCTGTGCATACTTGTCAGGTAAGATTTTCATAAAGCATCTGGTTAATGGCCTTTAAACAATGTTTTTTTTTTTTAAATTTCGACATGATGTGTCTTTGGCCCTCTAAGGGGCCAACATGATACGTGATAAGGTAGCTTTTAAATTCTTGTAATTACAATCTTAAGTATTTTCTAAGGTCCATACATGGGCAGTCTGTGTACGGCTGTTCTAAAATCCCATAGTAGTGGCATGCTTATGATCATCATCATCAGCCTATAATGTTCCCACTTCTGGGATACAGGCCTCCTCTCTGTGAGAAGGAGTGAGCTATTAGCCACCACGCGGGCCCAGTACGGGTGGGTAGATGTCACATGTCTTCGAATTTTTTGGTTCTAGGTTCTAAGACATGCCGGTTTCCTCACGATGTTTTCCTTCACCGTTTTGAGAGCAGTGGTGATGAAATAAATTACACAAAGCAATGCGCCTGGTGGGGTTCGAACCCACGACCTACTACTCGTAAGTTGGGATCGATACCACTGGGTCACCACTGCATGCTTATGCCTCGCATTAATCCGAAAATCTCTTATTGAAATCGTATTTCTTCTTTCAACAGGCCATTATTCGAGCGGTCATCGGTCACGGCATTGAGCCCGAAGATCAGAAACACACATGGATGGAAGATGCTGAAGCTGTAAGTATTACTTTACCACGTTTTTGACGCATATAATTATTATACACTGATGTTCGGTTTACCAAAATTTGACTTTATTTGACAGAAACGAAGGTTTAGTTAATCATAAAATAAATTGGGCTTATCTCAAAATTAACGAATCGCTTCGGTTTCTCACGTATATAATAATAGGGTAGTTTCCAGGGTCAAAATAATTACATTCTATTTAGTCCGTATTTTAGATTATAAAAATATGGGACACGTATTTTTTCTTTTTTCGATTAAACAAAAAATAACAAAGATAATAGCCTATTTAAGTTACCTGTGACGTCACTCTGCGTGAAAAATGCCACGCATCGTGACGTCACACGTAACTTTAATAGGCTATATCTTTCTCATTTTTGGTCTAATTTAAAAATTAAAAAATAAGTGTCCCTTATTTTTGAATAATCTAAAAGACGGACTAATTACATTTTTTAGGGCAACTAGCCTATTACAAACCTTTCTCATAAATCGCTGTTTATTGATGAAATCCGTAATAAAATCTGTTGCGTAGTTTGAAAGATCAGAAAGCGACATCCTTTTACACTAACAAACTTAACTTTAACAAATACTAGTAGCATTGAAATATCATTTTTATGTTCTCAACAATAAACCCGTTATTTCTCCAACAGTGTGCAAACGAAGGTGCCTACGAGTGCGCCCGCGCAGTGTACGGGTACGCTCTATCAGTGTTTCCGTCTAAGAAATCAATATGGCTGCGTGCGGCGTACTTGGAGAAACAACATGGCACCCGCGCCAGTCTGGAGGCGCTGCTGCAGCGGGCGGTGGCGCACTGTCCCAAGTCAGAGGTGCTGTGGCTCATGGGAGCCAAGTCCAAGTGGCTAGCTGGTATGTATTGAATTGATTTTTCGGGATCCTATGCTCAAACCGTCCGGGGTGACGGTCTCAGAAAACCGTGATCCTGGAACGTTTGCTGTTGAAGGGTCACTGTGAATTTTATTTAGTACAAGTCTGACAGTCCCTCCCGCCTAGCCCTGTGTAGGAGGACTCATTTAATGATTTTACCACGATAAAAAATACTCAAATGGTGCCAAAAAGAATCCTGTTACTGTTAAGCCTACTCTGTCAGTATTTCATGGGACTGTAAGTTTTATTTAAAACCTAAAAAATTGCCATAGAGTCGAAAATCCAAGAACTAGACATGTATTGTAGTTTTTGCAAGAGCTAGATTTATTTTTAGCCGATATATTCGCTTTTACTGTCTTCTAAAGCTTCGCATCCGTCTTTATAAAGAGAAATTTCTTCAACTATTTTGTGTGGTTGGTGGGTCTATGTTGGACCAGCAATTATTCTCGGGCATACATATAACATACATCAACCCACGCGGCGTAGAGGCAGAAACCACAAAGCGCCGCCTGCTACGATCCTTACATTCTCCTTTCGCCGGATCCACTATTATACATTTTTGTAGTCATATAAGCACGCTGATATTCTCAGTAGCCTAATAATAGCCGCACTTGTATTATTAGACCTCTTTTTTAATTAATTTTCCTTTTTCTTCTCTAGGTGATGTCCCAGCAGCTCGAGGTATCCTATCACTGGCCTTCCAAGCGAACCCGAACTCCGAAGAAATTTGGTTAGCAGCTGTCAAGCTTGAGAGCGAGAACAAAGAGTATGACAGAGCGAGACGACTGCTTTCTAAAGCGAGAGCGTCCGCTCCTACGCCACGGGTGAGATATTTGAACTATTTTGCCATCTTTCTCAGAGAATTTATAACTTCAGAATCATATGTTACTACTACCCTCTGTAATATATACGTTTAGAATATGAAGTTTCCATTTACAGTGTATGTACAGTGGGTAAAACAGGTACCTACGCAAGCAGCAATTACCAAACTTTTAACCAATGTTGTGCTATAACTCTTTGGCTCCACGTGGCATACAACGAAAAGTGCATACATACAGCATAATAGTTTTCATATAGTATACAGGAAGATCTCAGACGCGTAGCGACGCGACGATGCGCGCACACTTTTAAGAGCCATTCAAAATACGACTTTATTTTCTACACGAAAAGATATGCCTCTCGACGCCGCAAGGCGTAGCCGAGGCTGCCCCGTGGTGACTTCTCTACTATTTTATATTTGTGTTCAGAGATTTTCAACTTTATGTGATGGGGTATAAAGTTGAAAATGTATTAGCGACTGCTGAACGTTGGCGATTGTCGCTTGCCGTTTGGCTATAGGGCTAGATTTCGTGTAGATTTCATGCAGTAAGGTCGAGCGCTCTAGTGAAATAAAGATAGGCTGGGATTTAATTACAATCGGGCTTTGTTGATGAAAAATTTGACGAAATTGTCGTGGTCTGAGATTCAATGACTACTTTAAGAAATACCTTGTCTTGGTTTTGTGGTAAAACTTGAAACATAGGAATAGGCTCGTATTGAATTTGGATTTATAACCTTAAAAACATAATTATGTGAAGTGACAACATAATACAACTATTTGACTCGTCGTTTTCCTACAGGTGATGATAAAATCAGCCAAGCTAGAATGGGCTCTAAACAACCTGGATGTAGCGTTGAAATTGCTTGAGGAAGCCATCAAGGTGTTCGCAGACTATGCCAAGGTGCACATGATGAAGGGACAGATTGAGGAACAGATGGGCAAAGATGAGGACGCGCGGAATACGTACTCGCAAGGGGTAAGGAACTATTTTTTTTGATGCTGTACATTGATTAACCTACATGGCCCATGTATGACTTGACCAATTTAATGTCTGGACTTTAAAAGAGACTGTGACCTCTGAGTTTGTTTCGGCTGTTTCTTCTCAGAGTAGTCAGGTACGAAACATCGGCCTCATCTAGTTTGTAAAAAGACAATGTTGTTGTAAAAGTGTTGTTATTAATCTAGGTATTTGCAAGAGTAAATAAATATCGTCTCATTTTATGTTTTTATCAAAAACCAGACATTCTTAAATTAAAGACCAATTCGCGCTAAGCGCTTCCAAACAAAATATAATAAATGTGAAAGTTTGTGAAGAATAATAGGGATGTTTGTTACTCTTTCACGCAAAAATTTGATGCACAGATAGTTTATAACCTAGATTAACACATAGAATAGTTTTTTATCCCAATTATGTCCAAGTGGAATACTTTTGCAGTAGAAGCGGCCGGTAACGGATGGCCTTCAATTTGGCGAAGACCAACAATGTGTACGTAACTCACTACCGGCGACTGTGTTTGCGGAAGCATACAACCCTTTCATACAAAATAAAATAAAAATTAAAAACTATAGAAACGTTAGTTTAAGAAGAGCGTGTGGCATGTGGTATTGAACCGTAACTCTCAGAGAGTCAAAATATGAGTCAAAGTCAAGTCAAAATATGAGTAAAAAAAAAACCAAAGTCAATTCAAAATATGACTCAAAAAAAACCATATTCTTATCGTTTCAGCTCAAGAAATGTGCAACAAGTGTACCAATGTGGATACTACTGGCAAGACTGGAAGAAAAACTGAAGAATGTCACCAAAGCTAGATCAGTATTGGAAAAGGCCAGGCTTAGGAATCCGAAGAATGCAGAGTTATGGTAAGAATTTATTCTGAACTAGCTGACTCGGCAAACTTCGTACCGCCTCAAAAACACCTTTTAAGCCTTCCCTGGACTTTCCTAAATAATTCAAAACCAAAATCAGCTCAATCGGCCCAGCCGTTCTCGAGTTTTAATCAGACTAACGAACAACAATTCATTTTGATTTATATAGATAGATATAGATATATAGATTTATGGCAATTTGCCAAATAATATGAGTTTATTATTTTTTGCCCCACACTAGACATTTTTCCTATATCGTGGGTGCGTATTTCCCTTTCCGTGTTCAACTGGCGACACCGGTCTCGCGAAATCCACACGCTTTTGTTTTACTACGGAATCCTACGATCCCGTGTTCAATTCGCGTCAACTGAGCACGCCTTTGTGATCAAGTGGCGCTGGGTAAGGTTTAACAAAATCGTGTGCAGTTGGCACTGGCGTTATAAATAAAAGTATGCTTATACGATAATATTATACGTAGTGTTATGAGCGAGCGAAGCGAGCTCGGGACTCGCGGCTGGCATCCCGACTCGGACAATTTAGGTTAGAAGAGGATGGCGGGGTCTGAAAGACCCCGCCATCCTCTTCGTGGTTATTTTTTTTTAAACCACCCGGAAGTAGGAGCCCCGCGAAGCGGGGCTCCGTCGTCCTGCTACTCTACTATTTTATTTATAATATAGTAATTTTACTGTCGACTGAAACAATTTAATCGAGAAAATTTAAACACACCTATAGAGTGTTCGGGTGGTTTAAAAAAAAATAACCACGAAGAGATCTTCTAACCTAAATTGTCCGAGTCGGGGTGCCAGCGAGTCCCGAGCTCGCTTCGCTCGCTCATAAAACTACGTATAATATTATCGCATAAGCATACTTTTATTTAAAACGCCAGTGCCAACTGCACACGATTTTGTTAAATCTTACCCAGCGCCACTTGATCACAAAGGCGTGCTCAGTTGACGCGAATTGAACACGGGATCGTAGGATTCCGTAGTAAAACAAAAGCGTGTTGATTTCGCGAGACCGATGTCGCCAGTTGAACACGGAAAGGGAAATACGCATCGTGGGTGCGTTTACAAACATTGAAACTCAAATACCCAGAATCAATATTATTTTGTTCCGTGAAGATATCAAACCCGCGTCGATCGCTCAGCCAATACGCCAACTGTGCCGTCAAAATAATAAAATAATCCTGGGAAGGAGTTTTGACAGCATAATTATAATTCATTAATCAAAACAAGCAAGCAAATTGAAGACATTTACAAACCATTACCAAAAAAACCTATATCCGACTGACTGCTTTTTTCACTTCATTGTCCATTTTCATTATAAAAATACTTTCAACTTTTACCACAGGTTAGAAAGTGTAAGACTGGAAAGGCGGAACGGCAGCGCTGAAATCGCTAACGCAGTGATGGCTAAAGCGCTGCAGGAGTGTCCCAGCGCTGGACGATTGTGGGCAGAGGCTATATTCATGGAGTCACGGCCGCAGAGGAAGACGAAGAGCGTAAGTTATTTTTAAAGTAAGATAAGTCTGATAGAGATAGTTATTACTTATGAACATAGGTCGGAATTAGGTATAGTTATTCATGTACTTATACAGCGAAAGAATAAAGTGGATACGTCCCAAATCCCGGAATTAGTTTTAAAGAGCAGAAAAATTCCGTGACATATAAATAAAAAGTTTTTTACTTTCTTACAATTTATTTATCTAATCTATCTCTGATGTTTTTATTATTATTATTATTTTTTATTTGGAATACTGTTTTCCACACGGGATTTTTATAAATCTCCCGAAGATCCATATTTTTATCAACATTTCAATGCAAGTATCAAAATAAATTGACCTATGCTTATGAATGACTAGCGATCACTAACGAAGTTTTGCGGCCTTTTGATACAAGTCGGATCTATGACAGTTATTCCAGACATAACGTGAGAAAACTGTAGTGTAACTTCACAAACTTATTGGTGGTTAGATTTTTGTGTTTTTTTGATTGAACCGTTTTCAACTTGCTATTATTTCATGATTGAATCTTGACACTCAAATGGACTTTAATTATTTAATAAATATGTATGTTCTTCTTTGCTAAAAACTTCCGAATAATATGCACAAAATAACTTTACAATTTGTGCCACAGGTTGACGCTTTAAAGAAATGCGAGCACGACGCGCACGTGCTGCTGGCTGTGTCGCAGCTGTTCTGGACCGAGAGGAAACTCAACAAGTGTCGAGAGTGGTTCAACAGAACGGTAAGTCTTATATATTTAAAACAATAATTTAGAGAAAAAGACACGATAATATGAACCCTAAAAACGTAAACGTAAAATTCCCATTCCCATATTTTTTTCAAACAGGACCGTAATTTGAGACGTAAAAATAAACTGGAACTTTTTGGACAATTTTCAAGAAAAAATTAGTTCCTTCTTCGCACACCAGAGGCGCTGTTCCATTTTTCCATACGAGAAACGTTGTAAATACTGAAAAGACGCTGTAAAGTAAAATAGTGAAAATTCGTGCTAAGGGTACTTGTTGGTGTGGTACTTCATTATTGTTACTTTCAAATATTTTAACTAATAAAACATATTTTTAAAACTTATGTTTAAAAAAAAATGTTTTCGTTATCCTTGACTAAGATCTCTCGTATCGTAGGAACGTTTACAAACATCTGAACTTACGTAAACAAACTGCCAGACCCAGAACAACAACCTGTTGGCCATGTGTTTTGTTCCATTTAGCAATCGAACCTGCAACTCGCAAGTCAAGAGTCAATCACTCACCTACTGCGCCTACTATGCCTTATGCAGTTTGAATCATACAGCTGTATCCAGTCTCTATCTTTTATCTACATAGGTATCACTAACCTCACAAAATATAGAAAGAAAAAAAAAAGAAAAAAGTTGAGAGGTATCAAGGGACACCCAGATGGAACGAAGTTACTGTAGACACTCAACAAAAATAATCGTCGCGATAAGGAACTTCGTTCCAAAAAGTGTCGTGACAACTTTTCGTAAGAATTTTTTTCCGTCTAGCCCCCTTTCACAACGCGCGATAAGGAACTTCGTTCCAAAAATATTTATTTGGCACAAAACCACGACAAAACACCCAAAAAAAAAAAACAGAAATCTTAAGCTAAAAACAAAAAAAAGTGAGAAACAAAGATTTGTTGTGTATCCCATGGCTGCGCCAAATAGGCCCAGTTCAGCAAAATGTCGAGCAGCTAGTGCTCGACGCTGGTTTTCGCTTATACAGCCAACATTTGACCTTCAAAAAATCCCTACAGGTAAAAATCGACCCGGACCTCGGCGACGCGTGGGCTTATTTCTACAAATTCGAGCTTCTCCACGGAAATGAACAACAACAGGAAGATGTGAAGACTCGCTGCAAGGCTGCCGAACCTCACCACGGAGAGAACTGGTGCAAGGTCTCTAAAGACATCGCCAACTGGTGCTTCAGTACTGAACAGATCCTACTGCTTGTCGCTAAGAACTTACCTGTACCTACGTAAGGAGGTATGATAGTATAAGGATATTAAAAAAAAAAAAGTTTTAAAAATAATAAAATTATTTTATTGACAGAAAAAATTGTAGTCCTTTCACATAATTTTAATGGAATGTTATAGTTAACTTTATTTTTTATGGAAATAAAGATTACTTACTTTTATTTGACAATGACAAAAAAACAAAAACGGTAATGAAATTCTCCGACTACTGTGTCCGTTATACCTACTTTAGATAAAAAAAAACATCTTCGTTTTGTTTTACGAAAAAATCTACATTCAATTTAGCGAAAAGAAATTTAGAATAAACACATTACCCTCCTTTGCGTCGCGCAGTCGGGTAAAAAGTTTTTTAGTGCGAAAAGTATGTTTGATTAAATTGAAAGATAGTGTTCCAACGAGTGTATAATGATGAAACTTCATCAATTTAAAGTGCGTGAGTGTATGCGATGTAAACTTCTACTTTTAAATTAGGGAAAACAAATTAATTTAGTTCCAATTTTTTGCGGAACTTATGGTTATTTGCTAGTTCGTCAGTGTTTCCGCGGGATTTCTTTCGGGACCCTCACTCTATGCTTATTTTTAAGTTAAAAACAAATGACTTCATAGTCTTACTTTTTTGCGATGCATGTATGTTGGTTCACGTAGGGGTGTGTGATTGAAAATTCGACTTTAATTTTGTTTTCATAATTATGTTAACGAACTGTTTGTCAACGCGCGTGCACGCACCCGCGTTATTGTATCTATGGCCAAGTGTACATGCATGTTTTGTTATATAACAAATCATGCATCCACACTTTTTTATGTAGAAGTGCCCCTCTTGGTGAACGGTTAACAAAAAATTAAATATGAGAAGAAACAGAATAGAATCAAATACAAATGTCAAATGTACTTTTTTTTTTGTAGAAACTTATAATAAGATCAATTTAAAACCGTATTTAAGTCTCAGATTAAATTATTGCTGTTGTAAGTTGTAATTCTGATACGAAATAAAATGATTAAATTAAATATTATTATATTTATTTAGACGCCTAACTTTTACATGATCACACCTCTAATTCCTAGGCCATGTAGTTAAGGCTACCTACTGACTGTACGCCTCCTCTCTTATACTATAAGTTCAGACAGATAAATACTATGACACGTTTCAGTCTTTAAATAACTCATAGTTTTCAGCTGTTAGCTACTCTGAACATAATTATGTCCGATGCAGTTCTAATAAAACGCAATATGTGTCACACATCACAATAACACAGACAGAGTAACAAAACGAATAATTCAAACTTTATTACAAAACCGCGTTGAAAATGAATACACAATGCATTTCAACGTTTCACATGCCAAAGAGTTTAGTTTCAATAACACCAATAAAAAATATGTTTACATTTTTTAAACTACTTCCGCTAGGTAATATGTGCCAATAAATAAATTAAAGCTAAACACAAGACTATTAAAATTAAAAAAACAAACGTAAAAATCTATCATTAAAAACTCCCGCGCAAGATATCGTTCGGAAGATCTCAATTTTTAAGTTGCGAATCTAGTTTATAATAACAATTGCATACGCCACTAGCTGTAAACACCTTTTATAAAACTTCTAAAAATAAGTCGCGAGTTGTGTGAGTTTGAATTATAAACGTGCGCTGGCGCCGTGCCAGCCGCGCACCGCGCATGCGCGAGCTAAATAGCACAACCATTTTTCAATTCTTTCTCTTCCCAAAACTGAAAGTCGCAGCACTGATACTGCGATGCTCAATAATTAGTGTGACTTAGTGACGTTTTATAGTGAAAGTGATATTTTATAGTAGTTGAACTTGTAGTGTTTTGTGCAAACATGTCTCCCAAGATACCCGTGCCGCCGCTACAGGAGATCACACTGTCGTTAGTGGCGCGACAGTTGATCCACGCCCTCACTCGCGTTTCATCCGAAGAGGATTCTGAACTGGAATTCGCGATGGTCTCCTCTTACTACGAGAGCATGGGCGCAACCAACGACATATTCCAAGATCTCGTTAACTTAATACTTAGTTCTGAATACTTAGAGCCATCCGTTAGATACTATACAATGAAACTACTGCTCAAAGAAAACGTCAAAAGCTTAGCGACGGGGATCTTCCCTCTTCCCTATTATAGGAAAGTCCTTGAGCTCATTATGGAGCAAGGCCACCACTTGACTGCCCTCAATTTGAAAGGCGTGTGGGTTAAGGAAGATCATCTTCCGATTATGTACCAGCTGCTTAAAAACCTGCCCAATTTAACATGTCTAAATATTCCTTACATCGCTAACGATGAAGTGCTCAAATATATCGGTAAATATAATAAAGTGTTAAAGTTATTAGATATTTCTGGTGAAACGGACATTACAGAGATCGGTATAGAAGCAATGCTGTCTGGGAACCCACAATTAACTCAAAGTCTGACCGTGGTGAACATAGGAATGTACGGCGAGGAGAACATTGATCACACAGACGTCGCTTTATTAATACGGCGGCTGCCAAACCTCACTAATCTTGGCAGTTACTCGTTTGTTGGTAAAGCTATTTACTCCATATACAGGACTGATCCAGATTTCAAAACAAAACTGGCGTACATGCACGATGTGCAGACTAATCAGCGGACGATGAAGGCGATCGTAGCTCTGTGTCCGATGATAGAGACCATATACCTAGAGGAGCCTGACCCAGGAGTTTTACAACAAATCAAAGAGTTAAACCACGTTAATAAAATAAAGCTGAATAAATTCCAATGTCATGAACTCCATCAGTTGTTAGACAAGATTGGACACAGAGTAGGAACATTGATGCTCTCGGGAGCGACGGGGTCATTCAACTTTACTAGGGTAGCAGAAACATGCAGGAACTTGGAGAGTATAGAGTTCTACCAGATTCAGACGGCGACGCATGAAGAAGAGATACCGTTCAACAATTTAGAGCATATTGAGATTATTCATGGGAACTTATCGACGTCTTGTCTCAAGTACCTGATGACTGCTAGTCCTAAGCTAAAGAAGTTGATAATTGGCGATGAAATAAAGCTGGATGACAATGATATGTCGCGGTAAGTGTCCCATATCGTGTTTCAATAAACAGGTGTAACTTACAATCCGCTCTCTCTGCAAAACGTAATTCTAGTTAGCCCAACAGTCCAGTTTACTCCAGTTTCTGGACTTTATAATTACAAAGTCGACAATAAACGTGTGGATTTATTTGCAACACTTTAATAAACAACTCGGAATCAAGGTGTAAGAGATGACACACTGAGAATCGAAATACAGTCATTACAGCTACCAATTCAAGTAGAATCTCCTATAATCTATGAGATTACATTCTATCCTGTCGTCCTATCGATGGTACGACTTATTAGATTACTGGTAATTGGCGCGCAAATCGCGGCGCCTGTAGCATTCGTCTAATCCTCCAAAGTGCAGGTTGAGGTCAATAATATCATTCAGTTTTATACCTCTTCCTCAATTTGTTCCAATCTCGTCATCTTGTACTTACACAACTACTTTTCCCATTCCAGCATACTTCGCCGACACAAGTTTGAGCACCTCGAAGGCATTTGGTTCCCTAACGCACCCCGTCTAACGTCCAGTACAGTGGATCTACTTATCGAGTGCTGTCCCAAACTCCAGAGCCTGGGACAACTGAGTGGCTGGCAGTTCACCCCTGATGATATGATGCTGATGAGAGCCATCACTGCTAGTACTAACACAGATATCGTGTTATCACCGCTTGGTATATTCCAACAAGGGCATCCTTAGTGCCCCTCTCTGTTTCACGACCTTATGGTTTGGTGCATTTGTTTGGTGTACTATGATCAAAAAATCTTGAGATGGCATTTTTTATAGTAAGTAAGAAAAGGCTCTCAACGCTCAACATTTTTTAATCAGTGTATAATATTATCTTCAGGTAAATTTTGTTAGCTTTTATAAAAAGGATGGATGTATTTATTTATTATACATTGTGTAAATTATTGATGCTTTTACATTTTTTTATATGGAAGTAATTTAGTAATTATAATTATTCTAGTCAACGAAACTTAATTTATTTTACAATTAATATTCGACATAAAAATGTGGAATTAACACAAATAAAATATTTTATTACGTTTTAATCCGTTTATTGAAAGGAATGAATATGACCCATAGCATCGTATACAGGTATAATTATACAAATATTAAAAACAATTAATTAAATTAAATCTAAGGCCGATTTTTACCGTCACAGTATTACTGAGACAGACTGGAAATTTTCTTGTCTCAGTCTTGATCTTGTCAAGTAAACAATGACAAGTGAGAATAGTGTCTGATTTAAACCTTAGTTCTGATTTTCTTATATCTACACAAAAATAAAACATTACATTAAATTGTAAGCCATTTTTTTTTTGTTTATCTGCACAGTATTTTTAGTAGCAGCCTGAAGTTGGGAAGCTGGTGGTACGAGTATGGTACCACCGATTGCCCTCCCATCGGATTTTCGAAGGCGAGAAGAGAGAATGCACCTGTGCCTAAAACCTACGTGCACATTTCGCGATAAGGTTAGCAAGCAAGACTGAAACAAGAGAATTCCCAGTCATTTTCTTGTCTCAATTTTGCACTTGTAATCGAACTTGTGGTAAAAGTGACAGTTACCCTTGTTAATCAATGTTTGTTTTCGGCCTTATTACTTATAACCACAGTTACACATAAATATTAAAAAACATATTACTTAGATTAAATCCAAGGCCGATATCTAACGTTACTTGCATAGTACTATAGCTAAGGCGGGAAATAAATAATCTATCTGTGTCTAAATCTGGATCCCGATTTTGAAATTTGTCTGTTACCAATTAACGTTCGAATTCGTCTATTCTTTGTTGTAAATGGCCAATCAGAAGCAGCCGTGAAAGACAATGGATTTGAATTGAAACAGAATATTAATTTCGGCGTTAGGCTAGTCATCTTCCAGTCTCAGTCTTGCTCTTCAAATTTATTGACAGATATGATAACGTTTGTTGGTTATTTTTAATTGATGGTTAGATTCTGGCTTTATTTCAAAGTTTCTTATAGCTAAAATATGAAAAGCAATGCTTAAATTAAATCTAAGGCCGATTTATTTCGTTATTTGCACAGCACTGCGGTATAAAGGCGATTTTTTTATCAGTTCTTAAACTATTTGTTAAATCCTATATACCTATGTGTATTAGTTAAAGAAATGAGTGGGATTTTAACAATAGTAAGTTAAACTAATATTGATCAAACAACTGGCCTTTAAACAGTATAAGTTAGACTAGACATTTTCCAGACAAAGGGCCTCATCTACAGAGTGAACTTGGTCTAAACTCAAGCTTAGTCGAGTTACCTGGATGGGAGGACTCATTTAATGATTTTACCACAAGAAAAAAAAAGCTAAACTAAGCTCGCTCTATAAAGGACCCATGTCTTGCATTTTTAATTTGTCACGACAAATGACAAGTTATCGCTTTCAGATCAAACGATTTCGGCCATAGTAGTACCTAGTCACAAAATTACATAGATATAATAGACATTCTTCAGAAGTCCTCGAGAATAGCTCCGTTTTTAATTATTTTTTATCAGAATCCCTTCAGAGAACGGGAATAATATTTTTGTGTTTAAATAATATTTACAGTAATTCAATGAACTTGGAAAACAGGAGAAAATCCGAATCCACAAAAGATACCGGTAGGTTTTGTCAGAACATTTTAGCTCTTTATTACGACAATAATTTTGGCATCTTAATATTTTGATCAAGTGCGAGTTGTGTATAAAAATGAATGTAATTTACCAACTATTTTCAAATGCCTGGTCCTATTTCGTGTAAAAATCATAAAAATTTTTTTTTTTTTTTTTGAAAAACAATATTAATTTTGACCCACTTGTGCTCTAGGTACCTTGCTACCTACAGATATTTTTCCTAATGAAAATAAGTCAAAAGCACGAAGAAATTGGTCAATATTGCGTCCATACAAATCGTATGAACAATATAAATGATGCAAAAGACCAATTTCCACCGTTCCGTTTTTTCTTCCGATACCATGAAATGATCTTCAAAATACGAAACAGAGTCGAGCAGTTAAAAAAAACAATATCATTCGTTTTTATGCAAACTTGATTAAAATATTAACTGATGAACAAACAGAGAGACAAAATAAATAAAATACTCGTTTTTTTATGGACTCGGCATTTTCACCAGTTGACCAACTGACAAGCATGACGCTATTAAACAGTAGGTATAAATAAATTAATTCCCTACCCTGGGAGCTTTCTGATTTTCAATATCACAAAAAAAAAACATAAAACAGTAAAAAAAGAACCATCAAAATCGAGCTGTTCTTGAGGTCTTCAAAGGGCCTTAATTGACACATCGACAGTTTACACATTTATAAAAAACAAAACAATAAAAAAACAAGTCACAAAAATCAGTCGTTAATATTAAAAAAAAAAAACGACAGAGGCGGACTAGCCTTTTAGGAGCCCGGGGCGGCAAATCTGAATAATCAATAAATGCATAACAGTGGTGGTAACGGCCCCCAACTACGAATCATTGTAGACCTAGATCGTTGGTTTTAAACCCCCCCAAACGTTTTACTACCTGTTATTTTTTTTCATCACTTACTCTCAAAACAGTGAAGATAACATGGTGAGGAAACCGGCACGTCCTAGCACAAAAATTCGAAGACACGCGTGGTAGATAGCCTACAGCTTTTTTTTTAGATTTAGCGTCCCGGGCCAATGGGTGTGATTTTAAGGAATACGGAGGACGGTACAAAGCGACTTCGAAATTTTTTGCATGTTGCCTCGGGAAAATACCTATGATTTTCTTTAAAACTATACGAAATCACTTTCAAATAAACACATGAATCAAATAAATGCAAGTTTACGAGCTCACTTTTCACATAGAACACCTAATAGTACTACGCTTTTCAATGAAAACTTGTTTAGGATCTGTCCGCCACTGCATTATAGCACATAGCACTTGAGATAATAAAGATAAGTAACATAAAACAATAGGCAATGTTCGAGACTTTGGAAAAAAAGTTTCATGACTTATTAGTCTTCCATGTTTTTCACAGCAGCCTGCGGTGGAGGTACGTTCTCATCGTTCTTCCTGGATCTCTTCTTATTCATTCTAGTCTTCCACATTTTGCACTCATCAGCACACTTGGTTGTGATGATGCTCCTGCAAAAATAAATTCCTGGATCCTGTTATCTGTCACATATGGGACTTAAAGATAAGTGTATTTTGTTAATTTTAGCATTTAACTGGACTCAAACCCAGGCATCATAGCTGGGTGTTACTTCAAAATTCTTAGGCAGAAAAAAATAAATTTCGCATCTGAAAACAAAGCAGGAACTCTTGCACTAGACCAACTAACGCAGTTCTAAATACATGTAAATAATGTATCCAGCTCCTTTCTTTCTTATTACTTTGAAGCCCGAACAAGTTTGATGAAAGGAACGGTCATCCAGTTAATTTCAGAGAGCATTCCAATACTGAGTTAATAAACTGGCAATCTTCCAGTTACCCAGATAAACATCTACGAAAGTTGCAACTTTTCCACAAGACGTTTGTAACTATGAAAATTCCGATCTGCTGTGACTATTTTACGATCAGCTACGAATTTATTTATTAACGCAAGATGCAATCGTTCAAGTTAGAATGCAATTTTATTGAACAATTTCAAATTAGCCATTCAAAAGCTCATAGGTATACTTTGTGCAGTTGTATTCCAACGGTAAAGGCAAGGAAGACACCAACATACGAGTTTTATGTCGTGGTTTCATCACCACTGCTTTCATAACAGTAAAGGAAAACGTGAGGAAACCAGCATGTCATCATCATCATCAGCCGGAAGACGTCCACTGCTGAACATGGGCCTCCCCCTTAGACCGCCACGCCGAACGACAATTTGCCACTTGCATCCATCGGTTACCCGCGACCCTCACGATGTCGTCGGTCCACCTAGTGCGAGGCCTGCCAACGCTGCATCTTCCGGTCCGTGGTTGCCACTCGAGAACTTTTCTTGTCGACCGGTTATCAGCTCTGCGAGCGATGTGGCATTTCCATTGCCACTTCAACTTACAAATTTTATGAGCTATGTCGGTGACTGGTTCTTCGCCGAATATCCATGTTTCGGATTTTATACCGCAAAGAAACTCCGGGCATAGCTCTTTCTATTGCTCGGATCGTTGAGTGACTCTTATGCCGAGACTCCACCAAAGCTGTGCGAGTCGAGACGTGTTTTGAACAACCAATAGAATTGCGTTGCCGGAGTGGAGCTGTGTCAATAACGCAATTCTATTGGTTGTTCAAAACACGTCTCGACTCGCACAGCTTTAGTGGAGTCTCTGTAAAAGGCCAGCAGTCAAAGACCAAAAACCAGCATGTCATAACCAAAAATTCGAAGACGTGACGTCTACCAACACGCACTGGTCCCACGTAGTGGAAAATTATAGGCTGATTATGCTAGGTACAGTAATTAAAACCAACTTACCTAACGAGGTTTTCTCTCACGTGGAATCTGTCGGTAATCTCCATAATGACATCAGATATGATCTTCGGATCCAAGCACATTTTAGCTGGTTTGTTTTGAAAAGCTGGAGATCGCTTCCCGGTCAATGAATGAGTCGCAAGTATTCTGTGAAAAACAGAGCATAATTTTCTTATTAGGTAGGTATTTTATGACAAAATTTTATATGGTTTAACAGGTGGACATCGGATGTAATTTGTGATCATTCGAAGGCAACAGAATTCGTACACTGCGTTTTTGAAATAAGCTCTTCAGTTTTTGGTTTCAAATAGAAATAAGAACTATTTTTGGATAAAATTTAGTAGATTTTATGGGTATTTTTTTGTGTTATCTACAACATAACTTAGTACAGCATCAACTGAAATATTACCAACCTTCTTGGAAAAACAGCAAGAAGAAGCGTCCTTGTAGCAATAGTGTATGATTTCCAATTAACTCTCCTGAATTGGTCTCGGTGTATTAAAGTTTTTCCACTTCCAATTGGCACCTAAAATCATCATCCTCATTTTTAACACGATTTGTACTAATATCTGTATGATAGTCAAAAATCTCATTCTATCTTACTCCAACTCTCTTAAAATAAACTTACAGTTCCTCCGAAACTAGTTGTTTAAAAATCTTATGAAACTGTCTTAAAATTATTTATTTTGTGTCATTAAAACATGATTGCAAGTCTTTTCTCCCTTTGTTAAAACCCGATTACCTAATTAATTCATCTCTTAGATTATTTGTAGAACACAATTTTAAAAAGCTACGTACCCATTCATCTTTACCCGCTTCTTTTTTCTCCACCTCTTTCCGTCTTTCTGTCTTTACAGGAAAATTGTTGTACTTGTTAGTTATGAGAACATCGTCATCTGATCGATCTAAATCCTCTTCAAAATTTTCATATTCGTCGAATTCATTTTCTTCTTCAACAGCCTGATTGTAAGGCGCCTGATCCAAGTCTTCATCCTTTATTGGGAATGGCACGTCTTCTAAGGCACTGTCGTTGACTAACGAAGGTCCATTCGGTTTTAAACTTTTAAACAATTTGAATAACACCATAAACATTTTATTTATGTTGAATACTTGCATTCTATCAATTTGATTGGCTCCCTCGTTTTTAACATCATTTCTTCCTATTAAGTTCCTTTTTTCGTCAATACTTGCATTGTGTGCGGTTTTGCGGTTTACTATTGATATATTTCTTAATTGTTTGATCATTTTTGGTGTCACCGAAGTAGTCCTTTTCGAAGGAGTAATGCTTTTGCTTGACCTTTTGTTGGAATATCTTTTTAATGTCTTTTCAAACTTCGGTTTTCGTTCGTTTACAATCTGCAAAATAAAAGAAACTGTATCTATTTTTACATACCCCCAGAACTGCTAATAAAATGTGAATACGAGGGCTAGAATTAATTCCATTACACAGTTGAACGGTGTCAAAAAAACTGATAATTATTGCATATGAAGCACAATTGGCCTTGATGTTAGAATGAAGTGAAGCCCCATTTTATTTCCCAATACCCTCACTAGATTTATAATTCGTGATAATGTTGATAGTCGAATGAGAAATAAACCGAAACTGCAGGTATGTACAATAAAAACTCATTCCATTGTAATAAGAATAAACATAGACAAAGTACTAATTAGACAGATAGGTCTTTGAAGTAGTAGAGTACTGAACTACCTCGACCTGCAGTCACAGTAGGTGTGTAGTCTTAAAACTTACCTCAATTGAATCTCCGGATAGTGCGCCTTCGTCATCACTCGGCGCCCACGACGATGCACTTGACGAGAAGCCATCTTCACCCTCCACTTCTACCTCCTCCTTCGTACTGGGACCTGCTTCTTCCATCTTCTCCATTTCCCTCAGCATCTTATCGAGATCATCGCGATCTATAGTGCCGTGAAAATGACATTAATTAGCTGACAAATTGAGTACTATTTTATCAGTTTAAAAGATACATTTCTTATTCAATGACTACTTCTTTCTTCCCCTTTTGAATTGAATTACTACCTATATACTTACCTATTGAATTATTTAAAGAAGTATTTAAAAGGTACCTAAGGTAGGCGCTTGCGCACTTTCAAATTGCAAATTCACAAAGGCACAGCAACGTACATCAGTCATCAGTTGGATTTAAGAACATCCTCGTGACTGATGTACGTTGCTGTGCCTTTGTGAAAACAAGCGCATGCGCCTTAGTAAAACTCGCCCCAAAATACTTGCTATTTAACTAAACGCGTGTGAGAAAGTGAGAAGCAAATATTCATCCTGCCGTAGTAGGCAAGTGTATATATCCGTATTTTAAAACAAAACTCATTATCATAATGCTAAGATGAATGAAAGTTTCCACAACAAGTAGATATATTACAACTAGTACATATATTTATAAAGTTACAACATGTCACTGGCCTGCAAATTGCAAAAAACGAAAAAAAAATTGAATTTCAAGTAAAGAATTCAAATTTAAAGTAAGAAAATTTGAATTTCGCGGGCAACATCGACGCAATCAACTTAAGAGCGTATATTCCGAAAACTGGCAACGTTGCAAATGGTTGTCAAATATTAACAAGTTTTAATTAATTTAGCATTGTTACTGTATGAAAATAAGAAATATGGCTCTGTTGTGCACTAAAAAATTGATAAGGGAATGCAATCATTAATATCGTAACACCGGTTATGTAGTTTTAGATGTAAAAAAACCATTTGGAAGCTTTCCAAATGCCTTTTATATACCTGAAATGGTTACAACATCAAATTCAGTGTTTTAATTGCATTCCTATATGATTTTTTTAGTGCACTACAGAGCCATATTTCTTGTTTTCATCCAGAAAAATAGCCAAATTAATTAAAACCTCTAAATATCTGACAGCTTTTTGCGATGTTGCCAACTTTCAGAATATGCACTCTTAAAAAGACGTGTCAACTTTTATCAGACAAGTACTTAAATCTATTCGCATTTCCAAAAAACACTTGTTTCTAATTTCTATGAAATTCCAATTTTGTGAACATTCTCATTTGCAAAGACACATTGGAAACTTATCAATTTCAAATGTAACAGCTTATCAACCTACCCAATCTGTAATTTTTTCCCAATCGAACATAAATGTTCTTCTTTTGTGATAAAGTTAAAAATCTATTAATTTTCGACAGATATGGATAGGCTGATGTGCATTATTTAAATTACTTCGTGCCTTCGTGCAAACCGTTACAAAAATGGCAGCGAAAATTCAAAATGTGAACTCACCGCCTTTCGCAATCAGAGTCGCCGTTTCCTCCTCCCCGCGCCGCCTCACCGTCATCACGTCACCAGGTACCAGCTCCTCATCCACCGGGCTCAACACTGATCTAATAAACACCACATTCCGTCCACCACTTTTCCACTCCACGAGAAACCACTGTGCATTATCAATTTTCATAGACGAAGACATCACAAAAAACTCTAGAGTCGGAACTCCGTAAATTGTACGAATACAACGAGCGATGGTATACGACTAGATCCTTCACTGCATGGTTCCCTCAGGTAAAAGTTTCATTACAACGCACCCTTGTTGCAGTTATTACTTCCCCCGCCCTTCGAAATGAACAATGGTTTTCGCCAACGGACCCGACGAACAAAAAAGGCATCCTTTTTTGCACTACACTTCCCTCTAAGTTTCTAAGCGGAGATTATTCTTTTGTTGTATTTTAGTTGTCTTGCCGAAAGCCATAAAAGTTTGTAAAACAATTGACTAGTCTTTTTTTCGTTTTAGAAAGGGCCAGTTTAGGGAGAGCATATTACACTTCGGTGAATTAAACTATATATTTGTAATGGGAAATAAATGAATAATCTTGATTGTTCATTATTTATTTAAATTGATTTCTTATAGGAGTCTTTTGCGTCTTTTCCTGAGTCTTTTCATTTTTATATGCTTCCATTTCTGCTTTCAAAATAAGAATAACTTGCTAATAATTAAGAAATTTCTCATTAGAAACTTTATGATTTTTCATTCCAGGTTTGATATAATATAAAACAATTTATATTGCTAGGGGCCTTGCCTGCCTGACTTGCGAGAAAAAAAAGGAACCGACTTCAAATCAATTATTTTACACTTTTTCGTATTTGGTTTTGAAGTCGGTTCCTTTTTTAATTTTCCTAATCAGTCAGGAAAAAACAACAAATCAATGAAGAGTAAAAATATAAACAGGTTATTTTAAATTTAATTTGTAAGTATCTTACTCATTTTGTGATAAGAGTGCTAATCAGAAAGGACGTGAGTCAGCAACAAAGATTTATACATAATACTAAAATTATAGCTTCTTAGATATCAACTGTACTGTACCTACCTAACTTCATAGGCAGGTATCAAGTTCAAGCACACGTGTTGTTCAACTTCATCTACAGAATACTTACTAATCAATGATATTATAAGTAAAAAGGTGTAGATACGTCATACGCGCTCAATAACGAATGCGCTCAAATGAGGCTGATTCACACAGCTTGATCTCAGTGCGACGTTGCCAGCGGCACTTCACGTACCACAGACTGAATTAAAAGTAAAAGTAACTCAAAACTACCAAAAATGCTGTCGTGTGTGATGAGATATTGTACAAATTAAACATGCAAGACTTCTAAAAGTCAAAGAATCACATAATATTCGTAAATATACTATTTATCTTTAATATTTTCACAAATAAAACATAACATTTCTATAAATATGGCGTCGTAAAAGAAAGAGTGCGAGCACGGGTGCGAGCGAGAGGAGACGCTGACGTGCGGGGGGATTGATGACGCGTGGCGCTGTTTGTTTATCTAGCTGTCACTTTTTTTCTTATTGCGTTGTATCAAGCTATCCTTTTTACTTGTAATGAAATGTAATGTGTGAATAAAAAAGTGTGTATCTGTGTTGCCGCTCGGCGCGGCACAGTTTTTTGCGTCGCTTTGTACGTGTATAACGCATCTATGACTTTATAATATCATTGTTACTAATAGTAAATACTACGCTATTCTAAGACAGACGCAGCGATGCTGATAAGTTTGCCGACCGCTCGTCTATTGAAAATCTATAAAAGACGATATGTTTTTCAGGTGAAAATCTATGACTAAATCGTCGTTCATTGTTGAGCTCCTTGCAGAATTTTGGAGAATTCACTGACCACAGTGGTGCGAAATGCTGTGTCAACCAACAAAAAGAGGTTTGAAACATTTTGATCTGTAGGTAGTTTTGATTTAAGGGCTTCACACACAGCAGCTATAATGTAAAGATGTAGGTACATTATAGCACGATGATACATCTCATTACATCTTTCCTTATAAATCGTCAGGAGACCACACACTGCAGCTATAATGTATATTTTTACATCTTCGAATTTCTATGGAAAGATGTAATGAGATAGTATCTTCGTGCTATAACATACATCTTTACATTATAGCTGCCTGCTGTGTGTGAAGCCCTTAAAATGAGTCAATTGATTTCTAATAAGAACATTGTTTTGATTTTGACCTTATCAGTAAGCAAATAATTATGAATCATCAATAATCACAAACAAATAAAACACAATTTGAATCAGTTACGAAGTATTTATCACAGAGTACGTGACTCAGCAGCTAAAGATGATTAAAATGATAGTAAGTACTAAGTAGGTATAGATTAATGGTATGTAAACCCAGCTAAACATCAAGCTAAACGAAACCCTTGGCCTCACTCACTTTGTAAGTACAGTAGAACGTCGATTATCCGAACGTCGGTTAACCGAACGACCGCTTATCCGAACTGCTAGGTTTCAATATGCGCTTACAATCTTCTTTCAAAATGTGCACAGCAAAGTGGTGGAACTCACTTCTTGGGTCGTAAAAAAAGTAATAGTGAACAGGTTTCTTCTGAGTAAGCTCGATTCATTGTAGGCTTTTTCTCTATCCCCTTTAACCTGTCCGGTACCGCGCTCTCGTATCGTAAACTCCGTCGCGATAAGGAACTTCGTTCCAAAAACATATGGTAGTAGTTCGATTATCCGAAAAAACCGGTTTTATGAACATCCATGTCCCCCAATTAGTTCGGATAATCGACGC
Source organism: Agrotis segetum (assembly GCA_036375495.1). Taxonomy (NCBI): domain Eukaryota; kingdom Metazoa; phylum Arthropoda; class Insecta; order Lepidoptera; family Noctuidae; genus Agrotis; species Agrotis segetum. Next base: position 2,898,935 of record JAQSVV010000327.1, on the reverse strand, counting down.
TCTACTGTATTATGTTTCCCTACAAAATAGTACTTACAATGAACGAACAACTTAGATAGACTGGTTAGTGGTTATTGCATACCTAGATACTTTAATGTGTAGCCGTTTGTAGGTACTTATTTGATAGAGACCCAGAAGAATCACTGAGCGAGGCCCGTGGTACAAGCAATGTTTTTTTTTGACTTCGTAACAAAGTCGAAAATTAACGTAGGTCTAGGTATAAACTTATGAAGAAAACCAAGGATTCTGAAGATTTATTAATGTAGGTAGTAGGTAGGTGAAAGCACAGTGAAAGCGAACACGAAATTGTTACAATAATGCCCTCTGCCCGAGATAGCATAGCAGTGCAGCGGTGCCTAGGTCAAATGTGCCCTTTGGAAAACTCGCAGTCAAACTTGTGACTGTGGTTATTTATAATTTAAAAATTAGAAAACAATATCAGTAATTTTCAAAAAACTTAAGCATACAAAAAATCATAAAAGACGATTACAAATGTATATATATATGAGTTGCAATCGTATATACCCGTTCAGAACTTCAGAACAAAATCTTGAAAGTAGGTACGTACATACAAAATTACAAAGCACATAAATTGTTTTATAGTGAACTACGAGCGAGCTTTTATTGGAATGAAAGACAACAGTACTGATTACCTGCAGTTCCTTCCGAGAAATTAATCGGAATGGAAGTAAATTTGTATATAGGGTGACTGGTAATTAGTGAACGATACCTAAACACGTGATTGTGCTCATGATAACAAACAACTTTTACTATGGGAAGAATCCTGAAAATGCGAAAAAAAATCAGCTGTTCAGTACATTTATGTTTGTTTAATGTACTGAACAGCTGATATTTTTTTTACGATTTCGGCTTTGCTTCCATAATAAAAGTTGTTTGTTATCATAAGCACAATCACATGTTTAAGTATCGTGCACTAATTACCAGTCACCCTATATAAAGAATTGCTGTTATGTAGGTCAATGATAATTATTACATATTATATAATATCATTGATATACGAGTACGTAGTAATTTTGAACAACAAAGACATTGTCCAAAAAAGTGTGTCGATCAGTATTTGATTCATTGATGAATTCGATATGCTTTTGTAAAGGAAAATGTAATATTTCTCTTAGACAAAAGTCTTTTTTATCATTTTGAAGCCTAAATACTTATCACAGTTACGTAAGTACGTACGTTAGATATTATTATGTAGGTACTTACATATCAGAATCAAATCTTTTTTTAGAGAATTCTTATACGCGTAGGTCCTCGGATCACGGTTGCAGTTAGGGTTGCCAACTATACTGTTTTGAACAGTATTATACTGTTTTTCACTAAATTATACTTTTTACTGTTGAACAAAAAAAAAGTATACAAAATACTGTTTTCAGCATTAAAATGCAACATTATTATGTGTTACACTTAGACACTCACAAATAAAGTAATTTATGAAAATATATCAGAAGACAAAGGTTTTCTTGAAATGAGTACTAGCCAAAAGTGGTGCCATTTATTAGTACACACTTCAGAAGAATATAAAAACATAACTATAATTGTCTCCTATCTACTTTCTGTTCCTGCTTCTCTCAGCATTTACTAAATGAGTTTTTTCAGTAATGAATTTTAAGTGGCGGGATGAAAGAAATAGAGCATAATTATCAATTTAATAAAAAATGAAATTTCAGATTTAATTGTGATGAGGCGTATCAAGTTTTTAAAAATGATTGAAAATTAGTACGTTGTTCTCGCACAACGTACTAATTTCCAAAAAATATGTATTTAAAACAATAAATAAATAAAATACTGTTCGTTTTTCTAAAATACTGTTTAATTATTTTCATAGACCTGAAAATACTTTATTTCTTGAAAAAATAGTTGGCAACCCTAGTTGCAGTACGCGATATTTTTATGACTTTAATCACTTTTTTAGTTACTTAATTCATTTATTATTTCAATCGCAATCACTTCCTTTATTTTTTACGTTTGTTTCTGATTGGGATGGATCTTAGTAGACTCGCGCATCGCATTATAGGCCGATTCGGTCGTTGATTGGTTCAGTCGTGTGGTCGTAACAGACACAGATGCCAGCGGCAGACAGCAACTGAGATAATTTCCGTTTATTGTCTCAAATGGAGGTAGAACACAAAACCTTGAATATTTTTTTTTTATAATTACTGTCATTCTTCTATCGGTTTACAAGTACGGGCCATGTGTTTGACAATAGCTAAGCTTCACAGGTACCAAACCTTGAACGCAGTTGTAAACAATAGTAATGAGTTCGGGAAGTCGGTACCTGCGTGGAGCTTAGACTGCGTGGTTTCATGGGTAAAGACCAACCAATATTAAAATTCAAAGAAATCGCCATTGAAGTACGCTTCACAATTAAAGTAAGTTTTGTAGATTTTTGTTAGGTACGTTCCAGGTATAATATTATCACCGTGCTAAACTTTTCTTATTCGTTTTACAAGATATATACTTTAATAGACTTTAATAATTCCGATATTTGCAGCTCGATAAGTTTTTGTAATCAAGCGGGATGAGAACCGACCAAGAATACAGTGCCGCGCAGGCACTATTAGACCTGTCAAACAATATTCCACAATCAAATCATGGAAGTCGTAAGTTTATAATTATCTATCAGATTCCAATCAGTATCTACCTAATAAAATTGTGACCTTCAATTCATTATTTCCATATTTGCAGGTGACCGAAAAACTGCAAAATTAATACGATGTTTTGTAGAATCTCACGTAGCGGTAAGTTCATTATCATTTTGTTAGTGTAGTGTAGAGGGAAGATCAATAATTTAAAGTTAAATATTTTTTGTATATTTTTAGAACCAGTCAATTCAAGGTACCTACCTATATCGTATTTTTGCGGTATTTTTCGCCTTTTTCGGTGTTTCCAAGCAATTGCCAATTAACGAGAATTCCGCTATCTTTTTTCATAAATAATTACTGACATACACTGATATTGTGACTTTTTATTCCAGTTTAATGCACAACAACCATCAACCAGTCGTAGCTCTTTGCCTCATCCGTTTGGTGTACAAAATGACAACGGCAACAGTTCAGAGGTAGGTGCATTCATAATTATATCTACATAAAACAAGAATGTAACCAAAATAAAACGCTTATTTTGACCAGAGCCTTGTACATTGTTATCCAAGGAGTGAAAATAACTTATTTAAGGGGGATGCTCCAACCAGCCCGCGAAATTCATTTTTTTTTCCGTTTTTCAATTTGCAGGCCAGTGACATGTTGTAGCTTTATAAATATATGAGTTGCGGTAATAACAAGTATAATTTTAAGGTGATTGCTTCGATGTAGCCCGCGAAATTCAAATTTTTTTACGTTTTTTGCAATTTGCAAGCCAGTGACATGTTGTAACTTTATAAATATTTGTGTTGCGCAAATAACAAGTATAATTTTAAATATAAAAAATATCAAAAAACTCGCTCCATCAGCTCTCACATAGAAAAGGTGCATCGTAGTTAGATTTCGGAGATTTTAACATGATGCACCTTTTCAATGTGAGAGCTGATGGAGCGAGTTTTTTGATATTTTTTATATTTAAAATTATACTTGTTATTTGCGCAACACAAATATTTATAAAGTTACAACATGTCACTGGCCTGCAAATTGCAAAAAACGTTAAAAAATTTGAATTTCGCGGGCTGGTTGGAGCATCCCCCTTAAATATAAAAATTATCAAAAAACTCGCTCCATCAGCTCTCACAAAGAAAAGGTGCATCATGTTAAAATCTCCGAAATCTAACTACGATGCACCTTTTCTATGTGAGAGCTGATGGAGCGAATTTTTTGATAATTTTTATATTTAAAATTATAATTGTTATTACCGCAACACATATATTTATAAAGTTACAACATGTCACTGGCCTGCAAATTGCAAAAAACGTAAAAAAAAAATTAATTTCGCAGGCTACATCGAAGCAATCACCTTAAGTCCCGAGACGGGGTTTGGTGCCCGCACAGAAATATTATTATATCTATGGGCGCCCGTAACGTAGAAGTAGTGAGGGTGCAAATAGTTCGCGGGCAGAGGCGTCTTTACCTATAGTGCAGGGTGTGCGGTGCACGCGGGCGCCGGGTCTAAGGGGGCGCCGAGCGCCCTCTTACACGACACCTCAAAAGATGCGTCGATGCCAGCCGGCGCTATCAAAGGCCCTGCGCTCGTGTTATGGACGACGCGGGGAAGCAAAGCAAGGCTACTCCTTTTCCTACTCTATTTAAAACACAATAATAATTCTGTTTCAACGTGAAATCAGCGTTAAAACAGATAATAAAAGATTAAATTGGCGTAATGTCGCATCGCTACCAAAGGCGCGTGCCGGCATCAGCATGTTTATTTTGATTCGTTTGACACCACGCCGATAATATCATTGCTAACTCGGCTGTATTAGAATGCTATAAAGTTCAACTTTTGCTTCCCGCATCATTTAAAATTGCACCATTTGCATCCGAATTTCCGTTTGAAAGTACTGTTAGGGACTTTACTTACGGTGCGACGCGATATTGGATGGTATCGTTTGACGATATGGGCACGGTACCGGCACCTACGACGGCGACGGCACCGTGCCGGTGCCCGGGAAGAAAACATGTATGAAAACGCTCGCTTTTGCACTTACCGGCGGCGCCAGCGCCGGCCCGGCGTTGAGTATTGCTGGCCCGGCAAATCTGCATGTATATTGTATATGAGTTGTAGCCGAGTACGTATGAATGTGCGGGTGGATAGGAGGACGCGAGACGGGGTAGGAGGATCCGGAACAGACGGAGAGAGACTCGAATTTGGTTTGTGGTTCGTTTGGATGAATCTAAAATTCGTTATCTCTGCGTTGGTATTGGCGTCGTAGATGTAAAAGATAAGAGATAATAACATTATTGTTACATCTACACGTTGTACACTACTTCTGGTCATGCTGGAGTCCATGTGACTACGGCTGTATCACTCACCGGGCGACCGGCGTGGAACCGGCGCAGTGGAAAAACGAAGCCCCGGCGGCGACGGTGCCGGTGCACGACCATGCTTATGGAAATACGCCCTATCGATTAGATATCACACTAGCGTCCGGCCGAAGAAAATGTATTGACAATCGGTATAGTGTTTCCTAATGGGCGTTTTTCCATTAGATGGCACGGCACCTGCACCGGCGATGGCGATGGCTCCGTGCTTGTGCCGGGGAAGCAAAAATGTATGCCGTGCCGTCTAATGGAAAAACACCCAATGGAGTCGCACGGATTGACGATATCGCTCACAGATCTCCTCGATATCGAATTGCATGTACTTATGTGCTAATATATGACAATCCACATGATTCTGCGTTCGAAATTCGATTGCGCAACTACTCGTCACGTGCGACTTCTTTGGTTTGCAGCGCCTTTATGTCGTAGCAGTAAGGTGCATTTTTGAAGTGTACGGTCGAATTGCATCGCATCGCTCCATTAGTAAAAAAGTGCGACTTAAATCGACAATCGACTCGATATCGCACAAATCGCGTCGCGTCACATGGCGCCATGAGTAAAGTCCCTTAGTATTCCGTTTTGGCCCTGCTCCTACTAAAATAGAGGGCGCCAGGGCACTGGTTGCACACGGGCGCCACAAGGGCTAGAGACGCCTCTGTTCGCGGGACTAAATAAGTAATTCACCCGTATCACCCGAGTTAAAACACTGTGATTTTCATTACAAATACGAAGAAAGTAATTACAATTTATATTAACCGTATAGTTCGGTAGCGCCCCCGGAAGGGGCGCGACAAGTAAACCTACGCTGGCTCAATAGTGGGTCCAAAAGGGGCAGACGTTGTAGTCATACGACATCCTCATTATAAATTAAAAATATATAATATTCTCTGCGTAAAATCCTATGAGTGCGCATTAATTAAGAATGTTAAATAAAAATCTGATTTATTCACGAAATTAAAACTTCTACATTTAGCGCCTATTTTCATAATTTACCGTAACAAAATCCAAAAGTGTAAATACGATCTTCGCCATTTTGATGGCAGTGCTGGGTGGGGCTAAAAATCATAAAAAAACGTGGTTTTCGGACATCCAACGGATCATTATAGGAGGAATGAATAACTCGTCATTTAGTATTGTAACGAATTCACACGTATTTCAACATAAATTAGCAGTGGTAATGAAAAATTTGATATCTGAACTCGAACTTTCGCGCCACTTTTGTTTGTTTACATTTTTATTTTGCACTTGGATCACACACGCGAGCTTTAACTCCATAATAATAAAGATAAATATCATGCCAAATATTATAAATAACGTAAAAAAGACCAGATCTTGGCGTAATTCTCTAATGCGGGGCCAATAACACGTATTTTTCATTACCACTACTCAATTTGTATTCGTAATCGACAACCATGTTATTTTTTGATGTGTGAAAGCGAGTATTCTAATCGATTCCATAATTGATTTTTTTGTCAACTCGAGTGAAAAAAATAAGGAAATTAGGAAATCGATTAATAAAAATTAAAATAAAGTTTTATGCTTATAATACAATTTATTATCTATTATAATATAGTTTAAAGCTTTTTTAATAATATTACGTACATTGTCATTCCCAAAAAACAATAATAGACAAAGGAACAATGTCAGATAATAAATGTTTGAATGCGCGGCAATTATTTAATTCAAAAATTTTGAATTAGGAATGCACTCGCTGAGGTACTCGATAATCAAAATATGTACCTAATAACTTTTAATTTATTAGCTAATTTTTACTGTACATTTTATTTTGTACAATCATATAATTTTTAATGTTGAATGAATATAGAATTGGATTTTGATAGGCTTATTATAAATGAGTTTGTTTCCTACCAAATAAAAGTTTTTTTTTTATCGTGGTAAAATCATCAAATGAGTCCTTCCACCCCGGGCAGGGCGGGAGGGACTGTCAGACTTGTACTGACTAAAATCCACGGTGTCCTTCAATAGCCCATTATGTTCCGGGGTCATGAAATAACTCCCGCGACCCCGGTAGGCTTTGGCCCTCTAAGTTCTCATTATGCTGACGCTCTTTAAGGCGCACGTGGAACACGACGCGCTGTCGACCCGGGCATGGTCCATGGTCGGACAGCGAGTTCCCCTTTAATCGCTGTCCGCATGCCCGTGCCTACGGTGGCCGGAGATCGTCTGCCGACTTCCGACGCTGCGGGCGCCTACCACTATGGTTGGGGCGGAGGGAGGACGCTGTCCTCTCCCTCTCGCGGCTCCAAACAAAAGATAGCCAAATTAATTATTTTATTGTACTTTGTTTCGTGAGATTGGTTTGGTCATGTAAGTATTACACGTCAGAAATCAAGCTTTTGAAATAAAAAAAGAAAATGCTAGGTATTATATTTTTTTACACTATTCAATGTCGCCGAGGATCAAATTCGGTGAAGTAATGATAACTTGGTAAAATATGAACTAATATACAAACAATAATTTAGTCATTGTACAGCAGAATAAAATCAAAATTCGCGCAAACTCACATAAAGTTCGAATTTCAAAAAAATCGTTAATGTATTTACACCACGGAGTGATAATAAAAATTTGAAATAAGAACACTATGTTGTGAACATGTAGCGAAACATTATTTAATGGAAAAAAAAATCCTTATAAGTACCTCAAGTTTGTCGCATGTTTCTACTTCACAGAATATTGATAGTTTGATTGCTGAATTTATATTTCAAAAATTTAATTTTTATGATGTTATTTAATTTTTTATCAAATCGGCCTCGAGACTTCCTTAAGGATTTTTCGCTATTCCTCATAGTTTAAAATTTAGCCAAATACGCCCCGTTAGAAATTCTAATTGTTTGTTACTGCAAGGAATCATTTAGAAGTAGGTACATACTCCCATCTCTCAGCATTAGATCCGAACCCGGTGTTTGTCTTTTCACGTTTTTTAGATCCGTTTTAAAAAGATAAATTGAAATTAATTAACGAAAACACAAAATATAAGTAAAACCTTAAGATTGAATTTAAGTTTAGAAGACACATAGGTATGTTTAGCCTCCAATGAAACACCGATAAATAAATTATTGCGTAAACGAAATAATACTTGAAAATTTGAAATATTATAAAATGATTCAGATTTAGTTTCATAGACTTATTGCATGGACTGAGCTTTCTATAGTCAAAAAGCAGATAAATCAGTCCATGCTCTATGTCTTGTTTTACTTTTTTTTTCATGTTCGATTATGTTGCGAGTATCGATTAGGCTGAATGAAGGTTTTTAATCGTTTTGTGAATATTGGGTTTACGGTCAGCACTAAAAAGAGTCATGTTGCAACATAGTTTTTGCAAATTTTTATCCAGACTTTGATCGTTATTATTTATGAAATTATGTATGAACACTGGCAAATCTAGTAATGTACATAGTAAGTTATTTTATTTATTTCACTGTTTAACCATTATTATCATGTGATAAGCTTCTTTATGTACATATTTTTCAGCACATCTAAATTACCTAGTTTTTGGAATGAAGTAGCATTTTGTATGTTACACACATTTTACAACAGAATGAGGCAGTTTTATTGACCTCAACATGTTCTTAGAGATATTGTTCACAAACTTATCGCATGAAATAGCTGTAGTAACATATTTTTGATCAAAAATTGGATGCTGAAAGTTGACAAAAAATATTGTGTAATAACTCAAATTTCGAATCACCCGGTCGACTCAGCTGATGTGTCATGTGTCAAAATATTGTCGTGCAGAGTGGTTAATTAGCGTTGATCGGATTGTCGTTTTCCCGCAAAGACATTAAACTATATACGAGCCGAGCAATAGACGGGACATCACGAAGAAAGTTGTGATCCAAACAAAACTTTTTACCATTAGGTAAAAAATCACTCAGTCTAGTAGGTAGTCGTGTTGCTATGCAACGCTAGGTAGTGCTAAGCTGACGCACGGCATCAACAATTTTGTATGTCAATTCTCCCTTTGTTTTCCCGCTTATTTTTTTTAATTTTAATCTGTGGTCATCGAGCTATACAGCCTGTATTAAAATGGCAAAGATTTGCCTTTATGATATTTTAGAAAAAATTGCATGCTAAAGAAAAACGTAGCTATGATCGGGAATGTCGCTTTCCCGCTTATTTCTTTTTTAATTTTTGGCAAAGCTTTGCTTAAAACTATGTTATTTTAGAAAAATAGCTGAAACTAAATTAAGTATATTAAATTCATAGTACATTATAATTATAAGTATTCTTAATACTTAACTTATTAATTTAATTTTAAATCGCGTTGATTCTTTTTGCAGTTGTCTTTTGAAAGCGATTATCCCCAGGCCTGCAATGGGTTATTTTCAAACGGCTTATCAGGCATGTAATCACCTACTTTCAGAGTATGAGTAATGAAAAGTTTTTTCTTTTCTCTTTGCAGGCAAAAAGTATCACGATAAAGTGTACAGACGAAACAAAATATCGTAATCTCCAGCAATACAATCAAGCTCGCAATAGCTCTCATCATCAAAATGACGAAAACCTTCCGCCTACTGCTCCATCAGCGGATGAGCCTCTCGCTGCTATAAATATGCCTGTGAAGTATTGAATAGACTAAATTTCTTTAAATAGTTACAAACTTACAACTGTTTCTTTATTATGAGGCTTAAAGGTATCTTAGACAATATTTGTATGTATTTAATTGCTCGATTTGAATTAGCTATTTTAATGTATGACTGAATAAAAATTAAATTCTAAGATTAGACACAGTTTAGAATACTTATGCAGTCTCATTAGGTTCAGATCAATATAAATCTATCCCTATCCTTTAATTTGCCAAAGGCATGTTACACTATCTATGAGTACAGCTTGGCCAGAACGTCTTGAAACGGAACTAATGTTTTTGTTTGCTGACAACGTTTTAATAGCATAGAGTACGATTGTATATTGTTTGTTAGATTTATTATTGTGCCATGCCCATAAAACTAACGTAATATGTGAAAATTATTAAAATTAAATCATCAAAGTGCTGGTAGCGAGAGCACAGTGGCGACTTCCGGTTTCCTACTGTTTTTTGCCAAGCTGTATGTCATACTGGAAAAAGGGGAAAGGGATGGTCGACCGCAACTATTTTTTTTATGAGTTTCAAAGGTCAATCATCAGTCCATCTTGCAGGTATATCTATGGTTTTGATACTCATGACAGTGATTACCAGTGATTACATTGAATGTACTAATTACGGGAGACTATTTAAATATAATAATAATAAAAACTATTACCAAACACCACGAAAGACAATATTGTATCAATATAATATCATGGAAGAAAATATTGAGCCGAAAGACTAGACAATAAGGTTGAAAGGCCTTCTCAACAGGGTAAAAAAAAGAGAAAAATTCAATGACAGTGACAATTTTACTTTTTGACATAAGCGGCATTGACAACATGACAAACTGACAGCCATCATTTTTAGGTTATGTATGATTTCCAAATAGTAACCAGTTTAGGTAAGTGTGTTATTAATTAGTGTTTGCCAAGGGAATATAAATAAGCTGTAAAAAAAAATGAGTGCAGCAAAGGTCGCTTCGACTCTACAAAAGAAGAAAAACACTATCAGTAAAGGTAAAATGAAGAAAACTATAAAAAATGTTTTGTGTCGACCTGATCCACTGTTTTGGTAAGGCATTTAATCATTCAGCTTTATTTGCTCCATCTAAATTAAGACATCTTCAAAATTGAAATACGTTACAGGCCAGAGATAACAGAAGACGAGGGAAAAAGTTTAGAATCAGCTTTCAACAAGCACAAAATCAATATTCCCGAGTTCAAGAAACCTCATTGGAAAGATCTAAAAGATATTCCAAAAGAACAGCGCCCAAAACCGCCGAAGTTAAAGTAAGGACTGTTTCTAGTTTAGTTTTTGTTTATTGACCTCGTAAAATCATACCATTTCACCAAGTTATAAAAGACATAATCTTACATTAAAAATTTTTTTTTTCAGAAAAGTGGATGGTCTTCTACTTGGTATAAAAGAATGCAGTGAAGCCATACAAAACGGAGAATGCTCAGCAATAGTTCTTGAAGCAAAAGTTAACCCAAGACTGATAGTTCAACCTATTATAGAAATGTGCACAACTAAAGATATTCCCATACTCTGTCTGAATGACTTAAGAAAAGTGTCTGCAGAAAATTTTGGTCTTCCAACTAGTTGTTTAGGGATAAAATGCAACAGCCTTTTAGATTTATGCAAAGAAGTAGCTGATATAGCGAAAAATCATCCTAAGCCGAAACAAAACAATCAACAGGAAAAAGCAAATGAAAGTTTTGTTCAAATAATGGATGTGGATGAAAAAGTGGACACAAATGGAAAAAGAAAACTGAGTGATGTTCCCACATTTGAATTCTTATACAGAACTAATAAGAAAAGCAGAGTATTTGTGCCAACTACTCCAGCATACACATTAAAACCAACAAAGACATTCATAGGCCAAGACTTCATTGAATTTTCTGATAAACCAGACCTTAAAAACAGCAAAGCTTTCATGAGAATGTTGGTGAAGAAGTTTTCTAACAATCCCAACAGGGTTAAAAAGAAATAAACAATGTTTCTAATGAGAAGATGCTTTATTTCAAAAATATTATTGCTATAATGTCACAATAGACATAATATTATGTTAAACATTCCACAGGGAATGTGACCAGTAATAAAGAAGTGTATGGGATGTCTAACTGAAATTGTCCCATTACACTTCCTATTACATACTACCCAAATCTTACCTTTCAACCAATTAGACTGCCATTTTTTGGATATTCGTCAACACAGTATATTTTTAATTAGAAAATTGTGTTTCATATATAATATATTGCCACAATCGAGGATGGCAGTCAAAAGGTTTCTCAGGTAAAACTTGATTAACTAACTATACTAATAATATCATGCCATACTTCATTAAATGAATCTATACAAATATAACAACTATCATTGTATGAAGTATCACATGAGAGTAGATATATGTATCTTACATTTTCAATTTATGCATTGCATTTAAGTTTTTAACAGTTCAATTTAATAAAAATCAAACAACAGATTGGTTCAATGTTACACCTACAATAATGACTAAATTAGTCAATTAGTGCTGGCCATTGCTTACACCTAAACATACTTAATTAACCAAGAAAAATAATAACATGAAGAGTTTATTGATGTACCCTCAAATAGTCAATAAATGAATGTAGCCATAACCATGGTGCAATATATCTACAAAACATTCATACACAAAACAAATCATGATATTATAGGCTTTTAATTAAATAGAAAATAAAATTCAACAAGTTATTTTTTGTAAACAATATCATACTAATGCTCAATATTATCATAACATTATAACTTTATTAGTATAAAAATAATAATTGGTACATGGTACCAATAATGATTTATTTGATCACATATTTAGCTATTTATATCAATAATTAATTGTCTTAATTTCATTAAACTATGTGTAACAATTTTACATCCACACAAAAAGTAAATATTGTGAAATTATTCACTGGAAGTTAAAGGAATGAGAAAGCAAACATTGCCATGCTAGTCAAGCATCAAGTCATAATTAGCTATACACGTGAAAATATGTATTTGTACATTCTAGAAACTATTTAATAATTATTAAATATCAGCATACGCTTCTCAGAAGCGCATGGCAGAAATTGTAGAATATGTACAAAATATAAATGCCTATTTATCTGTGATACGTGCGAGTGTCGCGCTTCCTCGGCCAGCGCTAGCGGGCCTTCACACGGTGTTACGTCAACATTTCGTCCCGACCATATCATAGCTGGAATTTATCCTGACTTTCAATCATCATCAGAGCTAGCGGAGATCTACTGGTCCGGTTTTTTACCAAAAGCCGGCAGTGAGACGCGGACTCGGCTCCTCAGCTCAGTGCGGCACGCGCGCCTCGCTAGGCCGGTAGCGGGCCAGGATGATGGCGCACATGGTCTGCGCGTCCGTCTCCTCCGGGTACGCCGCCATCGCCTCCGCCACCTGCGACTCGGGGAATATGCCGGCCAGGTGGTAGTGCATGCGGCGCCGCGCGTCCCAGTGCTGCAGCGCGCCGTCCGACGCGCACGGAGACACCAGCGGGGCCAGCAGCGCGGCCGCGCCCGCCGCGCCGCCCGCCCCGCCCGGCGCGCTCGCCACGCGCGCCGCCAGCGAGTGCGGCTGCAGGCGCGGGTCGCACGCCGGGTTCAGCGTCAGCTGGCGCGCCAGCTTGCGGTGCGTGTTGACGGCAGGCGGCGGGCCGGCCGGGGCCAGCGGCGGGTGCGGCGCGGCCGACGGGCCCGCCACCTGCAGCTGCGCGCGGTCGAAGTGCGTGGCCAGCGTGGCGTCGGCCAGGCGTGGCGCGGCGGACTGCGCGCGCGCCAGCTGCCGCTTGTCGGCGGGGCGGCCGCCGGGCGGCAGGCTCACGGTGTGCAGGTGCGCGCGCCGCAGCGTGGTGGCGGCGGCGCGCTCCGACAGCTTCTCCGCGACGGACTTGTGCGGCCGGCCGGCACGCTCGGGGTGGTGGAACTTGCACTTGTTGCCGTACGTGCACTTGCGGCCGTACGGGCACGCGGGCGGCGGGTCGGCGCGGTACGCGGGCGCGCGCAGAAACGCATCCAGAGTGGGGCCGCTGCGGCCGAGCGGGTCGTCCGGCGGCATGAAACGATCGTTCACAAACGAGAACATCAGCAGTCGCTCCTCGACTACTTTTCGGAAGTCGGGGTTTTCTACGGCGAGGTCGCGATAGTTGTCATTAGACACGACGATGCCGTCGGTTTCGGCGGCGAGGCGCAGGATATATCGGTCGTCGTAGCACACGAGCCGCTTGCCTCCGAGCAGACGGCTGGGCGTGTACACGAGCACGCGGTCTCGTTCGAGTCGCTCCAGCACGTCGCGGTCCACGATAGGGTTGTGCGGTCTTGACGCCTCCTTGCGCCATTTAGGCACGAAGGCGGTAATTTCACGGTGTCCTCGCGCGCGAAACCAGTCCACGCAGATCTCGATGCCGCGGCATGAAAACACCTCTTTGTTGCCATGGCTGGGGACAAAAGAGATAGCATGGTTATGAAGTGCGCCACAATTTTAACTTATGTGATTAGGTTAGAATTATACACTAATAATATTATTAGATTATACAGAATCGTTAGATAAGATTGCGACAATACGAGTTATCAACCGGAACTCTCCGAGTGATTGATATCTAGGAACTCGTACGATGTTAAACGTGGACTCTTTATCTTTGACTTAATATGATAATGATACTAAACAAAATATTTGTTTGATTGCTGAAATAAAATTTCATTCAGTTACATGTTTCAAACTAGGATTGAAAAGTAGAGTATTGATTACGCAGTCTCCTGGGGTAGAAAGTAAATCACCTTTCTAAAATTAAACGTATAGTAAGGTGCTATGCTAGCTCAGAAAGAAAATTGTCTAGATATTTACATCCAGTTGTAGACTGCAGCTATGATATATTATCAGTAACATACCTCATAGCAACATTACTGCCATCTATAACGATGTGTCGAAGAGGCGCGCGGTCGGGCGGCGGGTCGGGCTCGGCCGGGGGGGCGGGCGACAACGCTCGCGGCGGCTGCTTGGCAGCCAACTTGATCAGCTCGGCCAATAACTCATTACATGGAGGGTCAGGACCCAGGCGCTGGAGAGCCGTCCGTGCCAACCTCTCCGAGTAGCCCAACTTTAGGGCAAACTCGATCTTTGCCTATGAAATAAAACAGCAATTAAATTGAAGAACAGTTACACACTGCAAAGAAGTAAAGCAAGATGAAAAAGGAGTATAAAAAAAAGAATGATAACCAGATTGGAAATCGGGAATTCCATTTAACTTTCAACACTAACAGTCGTAATATCGTCACTGTCGATAAAGCTTCCAGTCCATCACTCCATATAGAATTATTGCGAATGTCCTTTTATCCTCTACATCGCAATCACAGACACAATAAAGCTATTGTGCCTCGAGTAGATCTTTAAAGAGAGATACACAGGAAACAGTTGTTAGCTGTTAGGCACTCTGCATTGTCGAATACCCAGTGCAACTGCGCATGCATGCGGCGCATATAAATGAATTAGTAGAACGGTGAAGGAAAATATTGTGAAGATACTGGGATGTCCTAGAAAGACTAGTAACTGTGACATCCACAAACGCGCAGTGGATTCCAAAAGTGGATTACAGTCTATTTCCTCCCATAAAGAGGAAGCTCTTGACATGGGAACGATTGATTTATTGCCTTGCTCAGTACAATATCTTACCGGGTTGGGTTGTGGTGGTGTAAGAGTGACATATTCAGCGAATTCCGCAGCGAGGGTGTCCGAGGGAGTCCTCGAGGCCGCACGATGCGCACTCTCGTCCTCACACTCCGAGTCATAGCTGGAATCTTCGCCTCTCTCGCCAGCCCATCCCACTGATGACTCCACATATTTCTGAAACAATAACGACAATTTTAACGTTGATACCAAATTTTTTGTTCACAAAAAAAAAATGAATAATGAACAGTCTGTGCCTAATTATGTAAGCAGGTTGTCCGTTTTTTCAATGAACTGGCCATGGTACCGTCATTACATTAATAGTGTATTGTTATTTTATATCTTATATTTAATTAATAGTATTGTTGTAGCCTCTAGTTTCCATTACAGTCGTTTGATTAGATATCTAGACTAGACTAAAGTTCAACACCTACACCATATTTAAATTTCAGATTCCAAACTGTCAGCATGAAACCTTTAAACATAGATAAACAGATAATTGCAAACGATTGTAATAATCTATCCTTTCACGTATGATAATAATATGACTATGACTTGCATTTATGCCGGATGTGACGAGAATGCAGTTAGAATTTTCTCATAAATCCAGTTATTATTCATATTCCTTCTCCGCCCATGCTGTAAAGTTGTGGAACTCACTTCCGCCTAGCATCCGTGACATAACTAATATTTCACTTTTTAAAACCAGATTAAAAGAGCATTATTTATCATCACAATTGTAATTTATTGATATGTAATATATGTATATATAATTATATATATTGCATTAGGTATTTATTTACATAACTGTACGTTTATGTATTAATATTTATTTATTATTATGTATGCATTCATATGTTATAGGTTAGGTTAGATTAAGTTAGCATCCACTTTTTGACGATTTGTATTCCTCCTCTCACACACTATAAGTCTACATTACTTTTTCATTTCTCCTTTCGCGGGTCTGCTGGCAGAAATTTCAATAGAAATAAGCAGTACCCTTGTACTGAATTCTATGTTGTAATTATCCTGTGCTGTATTTTGTGTGTACATAAACAGTTAAAATTAGCTCTGCAAGGTGAATAGTTAGCTTCAAACGGATCTAATACGTTAATCCCCGCAGCTAGACATGATCTTTTATTTAAACATAAAAATAGATCTTGTGAGACATACTGGTTTATTAGCAATTTCAATAAGCCTATCTATAGTGACATCGATGCCTAGGAAAATCTAAAAATGTTAAGTGAGCATGTGAGTGATGATTATTATCAATCAATAAGCAAATTTGATATTACGGCGACCGACACCGGCTCAGCACAGGGTCACGAGGGCGCCGAAGCGGATCTACAGATGATCATTGACCTTTAGCGTGTGCGCAACTGACGGCCGTACCGGTTGGAATACATTTATTCTTGGATTTACAAATATATTTTTGAATTAAAAATCAAAAAATAACCCACTGTCGTCTACAGCCGCGCACTGGACACGCTTACAGTTAGAAAATTTACTTAATAATGTACAAAATAGCGGTTAGTCATACCCGCAAGATCCGCGTCGAGACCTAGTTGGCTGAGAAACTAAAATACAAATCTAGATTTTGGTTTGATGTAGGTGGATAAAATAAGAAACAGGATATTAAGGTAATTGTTATATTACTATCATCATTACTTTTAGATAACTAACTATCAGCCTGATCAGTCACAACAGTCCTGCTGACTCTGCGAATATTACCAAAAACGATCTGATGAAACCAATCAAAGATAGTAAATATTGATTTAAGTACCTACTGAGTACTGGTAATAGCAAGAAAAAGCAAAAAAAGAATATCCAGAACGTAGGTAATTGTGAAACATCTACCAGATCGAAAACACATACAGATTCGAAACAAAAATTAATAGAAACGCCCTGCACAGTGCATGGCAACTGGCAAGTTCCTGTTAGAAAATCGGTAGCTAAACGTATAGTCGTGTAAGACCAAGACGATAAAGTTTAGTAGGTCTCGGGAGCCTACATCCGGGCTGGGCACAGTACGGAAGCGTGTCCGTCAGCCCAGCAAGAAAATGTCTTTTACAAGGAATTGAATTTTGCCATTAATTAGAGCGTAATAAGCTGTGAATGTGCGTCACATTAAAAAAATTGTGCGTGCCATGTTTTAGGAATAAATTCGAAAAAACGATTCCTGCTGGGATAACGTTTTTCCAGCAAGAAAATTTTGAACGAGTGACCGGAGCCAAAAAAAAAGTATATCGGCATGTAGCTTAAATTAGTGCATAAAAGTGCGCTGAAAATAAAATTTGTGCGGCTTAAGGCTTCGTAGATATTTCATTTCCTGCTGGGCTGACGTTTTGCAAAATCTGTTTTTTTAGGAAATAATGATTGTGCGCCCGTAGAAAAAACGCAAGTTCGTAGATCGTAATTTGTGCGTTATTTGTGAAATAATACATTTTCAAAAACATCTACCGTTTCTGAGTAATTATAAATTTATGAAAAACCGAAAAATGATCTTATCGCTTAAATGAACAAACAAATAAACGTACTGTTAACGGAATTCGGTTTTTCATGCTGTTTTTATCACCCACCAAAAGTTTAAAGGCAAAGAGCACACACGTTTTTGAATAATACCCCTTTAAGTTAAACTGAAAATGCTTTGAGCTTTGACGCGAAAGTGCAAGAAATAGAACCAACTCAAGATAATTATTTATGGATCAAAAATTAGAGCGTTTAATTAAGTATACATTCCGTAAATTTGAGCTTCAAGCATCTCTTATTTTAGCAGATATAAATCAAGAACCAAAACTATTTCTACATTACTGGTTATCCGACCAAATGCGAATGACAGCAAAAAGGCGACGGTTTCATACATACCGATGATCTTCTATAAATTACAGTATTATGTGAAGCTATTGTGTGTACAATCGCGTCCATCACGTTATTGGCAGTAGTTTTTTTTATTCTTGTTTGTCGTGTTAATGATTCCTTTTAATTAAACGAGCTTTGATCAAGTTAAGTTAGGTACTTGAATATCATAAGTAGGTCATATTATTCTCAAATGAAAAAACAATAAAATGAAAATAGGTTTAATGAGTGGACTTTTGTAATTTCTAAAAGCACAGGTCTATCCTGAAGTAATACGAAGAATACGTCTCTATATTTACAAATAACATTTTTCAACTGTTCTTTTGGTATTGCACTCCTTCGAACCGCCATTTTATTGCTAAATGTGATTTCTATACATTTATCTATATATTGAGATACTTGCATAAAATGGTAAAATCTGCCATCCCGCGCTACGCGACAAGACGCGGTGCAGTGGGTGGAGCGCCATAGGATTTTTTATTCAGTATTTTTCAATATTTCTCATAGTTTCGGATTTGATCATCGACACCCAGTTTGAAAATTCAACCTGTATATTTATGAATTACATAATTTATGTTGTTTTGTTAAAAAAAATATTTTAAAATACATCCTCAGGTACTGGGTGGAGCGGAAGAAAATTGATTTATTCAAAAAACAACATGGGGGGGGGGGGATTACAACGTCTTAAAACCAGGCTTGTTCCTGTAAGTGAACGAGATGAAGATAGACGACTTGTATAGCTCTGTCACTTTCACTCGCCGGAATAAGCCTGGTTTTTAGACGTTGTAATACCTCCCCTGTATTCTCAGTTGCACTTTGCATTCCAGGGCCATACTGACTTTTAAAGGTAACATTAGTAAGTGGTTTGCGAATTCAGGAAAACAAGTAGGTATCACATGTCAAGTTTCAAACGCGTGACAGAATAAAAATTGTTCCCAAATAAAATTCTTTAATTAATTAGAACTTATTTATATACCTACATAGTATATCTTAATAAAATAGAAAATGAACTAAACGTGTTGATTGATTGTCGTTGAGCAATAAAATATCCGCAGTAGCGCACCTCTTTTTTAATATGTATAAAAAACAAAATAAAAAAATACTATATCCCTAAAACTTTTATCTATTACCCTAACACTTTTATTCCTAAGTGTACTCAGGCATAAAATGTATGTAAGAAAATTTAAGAAGGTCATCGGTATGTATGAAACCGTCGCCTTTTTGCTGTCATTCGCATTTGGTCGGATAACCAGTAATGTAGAAATAGTTTTGGTTCTTGATTTATATCTACTAAAATAAGAGATGCTTGAAGCTGAAATTTACGGAATGTATACTTAATTAAACGCTCTAATTTTTGTTCCATAAATAATTATCTTGAGTTGGTTCTATTTCTTGCACTTTCGCGTCAAAGCTCAAAGCATTTTCAGTTTAACTTAAAGGGGTATTATTCAAAAACGTGTGTGCTCTTTGCCTTTAAACTTTTGGTGGGTGTTAAAAACAGCATGAAAAACCGAATTCCGTTAACAGTACGTTTATTTGTTTGTTCATTTAAGCGATAAGATCATTTTTCGGTTTTTCATAAATTTATAATTACTCAGAAACGGTAGATGTTTTTGAAAATGTATTATTTCACAAATAACGCACAAATTACGATCTACGAACTTGCGTTTTTTCTACGGGCGCACAATCATTATTTCCTAAAAAACCAAGATTTTGCAAAACGTCAGCCCAGCAGGAAATGAAATATCTACGAAGCCTTAAGCCGCACAAATTTTATTTTCAGCGCACTTTTATGCACTAATTTAAGCTACATGCCGATATACTTTTTTTTTGGCTCCGGTCACTCGTTCAAAATTTTCTTGCTGGAAAAACGTTATCCCAGCAGGAATCTTTTTTTCGAATTTATTCCTAAAACATGGCACGCACAATTTTTTTAATGTGACGCACATTCACAGCTTATTACGCTCTAATTAATGGCAAAACTCAATTCCTTGTAAAAGACATTTTCTTGCTGGGCTGACGGACACTACGGAAGCGCCCCGCCTACAGCGCGGAGCCGGATGCGACTTTCTAAAAAAATCGAGCCAAGTTACAGTAGTCGGCTAGAGAACGATATTGAACTATGTATGTTGATTATTATCATGAGGATGTTTTGGAAAATTGTTTGGTGTATCTATCATTTGCTTCATTGGCAATTCTATTTTATAGCACTTGGCTTCATGGCATCAGCTCCTTCTTTAACGTAATACAAAACTTGCTGTCTTTCCATTACATTATTTTTTCAAATTCGAAGTCTTTCCCAAATAATCTCACGGTATATTTGGATACTCAGTATAATTATCTGGACCCATTGCAATACTTGTAGCTAGCAGCGGTATGAATGAAGTTGAAAAGATGACAGTTTTATTTATCAATGCACCGTTCTTCGTCAATGAATAAGTTCAGTGTCTATTGATATAATAATGTCCCAAATGCTTCCTGCGATAGTGCGCGTTACGTCAATGGATCGTACGATGTACGTGTTTGGGGTCATAATGATGATTGTGTATCTCATTTAACAAACAAGTTATTAATAAAGCGTCATCTACTTCAATCTCTTCTCTCACTTCTTCTACTCGTATGGATAATTCCGTGAAATTAAGTTATAAGCAATTTGACAGGACTTCTAAGGATCGGTAAATTCATGAAACACCTAAATGTTTTTAAATGTCAGTGACGTAGTCATTTCCTCGTAATAATGGCAGCAGTGTTTTAGGCAAAACAAAAAACCCATCGGATTATCCCGCCGTATTCGCCACGCTCGTTTACGTTGGACGAATTATTTGTTTACGTTTTTTTCGGACTTAATTTTTGGAATCTGGAAGGAATCACGCACGCTAGACTTCTAGCAAAACACCAACGAACCCATAACATAATAAACAAATAACAACTGTGCTTAAAGAAAAAAAACTTCGCGACCGATTTAAGCTTTGGAGGTCCTGCAAATCAACCGAATCACTCAATTCATTAGTGTTCTAAAAGATCTGTAGATATCTAGATAATTGATTTAGAAGGTTTCATAGCATTACATCACTTGCACTGCAAACGTTGAAGGAATTTCCGCTTTTGTTTCATTTATGCCAGTAGCTACATCAAGACTCCAATCTCGTCAGAAAATTTAGCTACTTATGCAAATTTCTTGAATTCTTGAATCAAGATAGGACTAGATTAAGTGTGAAGTAACAGACTCCAACCAAAGTGGTGACGTAATCAGTTTACTTGTGATTGTGACTTTTTTCCATTAGCATTCGCATAGCAGTTAGATTTCCTCACAGGCTTACTTTTGGTTTGTTACGTCACTTGTCTAGGCTATCTGTGTAAATGGCCTCGTTCATAAACCATAATAATATACTTATTGTTTTTGCTCATACCTGTGTAAATGGATTTGCTATGATTATTTGTTTTTCGAACCTTGTCCCGATCCAATTCGAACTTCCTGTACATTGACGTCCCAAGTGTGATTCCATTGATAGTATTGACGTCATTATGAGACCATTTATCTCGTTTAGACGCAATTGCAGGAACTACTAATTACGTAGGAAGGTCTTAATATCGTACAGTCATTTGCAACTTAAAGGTTATCATACTTCGTAAGATTAGAAATTCAGATGCTATTAAAATTTGTTGTTTTGAACGGCAGCTATCTTCTACTGATAAAGTTTCGATATCATTATTTAGATTATGCTTCTGGTATTGACTAACAGAAAACATTAATTAGATACCCAGCTCACAGTACTAAGAAATGCAATGACGGTTTTATAATAAGCAAGCAGTCTGTGATTTGGATTCCTGAAAACGATTCTCGTACGGCGACTAACTTACTAATTTGTTTTCCCGGGAGAACTTGGCTCATTTCTATCCGTCAATAAACGCTACCGAAGTTAATTTACATGAGCCCATGTCTGTACTGAACGCCGATAAGTAAAGTCTGGGTGAGTGAGTACAATTAGTTCCGTTTGTAGAGGAGAAATTCTATTGTTGGTTGGTTTGTTGAAGAGATAACAACGGCCAATAGGGTGGGAGCATTCGGGCGACGTCGGCGCACGCCACCTCGTGTGATGTGGCGTCAGCGACGAACAGGATGCGGGCACGCGACATACTTTATACAACATATACTATACATACACACACCACACGCTCGGCGTACCACACAAACTGCACTAAGTATACTCAAAGATTCGGTTGCCATAACAAAAGTTATGTCTCTCTCTCTCTCTCTGGTAATACGTGTTGAGGTACAAAAGTCACTACTCACTGTCGATTATTACTTTTCTGATAAATAATTTAAGACTTAGACCCGTCGTCTATTAAACAAATTGTCATAAGTTGCCAGTTGTTTTTATAAGGTCGTTAATTGATATTCACGAGCTTGCAATTAATTCGTGACGTAGATCGATGTTGTGACTTGTACTCACAACAATAATGACA
The DNA here is from genome assembly GCA_036375495.1 of Agrotis segetum. Classification (NCBI taxonomy): domain Eukaryota; kingdom Metazoa; phylum Arthropoda; class Insecta; order Lepidoptera; family Noctuidae; genus Agrotis; species Agrotis segetum. Next base: position 2,876,343 of record JAQSVV010000327.1, on the reverse strand, counting down.
AGATTAGATGAAAACGGAATATGACGTCAGTAGATCTTATCAGAATTAAAGACCATGTAACTATGAATTAATCAGAGGCTAAACAAAAAAACATTGTGGACAAGGATTTCTGTGAAATCAGACATGAAGATTTTCTATAGCAGATAGCAGTGTAAGAATAAGAACCCAGGTACCTACTGAAAGAATACTTTGTCGACGGTAAAATTAAAGACGTCTCTAGGATAGCTACCGTAGGATAGTAATTTATCAGAAATACTTTAGAGTGGCAAAGGCTATTAAAACTAATATTTAAATGAAAACCTCCTCCGCGATTACGATCACTTCGAATTTGAGGTAGTGCGGTGAAGCAAGCCCAGTTCTTACTATAATTTTCAAGCTTCAAAATTCCGGTCATAACAACATTCTAGATCTAGAAGGTCCATTAATCTAAATAAAATGTAGTCAGTCTGACTATACTTAGAAGGGGCGTGATGCGGTAGCTGCAGTCGATTTGACGACTGTAGGCTGCAGCTAGAGACATTCAAATACAAACGTCATCAAATATTAATAGAAAATGCGCACGTAAACGGCCGTAGTCCAGTTCATAGGTAATAAGTTCCTTGAAAAAGAGGACGCTAATAACTACCCGACATGAGGACCTGATAACATGTCAAAAGGCAAATAAACATGGGTTGCTATGAGTTATCATTTTTATGAAATTAGTTGATATGTCACAGGATACCTACTTTAATAGGCCTCCAAATGTCGTGTGGTTGAAAAGCAATCTGACCACAAATTAGCATTATGATCTACGTCACATAATAAATTCGTTGGATATCGACCGAGTTCGTTTTTAGGCACTTTGTCATCAGAAACCGCAAATGGGCCCCTATCGTTTCACTCGTTCGTTGGCTGTCTGCCTACCTATTGACATTCATTACATCAGAGCATAATCATACCGGATACTAATAACATTAGAAGGTTACTTATGCCACGCCACTCTTTAATAGGTATCAACAAAATCATTTGTTTGACTTTGGCAAGAACCTTAGGCGCACTTTAGAAAATAACGAAAACAGGTAATATTGTTTCCATCGAAAGCTCTTAAGTTATTCTCATTTACAATCATCAAGAAGTTTATAAATATGTTAGGGTTTTCCATTTCTCACGTGTCTCGGTTTTTTAATTCTCAAGAAAGATCTCTAACATTGTATTAAAATAAATGAAAGTTACGTCTTTTGTATTCAGTTTGTTTACTTGCAGAACATCCGTGAGTGTTTAACGTAACCTTGGCGTGTAGTAGATTCTTTGGAAAGCTAACAGAAAGGAAAAACTTCAAAGATATCCTGAAAATGTCGATGCTCTAGCCAGTCTCGATAACTGGTATTCGACAGGCAAACACTTAAGACATCCGATTAGAACAAAAACAACAGCAAAAAACTTCAATGGAGTTAGGTCAAGCACAGTCAAAATTCTCAGAAACGTCCTCACACTTATTCAATTCAAATCCGTGATCAGATGTAGATAACGAAAGAATATAAATCACCAGTGCTCGGAGGCGAAGTGAAAGTTTGCCATGTTATCGGAACAGTGCCGGACCTGCGACACTTTGTACAGACGACAGATGAAGACATGCACATTAATTAAACATTGCTTTCACAAACTGGTACAAAAACAAAACATTGCAACGTGATGCTGCGAAGCGTCTGATGACGGACGACCACCACGTCCATATAGTATACGTAATGGTATTTTAACCGCACTAATTATGTTCACTGCAATAGATCCATCTTGCTAATGTGCATCATCAAAGCATGTTCATTTTCTCGCAAGCACTGACGTACAATTCACAAAAACTTAGTAATTCCGACTGACCCACACAAGCACAACAAATCATCTCAAAAAGCAATCCTAGGCATTTCGTCTGTGGTTGAGCACTGTATACAATAATTAGCATACCTATATGATGTTAACGAACCGGCTCTACTTCCGGGATCGTTATATCGGCCAATCGTGAATGAACATCATTACAATCGCGGCTCACTGTGAAACTCGCGAGGAGAGAAGATCCGTAAACGCAGGACGAACCTGTTGCGCTAGCCGGGTGCAACAGGTGTCCTAACGGAGGATATGAGAGTCGCGCTCACCTGGGAGTTGTCGATCGCGTACATAATATTTTATTAATGCGTGCGCGCGTCGCATGGCATCACGCGCGTGTGCGAGCGCGGCGTGCTTCGCGGCAAGACTATTGACTAGCGTATCATGTGGCGCAAGCGCATGCACACCTCCACGCACGAGCCCGCTGAGTGAAGGGGAAGCGGGGCACCGCGAGATCCGGGTTGTGCGCCCACTGCACCCGGCGGGCGGCCCCCAAACAAACCGCGCACCGCTGACCTCTGCCACTACCGACCAATATCGTTTCATATTTGTCGCATCCATACGCGACACTGACGAATATTGATCCCGGAAATAATATGACCTGAACTTTCTAACACCTTCTTGATAATAATAATCTTAACTTTTGCTTTAGGAGTAAATCTAAGAATCAATCTAACTCGCCTTGCCAGATTACCGATAGCATAGTGTAGAAAGCGTTTCTCAGGGGCAATATAGATTAGTTACATTCTTATTCAAATTAGTTTGTGAACAATGTCACCACCACCAGTGAAATACTCGTAGCAGTTCTTACCATTATTACATAAAGGATATTGCATGAAGCACTCAAAGATATTTCTTATCAGTTCTTCTTTTTCTAATAAATTGAGAACGCAGCAGATCCTTCATCTACATATTTTTATAATTCCTCTTCCTCCAAGTTCTAATTTTAAGTGGTTAGTTCATTTCTAGAAGAATTTTGCCAGCTTTGCTTATGAGTTCAGAAGGCTTATAAGAAATCGTTGATTTAGAAAAGATGAAGCACGCTTGCCTAGAAGTAACCTATTTACTCTTGACTTAGACTCCAAAGATGTAACTATCAGGAAAGAAAGATCCTGGAAAGAAATTCTACTTCTTAGGTGCGCGCACAATAAAAGTGGGATGTCCATCTTACCGGTAGTGCGATGATGGAAAGGGCCAGGTGAAGTTAAATTCTGGAGACAAATTCCAACACATAGCACACTCTTAAATGTAACCCGTAAAAAAACGACATGATGGCAACTCGGCGTCGATGTCTCTGGAGCTTTGAGTCAACCAGACGGTGCTAAGATTAACAGCCCTTAATTTGAAAGATCGTGACTGGCATGTATGGTATAAACTCGGATGTTCTTAAAGGTGAATTTGCAGCATGACTACCAAACTGCAAAGTTTAACAAAAAAGCATGAGTATCGAACAGCAAACACATGACCACAAAAACGATATTGCAGTTGATAATACAATATAATACTCAAGTAAGTGTGAGCAATGAGGTAAGTATCTGTTTATATTGGAAATATTACTGCCTTGACCTACCACAATAAAATTTCTTAATAACACATACACATAATATGGTAGTTAAGCGATTTCAGACTTGATTGGGATTGCATGCGTGGGATACGTGATGTTCAACCATTTGATAGCGCATAAAAGTAGGTACCTACCTATGTTCTGTCATTAAAAGAAGCTTGATAATAATATGATACCAGTTCACCATCATATGATCATCAAATCATATCATAAAATAATGCTTAAATTGGATATGGTTTGATGCAGTTCACAATATTTTGATAGTTTTCAATCTCACGAGATAATCTATCTCACGATCAACAAACTAACGATGAATGTTCACAATCTTACGGTGACGTGGTTATTTTTGATCGTACGTGACGTGCACATTTTTAATGAATTTGAAGTAGATTAAAGTCAATTTTAGAATCCTATAGAAAAATTAACTAGATAGAAGTTTATAGCATACGACAGATTCCCATTGGACCTGCTCAAAATGCATACGACTAACAACTCTCTTTTTGACAATATCAAAAAATTACAAATCTAGTTAGTCGGTCATTTAGAGTTTTTAAAAATAACGGACAGGTATTGTTTCTTCTGTAAAATCAATTGTAATTTATCAAGTTATAAAGCATCACAACTCAGTGTGGGCCAATGAGTGTGGGCTCGTGTTCGTGATGTCAGAATTAAATTATAGGTAAATGAATTAAAATTGTGAAGTATTTGCCAATTTTGAAAGCATTTTATCACCGTCAATTATTTTGGTCTACGTAACAAATGAAAACATACATGGGTCGAATATTTTTCGATAATGTTAGGTACTGGACTAATCAGATTTTTTCTGTCAAATATCCAATTATAAGAGACGACAAAAAATCAAAATAAATGGATAAAGCTGATGCTCATGCTCATGTCCATTAAACTTCTTTTCCTTATAATTACGCCACAGATTGCAAATTTCACTTGCCAAGCATGTCGTGTCAAACTGGCTGACGTCAATTGACCTTGCAAATGCTGACAGCCCCGAAAAACGACTAAACAACAATCTAGTAAACAGCTGTTAGGGTTACGAGGTGCTTAGAGAGCAGAGAACTACATTATGCTGATACTGTTTTTTTTTTTTAACTAATGACTCTGCCACTAGAGTTTGCCACATCATCATTATCATAATCGGTACTTCGCACAGTAACCTGTAAGTGATGTTTTTTTTAAATTAAATAAATTAAAATTAGGATTACATTTGTAAGTAGGTACAAAAAATTAAGAAAAATGTAGTTCTGTTCGTACTGCCCCAAAACTTAGTTCTTATAGAAGTGAAAAATTGAAGATACTTAAATTGCAATTTTGTTTTTCCCATATTCTAGTAATTACTGGAATATACACATTTTCTTCTCCTTTTGCATATATTTTATATTTAATCCTGTTTTTGCAGTTTTATGATATTCTTTCAGTTTTTTGGTCTCTGTACTAGAAGAGTAAGTAACGACAATCTATCTTATGATCGGTAGACAGAATGTGTATTTCTATTGTCACTTCAACAACAAATATTGAAAATAAATGGTTCTTTTTGCAAAAGTTTTTTTTTCAGTTGTTACATAATTTTATAGTCTACATAAACATCTTATTCTTAATAATTGTTAGCCTGAGCTTATCTCAACAGCAAATGATAAATATAATTTTTTGCTGGCCTTGTTGCCTTCAAGGCATGCAAGACAAGTTGTTCGTAAATCAAAAGTAAATTCATTGTTTATAATTTTGAATACATTAACAAATGTATTGTGCAACTTGTTGTTATAGTTGTATTGAGAGATATTCATTATTTTAAAGACAAGATTTAAAATTAATAATTTTTTCTATGTACTAAAAATGTATACTCTATTGTTTAAATGCTTAGTGAGCACACGAACCTGATATTCTAATATTTTAAGTTAATTTTTTTAATAATTATCTTTATTAATTATAGTTAACCTGTCTTACACAAGCCAATTAACTTAGTGCGTAATAGTAATGTGCTATAACAGAAGTTACAGTGCCTTTAAAGACACTAATTAAGAAACAAGACAGAGGTGAGTGAAGTTAGAGGCAAAAGCTACTATAAAATTTACCTGCGACACAAAGCAAATCTAATATCTTTAAACGAGCAATTCTTGTATATTTATATACAGGGTGGAATTTTGTAATGCCACCTGGAGGGAAAGTACTCTTAATACTGCAGTTAGAAAATTTTACTCAAAGGAAACATTCCTTTATTTTTGAATAGAAACCAAACTGCATTCAAAGATTTTCGAAAATTCTCTTCTCCCACACCCGGGAATCGAATCGAGTTTACGATTTTTTGTAAATAATGAAAATAATTTAAGATTTCCTGGTTTTCCTTTCATTTAATTAATCATGTTTGTTAGAGAGATTTCATCCTTATAATTGACCCTAACGATCGATGCAATAAAAGTACAGGGCATAATTTTTTCAGATTTTAGCGGTTCGATTCCCGGGATTGGGAGAAGAGAATTTTCGAAAATCTTTGAATGCAGTTTGCTTTCTATTCAAAAATAAAGGAATGCTTCCTTTGAGTAAAATTTTCTATCTGCAGTATTAAGAGTACTTTCCCTCCAGGTGGCATTACAAAATTCCACCCTGTATAATCAGGATCTCGGAAACCGCTCCAAGGATTTTCATGAAAGTTACAGATTAGGGGTTTTTCGGCTCAAGGAATCGATTTATCAAGGTCCCAGGTTCGAGAAAAGCTCGGTTCCCAAGATATAGATATTTTAAAAACCGAGCGAAGCTCGGTTAACCAGATATAATTATTTGTATGATCTGCAAATAGTTGTTTCGGGTCTGGGTGTATGTGAGTTTCTATGTTTGTATGAAACTCACAATACAGGAGAAATCCTAGAGTTTGGTAATGGCTTCAAAAAAATAAAAATAAGATGCTGATTTGTCTATAGGTACATGTGGTTTATTTTAAATTGGCCAAAAAGGAGACATCCAAATCCAAAAGAGATGCAAGAAAATTCTTTGAGGAACCTTACAAAAAAAAAAACATCAGAATTGTTTAACATCAAAAAAGAGCTAAAGGTTCCTAAGAAAGTTTTCTCTTTTGATTCGGATTACTCCTTTTTGGCCAATTTAAAAGAAACACCCTGTATAGATGAACTTTCAAGGAATACAATCTCATTTCTGATAAGTCTTATCTAGCGACTATGTTAAGATTAAGAATTTGCGTCTTTTGGGTCAGACAGGTTTTATTTTTCAAAGGAATACTATCTTCTGTAGCAAATAACAAATTTCATTTAGAGTTGAAGCCAGTGGAATGGTAACACAAGAATAGACAGAAAAATATTAAACTTCTACATTTATATTTAGATAAGATTTTCAGTTTTCCAGTTACAAGTTTGATCAGGTAAAATTACTGAATATCATTAGATAATGGCATTGCTTTTTATTATCAATGATTCATGAATTATCACTACATTATCTCAATAAATATGATGAATACACATGACCTATGTAATTATAATTTGTCTGGATTGGGTCCTGAGCCCAGAACGCAAACAGGAGCAGGAATGGGATAGTTTTTAATCAATGTCTGTCCCTTCTTCTCCACTCAGGGCTGGAGGAAAAACTTGAGGACTTTACACCCCAATAAATGGGTGATTACTAATTATTTGTATATTAACTAAATATTTATAAATAATTCCATTCCCATAATCCAAAATTGGTTTTGGATAATTCACAAATTGACTATTGTTTGAATAAAAATGGGGAAGTTTCTAAGAAATGAGGTCATTCATTGAGTTTGGAGGCAGTTTATGCAAATGTATCTAAATAAATATTAATGAAGACGTTTCCCAGTCACACACACACACACTTGTCTTTACTACTAACTCACAGTGCTCTATGATTTAAATACTAATAAAAATCTTGCTTTCAACTAGATTCTAATAGGATATATTATGTACTAAAATTGATGATGACGATACAACTTAATTATTCAATAGATCCTTTGTTACATTTACATTTATTTTCTTTCGAGAACAATAATAGTTGACATTTGCGGAACTGCGTCATAGGTATTTACCTGTATTCTTCCTGCTAATTCCTTCGGATTAAAACTTCCATCTGCTGGATTCAAGTTGAAAGTGACGTTGAAATACACATAATCAGGTTTTTCTTTCGCGGAACACAATTTATTCTCCGACAGAGTGACACAATAAAATGTTTCAACTAAATTGTAATATTTCGAATAAAATTCATTAATACGGGAACGCGGAACCGATATAACAAGATCCGTGTCGTGAGACATTGTTTGCTTATGTCGCAATAATAATCACACACGACTATCGCAATTTTTATTGCATAATGCGTATCAAAACAACTACGACGACCCCTCCAATTTCAACACTGATCAATTTTAGTTTGACAGTTGAATGAGTTGAAGTAATGTCTAACCACAGACAACATAATCAAATCGACTAATAAAAATGTCATGTTGTTAGTCGAGTTTCATTATGGTCAACGTATTTTTTTATTTTATTTTTTCACGATAAAACATAATAATAATAATGATCATAATAATGTACTGGGATCAATCCATCATCACTGACAGGACTATTGTAGCTAATAGACCTGATATAGTGGTGGTGGATCGATCAGAGCGGCGCACAATGATTGTTGACATAACCGTCCCGCATGACGAGAACCTCGTGAAAGCTGAGAAAGATAAGCAAATCAAGTATCTTGATTTGGCTCGCGAGGTTGTCGATATGTGGGACGTTGATTCAGCTGTCATTGTGCCGATAGTCGTGTCGGCCCATGGCTTAATTGCCAAGAGCCTCGACCAACACCTAAGGAGGCTCTCGTTAGGCAGCTGGATCAAGGGCTTGATTCAGAAAGCAGTTCTTCTGGACACGGCGCGCATTGTTAGGAGGTTCCTTTCTCTGGAGCCCTGACTGCCGGTAGCTTGGACCCTGTTCCCGATACCGGTGGGCCACTATTATTTATATTTTTAAATGTTTTTTTTTTTTTTTTTTCTTTTTTAGAAATATTTAAAAATGTAAACTATAGGAAACTAAGATGAATAAAGGAAATCATAATAATCATTAGGATCATTATCCACCCATAAAAAGCGTGTATTACAACCTACTTTAGTCACCTATATAAAGACAGTCACTGTTATCTATTTAAATAAAAGAACAGGGGTTTTTCTTTTGACTCGACTACAGCCGAAACCGCTAAACGCAGAAACTTAAATTTTGGACAGCATTTGCAGTCTAGCATGTAGATTGGCAATAAGACGGGATTTTGCGAAAATCCTCCTCTAACCCCGGCCACTCACATGCGAGCAAAGGTTCGTACATTGTACGAATCTTTGCGCGCATGTGGAGGGCCGTCAGACATACATTCGCGAACTTCGCATATTTGCAAATGGGTTCGCATACTCTATGATCAAATTAAAACTAATAACTTTAAACTAAGGACCAAAATTTAACGGTGTATGAATAGGTACTTATACTGATCAGTATTTCCTCACACAAAATATAACAACGACACGACCATTTGCTTCGCAATCGTGTGCGCGACTGTTCACACGAATGTGTAGGAGCCTACGCGAAGGTTCGCGCACATAAAACCGACACAGCTTGGAAAAGCACGAATGCCACGAAAACTTCGCGAAGTCATTCGCAAATGTCGTCCTACACATGCGGGTTCGCGTATTCGTACGAATGTGAGTGGCCGGGGTAAGGGGGTGAAAAGGGGTGAAAACGTTTGTATGAAAAACCTTATTCCTTGGGTTTATAAACTTGAAACTTACCACGAATAAGAACACCAGTAAATAAATAAGATTACCACTACTATTTTTTAAAACTACCCTCCATTGGTAATCTAGACGATGTTAAAGTTTGTATGGGAAAATCATAACGCGTGAGCTGACGAATTAAATCAAACACGTGTTTTTGGATTTTTCGAAAATCACCCCCCAAATTTGTGAAAAGGGGTGTTCAAGTTTAGGGGGTGGATATTAAACCACTAAACTTAGCAATCTGAATTTTGGATGGTCGTTGCAATTTATGATGTAGGTGAGCTTTAAGAAAGGATTTTGCGAAAATCTACCTCTAAGGGGGTGAAAAGGGGTGAAAACGTTTGTATGAAAAATCTTATTCCTTGGGTTTATAAACTTCAAACTTGGTACGAATATGAATATAAGTCAATAAAAACGATGGTCATTAATAGTTTTTTGATAACTACCCTCCATTTTTGGGTTTTTCTAAATCGCTCCCTAAATTGGTAAAAGGGGTGATTAACTTTAAAGGGAAGGATTTTACTGCTTGCTTTGATAAATAAACTCAAAACTTGGCATAAATTATCTCTCAATCGAGGATGCGTAATTATTTATATTTGAAAAATCAATCCCTAGCGGGGTGAAAATCAGTTAGTCTACTAAACGATTGATTGTTTGTTTGTATTCAGTTTTTTTTATATTTTCCAAAAGTATCCTTTATGGAAGGTGAGCGGGAATTAAATTCATTGAGTTCAAAGTTAGAAACACGCGCAGACGAAGTGCTAGTGATCTAATATTATAACAGATGAACTGAAAAAATACAACCTAAATATTTTGTTTTTGGAAGTTTAGGATGAAGAATTGATCACATTCTCACTGTAGTACAACTTCTAAACTTGAGCTAGTATCTACCTTCTAAAAACTTAACATGATAATTAAACTGACTCATAATTTTGTGATTATAAGGTAGTCATAAAACAAATCTAACGGATTTTATCTTTGCGTCATAATAGTTCTTAATTTTGAATTCGATATTCCCATGGCTGTAAACTCAATAGACGAAGTCGCTCGGCTAATGCGAGTTCCTATTAATTCTATGAGCATTTTTTTTTTGCTTGCACATTGAGAAGGGTGTACAAACGTAAGGGCAAATATCCGCCTTGAATTGTCGTGATTTTTTACCTGAGTTTGTGCAATAAACAGAGGATCGAACAGTTGCATTTTGAATACAGTGAAGTACGGAGAATCTGTGTGCTATGTCTTGTAGGATTTGGCTCCTTGTAGAATGGTTGGACGTGAAAGGTGTTGTCCCTTCCTACGGTGTGGTGAACATAGATATCACAGAATACGATGACGAAGATCTTGCACCTGATAATGAGATTCTCGTGCGTGCGAAAAAACAAAAAAATCCTCGTCGAGCAAAGATTGTTCGGATTCATGGTATGTTTTATTTAATTCCTTTTAGTTTTGCTTTGCTTCCGCCTTTGTCCCCTTCTTCCGTGATGTAATGTAATGGTAATCATAGTAATAATGGTAATTTAGAGAACAGGAATCCAATAATCCTCCACATATAATTTGTATTTTTTTAAACTATCCGTGGCAGCAGAATTCATTCAAGTTTGGTGGCTGTAGTTTTATAGTTAACATGGTTGACATTGTATAAGGCTGGCACCATTTGATTTCGATTCTGTAAAATTAGCGCAGACTTTAAGATTTGGTCAGGTTTTTTTTTTATTTAAAATATGTGGGCGCCACTTTGCATGGCATAAGATATTTCAGGTTTTAGAATCAGAATTCCTCATTCCATTCCATCAAACTTAAACAGGAATCTCATCGTGTACGACCATATTAAAAATGATGACCTTCTTGAATTCCAGAGCGAAAAAGCTATATCATGGAACAAAGAGACATCCTACAACAACAGGATCGACAAGTTTTCAATGTCCTGCAAGTATGCATGAAGACTTTAAAGAACAACATGGAAACGAGAACGAATTCGGTAAGTGCAGTGGCAATTCTATCCACCCGTTCACGATTTTTTTCTAGCCGGTGAGCAGAGCGACGGGCGCTGCGAATAAAACATTATTTACTTTGCAAGTAGCGAATTTGCCACAGGCGGCACCTAGTGACATCTTGCAAACGTTTGTATCTATCTATCTATCTATCTAATATCTTTAAACGAGCAATTCTTGTATATTTATTATTTATATATAATCAGGATCTCGGAAACGGCTCCAAGGATTTTCATGAAAGTTACAGATTAGAGGTTTTTCGGCTCAAGGAATCGATTTATCAAGGTCCCAGGTTCGAGAAAAGCTCGGTTCTCAAGATGTAGCCATTTTAAAAACCGAGCGAAGCACGGTCAACCAGATATTATCTACATTATATAACTTACCTTTTGCCGCCCCGCGCTAAGTCACCGCTCACAGCGGCAAGGTCGTGAACGTGCCGTATTTTTGTAGCACTGCTGCCTTGGTTGATTTTCAACCTTATCACAGTACTGAAAGGTTACTTTTCAACTGGAAAAAAAATGGCTGATTGGGAGGTTAAAGTATTGGCGTCTGTATCTACAGAAATGGTAGGTACTATGTTTCGAAGGTCTTCTATGTATTTCCGTATAAATGACATTGATTGCTTGGTTTCAGTTAAACACACGACCTCAAGCGAGCAGTCGTAGCTCTTTGCCGCCTGTGATGGTAGTACAAAATGACTACAACGAAAGTGACAGCGACAGCGACTTAGAGGTACATAATAATAAAGTTATCCTTAATTACGATAGAAATCAATTATATAATTTCGATCTTTGTCTGCATCCTTTGACCGACATTGCCAATCCGATTCTTAAAGATGTCCATTCACAAGCAGTCAAAGAATGCAGATCAAGTTTGGATCAGGATTCTAATTCGGGTGATCATTCATGATCATTGATAATCGTCTGAAATTATCATTCGATCCTTAAATCCTGTGCTCCATGCTCAGGTCTTTACTAATTTTCTTTTTGTTTTCAGCATAAGGTTAAAATTGAACGTAGGAAAACTAGCAACTCTAGAAAACCTCAGTGTAGTCGTAGAGAACCAATTAGCCAACAAATACGTGGTTCGGTGTATGAAAGTAAAAGAAGGCGGCGATCTATCATCAGCAGCTCACCAATTCCTAGCACCAGTGCCCAGGAAAACACAGTACTATGTTACGATCAAGGAACACAAACAGAGGACTCAACACGGTATCCCCCATCTTATGCTGCTAAATTCGACCAAATGGAAACAATACTCACAGAACTTTACAAAAGATTTTCATATTTGACAACCGCAATAAATGAGAAGTCGAACGAATTGACCTCAGCTTCGGAATCGGAGCACGATGACGATAACGAAGTTGTACGAGTAAATAATGAGGAGAATGTAGAAGATGAAGAAGAGCAATGGATAGAACCAAATAGTAGCGAAGATGAGCAAAACGACGAACAAGAAGTTGATGCTGAAGCATTAGTAGCTGAAGCACGTGTAGTAGACGCCCCAGTAGTGGAAGAAAATGGTAGAGAGCAACAACCGAGTAGTTCGAATATTCCAGCTGGAGCTAGGTCGAATCGCAACACGTTACAGGTTCGCAGGGTGTCAGCTCAAACTACTAATCATGATGTTGACTTGGTAAGTACTGTTAGAAATGAGAGGAAGAAAATAAATCAGCTTTTTTTTTTAATTACGTTGCCCATACACAAAATGACATTATTGTTCATATGAATAAAATGTTACTTTTTCACGAAATTAACATCACCAAGACCTTTCAGATACCAATTGGAAATGGAAACGCTAGAGTGCCTGCAAAACTGCTTAATGATATGGACTGGAACTCGTATTCTTCTGCTACAAGGCAATTACTGCAGGCTGTTTTTCCACGAAGGTAATTAACCTAAATCATATTTGATTATCACTAGTAGCATAATTATTTTATTCGGTTATGTTTTGTATTGGTTTATAAAGTGTTTAAATTTTCTTTTAGGGTATTGGCGACGCATTCTTTAACAGGCAAGCAGTCTCCAGCATTTATGAATAGACCTCCGAAAAAAATTTTGGATCCTAAACTTGTTGATGATATTGTGAAGACAGTTTCAACAAAATGTGGTGTTCCAAAGAGTATAGTGAGGTAAATATTTGATTCAGAACTTATCAACATCACTTGTATTTTATTTTCCTTTCGTTACTGGATTAGCTGCATTCCGAAAGTGAAAACGTTATACTTAGGTACAAGTGGTGGCTGTTCTACGGATACAAGCAAACATTTTTGTTTATTTTCATATTTTCTTCTTTTTTTTTCAGAAAAAGTATTACCATAAAGTGCACAGACGAAGCAAAGTTACATCGTAATCGGCAACAATTGAATCAAGCTCGTAATTCTCGTCGAAACGACGAAAACGTTCCGCCATCTGCACCCTCATCTGACGAGTCACAAGCTGCTATGAGTTAATTACGCCTGTAAAATAAATTCTTCAAACTGAAAACAAATTAAATTTACAGGCAGGGGATTTTGCCACCGGCCATCGCGCACTGATCGTATCGATCACTGCTATTGAATATTAGATACAGGCACGGCGACATCGGCATTAAAGCACCCCGAAACATGCTGATTTTGCCACGACATGCAAACCCGCATACACTTCTTCACCTTGCGATCTTTTGTTAGCAGACTCCAGCGCATACCGACATGTCTCGGCAATCCTCAGCATGCCGTAACATGCATTCGTGTCTCTAAACACGCTGCTGCAGGGTGCCGGTCGTGGCATCCTCTCGCACGGTTTTGAACGCCGCAAGAGGAGATCTCTTTTGGTGCTGCTCTAAATATGGGATTTGTATCTTGTTACTGTACTACTAACTACATATAAATTTGAAATACCCTGACCTGGCTTCTCTGGTGTATGAGCTAGGTTTAAGTGTTGGCCAGATTTTTAGTTAATTAATAGTAGATATCAATTGCCTGTATTGTTTGATATTTAAATTATGACTATTTAGAATAACTTGTTCAATTTTTTATTTGGCTGACTGGATGAAAATAAATTACTGTTAAATTATTTGCACTTTATTTTTTTACAATGACGAAAGACTCGTTCTACTTTCCGAGTTGAATTCACGTTATTCTGATGAAACTTATCAAGATGATACTCGTAACATAACATATTTTATACTGGAGACGAAGATGAAGATTACAGGTTGCCGGTTGTCTCTATGCTACTTTATTCTGAATCTAATAATCATCACCTCCTGTTAATCAGTTTTCTATTGTAAGGGTAGGTGGCGTAAGACCACAATTTTTTTTCTTGGATGTTTAGGATATTAATGAATTACTAGATATTTACTACCTACCTACATTACCATCATTATGTCAAACCTAACGTGACGTTAATTTTATTGATTCGAAGGTAGCTATACAAAATAAACCCATCGGATAATGTCTTTGAGTCGTTAGATTATTAATTTTCATAAAATCTAACTACATAACGGTTTCATTACAAAATACACTCGATTGACGACGCCAACGTTGCTTTCCTAATGCAAGTTTCCATTCATTCAATTTTTTTTGCTTGCACATTGGGAAGGGTCTCCAAACGTTAGGGCAAATCTCCGCTTTGCATTGTCTTGATTTTTTACCTGAGTGCTTTGCACGTGCAGTATTCATAGAAAAGGGCAGTTGCATTTTGAACATCGTGAGGTTCGGTAAAGTGTGATATGGCTTCCTCAAGGGTTTGGCTCCTCGTAGAATGGGTGGACGAAAAAGACGATTTAGTTCCTTCATATGATATTGTGAAAGCGGATGTCAAGGACTACGATGAAACAGACTTAGATCCTGGGAATGTGATTCTCGTGCGAACGAAAAATCGTAGTGATCTTCGACGAGCGAAGATTATGCTGATATCAGGTACTTATGTGTTGTTTCAGTTCCACTTAATTTCAACTATTTCCTCATCTTTAATCTGTGTTTATGAATAACATAATCATAACGCTAACTTATAACATAAATCAATTCAGTATCATCCAAATATGAACTGTTAATTTTTTTTTGCCTATCCATGTATGCCAGGTTAATGTCTGTAGTTTTAAGGTTGAAATTATAACTTGTGTCACGCAAGTAAGCACCCATCACAGACAGATTTAAATAAAAATAAACCTTTTTGAATTTACAGAGAGCAAAAGATTTATCAAGGAAAACAGAGACATCTTGCTGCAAAAGAATCGGCAGGTTACGAATGTCCTGCACGTTTGCATACGGACTATAAAAGACATGAATGCGTGGGATGCGGTGAGTTACAATACAAGCCTCATATTTATATTCATATTATATATATATATATATTCATATTTATAATTTGTTAATGTCATGCCATATTAAATTCATGTGAAATCAGCAACAGTGCTATTCTCTAAAGACGCGGCGCTGACGCGGCGTCGGCGTCATAACTAGTAGTTTGTACTTATTCAGTTGATTTGATTTTTACATAATGCTCTAAGGCTCTAAGCATAAACTTGAAAATCTAGGTATTGGAAACGGCGCGGCGTGGTTTCGACGTTGCGTGCGAAACTGTCTTTAGAGAATCGTTACTGAAAGTGCCACATAAAACATCTCTAAAGATAAGACAAAGAGTCTTATTTCAAAGAAACAATGCATTTTTCAATACCTAAACAATTGAACACGAACCTTCTACTTTTGTGATAAAGTTGAAAATCTAATAATATTTACTTTGGGGTAGGTTGATGTGCTAGCGTCTTACACCCGTCTAATGGCGCAAACAATAGTCGCAGGTACCTATATTACAACACCCGATAACTGCGAAAGCCATTTCTGTGACTGTAGGTTTCATAACTCTCTGCTGTGGTCTGAGGTTTTTAAAATGCTCCTACGATCTGTGTGATTTGGCTACTAATTTGTTTAAGAAATTATGAAACTGTGAATAACAAGTTATTTGTTGTTGATTTTCAGTTTAGCCCACTGCAACTACCACGCAATCAAAGGCAAAGGCTTTGGCCTCAATTGTTATTTTCACAAAACGACAACGACATAAAAGTAAATGGATCCTTTAATGAAAATAATTCAAAGCGACGATCTAACATCAACGGTACACCACCCCGTAACAACAGTGCTCAGAAACAGAAAAAAATATGTTTCGATAAAGAAACACAGACAGAAGAAGAATATATACCTCCATCTGCCCTCGCGAGACTCGAAGAAATGGAAGCATTTTCCAAAATTCTTTACAGAGAATTTCAACATATAATGTCGAAATATAATGTGAGTGAGGATTTATCGTATCCGTTAAACAATCTGTTCGATGAAGAGTCTTGGGTAGAACCAAATAATAATCAGATTGCACAAAACGACTACCCACAAGTTCCTGCTGAAGAATTAGTAGTAGAAAATGGACTGCAACAACTGAATATTTCGAATGATCAAGCCACAGATCAAGCAGAAGATTTAAGAGTTCGTAAGGTGTCGACAAACAGTACTACTAGTAACGATATTGATTTGGTAAACTCTTTTCTAATATTCTTACTTTCTTCTTCAATTATTCTTGGGCAGTTCGATTTGTAGGTTCGTAAGAACGGATTTATTGCGCAGAGTGATTTTCAAGACTCAGATATTTGCTATTGCTGCTAGAGGTATTTTCTTATATTGACACATGCATGTAGTGCTTATAAATAATTAGCCGAAAGTACTTAAAT
Organism: Agrotis segetum; assembly: GCA_036375495.1. Taxonomy (NCBI): domain Eukaryota; kingdom Metazoa; phylum Arthropoda; class Insecta; order Lepidoptera; family Noctuidae; genus Agrotis; species Agrotis segetum. Next base: position 2,859,449 of record JAQSVV010000327.1, on the reverse strand, counting down.
TTTGCATTGAGACAGATGACAGAGTCATTTTGTTCCGACAAATTATACTAATCACCATATTCTTTCAGGTACCGATTGGAAATGGCAACGTTAAAGTACCTGCAAGACTGCTTAATGATATTGATTGGAACTCCTATACTTCCGCCACAAGGCAATTACTGCAAGCGGTCTTCCCACGATGGTGAGACAAATAAAATAAAAATATTAAGCTATATGCATTAAGTTTTGTATAGATTTTAAAGTAATTATTTTATTTCAGGGTTCTGGCGACACACTCTCTAACAGGCAAGCAGTCTGCAGCATTTTTGAACAGACCTCCAAAGAGAATTTTGGAGCCCAAACTTATTGAAGATATTGTGAGGACAGTTTCAATAAAATGCGGTGTTCCAAAGAGTTTAGTGAGGTAATATTTTATTCACCTTTTTTGTCATTTTCCATTCATTACACAGTAGATTCATTACCTGACGCCCTTCCACCGAAAGTAAAAACGTAAACAGAGCATTGGGTTATATCTCGCACAAAAATAAAATGCATATTTTTTTGTTTTCAGAAAAACTATTACCATAAAATGCACAGACGAAGCAAAGTTATATCGTAATCGGCAACAATACAATCAAAATCGCAATCCTCTTCGTCAAATCGACGAAAACGTACAGCCACCTGCACCCTTAGCGGACGAGTTAAGCGCTGCCATAAATAAATAAAGCCTGTAAAATATTTTAATGTTCGTAATATTCGTAGATTAGGACACCCGATAGGGGATATTACAACCGAACAGTACACTGATGATTTCAGCAGCCTGTTAGATACTGTGGCATGCTGACAGAGTTACCGACACATCCCGCAGCATGCTGAGGAACATGCCGCAGCACGTTGTTACAGCGGATCTCATCGACGTGTCTCATCACATGTCATGGCATCTTTTCGATAAACGGTGCTGTTAGTAGCCGACACATTAATAACGTAACATGCTGACACCGAGACTACCCATGCCACGCTGATTTTGCCACGGCATATGCATCCGTGACCACTGAATATCCTTAGTTAGCATATTCAACCGTCGCATGCCTTGGCGTCCCTCAAAATGCCGTTTTGCGTGGGGCTTTCCCTGCTGTTATGTCCCGTCTCATACGAGTATTAGCGCATCATGCAGTTGCCATGAAGAGAAGAGCATTAATGACCGCGCTAGCAGATGGTCTTCTAGCGCGCTTTATAAAGCCCTTTGATACAACTTGGGAGTCCGATTTCTAAACATTCACACAAGTGTGAATTTATCATTTGTCTTAAGGTAAAATCCTCTGCCATGGCTTTCTCAGCGTTTGCGGCCTTAAGTGTTGACCAGCTAGGTGTCTAAACATTATCGTATTTATTTTTTAAATACCACTAGTTTATGTATGTAAGTATAGGTATACGGAATTTCCCGTGTGATTTTTCTTGTTGTGTGTTTAGTTATTTGTTATTTGAATTTTGATCAAGTTGATTATCTTCTTTAAATTTTGCCTAATAACTGACTGAATAGTGAAAATAAATTACTATTTTCGATTTTAAATAAATTGAGTATTTTTACTTTTATTACAAATACTATCCCTGTCTATCCCAACTGCTTGCTACTTGCTGTAAATTAGTATTTACAGCAAGTATTAGACTATACAAAGAAATGAAACAGGTTCTGCTTTATTTAGATCTGTGATTTATGTAGATCTAGTTTCGATAACATGTCCAACTATTTTTTTTTTTGTGTAAAACACTGACACATGCTTACGTAATGCTATCTCCAAAAAAAGTTAAAGATCTCATATCGCAATATAATCCTAAGCAATGGTGACTTGGATTTGATACTGGACAGCGTTGAAAGCTCATCATCCGTAGCGCTCGTATCCATACATATGTCCTACAGGGTGGGTAGGATGAAAATGCGCCGCGGGACGCGTTTCCGTTAGCTAAATGTGAAATAAAAAATTGCCCTATTCTCTGGGTCTCTCGATTTTTCTCTTCCTAGGGTGGGTATGTGATTTTTTGCAGATAATGCTAGAGGCATGACTTAAGTGTATGCGCGCTTTATGATTTCTTGTTAGGTTTTTGAACTGATGATAATTGACTGCGTAAGGCCCCCCACGCACTAGGCAGCCTGGCTCCGTAGCCATCAAGCTGCTAGTGGGCGGGGTGCAACTTTTATGTCTCTCTAACACCTCTCTAGAAAGAGAGGTAAACTCTTTTAAGTCTACGCAAATAATTGTTTCCTCTCTGTTTTAGAGGGTCAAGAGTTAATAGGGACTGGCTAATTTTAATCAAGAAGACCTTCTTAATATAAATATGCACCTGTGCATATTTTCTATTAAGGTGATTGCTTCGATGTAGCCCGCGAAATTCAAATTTTTTTACGTTTTTTGCAATTTGCAGGCCAGTGACATGTTGTAACTTTATAAATATTTGTGTTGCGCAAATAACAAGTATAATTTTAAATATAAAAAATATCAAAAAACTCGCTCCATCAGCTCTCACATAGAAAAGGTGCATCATGTTAAAATCTCCGAAATCTAACTACGATGCACCTTTTCTATGTGAGAGCTGATGGAGCGAATTTTTTGACAATTTTTATATTTAAAATTATACTTGTTATTTGCGCAACACAAATATTTATAAAGTTACAACATGTCACTGGCCTGCAAATTGCAAAAAACGTAAAAAAATTTGAATTTCGCGGGCTGGTTGGAGCATCCCCCTTAAGTTTATGGTTTAGTCCTTGTCTATGACAGAAAAATCATAGACATCTTTTGACAGTGACACTGACAATTATTCTTGACAGGTGACAGTGGTGACACCACGTAATTTGACGTTTACTTACGCTGTTTTGTACAGTTTTGTAGGTTATGTCACGTTAGGCTAATTTATTAGTGCTGGTGCCAAATAATTACTTTTCTTATCTAATTGCTTATTAACTCGATAAAACACTCATCAGCAATGGATGATATTGATGACACAGAATTAGTGGCCACAGAACACGACCGCTTAGTAAGTGCTATATCAAAGTTAGATAAAACTCAACACATAACAGAGCCAACACGAAATGAACCGACTAATCTTAGCTCAGAGTTCAATCTTATAAAAAGAACAAACAGGTTAAACCTCAACAATGTCGCTAAGATATTAGAAGACACCGCTCACCACGTACAAATAAGTAAGAAATTAAAAAAGACCCACAGTACGTCTAAAGTTCTGAGCAAGCCGTTAGAGAAGCCACAGGCTGAGCGAATCAAAAGAGCAACAGGTTACGAAGAAACAAAAAAGAAAGTAGGAAGATGGGACCCAGTGGTAGCAAGGGCTCGGACTGTAGATTACGTGGCCTTCCCAATAAAACATGTCTCTTCCAAACTTGAACCTACAGGTGATTTTCTAACAAAGCTTAAGTTAAAGTCAGATTTAGAGAAAGAACTTGATGAAGTAGATCCTTCTCCAATGGTGGAAGATGAAGAGGAAGAAGAACCAGTGTTTCCAATGACTTATGAAGAGATGATTGAGCATAGACAACATCTGGCTAAAATAAGGGCACAACAGTCTTATAAAGCTGCTAAGGCTAAGAGGCAAAGTAAAATAAAGAGCAAAAAGTATCATCGGTAAGTGTAAAATTCTACCTCCAACTTCCACATAGCCAGTGTGTTGAATTGCTGTTTTTTTTTTAATTTTGATTACTGAACTCTTTTATGATTGATGTTTCAATTTCTGTTCAAAATCTTTGCCATTAAATAATTTTGTTTTATTCTAGAGTACTGAAGAAAGAAAAACTGAAACAGGAACTAAAAGAGTTTGAAGAACTACAAAAGAAAGATCCAGAGGAAGCATTGAAAAAGTTGGAATCCATAGAGAAAGCTCGAGCTCTAGAGAGGCACACCTTGAGGCATAAGAGCACTGGGAAATGGGCCAAGAACAAGTTAATTAGGGCCAAGTATGATAAAGAGGTAAGAAAAGCTTATGTTTTAAATGTCTTACATTTGGCTTCAAGACAAGATAGATTTTTAACTTCAATAATAACAAAATAATTTTACTTTAGGTGCAAAATAAATTATTTAGTTAATAGTTATGTGATTGTGATTGAGCATTAATTTTTAAACAATAAGAAAAAATATAGAAATAGTAGAGACTAAAGTATTCTTTATTATGTTCTAGGTGAGACAGCAACTAGCTGATCAACTGGCTGTTGGTAGAGGTCTAACAAAAAAGGTACAAGACACAGAAAGCACAGATGATGAAGCAGATGACGAAGCAACAACTAACATAGCATTGTCACAAGATCCTTTGAACCCCTGGATGATGCAAAGGTCAGACAAGTCTAATGTTAATGCTGAATTTGACTTTGGTTACAAGAAATTTATACAAAATAAATTGAACAAACAAAAGGATGACAGTGATAGCGACTCAAATGACGAAACTATGAATGATGAAGATAGTAAAAATAATGAACTCAATGTGTTGAAAGCAAGTATCAGCAAACTATCACAAGGAGAAAATAACGATAAAGAAAGTAGTGATGACAATGATAAAGAAGAACAAATAGAAGCCAAAACTGTTAAAGTCAAACCTACAAACAAAAGAAAAAATCATCAAACAGAAACTGAACAAATAGAAAGCGAAGTAAATCAAGTCCTAAATAATCCCTTATTCAAAAAGACCAAGAAAGCAGTAGCTAAATCAAAACTAAGTAAACCAGTTGCTACTTCAAATTGGGAGGTAGAAGCTATTAATGATACTGAAACAAAACCCTCAGAAGATGTATTATCAGCTTTTGAAAGTCATGAAACCAGTATAGCAAAGAGAGTAGAAAAGAAGTTGGGAGAAATACGGCGAAATATTGAAAGATTGGAAAAGGCTGGCAGGGCAAATAAAAGGGAAACTCAAAAAATTAAAGAAACACAAGAGAGAGATAATTTAGAATATCTTAAGCTTAGAAACAAGAAAGTCAAAGCGGTGATTGATGAAGAATTAAATGAAACATCATCTAAAATACCTGAAGATCAAGCAAAAGAACAACAACCTTTGTCTATAATACTTAATTCTGCTGAAACACCTGTACAAGAATCAGGAGACTCAAACATTGATCCTAACAGATTCATAGCAGTGAAGCCAAAATACTTGAACAGTGCTATTTCACAAGGTGAAAATGAATATGACCAGTTGGATGATGACCAAGTAGTGCCTAGAGTAAACATAGAGAAAGTGTTTGAAGAAGATGATGTGGTAGCAAGTTTCAGACAAGAGAAAGAAGATGAAGCCAATAAAGATAAACCTGAGGACATCAATCTTACATTACCAGGTTGGGGAGCATGGGGAGGTAAAGGAGTGAAGCCTCAAAAACGTAAAAGAAACAGGTTTATTCTAAAGGCTCCGCCGAAAATCCCGCGTCGCGATGAAAACAAAGGCGACATAATAATCAAGGAATTTAAAGATCCAAAACTTGCAGTACATAAAGTAAAAGATGTCCCATTCCCTTTTGAAAGTGTCAAAGACTATGAAGCATCTATCAGAGCACCTCTAGGTAATACTTTTATACCTGAGAAGGCACATAAGAAACTGATTCGTCCAAGTATCATTACTAAAGCTGGAAAGATCATTGAACCAATGGATGAAGAGGAACTTTTGGTTCCAAAGAATAGGAACTTCAAGAATGAAGCCATCATTAAACTTTTAGGGCAAAAGAAATAAATGGAATTTATGTAAAATTAGTTTTTTATTTTAACTTAATTATTATTAATCTTATATTAGACACCAACTCTTACTGGGGGAGACACAAGTATGACACCATCGCCCCTCACAAATAACATGGGAATGTTTCTTTTAGTTGTTCTGTACACTTCCTCATAAGTTTCTTCATCTATTTCAACTGTTGTTATTGTTTCTTCTGCATCACCAAGAACCATGTTCAAATGCTGGTCATAGGCCTGAAAAAACAATGTTTTTGTGAATGAACCCTAAAACTACTTATCAATTTTTGTGTGTATATTTTTAGAGGGTTGCTCGTTCCACTGCTGCGCTTGTATTGCGTTCCAAATGTCAGTAGTGGGCTACTCTCTTTATTATAGTTTTAAATAGGTACTTTTACAATAAAAAAAGGACCTTAATAGATGCCGAAAACTAAATTACTTCTAAATTGAAGCTCCTTCACAGACTTGAATAGCCAATGGAGGTATAACTTCAATTAGTTATAAACATCAATATAATTTACTCCTGGTCTTACATGTAACTTTCCTCTGAGTTCGCGCTCATTGCGCATCTTTACGTATATCCTCTCATCCAAGCTGAGTCTTATGAGATCCAGGGGCTCCTTCACTGTCATCACAGATACCTGAAAAAGACAGAAAAAAGAAATTTATCGATGCTATACTACCACTGGTCTGTCGAATTGGGGTTTTTTTTATAGAGGATTGTCGGCCTGGCTGAAGAAAGAACAAATAGACGGCAGAAGTAAACAAGAGATAAAATCGTGGAAATATTTTTATTCCTCAATTACTATATTGTCGTACAATAATTACATTTGTTTCTTGTTAGATTTGAAACATTTAAAAGACAGACAATAGTTGTGTTTGGGTACAGGGGTACAGAGAACTTACATTTTCACCATCATCAGCCATGACTGTTGGTTAAAATTATCAAGCTTTAAATAGTTGTAAACTGGTCGATTAGGTGGATTGAAGCAGAGATTTCTGCAGTAAATTGTTAATTTGTAGTAAATAGGCGGTTACTTTCAGCGTTTGAGGTTATGTTATTTTGACGTTTACGTTGACGTTTTCATAGACAACCCAAGGCTTTTTTTTTGACCTAGTGAGTGTTGTACAATCCAAAACATTGCATCCGACTCAACTCTACTAATAATCTACCCACTACCATGGAACTAAAAAAAAAGGCGGACGGAACTTCACTAAGAAAGAATTGAAGCACCCATAGTAAGTCAGTGCGCTTGTCCACACAAGCCGGCACACACACATTCACACCATAGTAAGTCAGCCGTCGGCCATTACGCTTCGAACGACACTCGCGGTTTCATACGGTGTTATTTTGTCTAATAAAAATCAAAGTATGCCGTCATGTGTTGCAAAAAGTTGTCTAAACCATAGTAGTTCAATTAAAAAAGCCAGGGGATCACTTTTCATAGTTAAACATGTCATTTTGAAGCTTATTTCTCGATTTTACGTCAATAAATTTTATAAACATCTCGAAATCAATCAGTGTTGCAACTATTTCAAGGTTCAAATTATTTTAAAATTGGGAGATTTATATTTTGTTACTATTTATCGTTATTGTATTCTTCTGTATTTTTACAAGTTTCCCCACGGCAAATGATGCATGGAAAAATGATTGTATAAAAATAATAAGGGAGTGTAGACATGGAATAGGAATGTAGACGTGTAGGAATGAAACATAAAATAGCTTTAATTAAATATTTATAGGCGAAAAATACTTAAACATTCGTTTTCACCATTAAGTAAATTAGAAGGGATTTCTAGATGTGTCAATAGCAAAAGACAAGTCTACAAAAATTTGAAAAACCAAAAGGGATTGTAAAACTTTATTAAACGAGTTGTAAACGTTAATTTTATTATTTTAACATTATTAACAATCTTTCGCCACTATGGGAATCCTTCATTAAATCAAACACTTCTTGATTATTTGTTCATATTTACTTTCGCTCACGTATACATAATAATTCTTTATAAAAAATAAAAACACATTTACAAAAACCTAACGAAATTTCACACAACCATTTCGTACAATTTTTTCCTTCGATCCCCTACAAGAATATTTTTTACAGTAACAAAACACTTCTCTTTCAAAATTCAAATCAACGGAACACATCAAAATAAGAAACCATAGATTATGCTGCCAGTAACAAACTCATAAAATTCCTTGAAACCTAAACCTTCAACATCCCCTCTGAATTTTATATTTAAAACAATTAGGACAACATACAGAAAACAAACTTATAACTAACTCCCATCAACTCATTTAAAACCCAACTTAATTAAACCCACCCAACTTAATTAAAAACTACAAACAAACTTTTGAATTAATTAATCTAAAAACCTTACATCACTAACTTACAACAAAATTTCAAATTAACTCCCAAACAACCTTATCTCCTAATAAATCTTCAAACACAACACATAACTCTTCACATTAAAGAATGTCCTTTACTTATCACTCACTAAGCATTGTCTTAATCTCAAGAACTTTGTTCTGTCCAGTGGTTTAGTTAAAATATCAGCCAAATTATTTTTAGTAGAACAGTAATTAATTTCTAACAAATTTTTATCTATCTTCTCCTTAATAAAATGATATTTAACATCAATATGTTTGCTCCTTCTATTTAAAATTCCATTCTTAATCAATACTATAGCAGATTGATTATCAACAAACAACTGTGTTTTCGGCAATTTATTAGTCAATTCGTAGATCAGAGTCTGAATGTACAGCAGGTCTTTTATACATTCGGCTGCAGAAATGTATTCAGCCTCAGTACTCGAAAGAGCAGTGACTGACTGCTTGCGTGAGCACCAATGTATAGGGCCACCACCATAAAATATTACAAAGCCAGTCGTACTTTTTCTAGTGTCAGGATCACCTGCGAAGTCTGCATCACAGTATGCTTTTAGACTCATATCGTTCCCACGAACATACTGTATACCACTACTAATTGAGTTTTTAATGTACCTAAAGATATTCTTAATATTTCCAAAATCATTCAAGTTCGGATTTTCTTGATGTCTACTGCCTACATGAAACGATAAATCCAATCTTGTTTTATTAACTAAATATAATAAAGAACCAATTAACTGACGATATTTATGTACATCATCAACTCCACCTTTCCCCTCTTGATGTACATCAACTAAAATATCAGGATGACAACTGTCTTTTAAGTTTTCAAATTTAAACTTTTCTAAAATTTGTTTAATATAACTTTCTTGATAAATCTTAATATAGTTTTGCTCTACTTTAACATCAAACCCTATAAACTTTTCAGTTTTATCAAATTTACGCATGTCAAATTCAGTTTCTAATTTATTAATAATTTTATTTAACTCAATTTCGTTTTCACCAATTAAAATTCCATCATCAACATAAATAGCCAAATAAATTCCTTTATCTTTATTTACAAACACACATGGATCAGATTTCAATTGAAAGAAACCTAATTTCTTCAAAAACTCCGTCAATCTTTTATTCCACATAAGTGGTGCTTGTTTTAATCCATAAAGACTTTTCTTTAATCTACAAACTTTATTTTCTTTATCTTTAATATCATATCCTAAAGGTATTTCCATAAAAATTTCTTCATCTAACTCTCCATATAAAAATGCTGTCTTCACATCAAATTGTTTTATTTTCAAACCTTTTTGTGCTGCAATAGCCAACAACAATCTAACACTAGTAGTATTAACCACTGGACTATATGTCTCTTTATAATCAACATTATGCTTTTGAAGAAAACCTCTTGCCACTAATCTCGCCTTATATCTTCCACCAGGCTTTATTGTAAATATCCATTTATTTGAGATTATCTTTCTATTCTTTGCTTCACTCCTGTTTACAATTTCCCAAGTCTTGTTTTTCTCCAATGAATCTTTCTCCTCCTTCATTGCTTTACACCATAAATCTTTATCAAAACTATTAAAAACATCTGTATACGTTAAAAATGAAGTCTCTAAATCATAATCTTTCAGCCATGCTGGCAATCTTCTCTCTCGATTTGGTTAAATTCTCCGTTCCACATTAACTGCTTCAACTGCATCTTCAAACTCATCACTAGTCTCAACTCCTGTGTCATTTCTACCTTCCCCTCTCAAAATATTATTATCTTCAACATTAACTCCAACTCCAGTGTCTTCAACACTAACTCCAACATCTTCAACACTATCTTCAAAATTATCTCCAACATCTTCACCTCTAACTTCAACTTCAACATTATCAAAACTATCTTCAAACACCTCATTATCTTCAATATTTCCTTCATCACCAACAGCTCCATCACCACTTTCACTACGAAAGACATCACCACCAACTACGTCATCATTAACTTCATTATTAAAATCACCACAAATATCACCATTACCTTCACTACTAAAACCATTATCACCAATATCAACACTCACCTCTTTAAATAAATTGTCTAACTCACACTGTTTCACTCTACGATTACAACATTTTAGATAATCCGCAACATCATTCTTATTATTGTTAAACACTACATCTCTCGAATAAACAATTCTAAAATCAGAAGGATCCCATATCTTATAACCATTATTTGTAAATCCTACTAAAAGTCCTTTGCTACTCCTGGAGTCAAGTTTCTTTAAGGGGGATGCTCCAACCAGCCCGCGAAATTCAAATTTTTTTACGTTTTTTGCAATTTGCAGGCCAGTGACATGTTGTAACTTTATAAATATTTGTGTTGCGCAAATAACAAGTATAATTTTAAATATAAAAATTGTCAAAAAAACTCGCTCCATCAGCTCTCACATAGAAAAGGTGCATCATGTTAAAATCTCCGAAATCTAACTACGATGCACCTTTTCTATGTGAGAGCTGATGGAGCGAATTTTTTGACAATTTTTATATTTAAAATTATACTTGTTATTTGCGCAACACAAATATTTATAAAGTTACAACATGTCACTGGCCTGCAAATTGCAAAAAACGTAAAAAAAATTGAATTTCGCGGGCTACATCGAAGCAATCACCTTAATGGGAGGTTTTCTTTTTGGAGTTTAAAAAAAAAAATTAGTTTCCAAGAACTCGATAGATGGCGTTGAACTGACGGCCGGCGTGACTCTAGGAAAAAGATGTATGCCTTCATTTTTGCACAAATCCACGAGGCACAGACTTCGCTTCTTTTTCTCTTGGGACATTTTCTTTTTGGCGTGGAAAACTCATTAATTAAAAAGTCTGGTAAATGAATATTTTTTTCTTTTTCCTTATTTTCAAAATGCCATTTGTGTGATGTGATGTGACTGACAATGACATGACATGTACTTTTTGTTTTACGATCTCAAAATTACATACAAGTGAAAAAAACAAAAAATGACGTGACGTTCCGTTCATTGCAGTAACATATCAAGTTCAGCGCCATCTATCCATTGACAGGGAAAACATAAAAAGAAAATCCCTCATTGATAATTATTTTTATAATATGCTAAATATCCAAAAATATTTAAATGTTTTAAATTCGGTATTCTATTAAACCACATTTCGGCTGGTGTTTTATTATTTATTGTATTAGCACTTCTGTTAATTAAATAGGCAGAGGTTAAAACAGCTTCACCCCATAAAACACGTGGTAGCTGCATATCAAACAGTAACGCTCTAGTTCTTTCCATTAATGATCTATTTAATCGTTCAGCTTTACCATTTAACTGTGGAGTGTAAGGAATTGTATAGTCAATATTAATTCCTTTACTATTGCAATAAGTTTTAAATTGTTTACTATTGTATTCACCACCATTATCACATCTAAATGTCTTAACTTTTGTTTGAAAATGATTTTCTGCCAAATTAATGTAATTTATTATTTTTGAGAAAGCTTCGCTCTTATTTTTAATTAAAAATACTTTAATAAAATGTGTATAGTCATCCAAAAAGGTTATAAAATATTTGTAACCATCCCATGTTTCAGTTTCAATAGGACCACAAATATCACTATGAATTATTTCTAAAGGATTAAATGCTCTTTGTCGAATTGTTTTAAAAGGTTTCCTACATAATTTTGCTTTTGTGCAGACTTCGCAGATGTCCGTTTCCTTCACTAGGCCTCTCTCTATTCCTCGAACAAGATCCTTAGTTTTGGTTATAGGTACATGACCTAATGCCCGGTGCCAAAAGTTCGAATCTAAGTAAAAGGATTTTACTGACCTCGAAAGCACGACTGGCCCTGGGTAAATATTGATGTAATACAATTTATCTTGTTTCAGCTCACCAATAACCGCACAGTCATCCTCCGATCTACGAATGTCGCATGTGTTTCTGAAAAATTTTAAGGAGTAATTATCATCTGTTAGTCTAGACACAGATATTAAGTTTTTCTTGAGTTCTGGAACAAAAAGAACATCTCTCAATGTAATATTCTTGGTATAGATGTTGCCCATGGTGTTTACATGATGAATGTTGCCATCAGCTGTCATAATCTTATAGTTTATCTTCCTTTTATCCATAAGATAATCCTCAGAAGTAACAATGTGACTGCTGGTTCCGGAGTCAATGATAAATTCAATAGTTTCTATTTCTTTACTAGTAAAACAGTTACTTACGTGTTTATTTAGACAAAACTTTGTATAGTGAGTATTATCACTACAATTCTGGCATTTAAATTTGGCATTACATACGGTATATCGGTGTCCATTTTTCATGCATTTGAAGCACTGTATATTATTTATGGTATTACCGTCACCACTCGATGTTGAAGTCCTGCAGAATCTAGCAATATGTCCTTTTTTCCCACAATTGTAACATGTCCTTACTAAGAAACTTGTTGTCGCTTCTTGGCTGTTTTTATCATTCTCATCCAATGTTCTTGTTCTTGTTACAGGTTCCTCCACAAGATTGTTAGTCCTCATCCTTAGTTCAAGACTAATCCGTGATATTAAATTTGTTAATGTTTTATCACTTATTGATGTTGCCTCCCATGCTGTTCTAAAGTGATATAATTTCTCCGGCAGATTTGTTAATATTTTTGTTATTATCTGTTTGTCATCAATATTAAATCCTAAGCCTCTTAATCTGGTTGCTTTATTTTCAATCTCTGTAATGTCTAATAAAATGTCTTCGTTTTTGAATTTATAATTGTAAAAATCTTCTAAATGTTGTGTAATTTGGGTATCTTTATGTCCAAGGAAAATATTATCGAATTTTTCTAAAATTTCTTTTGTTGTTTTGCAGTTTATTGCGTAAACCATGTATTTTTCGCTGATCGAGCATAAAATCAGTAATTTTCCTTTAGCATCCTTCTTTTCAAAATCATTTTTAAGGTTTTCACCTTCATCCAAAATAGAAATGATTTCTTTTGCTTTAAATATGAGCATAAGTTTAATCTTCCAAACAGAATATTCAGACTCGTTGGTCAATTTTGATAATTTTACAAATTCTTCCGCCATTTTGAGATTCGGACTTTTTTCCTTCGATCCCCTACAAGAATATTTTTTATAGTAACAAAACACTTCTCTTTCAAAATTCAAATCAACGGAACACATCAAAATAAGAAACCATAGATTATGCTGCCAGTAACAAACTCATAAAATTCCTTGAAACCTAAACCTTCAACAGTAAATATTTTATATCCAATGTGCTTAAATTATTTTACCTTTATTTTAAAAATAGGTATCTGTCACAAAAAAATTGTAATTAAACTTAAGTTCAAGGGAGATCTTAATTAAATATTGTTTAAAAATGGGTAATTTTTTCCTTCATCTGGCATCCCTATACAAACTCACACATATAAACACGGCCGCCATTTTGGTGCTTCAATCGTTTCTTAGTGAAGTTCCGTCCGCCTTTTTTTTTAGGTCCATGCCCACTACTAAAACATGGAACTAGGAAATCCAAATTATCAGAGCAATGGGGATGGCAACTCAAAGCTAATCGTAGATGGCGCTGCGATAGTTGGTCCCCACGTCTACCTTGTACAAAAAAACAAAAAAGATTATTAGTTATAAAAATTGAGTATAAATACAAAACAAATATGGAAAATTATTCGTCCATGCAAGTACTATATACTAAAAGAAGAATTAAGACGCCGCGGCGCATCTACAAGAGGAAAAAAGTGATTTAATTGAGTGGTTATACATTTGATTTTACCGTAATAAATCCACAATTACTTGTAGTTGAGGTTTCAATTTTTGAGTTTAGGTATGTTTTACCTGTCCTCTCCTTTATCAAGAATATAATGCTGGTTTTGACTTTCTATTTTGATAAAATATCATAATGTTTTAAGTCAGTAATTTTAACCTTTTTTTCTATTTAGATTCGAGAAATATCACAATATATTTAATTTCTTAACACCACAACTATTACAAAACTCGTTCCAGGTGATAATTCTTCGATTTTCGAGCGATGCAATACTGGTACATAACCTCCAAAAGAAAAGTAGATATTATTTTGAAAAGTGTATTCCATCATTTTTACAGCTTATTACACAACATCTAGTCATTTTACATCAATAAATGTTTTTTTTTCTGAAAATTCCTTTGATTTTACAGTTCTTTGGGGACCAAACTGTCATTTTCACTTTGACACTTGCCTTCCCCATTTATCCGCGCAGGTTTTTTTTGGGGTAGTTATAGTCATAACCAGTCTTAACCGTTCGTTGGCGTTTGTTAGCGTTCCGCAGTGTGGCGACAACATAAAACTAACTATTTTTAGTCGATTATTCAAACAATGGACACAACTACTCTTTGGTAAAATACAAGGATTGGAATGTGACATCACTACAATTGTCAAACATCGCGTCAACGCGTGTCACAGATTTTTATTGCGAATGCGAAAAGAAGGATTTATTATTGGTTTATGACAAAACAGAGCTTAATTTCAAGTGTTCAATGATATTAATGTAACATCATGGTGAGAGGCGGGTAAGTATTTTGCTTAAGATGTGAAGAAAACATCTCTAATTTGTATTATGTGTTCACTATGCAAATGTTTACAGGCGTGATCGCGATAGAGACCGTGATCGTAGGCGGTCTCATAGTCGGTCGGCGACGCCCGATCGCAAGAGAAGGAGGTCGAGGTCTCGGTCGAGAGACAGAGCTTCGAAATCGACCAAGAGGAAGCGTAGTCGTAGCAGGGAAAGAGAGTCGAAGAGGGAACGCAGCAGGGATCGGAGCCGAGAACGCGAGCGGGATAGGGATCGCGAGCGGGAAAGAGATAGGGATAGAGAACGAGACAGGAAAAGGTATGTAAACAAACTTATTTAATTTTTATAATAGGTCAATGAGACAGGCTTTTTTTCCCTCCCCTGGGTGGGAGGGACTGTCAGACTCGTACTGATTAAAATCCACTGTGTCCTTCAATAGCCCTTAATGTTCCCGGGTTATGGTAATGGGTAATGAGATAAGTCCCGGGATTCCAGCAGGCTTTGGCCCTTAAGAGGGGGTCCTCGTCATCATGCTGAAACTCTTTGAGGCGCGTGGAACACAATGCGCCTTCGACCCGGGCATGGTACATGGTGGACAGCGAGTTGCCCATTACTCGCCGCCCGCATGCCCGAATGACATAGGAATACAATACATATAAAACATAATTCTATTTTTGAATGATCAGTCTCTATTTCAACCAATTTTCTACTTTTTTCTATTTCACAATTTCTATGAAATAGTTGCTGTAGTAGTTATCCAAACTTGTACTTTGTACCGTTTTTCTTCATTATTATGTAATTTGTATTTGTTTGATACAGTGATAAAAGGGATGACAAGAGGAATGGGTCTGGGAAGTCCTCCAGGAAGAAATCACCCGACAAGGATAAAGAGGAGAGGTCCAAGTCTAAGGAGGAGGCTCTCAAATCTGATGCTGAATATGATCCAGGAACTGTTGATAAGGTTAGTTTTTGTTTGGATATGTAGAAAAGGAAAGAGGCTGGTTTCAAGTACTCTGCCAATTATTTGTTATTGTAATTTAGGTTTTATAACTTCCCTAATAACAGTTTAATGACTGGATTTTATTAAAAAATGTCTTTAATAAGAATACTTTCATAATTACACAAATTATACTTAATATTGTGCAATTACAGATAGAATTTTCAAAATGTTTGTAGTTGCTTTGAGAAGGAATGGTATATTTCTACTTTGTGGGTCAAAAGTGCAGGCATCAGAACTTTATACCATTCTTGTCTAATGTAACACTGGCTTGTGTTAAAGACAGATTAGGTTAGTTAGCCTGCATCATACCACTGCTGGGTTCTCTCGTATGTCATACTTGTCCTTTGGCATGTGTCTATCCACGCACAACGGACCGAATGGGAGTCTAAGTGCGGAAAAGGGAGTCCCATCATCGTCATCTGCCTCTATCTATGTTTCCACTGTTGGAATACAGGCCTCCTTTCTGTAAGAGTGAATTGGCTGCAATCCACCACAAACTCAGTGCGTGTTTGTAGATACCACTTCCTTTCCCTTCAAATTTTTGGTTCTAGGACATACACTGTTTTCTCAGGAAGATATCAACACTACAATTAGAAAAATGGGCAAAGGGCCCTCCCTACTTCATAGTCAGAGCCTTTGGCAGCTGTGAGTGAAGTAGCATGAACTGAGCATTGGGCCTATGACTTCCAGCACTTCCAATCCAGGGCCAATTTTTTTTCTTTTTCCCTACACTAATAATTTCTCCTGTTTCGTGGGTGTGTTTACAAACAAATACCTACAGAAAAACCCAGGCCGGGGAACAACTACTCATAGATCATACAAATATTTTCTCCATGCGGGAATCCGCGACACGCGCCACAGTAGTCCAATCGCTCAGTCAATGCGCCAATCATGCAATGAAATTTTTCTTGTCTTTAGGAAGAAGAACAAAGTCGTTTGGAAGCTGAAATGCAGAAGCGACGCGATCGCATCGAGCGTTGGCGTGCGGAGCGTAAACGTAAAGAGCTAGAGTCTGCCAAGAAAGAGGTGAAGCAAGGCAGCATTGTGAGCAATATACAGCTGCCAGCCAGCAAGAAATGGTCTCTGGAAGATGACTCTGGTGATGAAGGTAGGGTACCAATATATTTTGGTTGCAAATGTGAGCTTTTATATGGTTTTGCAGAAGTAAAATGGAATAAAACTGTCTTTTGGAGGATACTATGAAGTGATAAAATTTTCAGTACAGAATATGTTATGTGTCACGTTATTCCATATTTTTTATAGAACAACAGTAGTAACCTTCTTTGTGTTCTTGTACAATGTTTTTTTTTCTTTTTTTGAATTACGTGAATTAGTCCACTTGGAGCAGCATAATAGCATGAAGCTAGTGTTGAGCAATATGTCCAAAAACTTGCACTGACATAAATTTCAAAGCACTGTAATTAAAGCCCAATAACCTTAAGAAGAATATTTATATTGCTTTCTGTTTTGTTTTTATCTTAAAGCCGGTGAAGACCAAGGAGTGGAACCCAAAGAAAAGCCAGTAGTGGAGGAGAAGAAGATTGAAGAGGAAGATGAAATAGATCCTCTAGATGCGTACATGCAGGAAGTTCAACAGGTCAGTATTACTACAGATCTCAGATCAAAGAAATAGGCAGATAGAAAGCTCAGAACACGCGAGTGTTTCCACCAAAGTTAATACAAAATCAAATTCAATTATATTCCATATTGTTTTCTTTATTATTGAGAACAACTTTTACGATGGTTAAAGACACGAGACGGCAAAAAACAACAACGACGCTCAGCTTGGTACGACGCGTAGCTTGGTACTGTCGCGACTTTTGTATTCGATTTTGTATTAACTTTGGTGGACCCACTCGCGTGTTCTGAGCGCTCTATCTGCCTATTTCTTTGATCTGAGCTACAGATGTAGAACTTACTATAAAACCTGTTTTGTTTTGTAATTTTATCATGTACTCTCCGATTTCATTCCCGTTGCTCCTATTAGTTGTAGCTTGATGTTTTATAGCTTATAGCTTTCCTCAATACTCAACAAGAATATTTGAATTCTATCATCACAAATAATTTTTCAATTCAAACCAGTAGCTCTACAGATTAACTCGTTTAATCTTATAATTAAAAAAAACTCTGCAGCTTTATAACAATACTATAGTTTAATCAGCCCTTATTATCCCACTACAGTAAAAACCGTCCCTTTTTTCCCAACACTTCTGAATGACCCAAGTTCTTCTTCATCATCATCATAATCATCGTAGGACGTCCACTGCTGGACATAGGCCTCCCCTTTCGATCTCCACATATACCTGTTGGATGCGACCTGCATCCAGCGTCTTCCGGCGACCTTTATAAGGTCGTCTGTCCACCTTGCTGGTGGACGTCCTACGCTGCGCTTGCTAGTCCGTGGTCTCCACTCTAGTACTTTTCGACCCCATCGGCCATCTGCTCTGCGAGCAATATGGCCTGCCCATTGCCACTTCAGCTTGCTAATCCGGTGGACTATATCGGTTACTTTAGTTCGTCTACGGATCTCCTCATTTCGAATTCGATCACGTAGAGAAAAGTTCTTCATAGAGCAATCTAATTTGTCTTGCTAATTTTACTCTTGGGCCTGCCACGACGTGGAGATTTTTGTTTTAGCCATTCCAATATTATTTAGTTTTATATTATTGATTTATTCACGTTTTCTTTTCATCGTTTTTCCATAATAAATACGATACTATATTTGGTTTTTTAGGAAGTACGTAAAGTGAATCAAATGGACCAAGCGCGGGGTATTATAAATGTGCCGACCACAACTGGAGGGACAGTTGTAGTGCTCACTGGCACTGCTAAGAAGAAAGTCACTGAGCAGAAGAATAAAGGTAATATGTCATATGCAGTAGACTGGTTTCCAGCAATATATTGTCTTGTATATCAATAAATTGCAAACTTTTTAGTCAGTGTTGATAAATATGGAGCGTTTTAGTTAGCCAATGAATGTTGACTTTATGGAGATTCGATTTCGAAGAATTTGATTGCGAGCAGGCCTGGCGCACTCCGCGGTGTAGCCACGTCAACGTGGCCCCCGCGTGTGCTTGTAGTATGAAACTACATAACACACGGGCGCACCGTGGACGGGTTTCACAGTCAGTTGCCGCCCGCCGCCCGTTTCTCACGCTTTCCGTACATATTTTTACTTTATTCTCATGAGCAAAGATTTTACATATTTTACTTGTTTTTGGGAAGTGACACTTCTGTACGTAGTACTTTTAAGTATTCTGTGTTGCGAGTAGGATTTGAACTAGGATTACTAGTTCAAATCCTACTCGCAATCAAATTCTTCGAAATCGAATAGTTACTGTTACTATCTGATTCAGTAGATCAAAAGCTTTTACCAACCAAGCTATAGCAGCCATGATTGGCCCTCTTTTATATTGCAATTGATTTTTTATTCCCACATTAACTTTTAGCTTAACTTTATGATTCAAATTACTTGAAGATGGGTGAATTAATTATGATTGGAGACAATTTGGATTCTATAATCTAGTCTTAATATTTTTTTCTAGGTGAACTGATAGAACAGAACCAAGACGGCCTAGAATATTCGTCGGAAGAAGAGACTGAAGATATTAAGGATGCTGCTGCGAACCTTGCTTCCAAACAAAGGAAAGATTTGGCTAAAGTTGATCACGCTAGCTTGGACTATATGCCTTATAGGAAGGCTTTCTATACTGAGGTGAGACTTAAGAAGACACACACACACTCACACATACACACACACTCACACATACACACACACACTCACAATTACACACACACACACACTTACACATACACACACACACTGACACATACACACACACACGCACAAATACTGTGTAGCACTTTTTTCTTATTCTCATTCTCTTTTCAGGTCAGTGAATTAGCCAGAATGACGCCAGAAGAAGTAGAAGCATACAGGACAGAGTTAGAAGGCATTCGAGTGAAAGGGAAGGGATGTCCCAAACCTATCAAAACATGGGCCCATTGCGGCATTAGTAAGAAAGAGATGGATATATTGAGGAAACTTAACTTTGAGAAGCCGACGCCTATACAGGCGCAGGCCATTCCCGCTATTATGTCTGGAAGGTAAGTTTCATACTTACTAACAACTTGAAGGAAAACAACTAGTTTATAAAGTTATTTGGTAGGCGGACGACGAGGAAGGAAGATTTAATTATCAGAAATAAGAGTACATTAATATAATTTTCTATTTTTTTTTAATTCGACCATTAATCTTACTATTTTACTTCTTAATCTTAATAATAGATATATTATAATAAATGCGAAAGCTATAAGTTTCCATGTTTGTTACTCTTTCATACAAAAACTCCTGAATGGATTCCACTGGCAACAGCTAGTCCAGTTAAAACAGCATACTTTTACATATCTCTTTTATTATGTTTTAACGTACACCATCCGTAATCTTTCGTAACAGTACCCATACCATGAGTTGTCATAACGATACTCGATCACACGCATCGAGCGCGTTTGGCGCTGTTATTGGTTGAGAGTTCATACAACCGTGGAACGGGACAATGAGAGCGCCAAAACGCGGGCGATATCGATGATCGAGTATCGTAATGACAACTCATGGTATGGGTACTGCATCACCAAAAATCTCACTTCCACTTTTCTTTCAGAGATCTAATTGGAATAGCAAAAACCGGTTCAGGCAAGACCCTCGCATTTATCCTGCCAATGTTCCGTCATGTCTTGGACCAGCCGCCTCTAGAAGACACAGATGGGCCCATTGCCCTGATCATGACTCCTACTAGGGAGCTCTGCATGCAGATTGGCAAGGATATCAAGAAGTTCGCCAAGTCTTTGGGCTTGAGGGTCGTCTGTGTTTATGGTGGCACTGGAATCTCTGAACAGGTAAGCTCCATAGCATAGTAAGGGCTATCACATGAGAATATGATTATATCAGCAATCAGTAATCTATCTAGATATAAAAAAAAATGTTTTTTTCGTAACTTTTGGCTTTTGGCTTGTGGAACGTTAATAAGGATATACAGAATTATTACTTTATTCTATTCCATGGTCAGAGTTATTTAAAGCTTTTGTACCCGCCACATTCGGTTCAGTGAAAATTCTTCACATGACTCACACGACATCAAAATACATTTTCTTTAAGTGGTAAAATCATCAAATGAGTCCTCCCACCCCGGGCAGGACGGGTGGGACTGTCAAACTTTTACTGACTAAATACCACGGTGTCCTTCAATAGCCCTTTATGTTCCGGGGTCACGGTAAGGAAATAATCCCGCGACCCCGGCAGGCTTTGGCCCTCTGAGAGGGGGCCCCGTCAGATCAAAATACGATTAACGTGAATTTTCACTGCAGCTAATTTCCCTGATTTCCTCATCCTGTCACCCTCTTCCTTGTCGGGTTATTCTAGCTTTATTCTAAAAAATCTTACGTTTATTTGATCACAGATCGCGGAATTAAAACGCGGTGCAGAAATGATAGTGTGCACGCCAGGTCGGATGATCGACATGTTGGCGGCCAACTCGGGTCGCGTCACCAACTTGCGACGAGTCACCTACATAGTGCTAGACGAAGCCGACAGGATGTTTGACATGGGATTTGAGCCTCAGGTAACTTGAACAACCTTTTGATGTGTTGTCCGCCTAAATATTGGCATCACGACAGTTGATAGTGTGTGGTAACTTTACTAAATTATCTGATTGGATTAAAGGGCCTGATACCTAGATTACCTAGCCCATTTTGTGTCCCGATGCTGGGCAAATGCCTTCTTTCTACTCTGTTTTGGCCAACTTCTGGCCATCCTTGCCTCGCGAACATGATCAGATCGTCACACCACCTCCGCTGGAACTCCGGTCGAGTTCCATGGTGATGTCCTCCCTCAGGCGTCCAGTGAGTGACGGTGTTTTCAAATATTCTTTCAACGTGGCCCTCCTACTTCAGCCAGTTGTATTCTACTTCATTTTTGTACAGGTTATGAAGATTATCGACAACGTAAGGCCGGACAGACAGACCGTGATGTTCAGCGCCACTTTCCCTCGACAAATGGAAGCCCTCGCCAGAAGGATATTACAGAAACCAATTGAAGTTCAGGTAAGACACTTAATTTTTTGAATCTCTCATAATTATCAGGAACACAGCTTTCTGGGTCCTGAATATCACAGCTCTGTCCTATCGGGCTATTCATAGTTTAGTTATCCTACTACTATTATAAAGGCGAAAGTTTGTAAGTATGGATGTATGGATGTTTGTTACTCTTTCACGCAAAAACCACTGAACGGATTTGGCTAAAATTTGGTACACACATAGTTTATAATCTGGATTAACACATAGGATAGTTTTTATCCCGATTTTATGTTCCCGTGGGATAACTTTCGAGTAGTAGCGGATGAAGCCGCTGGCAACAGCTAGTATTTCATAAAAGTGGCAATCCACTTACGAAATTAATAATTATTTTATTTCTTTGGTTGCTTTTGGTTGTTTATTTATTTCTTTGCCCATCCGAGTCCATGTCTTTGATTTTATGATGCAAGCAAGTTTATGATGTCCAATCAGAAGCAGCCGTCAAAATCAAGGGAATGGGGTTTGGATTAAGTTAGAGTATTTTTTTTTGTAAGCCCCTTTTTTTTTTTTTTTTTTTTACTTGGCAAAATCATCAAATGAGTCCTCCAACCCCGGGCAGGGCGGGAGGGACTGTCAGACTTGTACTGACTAAAATCCACGGTGTCCTTCGGTAGCCCTTTGTGTGCCGGAGCCGCGGTATACGTATGTCCCGCAACCCCGGCAGGGCCCTCTATAGGGGGGCCCCGTCACTATGCTGACGCTCCTTGAGGCGCGCGTGGGACACAACGCGCCGTCGACCCGGGCATGGTCCTTGGTCGGGCAGCGAGTTGCCCTTTAGTCGCCGCCCGCATGCCCGCGCCTACGGTGGCCGGAGATCGTCCCGCGACATCCGTCGCCGTGGGCGTCTACCACTGCATCTCGGGCGGAGGGAGGACGGTATCCTCTCCTGCAAGCGGCCCGCCTCCTCCTTCGCGAGCATGACTGCTTCGCAGAAGGAGGCGACCGCCTCCCACTCCGTCTCGCCCCGCAGCATGGCCGCAACCAATGCCGGGCGCGAGAGGTCTCCGCCTATCGCCGCGGTGAGGACACGGCGGTGCTCCGCCCAAGCTGGGCATTCCTGCACCGTATGCTCCACCGTGTCCTCCGGGCGATCCTCGCAGTGGTGACACCCGGGCGTTTCCTCCTTTTTTATCATGCACAGGTACCTCCCGAAGCTGCCATGTCCGGTGAGGACCTGTGTCATGCGGTAGGTGAGGACGCCGTGGGACCTATCCAGCCACTCCTCAAAGAGGGGTCTTACAGCCGCGACTGCGGCTAGCCCGTACCTCGGTTGCGATAGTCGTTCTCTCCAGACTGCCCTGAGATCGCACCGGAGCTCTTCCCGCCTCGTCTCGACTTCTCGAGGCATCAGGGATACGCCCCGACTCCGCGCCTCCACGCGCCACTCGTAGACGCGCAGGAGGGCAGTTTTTGTAAGCCCCTTGCTACTGGCGACGCAAGTCTCCGATACCTTACGACTTTGGTATCCAAGTCAATATTGCAATACAAATCAATAGAGGTTCGTACATAGGCACGCGTCAATGGATACCAAAGTCGTAAGGTATCGGAGACTTGCGTCGCCTTATGTACGAAGGGGCTTTAAGATACTTCCATAATTCTTGCATTCCTCAATTTCTGAAGTATCTATTGACGTGTGAACCTAAAATTGTGCAGATTTTGAGTCAAAAATATGAGCCTGCCATTAAAGAAAACTATTTTTCCAGGTCGGTGGCCGTAGCGTCGTCTGCAAAGACGTAGAACAACACGTGGCCATCTTAGAAGAAGACGCGAAGTTCTTCAAGTTGCTGGAACTCCTGGGGCTGTACAGCCAGCTGGGCAGTATCATAGTGTTCGTGGACAAGCAGGAGAACGCCGACAGTCTGC
The DNA here is from genome assembly GCA_036375495.1 of Agrotis segetum. NCBI lineage: Eukaryota > Metazoa > Arthropoda > Insecta > Lepidoptera > Noctuidae > Agrotis > Agrotis segetum. Next base: position 2,835,846 of record JAQSVV010000327.1, on the reverse strand, counting down.
TCAAAGACCTCATGAAAGCTTCTTACTCATGCATGAGCTTGCATGGAGGTGAGATTTCGAATTTTTTTTTCTTTCTCTTGTTGTTCAGTGTTAAATTGATTGTAGACTCAATACGTAAGTTCTCATAGTAGTGCAATATGGCGGGAATAATATCTGATATAGAAACGTTAAATTACGAAATGTTGTCAAAGGTGAAAGGTAGTCAATATATTAAAAAGAATAAGCCTGCCTTTTGGCATCACATTACGATTATAAACGATTTAAAATTAACTTTACAAAAAATATTAATTTTTAACTTCAGAATATCAGATCATTTATGATATTTACCAACAAGTGGATAAAAAAACACTACAAGCTCTTATATTTTCTTTTGCAGGTTGCCTCTTGTCTTCGTGATTTTATTAATTTTTAAGCATCATGAGAAAAGGAACACTTTACATTATTCAAATATCCTGTTTTCTCCTAGCTAAAAAATAATGACATTTCAATTCTTAGTCACAATTCTTTCACAGTACAATTTTTCGGGTAAAAAAAAAGTCAAATTTTGATGATGATTATTTGAGCTTTTGATTATAAAAATCTACTAACGTACTATTTTCATTTCAGCGACCAAAGCGGATGTGGGGAGACCTCGATTATAAAAAATATACATAAACTGTTGTCAATTATAAGCTTACTGCTGTTTTTTAAATTGCGTATTATCTGAATATTTATTACAGAAAATCAGAAATCTTTATTTGTAAACATAGGTCAAGTTACACTTAGTGTGAGGTGTTAAAAATGGGTAGATCCTTCATGTTTTGCCAAAGACGTACAAATATAATTGTTTAGGTTACGTTAAGTTTTTTTAACTTTTTGAAAAACGGGGGTTTTGATTATGGTAATTAATAGAACTTTTAGTCATAGAATTTATAATGTTTGGTTTAAAAGTAGCTTCTATTCTACATATTCAAGGTTAGGTTCAAAAATACAACTGTGGGATTTATATGGAATACTTCAAAATAATAATTAAAATAATCTCTTGCAGTATGCTTATAGTTGCGACACAAATCCATCTTGTCTAGTGACGAATATATTAATGGTGGCCTGTTACAGGGATTGATCAATTCGACAGGGACTCCACTATCGTTGACTTCAAGTCGGGCAAGGTGAAGCTGTTGGTGGCGACCAGCGTGGCGGCGCGAGGACTGGACGTCAAGCAACTGGTGCTGGTCGTCAACTACGACTGTCCTAATCATTACGAGGACTATGTTCATAGGTAAGTAGCGAGAATTCTGGACCAGAAGTCTGGCTCAGAGCCAGTAACATACGATACGTAGAACTAGGAACCATACTTATGGGTTTTTTAAACGTGGCTAGATTTATAAAGGAAAACCTGGTTTTTTCATTATGTTTAACACTCTTAGAAAAAATGTAAAGGGTTCTTAATCCTAAGAAGTCATTAAGAATTTTTCTCGGTGCTTTTACGAACATTTGAACTACTCACATGCACAAAGATTCGGAACATGTAGAAAATGTGTAATTTTATTTCCTACGGGTTTAGACTTTAATTGAGAACCTATACCTTGGATTTTTCGAAACGTTCATTCAAAGTTGAAAATAAAGAACCTCAAAAACAATTTGGTGTAATCTTTTAAAAGTTATGCGCGGTACAAACAGACTTTATACTTCATTTTATTGACTTCATTTTATACTATGATCTAAAGATAGGTCTTAAATGATCAATTTCCGTTCAGATGCGGTCGCACAGGCCGCGCGGGCAACAAGGGCTACGCGTGGACGTTCCTGACCCCGGAGCAGGGTCGGTACGCGGGTGACGTCACGCGCGCCTTCGAGCTGGCAGGAGCCGCGCCTCCTCCCGAGCTGCGCGCGCTGTGGGACCGGTACAAGGACGCGCAGGAGAAGGAGGGGAAGAAGGTGCACACGGGAGGAGGGTTCAGTGGGAAAGGTACGTGTATTGCTAAGGTCTGGTCGAAACATTGTCGTTTTTAGCGATAAGTTGGGGACTTCACAGTAACAAGAAGAGAACGCGGTGGGACGTAGATATTTTTGTTGTACAGCCAGCACATCAAGCTACCACAATCTGTCAAATTACTTTTATAAATTTTCAAGTTTATCACACCAGCAAAAGATTAATGTTTGATTAGTAGAATGTGACAGATTTGGGTAGGTTGACCTGCTGGCGTCTGTACGTAATAGTTGCAATTTCATCGATGAACACAACGCAATTAAGGGGATAGGTCAGTAAAAATACGGTTTTTATTTTTTACTTTTCTTCGTACATATCTGGACTACAGATCTTACAACTTGGAATATAGTTATTGACTATATGATATAAATTCTCACAAAGTTGAAAACACGATTCAATTAAATTTTCTCGATACAAAAAAAATGCAAAGTTCGGTCTATCTAATTTATTTTTTGGACTTTATGGAATAACTAATATGATTTATTGAAAGGATGTTGTTTTAAATTGTATAAAATACTAGTGTCTAAATTCTGTAAAGACATTTTTTCAATTAATAACAATTTTAATTCATAAAAAGACGCCGATATGTTTGGGCACATACGCCGTTTTATTCTGAGCACACATCCACTATCGTCCTCTCATCTTTTGCCTTTTAAAAGTAGTGTCATCACTTTCGTTCCTTGACGAATCAGTCAGCCAGCGTGGCTCTTACAGGCTAGACCTGCGACACTTTTTTTCAGATCGCGGCTGTCAGATTTTCGTAATAATAAAATTGGAACGGATAAAAAGATCGAGAAAATAAAGACGAATGATACGTAGGCTTATAGATTATTCAAAACTATGTTCCGCTGTGTTCAATGGGACGTGATTAAACGGACATGACTGTAAATAAGTCACGTAAACTTTCTATTTTAAATAACACATTATTTTGATGAATAAATAAAGAATAAAATAAACCAAACTTACTGAAAATCAACGCAGGAAATTCCTGACGACCCCTACTGAGCAAACGAGGGAAATGTTATAATACGTATGATTCTATAAATTTTATTACAAATTGTTCCTATCAATATAATAAATTACTCACAGTGATATTATATCAATTTCTTCTCTCTTATTTCTTCTATTGTTGTCGGATGGTTCCTCTGTGTCCATCCTCCTCCCATCTAATCTTTATGCATCTAAATACCATTTCACATGAACTAATGATAAATCCACTGATTTACAATCAACATTTTGAGATAATATTATGTAACTGAAAACAACTTCTAGTCGTATCAAATTGCGATATAGGATAAGAAGCACTTCACTTTTATTATTATTTATTTAGTTTCGTCACAGATTTATAACAATTTCTAAGAAACAGGATTAAAATAAATTAAATGAAAACTGCTGTTGTCATTTTGAATACTTCAAAATTACTTGTCAACTACAAATAAGGCATAGCACCCACCACCCCGTTAAATATCGCCTATGATGAAAAATCGGTGGTCATTGCTGTCACACCGCGTGTTCGGTACAAGTTGCTTCTCGCTCTATTTATTGCTTTGGAGTAAAAAAAGATCAGTACTGGGTTCATGCTTTTGGAGTCGATAGATAATATCTCTAAGGGTTTCATTTATCCGGGCACGCCGCAATTGCGGCGGTAAGACCTCTCTTTGAGGAGTGGCTGGAGAGAAGTCATGGCGTCCTGACCTCCGCTCACCGCTTGACGCAGGTACTCATCGGACACGGAAGTTTCGGGAGGTACCTGTGTCTGATGCGAAAGGAGGAAACGCCTGGGTGTCACCACTGCGAAGATCGCCCGGAGGGCACGGTGGAGCATACGGTGCAAGACTGTCCAGCTTGGGCAGAGCACCGACGTGTCCTCACGGTTGCGATAGGCGGAGACCTCTCGCGCACAGAAGAAGGAAGCAGGCCTCCTTCTGCGAAGCAGTAATGCTCGCGAAGGAGGAGGCGGGCCGCGAGCGAGAGAGGACAGTGTCCTCCCTCCGCCCCACCCGCGGTGGTGAAGCCCACGGCGACGGACGTCGCTAGACGATCTCCGGCCACCGTAGGCGCGGGTATGCGGGCAGCGAGTAAAGGGCAACTCGCTGCCCGACCATGGACCATGCCCCGGTCGACGGCGCGTTGTGTCCCACGCGCGCCTCAAAGAACGTCAGCATAATGACGGGGCCCCCCTCTCAGAGGGCCAAATCCTGCCGGGGTCGCGGGATTATTTCCTTACCGTGACCCCGGAACAGAAAGGGCTATTGAAGGACAGCGTCGATTTATCAGAAAAGTGATTATTACAACATTGTCCCAAAAAAATACTGTAGATAAGATAGTATAGAATGAAGATTTAATTATAAAGAGGTGACATCAAATTGTTCTAGTGTTTGTCATTACATCAAAATGCATCAAAAATTAGTACCAACACCAGATGATGGAGGACAGGGTGTCAAGCACCCTTAGCTTTCCACTCTCGAACATATAAAGATATCACGCAACCAGCTTTGTGACCGCACGTTAATAAAAGGAGCGTGTGTTTGGGGCTTTTTTTAGAGTGCTAAAATAATCGAATGAGTTCTCCTACCCACGGCACGGCCGGAGGGATTGTCAGACTCGGAATACTTACTAAAATCTACGATGTCTTTCAATAGCCCTTTACGTTCTGGGGTCATGGTATTCGCTAGCCCGCGACCCAGGTAGGCCCTCTAAAAGAGAGCCCCGTCATTGCCATTGTGCTGACACTCTTTCAGGCGCGTGTGGAACACAAAACACATGCCCTTGCCCGTGCGCGCGTTTGTTTGGGGCTTAACGATAATGGGTATTGTCACTTTCGTAAGGTATGCCAATTATCATTCATTTTCTACCAAAATAGTAGTTTTGTTCGTAATCTCGGGACATCAAAATGTTATAAAATAAATTTAAGACTGTGAATGATAAAAATATTCACAAAATATTAATCCACATCAATAAAGATTTCTATCATTTTGTTTTAGTAAATATTTCGATATCCTTATATCAAAATATTTCTTCTAGAGTAATACATGTATTTTGCGTAAGGGGAACACTTTATGAAATGTCGAAGTTGACGAAATGAAATTCATAAAACTTTGGATTGCGTTAATTTTGCGATACTAACGCCTCCTGGTGGCGGCGCGTGGCAACTTTTCCGACTCATCAAACGATGCTTTCGCTTGACCATACGCCGTTAACACTTATATATCGTCATTTTGAAACGTGTACTGTATTAAAACTGTCGGTTCTTCAACGAATCTCTGCCGTTGATTATATATTTATTATATACTATTATAATTTGGAAAATTAACAAGATACAAGAATAAAATAAAGAAAATATGAGTCATCATTTATCATCATTTTAGCTACGTGGCCTTTATTTTTTAAGGTAACTCACATACACAAACACCCAGACCGGAAACTACTGCTCGTAGATTATACAAATATCTTTTACGTTCGGAGATCAAATCAGCGACATGCTGTATAGCAGTCGATCGCTTAGCCACTCCACCAACTGTGCCTTTATAGAAAGCAGTGGTGGCCCAGTGGCATCGGTCCCGACTTACGAATTGCAGGTCGTGGGTTCGAACCCCGCTAGGCGCATTACTTTTTGTAATTTATTTCATCACCACTGCTCTCAAAACGGTGAAGGAAAACATCGTGAGGAAACCGGCATGTCCTAGAACCAAAAATTCGAAGACATGTGACATCTACCAACCCGCACTGGGCCCGCGTGGTTGATTATAGCCCTCTCCCTTTCACAGAGAGGAGGTCTGTGTCCCAGCAGTGGGAACATAATAGACGATGATGATGACGTCATTTTAAAATCCTGAATGTTGCACCAAATTGACATGCTGTAAATAATCCACAGGTTTCAAATTTGACGAATCGGAAGCCCAAGCAGCGACTGAGAAGAAGAAATATCAGAAGGCTGCTCTCGGTCTTCAAGATTCAGATGATGAGGATGTGGAGGGCGACCTTGACCAGCAGATAGAGGTCATGCTCGCTGCCAAGAAGATTGTTAAGGAGATCAAGGTAAGATGGTGTTACTATAACTTTTGTTTTAAGGCGCTCCCTCACCACGAGTACAGTACCTGGCATATAAATTGGCAAGATTAAGGTGCTCCCACATCTATCGACGCGGAATCGACTTTTTCCGTCGCCCTTTTTTTTTCTGTCGCTTAGAACTGCCATTTGCTAGACCGAGACAGAAAGCATAATGTGGTAGCACGCGGCGGAATCCTCGAGGCGGCCGCGTGCTATCGCATTGTCTCGGTCTAGCAAATGGCAGTTCTAAGCGCCAGAAAGAGAAAGGGCGACGGAATAAGCCGATTCCGCGTCGATAGATGTGGGAGCACCCTTATGGTGTAGTGGGGGTAAGCTTGCGCATCACATTTAGCGGCACACGAGTGTAAGCGAGAGCGCGTATACTGGGTGCGAGGGGCACACACGAGTGACGCACCAATCGCGTGCTCGGATCGGCACTACCTCATATCCCGCGACCCGCATGACCACCAAAGACAAAATGACTTCTGCGCATCTAACGACTCTTGCCAACTTGTGTGCCGGCCACTGTACCTGCAATGTAACATAAAATTGCGCAATTTGGTGCTCTATTGTCGAATGTTCGAATCTGTAACGTTACATTACAATCGCTCGCGGTGAGGGAGCGCCCTTATGTGTTAAAGTCGTCAAATCAGTCCCTCCCGACTGTCATACTTATACTGATTAAAATCTATGGTGTTCCTTCAATAGCCCTTTACGTTCAAGAGCCACAGCAGTAACCTGTTAAGACAGTCCCGGGACTCTGGATATTACCATCTCTGCCATTATTATTGCTTATCTGAAAGTTGTCGCCTGCATGCGACAAAATTAAATATAATATTTCATTTTACAATTTTTATCTCAATTCTTGTATGATATCAATTGCCAAAGTAGTGTTTTTAGACCCTCTGTTTCCGATTTTTGAGAACAGTCATATTCAGTTATTTTTTTGAAATGTTATAGTACTTTTTTTAAAGCTCTTATATCTCACTGAAAAGTCAATTTCGCTGACATAAAAAATAAGTAGCCATGAAATGTTATTGTTCTAGACAAATTAATAAATTGTTCATTACTCAGATACGAAATAAAAATTTAAATAAAATGTAATGGCGCACTATCGATAATATAAAAATAGCTTATTGCAAATTCTGCACCAGATAACACTTAATATAACTGACAATAATAAAATAATGATAACTACAAAACCTTGAGATCATCATTGAAAAACATTTTATTATTTAATCTTTTATTCTTTATACATTGTTAATTCTTACTATCAAGCTATAGTTGGTGCCAGTTAAGATGGCAATAGCGGTCATTGACCTTTACCTAATAAGTTCTCGTATAATGACATAAGATCAGAATTAGCATTTTTCTGTGATATGATACTGTTTACTTGTGAGTCTTAAATATAAAAATAATATAAAATCTGAGGTGTAGGTGAAATGTTTTAACCATTTTAATATCTTATGAATACTTAGATACTTATATCCTTACAACAAATATACTTACTAATTTATTCGGTATTTTATAAAAATGCGAATTCTGAGCTTATGACATTATTATACGAGGACTTTTTAGGTAAAGGTTAATGACCGCTATTGCCATCTTAACTGGCTCCAACTATAGTCAGGTTCTCACGATTCTTTCTTTCTTTAAATGCATGCGAATGTTGTTGCATATGCGCATTTATGCTGGGGTCAGTGGCAACACTTAGACTCCTACAGCTTGGCAAATTAGAGTAGAAAACCGGAAGTCGCCACTGTGCTCTCGCTACCAGCACTTTGAATGATTATATTGTGTGTAAACATTATTCGTAAAAGGCGTTTCTCTTTTAATATTGAGTAATTGAGGCTTTTTCGGAATCTCAATCGATAAATCAGGTGCAATGAACTCTTACCCGAGATGTTAGCCGAGTGCGTGATGTAAAAATTAAACAAATACGTGAATTTAAAATAAATAAACATGTCGAATTGAGAACCTCCTCCTTTTTTTTCGTCGGTTAAAAATGGAAAATACCCGTTACTCAATATATGTATAAGAGGGGTACAATTATACATTTTGCCAATAAATGTTTTTCAAAAAAAAGTAACTGTTTTTAAAACAACCAAATGCCTACCAAATAACTTTTCTATCGGAAGTCGGTGGCTTTGTTTTTTATTTGATTGACTTTTTTGCCAGCGACTTCCGATAGAAAAGTTATTTGGTAACTACTGAATTATACCCCGGCCGGATCCACTAGATGTTTGTAGAAAATGGTCGAAACACCTAGATCAGATTAGAATTTTAGAAACTTCCAGAGAAATCTTCAGTGAAATAGTCGAGAACCTTGTGGAACCTTCGAGATGTCTGTAGATTGGTCTCGCAACATTACGATCGCCGTAACATTCTTGTTTCCTTTCTAGCCTGGAGTGACAGCGGGCGGCACTCCAGCCGCAGCCGCCGGCGCGGACGGCAAGCTGGAGCTGGCGCGGCGCCTGGCGTCCCGCATCAACCTGGCCAAGGGGCTGGGCGCGGAGCACAAGGGGGCCACGCAGCAGGCCGCGGAGGCCATCCTCAAGGGGGCGCCCGCGGCACACACGCTCATTACGGTGAATTTTGTAGGAAACATTTTTTATTACTACTATTATGAATGCCAAGCTGCAGCTGGCGCGGGCCTGGCGTCCCGCATCAACCTGGCCAAGGGGCTGGGCGCGGAGCACAAGGGGGCCACGCAGCAGGCCGCGGAGGCCATCCTCAAGGGGGCGCCCGCGGCACACACGCTCATTACGGTGAATTTTGTAGGAAACATTTTTTATTACTACTATTATGAATGCCAAGCTGGCCAAGGGGCTGGGCGCGGAGCACAAGGGGGCCACGCAGCAGGCCGCGGAGGCCATCCTCAAGGGGGCGCCCGCGGCACACACGCTCATTACGGTGAATTTTGTAGGAAACATTTTTTATTACTACTATTATGAATGCCAAGCTGCAGCTGGCGCGGGCCTGGCGTCCCGCATCAACCTGGCCAAGGGGCTGGGCGCGGAGCACAAGGGGGCCACGCAGCAGGCCGCGGAGGCCATCCTCAAGGGGGCGCCCGCGGCACACACGCTCATTACGGTGAATTTTGTAGGAAACATTTTTTATTACTACTATTATGAATGCCAAGCTGGCCAAGGGGCTGGGCGCGGAGCACAAGGGGGCCACGCAGCAGGCCGCGGAGGCCATCCTCAAGGGGGCGCCCGCGGCACACACGCTCATTACGGTGAATTTTGTAGGAAACATTTTTTATTACTACTATTATGAATGCCAAGCTGCAGCTGGCGCGGGCCTGGCGTCCCGCATCAACCTGGCCAAGGGGCTGGGCGCGGAGCACAAGGGGGCCACGCAGCAGGCCGCGGAGGCCATCCTCAAGGGGGCGCCCGCGGCACACACGCTCATTACGGTGAATTTTGTAGGAAACATTTTTTATTACTACTATTATGAATGCCAAGCTGCAGCTGGCGCGGGCCTGGCGTCCCGCATCAACCTGGCCAAGGGGCTGGGCGCGGAGCACAAGGGGGCCACGCAGCAGGCCGCGGAGGCCATCCTCAAGGGGGCGCCCGCGGCACACACGCTCATTACGGTGAATTTTGTAGGAAACATTTTTTATTACTACTATTATGAATGCCAAGCTGGCCAAGGGGCTGGGCGCGGAGCACAAGGGGGCCACGCAGCAGGCCGCGGAGGCCATCCTCAAGGGGGCGCCCGCGGCACACACGCTCATTACGGTGAATTTTGTAGGAAACATTTTTTATTACTACTATTATGAATGCCAAGCTGGCCAAGGGGCTGGGCGCGGAGCACAAGGGGGCCACGCAGCAGGCCGCGGAGGCCATCCTCAAGGGGGCGCCCGCGGCACACACGCTCATTACGGTGAATTTTGTAGGAAACATTTTTTATTACTACTATTATGAATGCCAAGCTGGCCAAGGGGCTGGGCGCGGAGCACAAGGGGGCCACGCAGCAGGCCGCGGAGGCCATCCTCAAGGGGGCGCCCGCGGCACACACGCTCATTACGGTGAATTTTGTAGGAAACATTTTTTATTACTACTATTATGAATGCCAAGCTGGCCAAGGGGCTGGGCGCGGAGCACAAGGGGGCCACGCAGCAGGCCGCGGAGGCCATCCTCAAGGGGGCGCCCGCGGCACACACGCTCATTACGGTGAATTTTGTAGGAAACATTTTTTATTACTACTATTATGAATGCCAAGCTGGCCAAGGGGCTGGGCGCGGAGCACAAGGGGGCCACGCAGCAGGCCGCGGAGGCCATCCTCAAGGGGGCGCCCGCGGCACACACGCTCATTACGGTGAATTTTGTAGGAAACATTTTTTATTACTACTATTATGAATGCCAAGCTGGCCAAGGGGCTGGGCGCGGAGCACAAGGGGGCCACGCAGCAGGCCGCGGAGGCCATCCTCAAGGGGGCGCCCGCGGCACACACGCTCATTACGGTGAATTTTGTAGGAAACATTTTTTATTACTACTATTATGAATGCCAAGCTGCAGCTGGCACGGCGCCTGGCAACCTGGCCAAGCTTTTGGAGCTTCAAAAACACTCCAATCGGGCTTAGCCAACAATTATGCTGTTGAAATTATAAACTTGTGAGTATAAGTTACGATGATAGACAGTTAAACTCATTCTCCGGGACTTGGTCGAGCATCTCTCTCAACGTTTTCTGGTAATCGCCATTGTTACTAATTCTGACTTTCAGGAGTTGCAGTGGTTCAGGTAAGTAAGGTAGGTAGGTCCAAACAAAATTACGTTCACGCAACCTCTTCGTAACAATCTATACACGTCTTGTCATGGTGACAAGAGAATGGAGAAAACAGATGAAAGAAGTAAAAAAAAGGTACTTGTAACTGCGTTTGCGTCACATTATTCTTTCATGTAATCACCCTTGTTCAGCAAGTTCCGTTCAAAGAGACTCATGACGCATTGTTTTTGACGCGAGTCGAATTACCTGTGGTCGGGAATGTAAGCTATCCGAATTATGGTAACTAAATTGCTGGCACAATTGTGGGAAATTCTTAATAGATCTTGGACTTTTTGGATTACGCTTGCTTAGTGTTGCTGAAATTATTAAAACTAATAATTATAATCAATTACCCACAATTGTGCGGATTAGGGCCTACGCAGACCGGGACGGATTTTATCGCACGGCGTTATTAGATATGCCACTGGCTCCCGTGGCGGGATGCCGTGGCATACTGCGGTAGGTAACGGCATGCCGCGGACTCCGGCACTCTCGGCTCTCGGCGTTTAGTGATATACTGTGGGGTGCGGCGGCGGGGGTAGAAAAGGGAGGCCGTGGCAAAGTGCTGGACTGCCGCGGCGGTATCTAAGCGGCCAGTGTGCACTGACTCACGGCAAAATCTCTTGCCATGCCGTCCCGGTCTGCGTAGGCCTTTAGTTCACTGAGTAATGACATTTTTATGAACATGTCTTTTATATCCTTGGTTTAATTCATATCAGTTATGCTTAAAGTTACAAATTATAGTGTCTTTTTAACCATTTACAGAGATTTTTAGATGTTTAAACGTGTCCCAACTTAGGTTTAAAATTTCCTTAAAAATTTAGTTTAATTATAAATTAAAACTCCTTTCGTTAAAAGATCTGCCAATTAAATGAAGATGTAAAATGCGCTTAAAATGATTATAAAATGTATTATTTTATAATTCCTATTCATTTGATACGCTTGTCTATAGTCCCTTACACGTTTTTTTCGTATAAAGCGCGATTAAGCAAAACCAAACTCACAAAACTGTTACATCCGTTGCGCTTCACATTTCTCTTCTTCACCAGGCTAAAACAGTAGCAGAACAGCTAGCGGCGAAGCTGAACACCCGCCTCAACTACCAGCCGCGGGACGAGAGCGCGTCGGAACCTGCTGAGGAGGTGTTCCGCAAGTACGAGACTGAGCTGGAGATCAATGACTTCCCGCAGCAGGCTCGCTGGAGGGTCACTAGCAAGGTACAGGACACGAATATATCTTAATTCCCTTTATTTATTTATTTTTGTATTAAAGATACGTTGTCGCACACTCAGAAAATCTCCTGAGTCGTGGGTGCGTTTACAAACATAGAAACCCACATTCTGATTTTGTCCGTGCATTTTCTTTGAAAATATCAAAACAAAAGCTAATATATTTGAGTCAAGTTTTTTACTGAGATAGATTAGGTATTGTTGAGAAATATGAACAAAAAAAAAGCTCTTCGATTAGAGTCCGACTCGTGACTGAAATAGTATAGGCTTTGAAAATACGCGACCCGGAACAACTAGTTGTAGATCGCACAAATATAATGTTCTTTGCGGGGATCGAACTCACAACAGGCTACGCAGCATTCTATCGCTTTCTGCGCCAAACGTGCTACTGCACGTGCGACCGGCACGTTTGCCTCTTTCAGGCTGCGCCACAACACGCTGTCCTCTGCCTTCTGCTTCCTGCAGGCATCAATTAAAACTTGTAAATATTTGACAGCTATTAGCGACGTTACCAACTTTCTGGGTATGCGCCTTTACGTTCGTTAGGTCATTTAACTGGAGGACGTCCAACACTACATTTGCCGATACGCAAGGACTCGTCTGCTCCACCGGCCATCGGTCCTTTGACAAACATGGCCACCCCACTGCCACTTCGCCTTCCTTTGCTCTACGAGCTATGTCGGTTACCTACTTCTATTATTTTTCGGATAAATTCATTCCCGATTATATCTTTCAAAGAAACTCCAAGCATTGCCCAAGCTGCTTGGGAATACTTAGAGATTTTTAAATGAAATAAGCAGTGGAGTCTGCTGTACGACTTAAGACCTTTTGACGTGGCGCTAGTGTCGAAGATTATGTATCACTACTTTTCCTTAGGATTTTTGTCGTCGCGCGAATCTTGTTTTGTGCTCTTGAATATGTTTATTTATTTCCTGTGTATTCGAAGGTTTGAACAAAATGAGGTTCAAAGTCCTATTCCTAGTGTTAAACATTTTTAATTTTCCCTATCAAGAATTTCTCAAAAACAGTCACTTCTAAACAAGTCTAAATTTGATGGACAACTAGTCCAAACTAGTCCACAAAAAATTGAACAATGCTTATGTGTCATTGCGATTGCGAAATAAATTAAACCATAAATGCAATACCAATTTATTTATTGTAATATTCGTTAAAATGAGACCATAATACCTAATTCTCGTTAAATCACATGTAATAATTTAACAAATTGAGACACCTAACGTAATGATGCAATATTTGACGTTAATTTCTGAAGATAACGTTAACCTACGGAACTATTGTGATAATTAACTGTTTAAAGATTTAATTAGTCGCCTACGTCATATGATAATGATGACGCGTTGTACTGTAGACTGTACGTCAGGGGTAACAAATCACCCGTTGTCGCCGTTTATAAAGGTTACCGTGTTGCTAAAATGTAAAACGGTTATTGAAGGAACACCGTGAATTTTAGGCAGTAGATCAGTCCCTGGTAGACTGACAGTTTCTTTGCTCCATTTGAGGAGGATTTTTGATGATTTTACTACATAAAAAAGGAGTTCAAAATCTACACTAGTCGTTGTTTTAAAAGGCAATCAACGCCTTGTAATGCAAATCGCAGAAACAGATGGCACCAGCGGTGGTAGGTTTTACCAAGGTCGACTGACTTGAGATCACCATTCTGTCGTGGTCATTAGAAGGAACAACTATTGCGCATTTTACGTGCGCAAAAGTTGTTCCTTCTAAGTGACTTTGCTACATCTTTGGTCTCGTCTTTGCTTCTAGGCTAGATTCAAGCCCAAGAGGTTTATAGCAAATAATAGAAAAAGCACTAATGCCATATATGAGTCTCTAGGTTTCATTCTTAGTTAGAAAATATCTCAGTAATAGCCAGTTTGATGGATAGTCTTGTTTCATACTAGTTTCTATGTTTGTAAACACACCCACGACAGAAAAAAATCCTAGCAATATTAACAAAAAAATCGGTTGTCTGTAAAGTCGGATTACTGACAATAGTTGAACGTGACAACGCAACGTCATAAGAAAATACTGCACTTACGTTGCTATAAACAAACAATTGACACGCCGTTGCTATGGAACGCTACAGAGCAAAGTAACGCCGATCTTTTCCGTGCGTGCAGCCGGTCATCGAATTATAAGACGTTATCACGGCAAAAACCCTTCGGAGATTAAAGCGTGCGTGATTTTATGTTGATTGTTTTTGAAACTGCTGCGTAATAATGATATTCTTGAGGCGTAACCAAATCGGATGTTGTTGTAAATTCAAGGCAATTATTACATTTATGGACTTAATAAAAACATAATCTATCGGATTTAATCGGCCCCCTCATGCATCCGAAAGAAATCACCAACCGACCACGCGCCACTCCATTGCGTCATCTACACGTTATGAAAACAAAAGATAGAGAATTATATTATTACTTGTATTTTTTTCTAGATAAGACTAAAAAGGCGACCTATAACCCTCCTTGGACAGTTTTTTATTGAGAGTAAATAACCTCGTTTTTTTAATTTGTTTATTTACTTAGGGGTCGTATTGACCTTTATGTCGATAACCTCAAGGTACAGACATGTTTATTGCACATTGTATGTACTGCACTCAGTGCAATTTCTCTTTCCGCTGTGATTAGACGTCAAGATGTTGCTCAAATTAGCTATAATTGGTGCTTTTATTTTTATGTGTGTAAAGTTGCTTAGGCGACAGAGGGCGTACCACGGGACATGTTTCCACTGCCATTAATTAGTACAGGTCGAGGTAATAAGTCCCTTTTGTACTACAATTTCGATAGTGATCCCCGGGTCACTGGTTATAGTTGCCCTACGAATTATAATGCGTAGTTTGTCAACGGATTTGACTGGATTTGTTTTTTCTTACTCCAAGATAAAATTATTTCATCATTCTCTCGTTCATCTGATATCTTGTTGAGTTCATTCTATACAATTATTAACTATTTCTTTGTTCAACAGGAGGCGCTAGCGTTGATCAGCGAGTACTCAGAGGCTGGTATCACAGTGCGAGGCACATACGTCCCGCCGGGCAAGACTCCGCCCGAAGGCGAGCGCAAGTTATACCTCGCCATAGAAAGTTCTCAAGAACTAGCCGTCGCCAAAGCCAAGTCAGAAATAACACGTCTCATCAAAGAGGAGCTGCTGAAACTACAGACGTCTGCTCACCACATGATCAACAAGGCTAGATATAAAGTGTTATAAATGGGTGGAATATAACCAACGTAACTATGTTAATATTGTTTTATTTCTTCGCTGACCCCTGACTGGTAATGTCGCAATGTATGTGAGGGAGATTTATAAACAGTCGTAAATCTGAATACTATCTCCGTAATAACACATTGGCCTATAAAAGCTAAGAATTTTCCTGTTTTTGATAAGTCTATAGCATTTTTCCTACCGATTCACTCCGGGTTACGGTACCACGGGCTACCTTTACCCTGCAGTGAGCGCTGGCTGAGTGATATCACTAGCGGTTTTAGGCCTTACTTGAGTCACCTGACTGGCGGCCATCCCATCTGAGTCCTGTACCAAACAGTTTTAACGGTCCGTCGATGCGCAGGAGTTGCAGTTCCTTCTAGGGTAGTTTGCTCCTAGACCTCATCTTTGCAAGGCTACATTGAACTCAATCTAAAATAAAAACACGTAAACTCACGCCCGAAGAAAGGCAGAAACTACAACGCCATTCGACGCCTTTCTAAAGCACGTCGGTTACGAGTGCTACGGACCCCACCTTTTTGAAGAACCTCGCAAATAAGGGCAGTGTTGGTCTTCCTATGGCGTCTGCTCAAGGCGATGCGATGCCACATCATATCTGCCATTTGATAATGCCAGGGCCACACCAATGGGAAACATCGTTAATAAAATCATTTTTTAATAGTCGATAACTTTTATTTGAGGAATAAAAATGGCGGTTTGACAGCTCATCTATGGAAAATATGTCAAGCTGTTTTTCAAATTCCTCAGTTAAAAGTTATCTGACTATTGAAAAATCAGCCCTTATTGATGTTTATACAAACATTTAATGACCTATCGCGAAAAGCAACGGCTATATTTTACCGTTGGTATTACCCCTGCATAATACTATGTTTAGATTTTATTGTCGCATGATTACGATAGTAGACACTATTATCGTTTGCATATTCTTATCATTGAAAATGCTAAACAGAAGAACACACTTATTGTAATAACATTTGAACTATTTTCAATGTCTGGGTCTAGGCAAGAGTGATAAGGCCACAATAGGTTTAAAAGATAAAGTATTTGCAACGGATAAGACACAGCCGAGTGATAGTTGTCGAATGTGCTAGAATAAGCCATTCTTTAAATAGAATTAAGATTATGTAATGTCGATTATCTTTATGGATCGATAATATGTTGATAAAGTAAGTAGGGTAAGTCTAAGCAGCTGTTGTAGTTTAGTAATGTAAAAATTAACAAAATAATTTGGTCGTAATAAAGAAGTCATTTTAAGGGATTTTTGTAGGCTATTTTAAAACGTTCTAGCGTCAGCAAGTTTGTTACCAGCAAAGATTAAGCTTTTTTGCAAGCCGTGGACTAATAGATGTTCGGAACTTACTTCTTAGTTGCGCGAAAAACTATTCACACATGGAAAAATGCACCTTCGCCATTGACTGAAAGGTACAAGTTTCATCGAAAGTCACGTTAATGAAACACTGTAAACAAAGGGGTTAGTTCTGCCCTTTCTTGATCTCTGTTTTTTATTGGTACTGTTAAAAGAAAGTAGGTCTAGAACAGAGGTTTTCATAGCGAGAAGATACCTTTCGTGTAACAAGTTCTGCAATCAATTCACAAGTCATTCTTACCGTCAGATATTTAAGAATTTTCTTTTAAGATTCTTCAAAAGCCGCTCAAACTCTCTCGTGTCATGTGTGTGTATATCGGGAAATCACGTAGTCACGCAGCCACACTGCACTACACAGCACGTGGCCCGCCAATGGACCAGTGCTTGCCACAATTGTGTCATCCTCTTGATGATAAATTATAAATAACCGTGCGTACAGGCTCGGTCTCGTGCGCGGGCGCCGCCTATGCGATAGCGCGGGTTATCGACAGCGCGGGAAGATTCCACGGCAAACAACTGACGACAACACTACTAAGAATCTTACTCCACATCTCCAAGCGATTTACGACCTTATTGATAAACACAAATCAATGTAGAAAGTTTGATTAGCTCCCATTTTTTACTAGCTTACGTCCTTTGTCTGATAAGAATGATAAGTTAGGGTATATTTTGATACCAAGGTCAGGCACGATTCCAATTTGAATTCACGAAGATAAGTTAAAAAATAATGTGTTATCTACGTCGCTAGGCCACCTATTGATCTCCGATGGATGAATTAACAGAACCACGAGCTCATCAGATTTTTCTGGTTTTCGCGTGCTTTTGTGTTGCTAACTCATTATATAATGATAAAATAATAATGATTTAAGGTTTGCGGCGTAAAAGAAACGTGAGGACGTAAGTTGTAATCAATGTGCGTCAACTTTTCGTTGGTTTAGTAACAATAAGTAATTATTTTGGTGATAATGAAGAAGCGGGCCGTTATTGGTAATAATAGATATAATCTTGTATATATTTATGTAGGTACGCGGGAATCTATCGTATATAATGATAGAGTATTAGGTACTAGGTGCCTATGTCTTACTATGTCGCCAACATCTTTTTCATGTTTACAAATTCTAGAAACAGTCGGTGCAACAAAATTGCAAAACATTCATTTATTCCAGCCGTCATTATAATATTATTATTTATTGCGTGGTAATAACCCGTTTATATAATTGCGCAATTAAAAGAAATATTCTTCTTATTTGTTCTTTGCAATTGCTGTGATAAACAATAATGTACATTAATAGGTATTTAATAGGGCAAAGTAAATAAGTGCAACTTTAATCGTTGTGCAAAAGTTCATAAAACGTAGAACAAATAAATTACTTAATTAAACTGTTGTTTTTGTTAATAATTATACTTTATTGTGTTTATGGACATCAGGGACAACGAAAAAAAAGACTGTTTTAGTTATGTTTTCGTAAACAACGCAAAATTTTCCGACACAATTATCATGGTATTTGTAATTGTAATAATTGGCATGGCAACATACGTACCTCAACAAAGTTATGAAACTTTAAAGATTTGTAGCGTAATGAATTATATTAATTTATTGGTTATGAGTCGATGACGAACATTCTACACCTAAAGAAAGTGTCATTAAAATCTTCCAAAATCGGATCCGCTGCTTATTCTCTTCTACCAAACCAAGTTCTCCTTGCTCCAGGTCTATTAAAGTGCAGGTGGAATGCAGTGGCGTAGCGAGACTGAATCTAGAAGGGGGCAAAACACATATGTGAGGCCCTTTTCTTTCAGAACGAGAAATATGACGGACCTCATCTGCTCGCCCGAAGTCCCCTTGTGGTAAATCATTGATTTAAAATCAAATGTGATTGTCAGCGACATCAGCTTTGAGAGGCTTTTTTTGAGTCTTTCAGTCCCCAGTTACAAAATAATAACATGTACCCAGCTACCCAAGTTACCTTCAAAATGGGCCTCGCGTAAGCAGTGGCGGCGCTAGACCTAAACGCTATCGTTGCGACATCAGCATTGGGAGGCTCATTGTCAATATTTTTTCTTTTTTTCTCTGAACGCGAGGCTCATTCAGGTGCGAGGCTGGGGGATAGGGTCCGCTTAGCCCCCGCCTAGCTACGCCAAGCTGGTGGGATCATACAACAAGACAATAGCATGGCTTGTGTTGAGGTTGAATTTTAAAGGCTGTGGTAGTTCTGTTCTAATGTTTCAACTCTGCCCATGATGATGTAGCCTAGGTCTGCCTAGGTCTGGAGCGCGCTTGCCTCGAAGATACTAATTAAGTTTTTCAAATTAAATTATTCTTAGTAACTTATTGCTACCTGTAGTAAACTCTCAGATCCATTCTGTAATTAGCAGTAATTTGTTTAGGGCAATCTGCTAACTAAAATACGTAGAATCGTACATGTAATACTTATATAGTTAAAAAGATTTATATGCGAAGGTACGAAATTTTCTATTTTTAAACTGACTACTGACTAGGTATGTACCTATAGTATAGTCAATAGTCAGTTTAAAAAAATAGAAAATTTCTTATCGTGCTTTTGTAGCTTGCTACGAAAAGGCCGTAGCTGAAGTTTTCGAAGCGCTACGAAAATCGTAGCTGTGCTACGCAGCAGAAAATAAACTTTCTTTGAAATATGCGCTGGTATTACAGTATCTACCACGCGGTTACAAAGTGGAATTGTACAAAAAATACGAAAATTAACGTATTACAAGTTAACTATGACTCAGTGATCTAATTATGTAATTAAACACAATTGTTTCTATTATGTAAATCGCTGCACTTTGCATTTGATTACATGTTATCTACAGCAAAGAGACGGCTCACATTTTGACGCACGAATTCGCGGAATTATTAGTAAGTAAAGAAAAATAATTATATTTCGTGAGAACTTATCAAGAATGATAAATTTAAGTTTTAACCTAACACGTTGCTAGGTCACGTGGTCAAACACATTTTTTTTTGACTTAGCTACAGGTTTTACGTTTGACCATTATCTCGCCTGATCGTAAGCGAACATTTGGTCGACGGTGAAGCACTCTTGCCTCGAAGTTACTAACTCACTCTTCATTTGAAGACCCCAAGGTTAAAGCTATCAGGAAACCCAGACGCCGGAAGGGAATTCCACTCCTCCACATTATTGAAAATAGTAAGTACCTATTGGCTAAGTCTCGATGCTTTGCAACTTAAATTATTTAATTTTTATTAAAGCCGTTGGGCCATACGTTATACAGATGATCAAACAAAAAGTCAAGTTCTATTATGACCTGCCGAGTAAGGAATAAGACGTGTTCTGGAATAACTTACAAAACTTTTCTCTCCTGTGGGGTTCGGTAAGTGTTCCACGAGATTCTACTACCGGGCTATTCAAGGTATAAACTGTCTGCCTACCCAATTTCACACAAATTGCTCCAGCCCTTTATGAGTAATTGAGTAACTAACACCCAAACGTACAAACATTTACTAATAACTATTTATTGGAATGTTTTGTTAACGATCCTAAAACAGGGATTTTTTGCAACCATATTTAATTGAAGCAGGTAATAAGACCGATTCTTATCAAACATTTCTTATCATTTGCTATCAATAGGTAAAAACTTTTATTGAGTCAATATAGGATTATGGTGCGTGATATCGTATAGACAATAACATGGACAAGCCTCCAAACTCATGTTCTGATAACAATGGCGAATTTTTTGGGCGTGACAAAGGCGTGAGAAGAGATATCTGATAAGAGTCACGCAGAAATTGATAGTGTCTTGAAACTTTGTCCTAAAAACAGGCGTGTTACTAAAATTTGCCCGTCATTATGATGTATGTATATTTTTAGGTGACGATTGCACTTTTAACAGTGACACTTAAAAAAAAATAAGATACAACCGACTTCCAAGAAATTTGTGTTTTGTGCTTACGTAAACGATGCATAGATATGCGATAGCAGCAATCGCTGTTGATTTGTTGTAATTTATTGAAAATTCATCAGCATACCTATTTTTGTGAATATTAAATACCTAGGTCCTTTTCAGAATAAACCACTTTCGGGTGACTTGTCGATCGATGAAGGAAGGCGGAGCGAAGCGTAGCAGAGTTGTGCCGCGGATTCACCAATCACATGCACATTGGCTGACTAGACAGTATAAGGATTTCAAGTCACGTATTTGGTGAATCGCTGCACGGCTCTGCTTACGCTCACATAAGCCTGAACATTTGTAAAAAAGAAATCATTTTTTTTTCGAATTTTCTCTGCTCTTCGCTTAGAGTCGTGAACGGGCTGAATAGGAGTTGCACATAACGGAGCTTCAGACAGGAGAGGAAACGGTTCTTCTTATCATGAAGATCACGATCATTGGGGTGGTTTTTATATGGTAAAAATGCGATAAAATTCCAAGGCAAAAAAAAAGAAATCGCCTTTTTATTTTGCCTGGGATTATAATAATTTAGCTGTAAAAATTATTAAGAAAAGTTTTCAGACATTCTGCGAGTCTCAAATGTCGATAAAAAAGTAGTTTTACATGATAAAAACTTTATACGACCTCCAAAGTGGTGTTTAGAATTTATGTAAGAAGCTAATTCCATATCATAACGATAGGTAGATTGTACTAAAATAGATTATCTTATGAGTTTATGATACCTACTTATAATTTGCTGTTACTACACGCCTTATCACTTGATAATAATAGGTAGGTGATGATGATGATGATGTGATGCGAACTATTTCGGCCAAGGCGACTGTAGTTGTTCGTATGCTCGTCGCATGTGACTTATGTAACCAATCTTTTTTGTTAAGATCCTTGCACATTTCAGGAATAGGAGCATACACCATTGATAAAGGTGCCTAAGACCAATTAGAGTATTATAATTTCAGAGCTTAAAACGTCTGAAGTAATCAGAACAAATGCAATTGAGACCGTTTCTGTACTTCTGAAAACTTTAATGCATTTCAGGATGATCAGATTATTAGGATCGAAATGGTAACAAAGTAACTTATTTTTGCATTTAGATTAAATAACAGTTTAATTATAATTTTAATATTTACAATGCTCGAATTATGTAAATAGGTTTATGGGTCATCATTACATAACAAAACAAAATTCAAGATTCAAAGATTCAGAAACTACTTAGTTCTTCTTGATCCGAGTGCGGCGCGCATTGTTAGGATGTTCCTTTCTTTGGTACCTACCCTGATTGACGGCAGCTTGTGCTGTTTCCGATACTAATAATACCTAAGTTTTAGTGATAAGGGTAAGCTACATGAGATAGGTACCTATTAAGAGCGACTTTCACCAGTTTCACCTAAAGTTAAACATGTTTAAAAGTCGCCCTAACTGTAAGAAAATAAACATTTATTTAAAGTAAATTATGTTTTACAGAAACAACCATTTAAAATACTTACACAGTTTATTAAACAAATCTACACACAAAACAAATGGCGTTGTACTAGCAATAAAACAAAATACCTACACTATTTCGTTGTATCCATCTTTATCTTTCGTATTTTGTGACGTAAATCTTTTCCTGTACGAATAGGACATTCTTTGTGTAATTTGTTGCTAAAGATGGCGTCATATATATACGGGGCATTGTTCAATGTCCACGCCAATAAAATGGTCATATTTTCCTTAAATTCCTTTTATTATCGTCACCAATAAGAAGTATATAGTAACTTGAACATAATATAATGTAATATGAATGCTTATATGAATAGTCTACGTAGTTCGTGGTTTGCATAATTATTACAAGCGAGATGTGAAACACGTAAGCTTTTCAGCATTTGCATGGTGTTTGATAATAACGAGTATGATGACAATGTTTCCACTGCGAGCGGAACGGACACATTAATGACCCAGCGGGTGAAAAGAGTGTTCAAATGAGCTCGCTCTGGGAACGCAAAAATTATTTGTTGGTGGAAATACAAGTATGCAGTTTGCGACTGCGAGTTTAAAGGAGTCATTAATGTGTCCGTTCCGCTCGCGGTGGAAACCGGGCTTTAACTGTTTTCAGTAACTTCACTAATGTTAGTACGTGGTTTTTGTGGCTTAAGTGTGTACACAGCGGTGGCCCAGTGGAATGAGCAGTGGTGGCCTAGTGGTCTTGGCCCCGACAAACGAGTTGTAGGACGTGGGTCATTACTTGGTGTAATTTATTTCATCACCACTACTCTCAAAACGGTGAAGGAAAACATCGCGAGGAAACTGGCATGTCCTAGAACCAAAAATTCGAAGACATGTGACTCTACCAACCCGCACTGGGCCCCCGTGGTGGATTATGGCCCACTCCGCAAAGTTTCAGTATGATCTGTTCAGTGATTTAGGCGCGAAAAATTTACAAACCTGCAAACCTGTTATACAAAACACATCTCTGGTTTCCGGTAGAAATCGGGCTTAACTCATTGAAAGAAACGTTTTCAAATAAAATTGTCTTGTCTGTTTCAGAGCTGGGCTTGGTTTTTATTAAAAAAAGATTGGACGTCAAAATGCTTAACGGAACAAAGTTTGGTGAATTATCAGCCATAAACATAATACGTTGTTTTTCAAAGCGAGCCACGGAAATCATTAAATCCTCCACAAACTTATCTGTGTTGTCTACTGAGCTAATACCGATTGGCATCGATAAAATCATGTGCTGTTCGAATGAGACTTGCGCCCGCGCCGCTATGATTAATATCCTTATTTACGCCGCCTTATCTTAGGAATAAACTTTCCATTTGTTTATTACGTGTGCTCTTGTTTTAATGACGTACATCTAATTATAGACTGCTATCGGTATTTCGTCTTGTTCATGTTTTTTCTCGGCTACAGAAGGAATAACAGACTTTGTATTGTTTTTTATTCCCGGCTATGATTAAGCGAATATAATGGTAGCTGTTGATACTGAGTCGCGGATGTTTTCTTTTTGATGCTACAGTTCATAATTGTTCCAGTGGAAGCAAAGTGGCAGAGCAAGTCGTCAATACGTAGACCAAGCCTCGCCACCGCGTCATATAGCTGGTTTGATTCCCGCAAGGATGAAATAGGTTCGTGAAGATTATCCACTCAACAGAATAGGTAGGTTACTTTTTCCCACTTTTAATATAATTGTAAAACCTCCATCCAAGTGTTTACTCTTCAGTGCGTTAACGTGAAATTTGAGGGTTATATAAGAACCTTCATCCATGGGCGCTGAACCGTGCATTTGTGCACGCATAGGTTCACACAACCTTCTAAGAAAAACACCATGCAAATGAAGGAAGAAAAACTCTGGCTTCGTGGATATTGTCATGGTTTACCAGGTTGTAGCTTACGGGGATCAAGGTGACTGAAAATGGATGAAAGATGTCTGAAATCGACTTCAATAGTGTATTATAGGTAAGTCTTAACCATAAATGGACTTAAAAAACATTTATATGGGAATGCATTGGGCCCGTTAAACGCTAAACATAAATTGATAAAACATACATTCTGCTTCTATCATCCTAATATCAAAACCTGCTGTCAAAAACACCTCTCACCCGTACCTATAACAATACGTGTAGGTACTGAATGAAGTGCATGAGAGGACAGACATATTTTCGTGCAACTTGAGTGAATTCACAAGAGTTTTGTTGAATTTTGTTTCGTACATTTAATATTTACTTTCTTTTTTTTGTTTTTGTGCTGTTTGTTTTTTGTTTACAAATTATTTTGAAAGTTTAGTGTTTTAGTTATAGTATTAGTCGTAAGTTATGTTTAAAGTATATTGTGAGTGTTTGCAAACCACTATTAAATTGGGTATCTGCCTGTAAAGATAGTGTGTGTGTTTAATAAATAAATAAATAAAATGTAATTGAAAGAAGCAGTCAATCAACAACTGCATCGCTGTTTTACAAGTAAGTTGAAGCATGGAACTCGCCAGAATTATCTCCAAATAAGGTTTGTCACAGTTATTGAAGGCATGGAATTCTGATACTAAGTTAATCTTTCGGCAATCAGGCTTCCACCGAAAGCCACAACCGATCGGTCAGACTTATTATTAGCTATTACTGATAAATTAGTGATAACTTAGAAGACACAATCCACACTAGCTTTAGGAAAAACCTTTCATTCATAGATTTTGAGAAGAAACATTTGTCAAGAGAGTGATGCGACCCAATGGTCTAGGCTTCAACATCCATTTTGTAATTGGTGGGATTGAAACGGGCATTTCTACGGACACGGTGATTTTGGCTCAATTCCGTGGGCAATCACTCGATACTCGATTTCGGGAAAGGGACAGGTCAAAATCAGTGAAATTACACCCGGTTTTTCACTTCAGATTTTTTTTTAGAAAAATTATGAAGTAGTACAGAATTTCTGTTATGCTCTCCAGTTAGAATATAGATAGGGACGTTTGCTTAAAAATTTTGGGATGTGTAACTTCTAACCGTGTTTTTTTTAAAAGGACAAAAAAATGCCCTCTTCGTGGAAATGCCCAAATAAGACTTGTGACATCTATTCAATAAATGCACACTGCCTGTTGGCGTCGTGGGTCACAGCCTCACGAGGTAGATTCCTGTGTCCCATCATTTACCATGATTATAGGCTGATTATACTAATGCAACAGTTATCACATTGATAAGGCTTATCAGTTCGTCTACCGATGGTATCGTTTCGATATGGTTCTCACGTGGGGTGCCAGTCGGTCATGATTCACGGAGCACGCGCGAAGCAGTGTGGCGACTTACAATAAATTCGTTATCCACATACATAACGATCGTGATGATTGATTTTGATAATTCTCGAAGGAAATTTATGATAGGTAGACTTGTTTTTCGAGTATGATAGCTCAATTTTATGATAGGTGTATTAAAACCTTTTTTTGATAATGATTTAGGTACCTGATTGTGTTGAATTGATAGTTTTCTGGTTTTGGACTTGATTTCATTGATTATTTCAATATTTATTACATGACTTTGCTCTTGGCATCAATACAGCCTAGAGGCGAAGATGCCAACGCGGAAGAAGCAGGTCTAAGAAGACCAATACTGACTTTATTGGTGAAGTGCGTATCCATGTAGTTCTCGCAACCGGCGTGCTTGTAGAACGCTGACAAGGCCAGAAGAGTGCGATGGGTGGCGTTGAGGCTCAAGATGGATCCAGCTTACCTAGAAGGAACTGTTCCAGCACACCGATAGAACACAGTAAAAACTGTTTGTCGAAGGACTCCAACAGAATGATGCAAGCCAGGTGGGCCTGAGGCCTTACCACGAGCTCTTAACGCGATTCAGTTTAGGCAGTGGGAAAGAGATGGCGCTAGACGACTTCTATAACTCTGTCTCTTTCGCATAGCCTAAACTGAATCGCTATATGAGCTTGTGGTAAGGCTTCTGGTTATGCCTATCACCGCTAACGGGATCGCTCAGCCGACATCGCAGGTTAGTAGGTAGCCTATTGCACCGTTGCCCGGGGTAGATCGCTAGAAAGCGTGAATGTAAGACTGGGTAACACGCGACTAGGGAAACACAGTGTGGCCTCCGGTCAGGTGGAGTGACGATCTGCGAAAGGCAGCCGGCAAAGACTGGATGAAGCAAAGGTCTGGGCCGGGCTCAGCCGTGTGCGTAAGGATGTGAAGTGTGGACGAATACAGGCTGATGACGATGCTGATCATCATCATCTGCCTAGCCATTTCCCAACTATATTGGGGTCGGCTTCCAGTCAAACCAGATTCAGCTGGATATCAGTATTTTACATCGAGCTGTCGGACCTCCACAACCCAGTAACTGGGTAATACGATACCCCTTGGTAAGACTGGTTGACGATGCTGATATGAGACTATTAATTAATTATTTGGGTGCAAAAGTGGGCGTTTATGTGACTCTTCGAAAACAGGTCAATTATATTTGTTTTCGTTTTTAAATGAGTACCTACGGCTAAAATTGTAACTTTAAGATAATATTTGTGTTGTGAACTTGTTCTCATTTAAAATTCACAGAATAATATACACATTTATTATCCTACTAATGAGATATTTTTACAACTGAGAATGACTCGTGAGAAAACCTATAACAAGTCTCAAACTGAAAAGAATGGAAAGAAAAGTAGGTATCATAATGGCCTACCTAAAAAGTGGTTTTATTTATAGTACCTGATCTACCTACGAGCATTATTAGATAACGTATAATTATGTATACTAAACTGCTAAGCTTGAGTTTTTCCCAAAGAGTTTCAAAGTAGGTAATCATTTACGAAGAATATCTGAAAAGAGGTTCTCTAATAGTAGCCATACACCATCCTGCCTATCGATACGATAGATTTGACGCTTGCAATTGTTTCAAATCGGCAGTTCGTCCATATACACCATACACCATCCTGCCTATCGATACGATAGATTTGACACAACTTCAAATCTGCAGCAGTGATGCCAACTCAGCAACTAGATCTGGCTATTATTCGGTGACGACAGCTACAATTTCTAACACCCTTTCATTTCATCAGACTATCGAATTAGATTAAAAAAAGTGGTGCAAGCGATTTTCGACCTTATCGACATTAAAAATTTAGTTTGTTTTTCTCACATTCTCATTCGTTAACATTGCTTCTTCATTAAAATACGGTGTTTGCACCGTTGTCAATAAGGTCGAAAATCGCTTGAAGGTCGGAAAACATTTGCTTAAGGATTGCAAGTTAAAAAAAGTGGTGCAAGCGATTTTCGACCTTATCGACATTTAAAATTTAGTTTGTTTTTCTCACATTCTTATTCGTTAACGTTGCTCCTTCATTAAAATCCGGTGTTTGCATCATTGTCAATAAGGTCGAAAATCGCTTGAAGGTCGGAAAATACTTGCTTAAGGATAGCAAGTTAAAAAAAGTGGTGCAAGCGATTTTCGACCTTATCGACATTTAAAATTTAGTTTGTTTTTCTCACATTCTCATTCGTTAATATTGCTTCTTCATTAAAATCCGGTGTTTGCATCGTTGTCAATAAGGTCGAAAATCGCTTGAAGGTCGGAAAACATTTGCTTAAGGATTGCAAGTAAAAAAAAGTGGTGCAAGCGATTTTCGACCTTATCGACATTTAAAATTTAGTTTGTTTTTCTCACATTCTCATTCGTTAACATTGCTCCTTCATTAAAATCAGGTGTTTGCATAAATGTCAATAAGGTCGAAAATAGCATGAACCTTTTTTTAACTTGCTTTCGTGGTCCCTTGACACCTCTCAAGTTTTCAATCGTATTTTTGTTTAAAATAAAATGAATAACTCTTTTTTTTACGAGTGTACATGCGATCCATGTGCGAAAAGCCTCAGTTTTCCTAGTAAGGCCACGTTCACATGGCGATTATTTTCCCGTATACTGTATACAAGATTTTATCGAATAGAGCAGTAATAACAGTTCACAAATGAAAACTTAAAAATAGTTTAAACGGTAACGGCAAAGTTGTCCTAAAACTGGTCAACTCTATTCGATAAAATCTCGTGTACGGTATACGGGAAAATAATCGCCGTGTGAACGTGGCCTAACCGTCCCTGTAGAAAAGTAGCTAAAAAGTTTAGCCACAAGTTACACTTTTTAGCTTTTTTTCTAGCACCTTTATAAAATTAGCTAACTATCTATGAAGTTGCTAAGATGGCATCACTGCTGCCGATTTGACGTTGTGTCAAAAACGATTTGATGACCTATCAAAATTGGCATGTCATGCCATCAAATTGGCATTCCACCCCCATACACGTTCAATTCTATTTGATCAAATTGGCAGTATTAT
Source organism: Agrotis segetum (assembly GCA_036375495.1). Taxonomy (NCBI): domain Eukaryota; kingdom Metazoa; phylum Arthropoda; class Insecta; order Lepidoptera; family Noctuidae; genus Agrotis; species Agrotis segetum. Next base: position 2,807,503 of record JAQSVV010000327.1, on the reverse strand, counting down.
GCCGAATTGACAAATAGGCAGTATGGTGTATGGCTACCATTACGGTAGTTAGTATGGAAATTAGTTTTTTCTTTGCTGATAGGAAAATTGAGTGAAATAGCCTATTTGTGAAATCCATATGGGATCCGTTCGTAGTATCCGTTTACTAGAATTCCAGTTATTTGCATTCAGACAGACGCAGAAGGAGGTCTTGATATGCAGAGTTTGTTTAGGCGCAGAATGCCTAATTCGCAAAAAGGCAACCGAGTCACAAAAAAGACAAGTTCTTAAAAAAGCGTAATTCTCAAAACGGCTAATTTATCAAACCTACAATTGTTAGTATAATAATTCTCGTGTGCAGTGTACTAGACAACAAAGAAAAACGTATGTATCATGTACTGGGATCGTGATGAACTGTTGACAATTTACCCAATCACGGTTTTACGTAAGTGATGATTGATTGGGTTGCTAGGTAAATTCCTACGAGGCGTGATAACCCTTTCTTAGGTCACTCTCTCAACACAACTCACCAAGTCAATTACTGATAGCCTCCGGGACCTGGGACTCTCACATTCCTTTAGCTGTTAGTAATGATGTACGTAAATGTAGTGTCGCTTGCGTCTTTCCTACATTAATTGTCTGGATTTGGAGTGGTCTGTTTGTTATGTAAATGGATGCTGAAGGGAAGGCCTCAGCGTAGTGGCTGATGCTGTTGTCTTGTGGGTCAAGGGTTCGATTCACTCACTGACTGAATACATTTTTGTATGAACTACAAGTGATTTTTGTAGACTAAAATCCACGGTGTCTTTCAATAGCCTTTTACGTTCCGGGGTCATGGCACGCGACCCCGGGATGCAGACCGCTACGATACAGGAGAAATTCCTATATTGAAGCTATATGAAATATATTCTAATGCTGGAATGAGAGTCACCAAAGAACATAATTGCCATAATTTATCAAATACATGATAACAACATTAGTAGGAAGGTAAAAAATTGCACTGATAACAAAAAAAAAGATTACGCAACGAGCACACGCTCACATTATCAAAAGGGAAACATTTTAAAGGAATGTTAAGCACTTCCGGAGCGAAGCCATTGATAATAAAACTTGTCAAATTGATCCAATTCTTTTTTTGGATTATTATTAAGACGTTAATACGATTCGATTAATCAGTGGTTTGACGGCAGTTTATCAGTTTGTTAGTAGATAATGATGCAATAGGAAGACGTTGTGAACAAATAAGCTTATCTGTTATCAGTGCATGGAACTGTCTGACTGGTATAGTGGCGGGTTGAGTAATTAGACGATAAATTAAATCAGTTTATTAGGAAGAATTGCGGTTGACTTTCCCCTCGTATTTGATGTCCGGTTCTTGTGTCTTAACCAGTTTTTTTTTTGTTGACGCAATCAATTGGATAAACTGAACTAAGAATTACAGTAATGGTGCACTCCAACATTAAATACATCATGTTAGTTAAATCCAGCACAAAAAACACATCAAATTATGTTTAACTCTTAATTCAGTTTATTCAAAAATGGTGTCTTCTTTTTTTAGAACTTGAACTTTCTTCAGCTGTTATTTTTTATGGGATCTATTGTAAATAAAATGGCATTTATGAGTATCACCTCTGTGTATTTCTACGCAATTCAACACGTGATGAAAACCTATGATTATAAGCGAACATATGAATAGCCATAAATGCTTGATAATCCAATAGTTGTACGAGTATATTAGTAGTAGCATTTAGTTAAACTAACAATTCGTTAAACTATAATTCTATACAAATTTTTGACTAATTATGAAAAAAATATAGCATTTCAACTAATACTTAGTTTGCTTAACTACTAATCAAACAATATACCCAAGTTCCTGTTCAAATAGCTTAATAACGATTTTTTCACCTAAAATAATGTAACGTAATTGCGATAATTCCAACGTTGAATTTATTAAGTACATACTTTATTTACTTTACTATATGACTTTTCAAAGTAAGCTAAAGCTACAAGACTCAAAGCTTCGAAAGTTTGTATTGCATTCTGTGTTCATAAGCTCTCATAAGTTCTTAAGCTTGACGTCAGATGCCGCCAGGTGAAACAAAACCAAAACTTCCCGTAGATCATAAGAGATGGCGCTGCCTGTCTCGTTCTGCGTAGTGTCACGCTTATAAAACATTTTGTTAGGGGATGTGTTTTGACGGGACCAATCGATTTTACTAATGACAGTGATGAGGTGACATTGTAATGAGCCTTAATGCAGACATTTGTGATTTATTAATTTCAGGTAATTTTTGAAATGTATGATCTAAAATATTTATAACTAGCTGTGTCCTGCGGTTTCATCCGCTGCTCGTCTCCTTAAGTGTCGTAGCGTGATTAGCAGTCTATTTAGATAATATATCTTTGTTCAAACTGAAAATTGGTATCAATAAATAACAACACTGGCCTTGATTAAACTATACATATAAATCTTACAATGTTAGATGCCTGTACTACACATGATAAATGGACAATCCAATTTTTTTTTTCGCATCGTTTCTGAGAAAAAACGCTAAAAAAATAAAACCAGCAAGTTCTTCAGCTTTATATAATATAAATAATATTTATGTAAACATAATACAGATTTATTATTTTTTCCTCAAATTAGCAACAATGTTGACAAGAGTGACGCGTCAATGTAAATTATGTTTTTATAAATTTTCTACCTCACCTTGATAGGCAACCGGGTTTAAATATATTCATCGATATCTACATTCAATGAGGAATAAAAAAACTGGATAATGAGTCTCGTACCTTGGACGTGTGATACCAGATGTAAGTTTTCTCTGTACTGCGTAAATGAGGTTGCAAAAGAAAGATATTAATGTATCTGTATAGTTTTTCCATCTCAATTACAGCTCTGGAACATCTATCTTAATTATGGTAGCGGACGTCTTAATAGACAGCTTGTTCACAAGTCGTGTCCATGTGTAGCTGACAGCGACTTCATCGTCCGGAGGAAAGTACTGAACTACAGATACTAAGTTACTAAGTGTATATCAGTGATGTGCGATGTGTACGAATATTGTAAACAGGAAAGTTACCGAGCACGCGCTCCGGGCCACCGGGTCAGAGGTCCGAGTCGTGCCCTTAACCCCTTTATAGTATCAGTCTGATTTGTTATGTTTCATTTATACTTCGGCAGATTCCAGTGGAATCTATTTATAAACAATGCAATAAATATCTAATTACTCCAATCACATTTAAGTAGATTCAGGGTTTCGTAGGTCAGTGTAATAAAATGCAGAAATAAGGTAGATAATAGTTTTTTTATTAACTTACTCTTTTCAAGTATTGTTTCACAATTCTGTGAATTCTTTGCAACGATAAAAATATAACAATACGAACTTGATCATGTTCGATACAACATTTCTTATACAATAATATTTACTCTTTAATATCACAAGTACACTTACAACCTAATTTTTTATTAAAGCTTTCAAGTTTGGACTTACGATCTATGATTTTAACTTATACTAACTGATTGTGAGATCTACAGTTATCTTGACATCTTCCACACGATTCACTAAACTTATGGATGTTAGCGGACACAAGGGGCGCGTGCGACTCCGACGGTGCTGGAACAGATGTGACCGCGGAGCCGGGTCCGCCAGCTCCGGGGTACTGTTTACCAGGGTCGCCACACGGCGGGGCTCTTGCTGAACGAGTTGGTGGAGCAGTCCAGGGGGGTCGCCGTGTGCATGTGCACGGGCGAGGCCGGAGGAGACGGGGTCACGTAGCCGGAGGTCGAGGAGGCGGTGGACAGCGCCGGGCTGGGCGGGCTGGCCGGAGGAGTGTCGGCGGAAGCCGCGGCGCGCTGCATGTCGTTGAGTCTGTGGCCCAGGTGGGTCATGAGCTGAGTTCCCAGCCTCACGTCCACACCAGGGATGGAAGCCAGGCAGCGAGACACTTCGTTGGCAGCATGAGTGAATCCAGCACGGAAGCGGTCAGCGTCCACGGTGGGGTTCAGCGACAGGCGGCGCTGGCGGCGGAGCTTGTGAAGGTGGCGAACGGTCAACTCCAAAATATCGGCTTTTTCCAATTTTGCAACATTTTCTCCTTCAGACTGAAGAGCGCTGACCATCAACTCCTTGAGTTCGTCGAGGCAGCGGTTGATGCGAGCACGTCTTTTGCGCTCAAGCATCGGCTTCATCACTTTGCGATATTGATAAGTACGCGAGACTGGCTGCGGGCCGTCGTCTGCGAGCGAGTACGCGATCTCGTAAGACATGTTAGACATTTGTGTGTAGCGAGTGGAGGTGTGCGTTTGCGCTGAGCGTTGAACGCGGAATGCCGTACGTCCGGCTGGCGGGGGCTTATATAGGGAGCGGAGGGCGCGCGATCGTGGGAACGCACGGAGCCGTCGAGTTCCCACACGCGCCACCTGTGCGGAGCAGCTGCCGCCGGGGCGCGGGGCGCGGGGGGACACGCGCCGCGCCGCGCGTGCGCGCCGTAAACAATCGTCGGCGCGGGCGCACGCCGCGACGCCTGGCCCCGGTAATTGCCGGTGTTGCGGACGGATTCTATGCTAGCCGCTACCGAATGAGCTAGGACATTGCTTAGAACTTGCCATATACGGATAATAACTGCTATGTAAGGAACAATGTTGATCTGTCAGCAGTAAGATTTATTCAATGTTCACAACATTCATAACAGTAGCAAAGTGGTCTTCATACAGAAGATTTAATTACAGTGCAGTAATAAAAATACTGTTCGATTTTTGCAAAGGGACTTCCAAGTCGTAGTAGGTGTGTCAATTAAATTGTTCGAGAATCTCGTAGCGCGTAGCTACGGCTACGGCTACGGGTGCCGCGTAGCACAGTGTTTTATCATCTCCAATTGCTCTGATTGTTGCATCAGCAATTAATCAAAATGTTATTGCTGCACAAACAGAGCTTATATTTCATCAGCACACATTTAATTAAAGCTGCGTCTAATTAAGATCAGATTTATGCACGTAATGTCGCAACGTAATGCCGGTGTAAAGCGATCAATCAGGCGGGGCACAATGGCGGCGTCAATTATATTCTGATCGGCTCTCGGCTACTGTTGGCGTTCATCAATCACGGATTACGCGCCTTTATAATTATTGACAGACAGAATTACAGTCGCGATACGCTGCATCGTCCTAAATGAGAGTATCTTGGGTAATGACATGGAAGTAGATTGAGAAGGTTTCTCAACGGGTTTTGTGTGATATGTAATGTAATGTGTTTTGGTATTGGTGTGCTGTGGCGCCATGGCGCTGGCGGCGCGGTGGTCGGTAGCGCTCCGCGGGACGTAGGTGTGCATTAGTCAGAGCGGCGCGCGCGCAGAGTGGGCGGCGGCCTACGCCTGACGCCGATGAGATATTGTCCACCGTCCGGTATCGACACGCGTTCATTATCGCCGATCGCGCCGCGTGCTTTCTCCGAACAACACCCACTGCAACACTCCAAATGTTTATGTATTCCTCTTTATATGAACGTGTAGGTTATGACATTAACATATTTTACGAACCACATCATGCTTCTGAAGATATCATTTACATAATAATTGATACCGTCTCTTATCTCGTTGGCGTGGGTTTTGTTTTTATCACTAACGGCCGCGAATTATTTAAAGATCATATCTTTGAGCGTTAACAAATGACTCACACAATCTAATTCTATATTTCACCCGGAATTATTCGTAACTAAGTAAGAACCTACATAATTGAATAATTTGTGGCCATTAGTGGTTGATATTGTATTACAAAATTTATTAAGAAAGCCGTGTCTTGTTGATGGGTGATATCGAAATATTCCGCTAGTTAGTGCGAGGCGACGGAAAAATGTTAATTTGTACTAATGGTTATGGAACTGTGCCGGGCACGCTCCACAGCTGAGCGATGTGATGAGTATGACCATTATTAAGAATATTAATTACTTGTTGCATTAGAGCGTGGAAAGTTACGTTAATTAATGGTTACACCTTAGTCACACTTTACTTACACAATTCGAGGATTTAATGAATTGATTTTGGGAAAAAAATATAGTTTATGCAATGTTTACAAAATTCAGAACTACCTATAGATAGTATCCTCGTGTGACCGAGACACTGTCCGATTAATCGATACTTGGAATAGGCACAACAACCTATTACATACTAAACCATCCATTATTGTCTGGCACAAGCATTAACGCTGCCGTTATCTCAGGATTACGGCCTGATAAGGGCTTATAATGAAACAAAAACACTACTACAATAATAATTTTCAACCTGTTCAAAGGTATGCACAATAGTGTCGTACCCAATCCGTGTCGGCTACCTGTCGTCTGTAATAGCGGTGGGTGCATCGTGCAAAGGTCCTTTTATGCATGCCGCCGACAAAAAAAAAGTGTCGCTATCAGAGTTAGAAATGGGGAGAGGGGAGACCTTGCTGATTTTTTTTCAGGTACTTAATTTGCTTTGTTTTTAACCAAATTTCTTTGAAGCTTACTATTTGATGGTAAGTGTACTTTATTGGGTATTGTTTTGTAGTTATGTTTGTAAGGGAAAAACCCTTCAACGATAAAAAAAGTTTGCTAGGTACTTACAAATATATCGGATGGCTAAATCTCCTTGTTTATAAATCTGCGAGATTAAAAAAAGATCGTGGGAGTGAGAAACACAAACGTTCTTGCAAAAGTTGTAAAATTGCAATGTTACAATAAAATAAATTGGCATATTGCAGGAACAAAATTCTCGACACTTATGACTCCGTTTACTTAGTACTCATCACTACGTAACAAAATATCTTAGTTGCCAAAAAAGGACATGGGTCAAAATTAGGTAACATTCACATTGATTTCATCAAAGTTGCCACTTTCAAATAATATTTAAAGGAACAAGCGTAGGATGGCCGGATGCAAGTAATTGCATGTCATTTATTGCAACGACAGTTTTATGCCACATTATGTATCAAATTGGGAAATGAAAAGGTAATATAAATATAATGTATGGCATATTTGATTGTGTGTTATATTTAGTGACAATGTTGTCAAAGTCCTTAAAAGGCTGTGAAAAAATATTTTGAATTTTAGTACATAACTTAATTTTGCCTTATATGGTATAGTGTGATGTTCTGGTTTAGGCTGCGGGACTTTTTTTATTCAGAAAATTTAGAGACACTTAGAAATTGCAAGTTCGATTCCTGGACAGAACAAATTAGTTCTATATAATAGTACGGATAGTTTTTCCGGGTCTGGCTATTTGTATGTGTCAGTAACCGAAAAATACCTATGTAGAGGTTATTTTTTAGGTAAACAACTATAATTTACATAGCTAAAGTTATTCCATTATCATTCTTGATCAAACAATTCAAGTATTTTTATACACCGACTTACTCGCGTAGTCGAAAAACTAAGTAAACGGTATGATAATAAAGAGAGCGATGACTCACATCCTCTCAAACGTAAATACCAACGTCAATGATACACACATTTCCAACAAGACGATCCTTGAATATGTTATACCAGTTGATCAATCATTGAGTCACCAGTCACCTCAGAGGATAGATCAGACTGACCTTTTTTTTAATAATACTTTAAATAGGTCCTCCCGTCCTGAGTGGATCGAAAGGTACTGTCATACTTCATCATCACTAGCAGTGGCGTAACTATAGGGTGGCAGGGCTGGCAAAATGCTGCGGGCCCCCGACCCAAGGCGGCCCCGGCCCAAGAGGCCGCTAGCGCAGAAATATACCTGCTGTGAATCGTTGAGGAGTTCCCTTGACTGTCTCTCGCCTCCATCATCAGATCTACTCAAGACCTTTATTAAATTCTTACGAAAGAAAAGTTATTATGTCGGTTGTTTTATCCTTTTTTGTGGTTGCTTTTGAAGTTATTTTTTTTGTGATTTTTTTTTTTTAAATTTAGAATCAAATTACGACGCTGACATGATTTTAATTTATAGGGCCCCACAAAAAAATTGCCGCGGGCCCCAGATAGTATAGTTACGCCACTGCACTAGCCTATAGTAGTCCATTGGTTGACATAAGCCTCCCCAATCGCAAGCCTTTTCACTCGATCAAGCTACTCTCATCCTGATTTTACTGGCTACATTGCGAAGAACAACTTCAGACTCATACTGATCGAGAGTTCTTTCAGTTGCTCTTTGTGTTCCAAGGTCAAGGTTACTTTTACAGACGGTACCCTGACCTTGGACCTTGACCCTATGGAAGCCCCGTCAGTATGCTGACAGCTCCTTGAAGTTCGCGGACATTAGGCGACTCGGTTCAAGTCGAGCCTTGAATATTAAACGCTGATTAATCGTTGAATCAGCTCAGGAAAGGTTAGGTCAGTCATCTAGTATTTCACCAGTACTTTATGTAAATGACTGTAAATCGTATGTTTAATGTGTCATGTACTTGTAAATACAATGAGGTAGTTCGGTAGCTCGGCTCTTATGGGACTTAAACTCGTAGATTGATGTTATTTCGCTTATAGCTTTTCTCGATTAATTTTCAAGTAACATTGTGGTGGCCCAGTGATATCGGCCCCGACTTTGGTTTAGTAGGTCGTGAGTTCGAAGTTTTGACTCCAGCGTTACTCTGTGTAATTTTTTCCATCATCAATGCTTTTACACCGGTGAAGGAAAACGTGACGAGGACAGAACCAAAAATTCAAGGACATGTGACATATATCAACCCGAACTGGGCCCACATGGTGGATTATGGACCACTCTGTGGCCCACTCTCTCCCACAGAGAGGAGGCCTCTGTCCCAGCAGTGGGAACATTATGGGCTGATGATGATGATGATGAATTGCTAGGTGGAGGTCATTGACGTGTTTTCTCTTAGCGTAGTAGCATAGTAATTTATGTGAATTACAAGAAATCGTATGTTTGATGTGTCATGGATTCCAAGGTAGTTAGGTACTGCGTTACCGTGTAAATAACCTTATGTAATAGGCTCATTATTTACCTGCATTAGGTATATAGTGAGTGACGCACGTGACGTGTCATATTGAAACAATATAACAAATACATAATGTAATTACGTTGGTTGTTAGGAAATTAACTTGTTTGAATGTAGGTTTTTAATGAATTATGAAATGTTTGTTCGTATTGTATGCTCTAACGTCTCTTTACTCTGTTACGATAACATTTTGCCAACAATGGGGCTGTTTTTTTATTTATTTTTTTAACGTGGTAAAATCATCGAACGAGTCCTCCCACCCCGGGCAGGGCGGGAGGGAATGTCAGACTCGAACTGACTAAAATCTACGGTGTCCTTCAATAGTCCTTTATGTTCCGGGGTCACGGTAATGAGATAAGTCCCGCGACCCCGGCAGGCTTTGGCCCGCTAGAGGGGCATTTGTTAAATTAATAGTTTAAATCTAATTATTTTTTAACTATTTCTTATAAAACCATAGGATTTTAATAAACCATTTACTTATAAATACATATAATAAACACTGATTAAAATAACTCGCCCTTAGTGCTTCGTATGTGCATACACGATGGAATATAAAACCATGAAATAGGTATCGCACAAAGACAATAAAAAAAAAAGTTGCAAGCCACAGACTATGGCTAGTTTTTGCTGGTACACATAATAGCTGGTGAGTAATTTAATAACGTGCAATTTTTCTTTTGAATTCTCTGAGTATCTTTTGAAATCATAAAAAGTATGATGATAAATGACGTATGTGTCTTCTTTCATATTATCTTTACAACTTTGTAACGTCTTTCTCTGATAAAATGATTATTGTATGACATGATTGAGGAGTCATTCACTGCACCGGAAATACACACATACTTTACTTGATAAATATGTAAATATGTGAATGAGTTATAAACATTATGGTAGGAAACAACATGTTTTTCAGTGCGTCATTATTTCTGTCTTAATTTGGCAGAAATCTTGCACTAGCTTCTGCTCGCGAATTCGTCTGCGTAGACTCCTTTAGTGGTATAAAAAATACCCCATGTCTTAGTCTAGATTATCAACCATCTATACACTAAATATCACCCAAATCCGTTCAGCAGTTTTTGTGTGAAAGAGTAATAAACACATATCAATACATCCTTAGAAACTTCCGCGTTTATAATAAATGTGTAGGATGAATAAATAGAAAATTTACTTTAATACTAAATTATTTCACCTTCAAAAACTATACATTTATGTACTTAATATGGTTTTAAAAATTAATCACCAAGTTCATCTATCTATTTTGGGTTTTTTCTTACTTTAAAGTACACGTATGCGGTAGTGGAAAATTTTAACACGTATTTTCTAAAAATTTAAATGTGTTACTCGTATAAACCTAATGGGTATTACAGAATATAAACATAATATCGTGGGTTGATAACGATGTGGTTTTGGCAGCGGTTTACATTACCTAAGTCGTGCGGTTTTGTAAATATATATCCATCATGAGTTGCTGCACTTCACTTGGTATATTACAAGAGTAAAAACCATGCCTTGGAAAACACGTAAAGCTTTTCTGTACCTCATTTTTCGCAGTTGGTACGTGGTGGTTGGTCAGTAGGTCGAAATTATGAGAACTAGTCTTACAAAGGGTATCGTATTATTCAGTTACTGCAATGTGGAGGTCAGATAGGCAGTCGCTCCATTTAAAATAATGACATTCAGCTTTCAGAGTTTGACTGGAAGCTGATTTCAACACTGGAAAAAGACTGTAGATTTATTTAGATAAAAATGTACACAATATAACAGACGGAAGTCTAAAAAAAATTATATATAAAAAGGAAATTATCATTAGGCCAGAAAACATCGAGAGAAAAAAAAACAAATAATAGTAATAGTTGTATAACAATTGCCATTTTACGTCCATCTTCTCACAAAATCTCAAACATCCACGACATACTTCCATCCATCTTCCATCTTGACGCAAACAAATCCAACTCAGGTGTTGATGTCAGCATAGCATTTAGCATAGAAAGTGCGCGAACCAGGGGGGAGTTCACGTGTGACGTTGATGATGTTGACTGGCTTAAAGTAACTGATCGTTTCAGCATCGATCATTCATATTTTTCTTGTTGTTTAAACCGGTCTGGTTATTTTTCATCATCGACCGGATCGAATCAGGCTTTCTTATCACTGTCATCATTTCAGCCGACCGGTTAGTAGTGGCTTGTTACCCGTGCGATCCTTTGGTCTTGTACCCTTAGCACGAATTTTCACTCCATAACTTTACAGCGTTTTTCCAGTATTTACATTTTTGTATGAAAAAATGGAACAGCGCCTCTGGTGTGCGAAGAAAGAATTATTTTTTTTCTTGAAAATTGTCGATTTGAAAATGTCAAAATTCCAGCTAGTTTACTTTACGTCTCAAGGGCCGATTACACTATACGATTCATCGTGCCCTAAGTTCCTAATTTCCGATGGATTGAGTGGTGTGATCGCTGTTAGGCTGTTAGTATCCTCAGCCTAACAGCGATCACACCACCCAATCCATCGGAAATTAGGGACTTAGGGCACGATGAATCGTATAGCGTCACCGTCCTTCAGATACTGAAAATTCGTGCTAAGGATACTGATCAGATGGGGTGCTATGACAGGAAACCACCTAAAAAAAAGGGTACTGATCTGATGGTCGGTTCACCTTCTAATTGCGCTAGTGCGTGGTTTCCATTCGAGAACCTTACGGACCCATTGGCCATCAGTTCTGCGTGCTATGTGGCCTGCCCACTACTGCGTCAACTACGGACTACTTCCGTCGTACTACAGAAGTTTTTTCCAATTTATTTTAGTTTACTTATGAGTCAGAATTCCCATCAATATGCAGAATGACTGTTACCTACGTAAATGAAATGCGTCCTTTTATTATTTGATGACGAATATTTTCTTAATTTCCCTAAACATTGCGATGACTACGTATTCCTTCTCATGTGTCATGAGCAGGATTCGGTGTAGGTATGATTTTATACGTTTGAAAATCGAGGGAATTGGTAAAATGTTGATAAAATAATATCTCCCTATAAATTCGATCCGTGATATTAAAAATAATATAATTTATTTATTGTGCGAGTGTTTCAACAAATTATAAACATAGCAACTTGAACCTTTCCAATATTTTAAGTTACCATATGAAGCTGTTAAATTAGATAGAGAGATTTTAACCATAAGAGACTCAATCTGATACCAAATTAGTCCTTCCGGTCCGGGAAGACCGGAAGAGACTGTTTAACTTGACTGATTAAAAATCAAACAACCCCTTCAGTCGTTGCAAGGTGCAAGGTGACATACGTTCAACCACGTGTTAATACAACCTTGAATTTAGACTAATAAACCTATTCCGATAATCGGTCATGCCTAATACCTATAGTATACGTACTTGTGTAACAGATAAATTCTCAAAATCGCCTCACGTTCACAAACTCATGTTCAAAGCATGTATTCTTTTCCTGTTTCCCTACGTAGGTCAAAGGAATATTTATTAAAACTAACGACCAAAAAGCGATATTGCTAAATTTTCCTATTTCTTAATTGCTCGTAATGGACAGGATCATTATATATCTATTTGCAATGTTGTCATACAGATAATAAATTCAGGCTAATGGCCCGAGTCATGTTCGTATCACAATTATCTTGCACTTGATTATAATAATAGGAATTTTCCTATTTATACCACAATTCTTTGTTTATTGTTAGCTGAGGAAGCACGCGCACGTAATTACTGGCAGATAGTTAATTATAATTAGTTAAATATAGTTATCTGATAACAGAGGTTCTCAATGCGGTAGTTATTTTCGTGACACGCGGCATGCCGTGACCTGTTAGTCTATTTTAGTTTCTTTTAGTCTACCTAGTTATTTCCAGATAATTCTATAAATTGTTATTTTTGTTTGTAGACGGCATGGTTGGTGCAGTAGTTTAGCTGACTGCTACGCTGCAGGTTTGATTCTTGCACGAAATATATAAGGCCCCACCAAGGCTACAGATAAAATTAATCCTGAACTAGCTATTTGTATAAGTGAAATTTTTGACGACAAGGTTGACTTTCTGATTGCTAAGCTGCGTGTCACGGGTTCTATTCTCTCGAGGAATACATTTGTATGGCCTAATAATACTTGTTTCAGGCCTGGCTTTTTGTATATAATAATATATATGAGTTACAGTGTTTGTAATGCACCCACGACACAGGAGAAATTCCAATATAGCGACGCCTCGTTTTTTTTTAAATTAATATTTTTATATATAATGCCCAATTGTCACTACGAGAAAACTCGCAAAAACATTACCCTCCTCTGGCACAGTCGGGTAAAAACTAGTGACGAGTTAAGTTTTTTTGTCTCTGATTATTATTTCTTCTTGGATCGAGGTAACACTAATAAAGTAATAGGTAAATAATATATCAAAACGCTAATGACACGTAACGAACAATATAAAACATCAGTAGCTACCTATAAAACCTGTACCTGTAATATATTGCATCATTCTACACATGTATACCTATATTTCAGACCTACATGTCAGGGTCTGCGCAGGCGCCGCGGGTTTTCCACGAGGCGCTAACTGATAGCGTACGCATAATGTACTCATGCCTGCGTGTCTTGGCTCACGGAGTCGCGGCCTCTTTTATTTATAAACGACTAGCTTCTGCCAGCCCGCACATGGGCCCGCGTGGTGGATTCTGGCCCACTCCCTCTCACAGAGAGAAGGCCTGTGTGTGAATGTTCCCACTATCCCAGCAGTGGGAACATTCATAGGCTGATGACGACTGACGACGAGCTTCTGCCTGCGACTGCGTCCGCTTTTTGATCTGAAATTAATATTTTTTAATTTAACGTCTTTTTTTGTTTTGCAAAAGGTTCGAGTCAGACTACTATCTCGCCTGACAGTAAGCAATATGATGTCACCATTTGAAAGCGGTTGATAAATGCCTGGCCGTCAGTAAGGTGAGTTGACATGGTGATGAATCAATTATTAGCTAAGTAGTCATTATTACTGACACTTCCTTATCATTAACTAATCACAATTTTCCTCAACCTTTCAACTAGCCGATGAGGTGCAAAAAAAGCAGTTGAACAACAGCTAATCATACAAACGATGTTGTAACTGATAACAATAATATCACAAGGTGAACCGATCGCGTGCTACTAACACGACGACAAATTGTGAATATGAATGACCTCAACAATATATTGTTAACAACGGAACTGATAAGGGTTGCATTGTTAGTTGTACACGTACAGTCAGCTTAACGGTTGCAATATTAGTTGTAACTACTATTGCAAACGTTAAGCTAATTTCAAGAAGAGCAGTTTCTTGCCCGTTCTGCTCCATAGAGATCCACTTATTGGATCTACGGTACTCTTTCACAGTGTTTATGTCTTGTGACTGGGACTGTAGCACCATAAGTTTTTAGTGTTTAAATTGTTTTTATTTGTCTACGAAATTCAAATGCCTGTAACTGGCCTAGTTGAAATAAATGCTTTGATTTTGAGTTTTTAACTTTTGGGTAACCCCTATTTTTAGGCTTATATACACGCGAGCAAAATTATGGAATCACTTATCCCGATTTAAAGCGATCTTCAGTTCTTAATAACTAGTTGATAATAATAGTTAGAAGGTTTAACTGTTAATTTTAAATTGATATAAAATTAATTCAAATCGCGCTATTATTTAAGGAGGGAACAATTTTTGATTAATTCTAATCTAAACAGTCGACCACAAACTATTTTGTCAATTGACCTTTACCTGTCTTAGCATAGCACCATGAAGCTAACTAACACTGATGGTTGCCACTATGACGTGTGCTACACTGTACTACTATGCACATTGTAAGCGCACGCGCGTGATTGATCGCAATAGCACGCTGTAAAACACGTGCCATTGAACGGATCATTATGTGTTTAGTGGAAAATGTTTACAACAAGTAATTTTAGACAGGTTTTAACACGTTATCTAAATTAATTGACCTATCATGCTGTCACGTTAAAGTAAAAATAGTCCAGTCATAATTTGTAGACGAAAATAGTAAACAAACATTTTGTGAAAGTAATTCTTAGTCAAGGATATTAATAACATATTTGTAATCTCTGTGAAGATCGGGCACGCTGCGGTGGATTTCGTGGCGGTAAAACCCCTCTTTGAGGAGTGACTGAAAAGGTGCCACGGTGACCTAACCTTCCGCGTGACGCAAGTCGGGGATTGCCTTATGAGGTAATCGCGACCCTGGAACGTAAAGGGCTATTGAAGGAAGACCGGCCCGGGAGGACTAATTCGATGATTTTACCACGATTAAAAAAGATGGATCTGAATTCTGATTGTACACCCATGCTTTGCCTGTTATGTTTCAGTTTCATGTTATAAGAGGTCAGGGTATTACTATCAATAAATATGTGGCTGCTACGGATAAATGACTGATACAACGCAATAATTCGAAAAACCCAGTAACTATTATCCCAACAAAGATTTCGAACTAAGCAATGCATGCCCCAACCAGTGGTGGAACCTTGGTATCGGTCATCATCATCTGCCTAGCCTTTTCCCAACTATATTGGGGTCGGCTTCCAGTCAAACCGGATTCAGCTGGATATCAGTATTTTACATGGAGCGACTGCCTGTCGGATCTCCACAACCCAGTAATTGGTTAATACGATAACCCATGGTAAGACTGGTTGTCAGACTTTAGAGCTTCTGACTAACAGTAACGACTGTCAAAGATCTACAAATGACACTTCGTTTACATTTCGTTTATAACCTTGGTATCGGTAGATAAACGAAATGTAATAATTAACATAATAAAGTAAATAAAAGCAGATACTTAGATAGTCCAGTCATTAAAGCCAAAACCCGAAAATAATTAGTAACTTGCTGAAATTTGGAATTAGGTTGTTCTTACCGGTTTGTAACGTGTATCAAATTTGCAGCGTTTTGCAACATACGGAACATTGTTTATTTAAAAAAAAAATGAAATTATTTAATCAGACGGGTGAAAAAAATTTGTAACTCGCTGTAAATTCGTAATTAAGTTGTTTTTACGTATATCGCACTGTTTTTTTAATAATAAACAATGTTCAATTTGTTGTAAAACGCTGCAAATTTGATATACCTTACGAAACGGTAAAAACAACTTATTTACAGCGAGTTACAATTTTTTTTCACCAGTGTGATTAAATAATTTCATTTTTTTTAAATAATAGACAATGTTCCGTATGTTGCAAAACGCTGCAAATTTGATACACGTTACAAACCGGTAAGAACAACCTAATTCCAAATTTGCAGCGTGTTACTAATTTTCTTACCCCTGTTTTTAACTAATTGCACTGTTTTGAAAAAAAACAATGTTCCGTATGTTGCAAAACGCTGCAAATTTAATACACGTTACAAAACCGTAAGAACAACCTTATTCCAAATTAGCAGCGTGTTACTAATTTTTTTGGCAATGTTATTAGCAAAAAACACTTTTCACCCCTTTTCAACCCTTTCCGTACACCCCAGAACGCTGCAAAATCACCCGGTATGTTATTTTACCTTCCTTAAGAACCCCTTAAAATTTCAGCGTGTTACTAATTATTTTCGGGTTTAGGCTTTAATGACTGGACTATAGAGCTCTAGCCAAGAATTCACCATTCCAGGCGCAAGAAACACCGCGACCAAATCGGTTTTCTCTGTACATTTACAAATAAACATCCGGTATTAATTAACATATAACATTGTCTATTTTAGTAGTACAAAATACCAGTTTAGTATAATTAGTTAAGTACATGCGTACGCGAAAATAGTCACGTAGACAATGAGGACTGTTTATTAAAGTTTTATCCTGTAAACAGTAGAACTGCGTGTTTTGTGTGGTCGCTGAATAATTAGTACGTGCTGTGGCATACGTGTGTAGTTGCCACGCGGTCGCCGTACTATGATAATTGTAGGGTTAACAGGGGATTTAAAAAGGTCAGTACCCTTAGCACGAATTTTCACTCTTTTACTTTACAGCGTCTTTCCAGTATTTACAGCGTTTTTGTTTGAAAAAATGGAGCAGCGCCTCTGGTGTGCGGAGAAAGAACTAATTATTTCCTCGAAAATTGTCAATTTGAAATTGTCAAAGTTCCAGTTTACTGTGCGTCTCAAATACTGAAAATTCGTGCTGAGGGTACTGTTTAAGGAATCATAATACCTGCAAAATGAAATAAACTTACATGCAATATCTATTACATATCTAGAACAGCGATCGGCAGATCGCTGATCACCTTTCGATAGGCAAGAACGAAGACAAATTGCAAAGTCAAGTAACTGCGATTTTGTAGGAAATCAAATTTATATATTTTTTTTAATTTATTCTTCAATTATAATATTCAATACAATCACAGTCAGCAAGGAAGCATTTGGCCCACGAGCTCCGGATCTACAATATAAATATACTATTTAACGAATTTTATTTTACGAAAGTTGGTTTTTTACACCACTGGTTTTGAGATTTGTGGCCTTATAATTAGCCTGAACTCACCTTCTGCTGGATGCTGATTATGATTATGATATGCTTATGTCAAACTCCATATTCCTGTGGCAGTCTCATCCAGGATAAATATTCACGATGACAATAATATTAGCTGCCCACATAAGATTTGGAAAATTCAAGAAGGATGCTTTTGGCAGAGATTTAGTCTCGTTTCTATAAGTTGACAAGATTGATTGTATGTTTGGTTTATGTACAATATGTTGGTTATAAGTGGCGGCAGCATCATCGCTCACCATCATGTCTGTATAACCATGGCGGACTCGTACATTGCAGTAGAAGCGGGATTTCAACTCGTGGCGTCTAATATATTATTATAACGATCTCGAACACTTCATAATGAATACCTCAGACTACAGACATAAACATAAAAAGGGACATTAGAAGAAATAATTTCAAAACATGACTAGACATAACAAGTGCGCGCGCGCCGCATAATGACTCAACAGTAGTTGACAACCCTAACAGTGACGCATGTGCATGACTTATAACACGGACCGTCGCACGTGCCGACCCGAACGTTGCCGACTAGCGCATGTTGCCCAGGCGCATGAGGAAACACCTACTTTATAAATTTTACCTCACTCGCGGTATTTTTATGGAATCTTAGTAAGTTTATACGGTCAGCGTGAGTCATCATATTTTATTTAGTTTTTATAACGCGTATGCGTGCTACAGTGGCGCGGTTACCGTGATTCACTTATTTTAATAGAGAAATTAACTTTTAAAGGAAAAGTATAATATATGTGTATAAATAATCCTAGTAAAAGAAATGCGAAAGTTTGTGATGATGTATGTATGTGTATGTAGGTATGTTTGTTACTCTTTCACGCAAATACCACTGAACGGATTGGGCTAAAATTTGATACACAGACAGTTTATAACCTGGATTAAAACATAAGTTGTTCTATCCCAATTTTACGTTCCCGTGGAATAAATTTCTAGCTAGTAATAAATACTTAGGTAATTTTTTCCTGCGTCTACTTTTCTAACGTGTTGAGTTTAAAAGAAATAAAAAAGCAAAAACAAAAATTAAGTAATTTATAGTTTTAGTTATACATTGTGAAAATACCACTCTAGCAAAATACTGAAATGTTTATCGTGCGGTTGAATAACGGACTTTCCACTTACCGAGCGTAATCCTGAGCGGTATCGTCGGGTTTTCTAACTTATTAAGTTTAACTAAGAAGAAGTTTTAAATTGTCATTAGTCACTGGGTTATACTTTTTAAAATTCTGGTAAATTCCCAAATTATTGAAGACTTGATATTATCCCCTTTGTCGAGTAAGTTTTTACGTCTTGACAAAAAACAACGCAATTTCTTTATGTAATTTGATACTTACCAACTTTTTTTTTTATCGTCGTGAAATCATCAAATGAGTCCTCCCACCCCGGGCAGGGCGGGAGGGACTGTCAGACTTCTACTGACTAAAATCCACGGTGTCCTTCAGAGGCCTGTTATGTTTCGGGGTTACGGTAAGGAAATAATCCCGCGACTCTGGCAAGCTTTGGCCCTCTGAGAGGGGGGCCCCGTCATTATGCTGACGCTCTTTGAGGCGCGCGTGGGACACAACGCGCCGTCGACCGACGGCATGGTCCATGGTCGGGCAGCGAGTTGCCCTTTACTCACTGCCCGCATGCCCGCGCCTCCGGTGGTCGGAGATCGTCTGCTGACGTCCGACGCCGCGCACGCCTGCCACTGCGGGATACTTACCAACTTAAGAATAATACGCATACAGGTACATTTCATAGGTACTGAGTTTTGTTAAATTATGGTAAAAATCGCATCCAAATCACACGATAAGAATCTTTGATAGATGTAGGAGATAGTTTACCGTGATGCATTAATTATTTTTGCAGTATCACTATTAAAATTTACAATTAATTAATATTTTCATGGTGATACCGCAAGAAAAGTGACAGTAAAATCATGACATTTTACTTAATTTTTCCGTATTTCTTTATGTTAAGAATACCCAGTAAATTCCTTATACTGGTGAAGCTATACAATGCTCGTTACGAACTCCACTAATTAAGATAATAAACAAAAAAAGACATATGCTGAATACTGAATTCATGTATTTAGCTGTTCTTCATAAACAGTAGTTTATAAAGAACAGTTAAATACATGAATTCAGTGAAGTAAGAAAACAATTGATTGAATACATCAAATAAAATAGACGGATGTGTATTGTGAAAATAGTTCGTAGAAAAGAAAACAAAGGGTTACGGAATCCCGTAGTCAGTAACTACGGGGTTGCTACGGACCTACGATTTTCGCTACGGGACTACAATTATCGCTACGGCTACGAGATATAAAAAGAGATGGGTGCCAAATATATCATCTACTTTTTTTGTGGGGGAATATTAAAAGAGTCCTCCCACTATGGGTGGAGGTGGAGCAGAAGAGACAGTCAGACTTGGACTGATTAAAAACCACCCTGTTTCTTCGCTTGCCCGTTGCGTTCCAAGGAGCGAGCTACCCCGTAGTAGCTCTTATACTCTCCCGCGTCTCAACTTATATACTTACCTTAAAATCATGACTGAAATATTTGTGTTGGCGATTTGATAAGAAAATGGTAACCGACATACCCGAAAGGTGAAAGTTTCAGTTTTTATTTACTAAAATTGAAATTCACAACTGACGAAACCAAGCATTAAGTGCATTTAAGTTATCAAAGTGGTTTTTGATTACGTCCTCAAAATTAGCAAAACTTAATTTCACAATAAGTCTGAATTCATGACAAAATCGTTCTAAAATCCGTCTTTGCAGATTCTTATTCATCGACAAAAGATGCGTAAGAAATAATTCCATATTCGCAAAATAAATTAAGATGGACGGACATTCCCTTCCGGTTTTTACAGATCCGATTAAAAAATAATTGATTCGTCATCGGAATGACATGTCTCTATCACATCTTAACGTCACTTCGCAAAAATCTAATCAGGTTTATACCAAAGCCCAGGAACCGGCTTTACAAGTAACGTGTTTATACGAGTATCACGGATCTCATGTTTATGTTCGCGAGAACCGAAAACCGGTTACTGAGGTGACGAGATCGATCGTGGTCTTATGACGTGACCTAATCACTGCGACCATTTAGTTCTACAGTCACCATAGTGACGTGGTTTCTGATTCACTAAAAATCCTTTCGCAATTCTGTCATAGTTCTTTTCATTTGTGACGTCAACACTTCTGGCATAGTTCTTTTAATTTATGACGGTTGCACATGTGTCATGTAAACGTCATTAAGAAAGGGGATTGTGTCATCATTGTGACGTTCATTTGTTTTGGTGATGTCACTGTTTTGAAAGGTGGCGTTTTGATTACCTGGCTGAAGAAGTGTATAGGGATTTCCCTCTTCATAATAATAAATCAGTACTCGAGTGCTAATTACAACTTATTTTGTTCTACAGGTAATTTACATATTTGAATGAGCGGAAGTCCTTTACACATAACAATGGTTTTGAGGACATTGTTTACCAACTTTAGGAGGTATATAGTAAGAAACAATGCCCACACTTCGAGTATTAACACTTTAACTCATTGTTCTCATAAATTATCCTCTTAACTTCAAGATTTCTTGTCTCCTACGAAGCTCCTTTAAATCTTGAAGACGTAAATGTCAAGTGTCTATTGTTAAAGATGAGTGTTTTGTTATTGTGATTCATCCTCGACGTCTACAGACAGGAAAAAATTGCTTATTGTGTTTAATTTCATAGGTTACCTAAAAATAAAGTTAAATATTCGATAGCATCTCTTGCACAAAACAAAAGGAAAAATGAAATACATAACTTAAAGAATCCAGTGTTTTCAACAATACTCTGCTAAATCTCTTTCAAAAACTAAAGAAAAATGTGTTGAGGAATGTCCAAAAATCGAAAAATTTAAAGACATTTTACTCCCATTTTATTGAATTCAAAGCCCACGTGGTGGATTACGGTTAATTTTCACTGCACCTGAAATCATCAAGAAAGGAGCTTAGGCCTGTATTCAAATAGTGTTAACAGTAGGGTATAATTATTAAGATTCGATGTCCTGGGGTTGTCTTAAGAGAGATTTTTCAACACAAAAGTTTGTGAAGGGAAAGGATGATTGAGATTACTTTTAAATATTTTATTTATTGACGTAAAGACCCCATTTCGTTTTGAAAGACATAAAACAAGTCAGAACTGATTGATTAACTGACATCGATAAAAGTATGAGACATACTACACTCCCGGATAAGACTATCAATTGTCGGTATCTATCAGATTGTTTCCTGATTGCTATCGAATTAGCAAATAAATCCAACGTTGTGCAATCAAAGCTACGTGTCAGTAGTCAGATAAATCTATTTAAATATATTTTTTTATTTGCGTATCGAATGCTCTAAATGGAACTTTATTTATAAGTTCAAAGAATTAATTTTGGGTTTAGTGCAAAATACTTACTGTTGCTGCACTATCACAAAAGCATATTAAGTGCCTATTTGGCAGTAAATGCATACAATTTAATGCGAGACGTAAAAACGTTAAGAGCCTTGACATAAAACCATAAAATCGCTCCATGAGTAAACATACCGAGTTCTGTGCGCATGAGCACTTCTCGATACCTAATCCAACGGTCATTTGTGTTCATGCAGCGTCTCAGCAAATATTGTTTTAGCTGTCGTTCCTTGAAAACGGTGGCGGCTTTCGTAAAAGGCATTCTTAAGTCGGTGGCTCGCCGGTGGCGCCGGGATTTGCAACCATCGCCAAATATTTGAGCCGAGATGTCGGCCCTAACTAATGACTTACATGTGCACGGTATTTTTTGCATGTCAAGCGATAAGTTGTGATTTTTTCACTCGCCACTTGAAGCCATAAAGCTTAAGAGCTTAATGTTAGTAATGATTGCCGCCGGAGTCTCGCAGATGCAGACGTTGATGTGTGGTATTAACGGCCGGGATATGTTGAGAGGCGTCACTGCAAACGATGTTGCCAATGGAAGCCGAAATTCTTGACAACATGTTTTCGGTAATTTTGGCAACAAGATGAAATTCCTTTCATATCCCCGCAGTCAGCCTGAATTCAAACATAACTGCACTTTTAAAATGCCCCTATAAATGTTTTTACTAGACTAAATCCTGTTATCGTTGTAGGTACCTAACCGTACTTCAACCATAAAATTATACTGGGCAATAAAAGCCAGTTTCTTTCCTCAAAATATCGTCGTCGGCAACTTTAAAACCTCTCGAACGAGACAATAGACTAACTAACACGTGTTCGTGGCTAATTTTCCACAGAAATAAACAAAAACCCGACAATGGATGACAGAACAGGTACAGGGGCAAGTGCATTTTAGAAATAAACAATAGAACGGACACTTGAGACAGTTACTGCACCCAGGGGGCCGAGATAACACAATGTGGCGCCAACTTTTTCTATCTTACTTTTTCTAGATTAGGCCGGGAGGTGTCGGAACAAACGACGTGAAATGTCTGGCTTTTGTATTAAAACCGTCAAGTGTCAGAAGACAGGACACTTGAATGCGACTGCTAATGACATGCCGAAAATAGGAACGCCTCTCGAGACTATCGCGACGTGATACGGACGTTCCGATAACCAGTGGGCGTATGATCTATGCATTTGAACGGACACATTTTACAAAATGGAAGATGTATTTTCCTCTTCGTAATTCCTTAATATTTATTGTGTACTGCACAATGTAATAACATACAGATTTTCACCGTAAAATTAACTTATCCTTTATTCAGTACAGTTTGAATGGCAACAGACTACCGGATTTATTGGAAATCAATAATTGCTTGCATTGCAACTCAAGGAAGCGAATAATTTCCGAGTTCACATACAATTGCGGGTTTCCTCGATGTGGAAGGATTTGTTGTGTTCTGTTATTCTTTAGAGCTTTGTTCAACAGCTTACTTTGTTAGTTTCGCCGTAAAATAATAGTTTGGTCCAAAGATACGTGAATACATCAATGAGAAGGCGCTTTTATGTTTTCGGTTTTGACGAGGCGTTACCGGGATTCCGGGAAAGATAAAAACCCTTTTCGTGTTAAGTGTGCAAAACCGTGCACGCGCTGGTTGCCGGGTTGCCGACAAACAGCCGTAGTTTAGGGTCTAATGCTCATAATAGTGAAGGACGCGCTAGAAATAATAAAATACTTGAAAAGGCTTTATGTAAGCCGCTCGAGAGCCTCCAGAGACCCTCTTGGCAGACCTTGTTGAATAGGAAACGATGTTTACGATTTTAAAAGTCATATTTTATTGTAGTCTCTAGTTTAAATTTTACGGCTGATTTTAGTTTTATACTCTTGGGCTTTGCATTCGGTGTCTTTGTGGTGTCACCGCAATTTTATGGTTCCTATAGACGTAATTATCATGGACAGATACGATGTGCCTGTTATTAGAAGCTTTTAGCGTGGTTTTAAATAACATTCAACATTTATTATTGTTAATTTGTAGAGCTCAAGAATTTCGTTGTAACCTTCTTTTTCATGTCAGATGAAAGAATTTACGTGATTTTATGACTACTAAAAATTCATATCTTTCACTGTTTTACCAATGAATGACTTGCTTTAAATAGAAAACCAAATAATAGTACGAAAAAGCCAGTAATGGCGACGCACGAATTCTATTAAAAAAACAGAGGTCACATAGTGTCAACACTAACAAAATATCTCCATATTTAAATCAGACATTAATATTAATTCGATCAGGTTTGCGATGCGATGTGTTCATTCACTCGGGGATTTCGAAATATTTGCGGTATCGTCGTTTTAGAAAATGTTTTTTTTTTAATTCGCTGGTGCAATATTTGCTGTTTTTTATTTACCTAACTGATCTAAACAGGATGCGGTTTTATTGAAACTAGATCAGGTTATTGAATTTTCAGTACCAATACATTGCATGGAAATTAGCACACTATGTACCTTCTTTCCTTAGACTGCTGGCCTTTTGGAGAGACTAAGAGTCACTCAACGAACAATGGAAAAAGCTATGCTCGGAGTTTCTTTGCGGGATAAAATCCGGAACATGGATATTCGGCGAAGAACCAGAGTCACCGACATAGCTCATAAAATTTCTTGAAGTGCAATGGGCAGGCCACATCGCTTGTAGAACTGACAACCGATGGGGAAAAAAAGTTCTCGAGTGGCAACAACGGACCGGAAGACGCAGCGTAGGCAGGCCTCCCACTAGGTGGACCGACGACATCGTGAGGGTCACGGGCAACTGATGGATGCAAGTGGCGAATTGTCGTTTGGCGTGGCGGTCTAAGGGCGGGGCCTATGTTCAGCAGTGGACGTCTTCCGGCTGATGATGATGATGATAATGTACCTTCTAACAATTTTGAGTTATACTATGTCTAAGCATTGTGAGAGTCGCGGACAACCGATGGATACAAATGCGATTCGTTGTTTGGCATGGTTGTATAAGGGGGAAGTTTTGGTTTAGCAGTGGACGTCTTCCAGCTGATGATGATGATGGTGATGAAATATGTGCAAATCATTCATCCCAATTTCTATGGAGACAGTAGTGCAGTACGTCTATATTTTGCTTTCTTTCACTATTAAATTCCTCATTAAATAGGTACCTCTGTTAGTCAAAGTGTTAATTATTACCTTCATAAATAAACGCAGTACCTCGTTCAATCAGATCTTTAGTTTTATAATGTGACTACTGGAATTTTTCTCTAGCAGAAGATTCATGAAATACCTCGATTATAAGTCGGCACTTTTTACCGCCAAAGCATTAGTTACATAATAAAAATCATATAAGACTACTTAATAACATCCGACATTGTCTTGATAGTCGCTTATCTAGATCGCCTTTTTTGTTTTAGGCAAAGCAGGTACCACGGTTGTTAAGAATTAATTAGATCCAAAATCTTGTAACGATGTGTCTAACGTAATAATTATTGTCTGCATTTTGTTATCCTAGAATTATGTCGTAAATTAAGATTTGCGGTGATCTTGTTTTGTAGTTGTTAGTAAATGTAAAACTAAGAATTAACAAATTGAATGTCATCTGACGTCAATAGCAAAGTAAAGAGGAAAATGTAAATCAATATTTTTGCCACCTAAATAAAAACTCGTTTCTTCGAATGTTCAAGGTTTATTTATAAAAAAAGAAACCTAAAATTGAGGAAATGTTTATTTAAGATAAACAACCTTTAACATCTATTACAAAACCATCTAATGAATGAGATGGATCGGGGAATGAAACATGTATGTATCTAGGAGGTATCGGGTTTATTACATGCTGGCTTCCTCATGATGCTTTCTCAGTCATGACAGTATGTTGTGTTACTTACATATTATTATTTATTACCATTCAAAATAGCCTCATAGATCTAGTGGTCGCGGGTTCGTGATTCCTACATACGGTAAACTTTTATTTCTTCACATAAAAGTTGCTCACATTAGCTTTTCGCGTGGGTGTGTTATACGTAAACACCCACACCTGAAAAAACTACTTGTAGATAATACAAAAATTTACTCCGTGTGGGAATTGAACCCGTGACACGCAGAACAGCAGTCCAATCATACAGCCACTGCACCAACCGTGCCGTCATTTTGGACTAGTAGTATTCCACGGAGTAATCGAAATACGAAATATACCATCCGAAACCATTCTAAACGAATAACGATCCCACAATTCGATTACTGCACAAAACAATAAGACGCCTACCCCTTATCCGATTAATATCGATACCAGTACCGGTTATCGGCTGACGTATTTACGATCCGGTATTAATTGTGTACAATCACGGACCGGACTCGTCCGCTACCGCTCGCGGGCTAACCAAACACCTATCTGTGTAATCTCTTTAATGACTACCGGTCATATTTAGGGTTCTGTACCGGTATCGGGGATTTTTGTTTGGTACTAAAATAAATAATATTGTTAATGTTGAATCCGGTATCTATGGAATAATTGGGGTTGTGTAATAGGGTAAAGGGAGATTATTTGGTGAGACAGGCAACTCAGTATTAGTCTTAAAAGTCTCTCAAAACGTTACCAATATGCATGCAGTAATGCGAAATTATACAACTAGTTGACCACTAAAGTGGACAAAACGTAGTGACACATCATTTCATATTACTCATGCAAAGGTAACGTTTTGAGAGACTTTTAAGACCTATCACTGAATTACCTGTCTCACCAAATAATCTCCCTTGACCATACTTGTTTTCATTACTATTTCTAACACGTAATATTATGATGAATGAATATTTCTAGGCTAGACTTCATACGAATTGTGCTATATAACTCTGTGCCCACCTTTGGTAACCAACAGGTTGTCGGCCTACCTACCTGGGGCTGTACAAGTGCCTTTACTAAACCATGCATGATGTCAATTTTATCAACATTTTCTAAAGATTTTTTAAGCGGTGTTAAAATTGACAAACGAATCTCTCCGTCTTAATTGGAGCAGAAGGAACTATCAAACTTTTATTGACAAAAAACAACCTGTTCCTTTAAGATAGTCTCGTGATCCCAGACATTTCCAAACCGCATTTCCTTCACATAGTTTCTACTACTCCTATTTCTTGGATTAATAGATTAAGACAACAGAAATCTATTCCTAAAGGTTTCAAGTTCCAGTTACTCAAGAACAGGGTACCGGTAACGTACCCTTAGTACGAATTTTTAGTATTTGAGACGTAAAGTAAACTGGAACTTTGACAATTTCAAATTGTCAATTTTCAAGGAAAAAATTAGTTCTTTCTCCGCACACCAGAGGCGCTGTTCCATTTTTTCATACAAACACGCTGTAAATACTGGAAAGATGCTGTAAAGTAAAAGAGTGAAAATTCGTGCTAAGGGTTCAGATATCCTTTGTTTTAATGGATTCTTAGACTACGGAACCTCACCCGAAGAATTAGGTATCTCTGCACTTTTTATCACCAAACTTCTAAGACACACCGCGATATTTCTGGAACTCAGAAGTCTGCGGTTTTTCTAACAAATCTTGACATTCTCGGGGATAACAGTTCAAATAACCTTTGCTATATAAACTATGTATTTGTGTTTATTCGCTGGTTTTCCGCCTTGCCTCGTGCTGTGGTTTGTGCGATTAACGGATTGACGTCATTGCTTTTTAATGTGATGCTGGCTATTCAACTTACGTTGTGCAGTGAGTTTCTAGAATCTTTGATTATATTCCACGTCGTTCTGTAAGTTCTGCAGTTGATGACGTTAACTGTGTTTACAATTTTTTTTTCAATCGTGGGAGCGTTTATGAAAACAGAAACTCACATGCATACACAAACACCCAAGACCCGGAACAACTAACAATATTTGTTCTGTGCGGGAATTGAACCCGCGACACACTGCGCAGTAGTCGGTCGTTCAACCACTGCGCCAACCGTGCCGTCAAAATCGTCAATTGATTGATCGTCAACTGTTTTTAAAATTGTCAATTGATTCCTCCCGCATTAAATTGAGCGGAAGGGACTGTCAGACTGATTTTAAAGTTCACCCAGTTCTTCGGTTGTTCTTTGCGTTCCAGAGCCACGGTATCCTGCTTTGACAGTCCTGCAACACCAGTAGTGTAATTACAGCTTAAAGCTGTTTTTATTTTGTGAGATTTTATCCACATGTTAGATTATTTACATAACCTTGAAGAAATTATTGAATTTCTTCAAAATTATGTAAATAATCTAGGTCTATCCCGATAGATTATGAATTGCTCTGGTATGAATTGATTCTGGTTTGTACGTAACAAACCAGAATTCTCAGCTCTAACTGATGCCACAGTCAACTTCAGAAAAATCTCACCCCTATTGGTAGTGCTGTCACTACAAAAAGGATGAAATTTTTCTGAAGCTTACCATACTTAATGATACCGGTCTTTTGTGAGGTAAGTAATTCGATGGATGGATGATTGCCGCAAATTGAGGTTAAATAATGTCCTTTTTGGGTACAAGATAACAAAATATGTACAACCTGTAGCCTTAGCACGAGTTTTCAGTATTTGAGATTGAGACGTAAAGTAAACTGAAACTTTGACAATTTCAAATTGTCAATTTTCAAGGAAAAAATTAGTTCTTTCTTCGCACACCAGACGCGATGTTCCATTTTTTCATACAAAAACGCTGTAAATACTGGAAAGACGCTGTAAAGTAAAAGAGTGAAAACTCGTGCTAAGGGTACAGATCGAGTTATCAAATTGTTGAGTTGTTAATGCTTGTGACGTAGATAGACCCTGTCAAACAGTAGCGTGTTTAAGACAATAGTAATTGCTACGTTTAATGTCAATACCAACAATAATTCGAAGTCGTACTTCAGATCACGCCAGTGAATCTATCAATCACTGGACAATGTTCTTGAACGTTACAGTGTAGTAATTGATCGATTATTGAAAAGATAATAATGTCAAGGAAGAAAGTAAATGCCACTGATAGAGATTATAAATTAACGAAGTTTCCATTGCACTACAAACTTGCTTTTGTATCTATGACATATCTAAGACGTATCGTACGATCAATGATGCGTTCGTCGTCTCACGACGAGACTAAAAACAGTGGTTTAGTGGGTCCTAATTAAAGTTTGTAAGTCCTCGCACGAGAAAAGTAAATGGTTATTGATAATTTTCATCACAAGATGATGAACGCATCGTTTGTTCGTACTATAGTTGACAATTACAAAGAGTTTGATAAGTGACACTGAAACATTGTCACCAAAAGATAACATTTTAGGTGACCTTAAAGGTAAGCGTCCACAGGTCCGTATCGCACGTATCGGACGTATCGTACGTAACGGATTTTAGTTTGCCTCGTATTAAAACTTCGACCTGTGGACGCTTACCATTAATCCGTTTGATGCGATGCGTCCGATACGTACGATGCATACCTGTGAACGCTTACCTTTAAGAGTCTTTTCCTTTGAGTGACTAAATGGAAATAAAGATCTACGGAACCAAGGTAACTAAAACATCTTGAATAATTGACAAGGATGAAAATAAATCTTCGATAGGCCTCCATGTGACGACATTTGAGGGTATAACATAAAAATATGTCTTAGTTGATAAAACGCCCCATGATTCTAGCATTCAAACTTAGTGCTTGGAACTACACGCGATGGTGGCCGCTGTTGGCGTACAACATGGCTCTCGGCCTCGTCCATACACGAAACGGGGCATTTTGTCTCAACTGGGGCGTATTATCTAGTTTTACCCAATATCCGGATTTCATGTCTTTCAGCTGTTACGGGGATGATGATTTCCTATCAAAATTGCACGAGATTTAAGTCTTCGAGTTATGTAAAATATGTAACCAGTTCAGCTGGAATCTATCATTGGATTTCCAATCAGTTGGGAAATCAAGTAGTGCATGTAATAGTAGGTATCAGATTAGCAACCTGTCACCCTCAGATAGTCTCGCTATGGTTGGCAGTTGGTATCATCAGCATACTGGTTCCGTTACAAGTTCTGCTAAACGAGAATTATTTCATTATAAAATGGCTATTGGCTATCAGTAGTACAACCTTGAAGAGGAAAAATAAATAATTAATCAAAACGAAATAAGCCTAATTGCAAAAGGATTATAAAAATAATTATGTTAATAACCTACTCAAGATTAACGAAAATTATTATAATTTAATAATATGTTGATGAACAGAAAACATGAATTTAGCTCTTTCTTAAAAATATGTAAAACTCAGCCAATAAATATAAAGTTATTTTTAAAACAAATAAAGTTATGAATTAACTGAACCAACTATGTCAATTAAACTCATAATTTCAGGTCTGGAAATTGAAAACCGTTTCACAGTAATGTTGTTTTGTTTTCTGTACACGTAAAGGTGAATCCAGAGCCAAAATTGTGCAGGCACAAGTGGTTATAAAATCATTATCATCTTTAATAACACAGTGAATTTTATTCTAAAGATCTGGATTTTTTGCAAAATAGATCCTACTGCATTTTAAAAGAAGGATGACGTTAGAGGTTCTATATTTTATTTAAATTGATGTTAAGAATTTATACCTGATTTGCTATGAACTGTGAAAGTGAAAAAGTTGATCGCCTTTTACAATAATTTTACGGAAACAACTAGTTTTGTATCGTAAGGGCCAGATTTGGACTAAAATGTAAGCTATTTGCGGAGAAACTGCCGCTCCTACTAAAGGCGTGTCTGTCAGTCTTATGTCTGGTCTGAAGACAGTTGACACAAGTGCCAGGTACCCGATTAAGGCCCCCAGAGACGAAACGAGACGCCGACCGACGCCGACGTCGCGTCGCCGGCGTCTGTGGCGTCGGTAGCGTCAAGTACCGCGACGACACGACAATTTCTCTCACGCGTCGCGACTCAACGAGATTGTGTTAATTTCCTTCGGTTATCTTGTAAGGTAGAATTTATTTTTGTAATTTATCGCTGGATGGAAATGATGATTCAATTACAGGGTGGTAGATATGTATGTCTTTTATTATAAAATCAGCATTTTTTTAAACAATGTTCTATTATTTTACCTTTTTATTTAGATAAGGAGTTGTTTTTGCAACTCATATTTTAAGAATGACAATCAAAAACATAAAATGTTCATTTTACGAAATACGATGTATTGTTAGTATATTTTTTCCAAATGTCAAACAAGACTAAAGCCACAAAGGTTCTAATCAATATCATTAATAAATTAACCACTTCAACACTGAATCAGAAAATAGACACAAAGACTCGATAGCGTCTATAACGAGTATTTGCGAAACGGTAATTACCGCCGCCAATCTATTCGCTTTGATTGCTCGCTCAGCTCCGCTCATTTCCGCTCGAGGATAGAAAAATGAATAGATACACGAAACAGTTAAGGTAATGAGATCTTTAATGACGTTATTTATTCTGTTCAAGTAATTTAAGGCCGCGCATCAGAGTTTTTTGTAGCACTTTATTAGTTTAATGGGTTATCACCTTAAATCTTGCTCTATTAAATTATGGCCTATTTTTTTAATGGTGGATAATTATAATGTGAAGGTCAGTTTTTTGTTTTTTTAATTTAATATAACTATGATTTGTCTACCGCATGCCCAATGAGCTGTGCGTCAAAATAATCACTTTGTAGAGCACTGACACAGCCAGAAGGCGTCGCGGCAGACCTCGTAGAAGAACGCGGGATGAGCTGGACAAAACCAACGGTCAGTGGTCCACTTTGGCCCTGGATCATGAAAAATGGAAGTCATGGGGAGAGGCCTTTGCCCAGCAGTGGGATGAAGTAGGCTTAGCAGTATCAGTATGATTTCTCATATAGACTGTGTTACAAACCTTTTTTTTTAGCATGTTAAAATCATCAAATGTGTCCTCCTACCCTTACTGTACTAACTAAAATCCACGGTGACCTTAAATAGCCCTTTATGTTCCGGGGTCACGGTAAGAAAAAAAGTCCCGCGGCCCCGGCAGGCTTTGGCCCAAAACGCAGATCTTAAAAATATTTTTCAAATATTTTAACAACTGGTAAAATATTTGATGAAATATTTAACAGTAGTTAAAATATTAGACCGACTAGTTTTTCATTAAGAAAAAAATAATTAAAGAAAAAACAAACAAAAAAACCTTTAATTGCATTTAAGATCTTTCAACGATTTACGTGTGTGTATATTAATTACCTATCTTAGCTTCACGTATGTGCAGATAAATGAATGCAATTATCGCCAAGTTCTAAGCTAATAACAGCAGTATAAATTATTTCAGTGTACAGTTAATGGCATTTTATAATTCCTTTAATAGCAGGTTCTGGGACAAGTTTCTATGTAGCTAACTGTACATTTTATTAAGATATGCAAGTTTATTATCATGAGAAAGAGACCATTTGATATTTATTAAGTTAAGGTTGATGAGTTTTATTTATTAGTATAAACCAGGTATAGGTAAGTAACTTACTAATTATTTATGTTTACGGCTTTAAATGCTTTTAAACGTATACACAACATACTTTTTCATTTATTAAAACGTTAATGGTAAAACAAATATGCCAATAGTCTGTTTTGGCAATTTTTTTTAAAATTTTAACTTTTGCCAATACAGACTATTGGCAAAAGTTAGGAACTTTTCTATGCAGTTTCTTTGATTAACGATTATACATTATGATAGAGAAAGTTCATCTACTGAAATGTTGAATCTGCTGAAGCCTGTAATGGTTAAAAATATTATGAAATAGATATATCAATACATTTTTAATTACCACACCATTCAAGCTCCTATAAACTTTATAAAACCCCATTTATACCATTAAATCACTCAATTATAGAAAAATAAAGTTCCTCCATCTTTACTTAACAAAACCGAAGTTTTTATCACTTATCAAGATTTATGTGACCAAGTCATTCTTGTAACGTTAAATCAAAACGTTATTTTCACCGTTTCTCGTTAATTAAAACATTATCAAAAGATGATATCGGGCGGCTGACATCCATCAACACGTCTGTAGCCAAAACCTGCGATTCTCTTTTCAATGAGGTTTAATTAAGGGGTGGTTTTACTGGGTTGTCATACTTTTTTTAAGGATTATACAGTGGGTGTCTCAAATTGACAGGCTACGTCAAATTCTCGTGTTATAGTAATTTCAAATTACAATTTGAATTTGATGACTATGTTTGTAATCAATTAGCTTAACATTTTTGGGATTTTGTTTTGTTTTCTTTTTATCGTGATTATGCCATCAACTGAGTCTTCCCACCCAGGGTGGGGCAGGAGGGACTGTCAGACTTGTGCAGACCAAAATCCACGGTGTTCTTCAATAGCCCTTTATTCGTTAGTCCCGCAACCCTGGCAGGCTTTAGCTCTCTAACGGTGCCTACCGTTATTGTGCTGACACTTTTTGAGGAGCGCGTGAAATACAACAGGCCTTCGACCTGGGCATAGCTCATGATCGGACAGCGAGTCGTCCAAGCCCGCTTAACTACGATTTAGGACTTTAATTTATTGTCACGATGAGTCAAACACAATCTAACACGCGTATAGACTAACTTCACGCGATGAAGCACGTCAAAAACTTGAGCTTAGTCCAAAGTACCACTTTGTTGTTCATTAATATGTTTGGGACACTACACATGTGTATGAATCATAAACTTCTGTGTAAACAAATTGTGTAATTGTACTTTAACGCCCTTTTAATAGGACCGGACATCCTATGGACATGGGAACTAATTGAAGAAAGTGGGTGACTTGTACTCTTAATTATTTTTCTTCGTAAGGAAGTCCAGGAAAGGGCAAATTAATTCAAAAGGACTAAAAATATTAAATTTTATCAATAAATTGTACTGAATAGAAATCTAGAATTGCATAGGTACAAAAATTGACAGGGTAAAACCTGTGTATTTTTTACTATAAGTACATAACATAATATCTGTTTAAAAGAGTGTTCGTTGATATTTGAATTATTTTCCTTATATTTTGACCTTTAAAAAACCCCTTTTATCAGAGTGTGGTTTTAGTTTATTTCAACTTTAATTTTGTTTTGTCTTAGCTTAGCTGATTTTTAGAAAAGCATTTTTATGATCAGATTTTACGGTCAAATATAAATGATGCGTCTAGGTGGCTACTCAACAATTATTCAATAAATATTCCACTGTTAGCCGAACGTGACTTTAAATAAGGCCAGTCTCATACATGGCGAATTAAATATTCAATTATGTGAAGCTGTCGACGCATGAGTGATCGTGTGATTTTACTCTTATTTCTTGTCACGAACCGACATCCAACGGAATTTCGCATAATATTCTTAATTACCACCATTTTTCATTAAAAAAACGCTTCGAAAATAACCCTTATTATTTATAGTATAAGGAAGTGAATGAATCCAAAGTGGCGCCTGTAAATTGGTTCTCAGTACCAAGATTGAAAGTTAAAAACCAATTTGAAACTGCTTTAATTGCTTAAGAGAGCAACCTGCGCGAAAATTGAATTTATCATTAAATTAAATGTCACAGTAAATGGTAAATATTCAATTAACTTCGACAGTGATTAATGTTTTAATTGAATGCGTGTTTCAAAAATTATGTAGAACATAACGCTTATGATCTATAGGAGATTAAGATGGATTTTGTAATGGATGATGGTAATTAGCCCTTTATGGATTTTATTATAGCAAAAACCCATATAAAGCTAATGGTCATAGCTCTTACGAGAAAAAAGAAAAATGGTACTGGAATTCTCCATTATTCTTCATAAAGAATGTCATGCAAATTAAACTATAATTATTTTACTCGAACTATTCGCAAAACATGTTATTAAGCGTCTCAGATACATTAAAATTCAACAAAACAAAAAAATACAAAACACGGAATACGTCTCCAATACAAAATAACAAGTGACTGTTGAAGATTAAAAGGTTCGACTTCATTTTAATTTGAAACCTTATAAGTACATTAATTGAGCAATTTACCTATCAAGATCTGACCGAATAGGTAACGTGTGTATTGCCGAGTTGCCCAGGCGCATGAATGGACGGGCCTATTCGAATTGCGCTAGTAACCGTTCGCGTTGGAGTGTTCACTCGGACATGCGCAAACGCAATTATCGTAGGCCCGATACATGAATGAATTACAATTATATTGAAATACGTATTATTGTTGGGAGATAATTGTTTCTGTTTGCCTTTTTTGTACTTTAGTTCGATTAGCTCGTCAAGTTACAAAATATTTTTTATTAAAATCGATGTAGACAATTTTCCAGAAATAATATTTGAAAACCTACTAGATTATTGATAATCACTAATAACAATCTAAAGTTTATTCATGAAGTAGTTTTGACTATGGTTAAAAAAGGATTATAAGAGGATTATCAATGTAATTATTATAGGCGGATTAACTAACTCAATTAGCATTAATTAACTTTTATTCGTCTAAAACTACGCTGAGTTACGTCAATTCATAATAGTGCATCAGACTATGCAGATACATGGTTGAACATAAAAAGAATTAGTCAGAACATAAAAAATGTATCCCAAAAAAGTTAAATCCGTGACGTGCGCCCGCCCACATGAAGCGTCTGTAAAAAAACGTTGGTCCACTACCAACTAACATCTCACAAGACACTCATACAACTGAAAGACACGCACACACACTCACGCGTCACCCATTAGTATGTGAGGCGCGGCGAGGACGTTGCGCGTGCTCGCCACTCGTTCCACGGCTTCTTATTATTATTATTTATTGTTGAATAATGTGAATGGTAATGCGTGGTTGTTCACGATCCCGCATAACACCTGCCGTCTTTTCCCACAGTCGAGCTCGGGCTGGAGGCGCGCGCAGGAAGTGTGCGGGAGTGAGCGAGAGCCACAACTCGCGTGCACTGCACGTGCGTCACTGCGCCTACGCAGCTACGGTGGAGCGAGACAGCACGAGGGATAGATATCGTAGTAGCGTAGCGCGTAGCACCGTTGCTACGAAAAAAGCGCAATATTGGGACGCAAGCTCTAATGTTCGTAGCCTCATTTTCGCGGTAATCGATTGCTACGAGCTACGATTTACGACTTTATGCTGATTTAGATACAGAAGTGCTGTTATTTGGACTTGCAAATTAAGACAATTTATTTTTTAATTATATTATGTTAATTTACTTATTTATAATGTTGAATATTTTCTGGTAAACACGGATGTTATGGGAAAATTTCGTAATGTTTTGGTAGGCACGTGTTGCATAATATTTCATAGTATTGCGATGGTTGGCAGAAGAACTTGACCCTTGATAATTCTTCGTATTAACAACAGAGTCTCGATTCACAGAAAAAAACCTGAAAATATAATTATGATGGAAACTAACGACTTTTTAATAATATTAACCTTGCGGCCGGCGGCAGTTAAAACTTTTAATACCATTAAGTATTATGATCGCTTAATTTGGAGTCAATAGTAATGCACCAAAGGGTTGGATGGTGCATTACTACATAATGACGATCTGATCAGTTCAATTACAACGGCGGATACAAGGGGGGGGTCATGGGGGTCATGACCCCCCCCTGGGCGACAGGCTGGGTCATAGGTGGCCACTGCATAATTATTATCTAAGTTTATTTATTCATAACACATGTGAGATTGTTTCCTTAGATTTACCTAAATACTTTGCATTGGAAGTCTGAGTTGGTGATGTTTAATCAACATACTCGTATAGGTACAGCTAGGGATTGGCCAAAAGGGAGAAATCTGAATAAGAGATACGGAAAAAGTTTCTTAGGAACATTAGCTCTTTTTTTGGAGTTTACAATTTTGGCGTTTTTATATTTTTGGTCAAGTGTGAGTTTCCCACGAAAATTAGTGAATTTTGGCATTTTTTATTCGAAGAAAAAAATCGGGACGGCGGAATTGGTCTTGAGCAAAATATTTTTTCATAAAAATTGTATAGGGAAACGAAAAGTTACCCATTTTTTTATGATTTGATGTAGTGTTATATACAGGGTGAATTTTTCAAGTGGGCGTGGATGGCTATTTTCGAAACTATGAGGAATATGGAAAAACGTTGAAAGGAGTCTCGAGGCCGATTTTGACGAAAACTAAAACTGCATCATTGGATTTCAGAAAAGTCTATCATCCTGGCCAGGAATCGAACCGGCTGATTTTGGAAAAAAAATCACACCCTGTATTATTACACCATTCGATGCTGTTGCTGATAAGGATCAAATTCTGGGAAGTAATCATGTACGGCAAACATAAGGAAAACGTATAATTACAAAAAAACTGATCAACCATCAAGGCAATATGGGTATTTGAAACATTAAATTACCATTT
This sequence comes from Agrotis segetum, assembly GCA_036375495.1. Taxonomy (NCBI): domain Eukaryota; kingdom Metazoa; phylum Arthropoda; class Insecta; order Lepidoptera; family Noctuidae; genus Agrotis; species Agrotis segetum. Next base: position 2,770,354 of record JAQSVV010000327.1, on the reverse strand, counting down.
CTTCTTTAAAATTATAATGTTATTTTTAGTTCAACTCCATAATTTCGTATTGTTAAGTACAGCGGGATTGTTGAGACGTTAAATCCACATACATTGAAAAATTTAAATTTTATTAATTTCGAATAAATTATGGCTCAGTAGAAGTAAAGTATCATGGAAAAATAGCAATTTCATAAAAATCTGCTATTTCCTTAAGTTTGCCGTATATGATTACTTCCCAGAATTTGATCCTTATCAACAACACTATCGAATGGTGTAATAATATAGGGTGCGATTTTTTTTCCAAAATCAGCGGGTTCGATTCCTGGCTAGGATGATTGATTTTTCTAAAATCCAATGATGCAGTTTTTGTTTTCGTCAAAATCGGCCTCGAGCCTCCTTTCAACGTTTTTCGATATTCCTCATAGTTTCGAAAATAGCCATCCACGCCCACTTGAAAAATTCACCCTGTATAAGGACCATTTCATTGTATCGGAAGGAAACCATCTAGGAAACAGAAATGGGTCAAATCTGTGGTCAAAACTAATGAAATACTAAGTAAGTACGACTTTACGCTGTTAGAAGGAACATTTTCCATTAGACCAAGTTGTTTTGTCCCGATTTTTTCCATGAAACAAAGTCGAATGGCACTAAAAAAATTGCCCAACGTCACTCATTTTTGTGAACCACTCACACTTGAACAAAAAAAACAAAAACGCCAACATTATCAACATCAAAAAATAGCTAAAACTTCCTAAGAAAGTTTTCCCGTATCTCTTATGGAAGCAGATTTCTCCCTTTTGACCAATTTAAAAGAAAAATCCTGTATAGGTTTGGTATAGGTCCTATACTATTATTTATAAATGTTTTTCCTTGACACGACGACTGGACTAAGTCGTGATCGACCCGTTGGCCACCCCTTTATTTTCTTTTTTTAGCGTGGTAAAATCTTCAAATAAGTCCTCCCAGGGCAGGGCAGAAGGGACTGTCAGACTTGCACTGACTAAAATCCACGATGTCCTTCAATAGACCTTTACGTTCCAGGGTCACGGTATTCGGGATGTCTTTCTTTGAAATCTATCTGAACTAAACTACGGAGATAAGCTGTCTGAGACATGGTGACCCCCCCCTGATATAAAAGCTGGATCCGCCCTTGTTCAATTATACCTATATATTGAGTGGTACGCTTTGACATAAAGCGGTTCACATCTTTGGTATTTTTTGGCATAATCTGGACTAACTCTTTATGAAGCGGCGCAAACCTTTGGTATAATGAGTATTTAGTAAAGTGAGTTCTAAATTTAAATAAAGTCATGTACTGTGTCTTGGGTTCACGCTGAGTGGTTATTATCAGTACTGTGGGTGCCCCACATGTGTCCCACGACGCCTGGTTTATGTACGAATAATCTTTTATACGACAAGTAAGAAATCAATAAAATATGGGATCGATTTCAGAAAGTATAATTTTGTTGTTGTTTTTGCATATTCAATTTTGATATTAACGGTGAAGAGTGGAAGCTACATTTGTCTTATTTTTGTATATAATAAGACGGCTAGCATTAAGCTGTTATTACTGCTAGCAGGGGCCCATTATCTCCCAAATGTCTATACTCTAAAGACCTATACTCTCTTTGGGTGAGTGAGTATAGACAACGAAATATCACATTTTTTTTTTGTTTTTGTGACATTCCAGTATTCACATTAGGTATGTTTTTCTTTCGCCATTTTCCGTTTTATTGATTCACTGCGATTTCAAGGTTATGTGCGGTTTGACATTTAAGGTAGTGTTTGTTTTTTAAATTTGATGATTTAAAAAAAAATATAAATACATTATGTATTTAAAAGGATAATATTATTTAGAGTAACTTTTTGTAGTCAATGGGTAAAACCTAGATTTCTAGATTTTAGGTAGAAATGACGATTGGATATCTTTTACGATGACTAATCGTCATTAATATAGTGATGTCATTGATGATGACAATCGTAAAACCTGTATAGTGTGATCATTCTGATAGTAATCTCTAAATATAAGTTTTTAGACTGACTTCGTCACCATTACTGCAACCATCCGTGATTATGGCGCTTGAGCCGGAATCATCAATCGAAACAAATAATAAACATGGTAAATCTCCTGCTTTAAACCTCAATAAAACATAGTAATCTAATTTATTTAACTTCTAACTAATAATGTAAAAAGTCCCCCTTTGGGTGGAGAATCATCAAAGTAGTTCTAGCTCTGGATGGAGCGATAGGGACTGGCAGTCTCGTAAGATTTAACTGACTAAAAACTACTATGTTCCTTGAGTTGCCGTTTGCGATCTTAGGCCACGCTAACTTTTTGAGACATTCAGAATTTTACTAGTAACCAAACGTTTTTTTTAGCGTGGCATAGTCATCAAATGAGTACTCCTACCTCGGTCAGGGCAGGAGGGACTGTCAGACTGTGTTCTTCAATACCCTTTATGTTCCAGGGTCACGGTAATGAGATAACTCCCGCGACCCCGGCAGGCTTTGGCCCTCTAGAGGTCCCCGTCATTATGCTTACGCTCTTCGAGGCGCGCGTGGAACACAACACGACGGCGACGTCGCCGTCGTGGTCTATGGTCGGACAGCGAGTTGCCTTAAGTAACCAAACGATAAAAGAAAATCTTAGTTTACGAAACTATCACAGTCCGCGTGTTGCCGACCTCTGCTTTAGCACGGTAATAATATCTACAGTATTTGATCTTCATACAAACGAACGAAACGCGAGCTATACCACGTGACTCGACGTTGGGGCGCGCTCGGGGCGCTGACAGTCACGGCCAGCGTTGCCAGACCGTACCAAAAAGTACGGTTTTCCGTACTATTCGTCATACAATCGTACCACAACCGTACCCTGGCTAGACCGTACCTTTTTCGTACCTTTTCTATCCTTGTGATTTATTTTTCACTATAAAGGTAAAAACAACTTATAAAACAAAAACTAATAGAAAATAATGAGACTCGTACTTTTTTCAACTTTCTGACACATTTGATACTAAAATAAGGGCACAAATTACATAAATGGAATTTTCTTAGTTCCTAAAGCATTATATTTCATTTTTTTTTTGACAAGCACCTTGTTTTTCTGTAGAATATGAGTAGACTATAGCATTTTTCAAAATTCTAGCGAAACCGTACAGGTCGAAATTCTTCTGCAAGAACTAGTTCAGTTTTTTGTCTTCGAGTTCATTCTATAATTTTATTGATTTACAAATGAATTGGTTCAATATTGGCAATCTGTAATAATGTTCTACTTCACCATGTCTCTTTGAATATTCGATTCCATATCGCTTTTTTCCAACCTATGATCACAGACAGCCAACTCGAAGAAGAAAAAAAACTGATCTAAGTAGTTCTTGCAGAAGTATCCTGACCCAACCGTACCTTGAAGTTAAAAACCGTACCTTTTCGGAAAGGCAACCGTACCTTTTTTGGAAATCGTACTGGCAACGCTGGTCACGGCCGTACCGTAGTGATGAACGGACGGTGTTTTGTTTTTTTAACAAAATCAGTTCATGGACATAATTCAATATGACGAGTAGGAAATATTGTGCTGTTTTTGGGTGTATGAATTCGTCAATAACGTATCCAGTCATAAGTTTTTTTTTAAATACCTGTAAACTCTAAAAAGTACTGACTATAAAATAATTTTACTTAAGTACTAGTAGCTGGCAGGTAGGTACATAATGTGTGACTCTTTAATGGATAAATATTTTCTATTATCTCACGAAAAAAAGGGTATTTGGATTAATAAATGCAGTGAATATACTAAAGGAAAGTTACTGAAACGAGTGAAATAGGTAAGTTATAGGCAGTTCTGAATGAATCATGATACGGTAGGTACTTACGCTTGTGTTAAAATCCTTCCTATTCGATATACAAAGTATTTTATTTGTTTACTGATATAAGAAAAGTATATTTACAATCACAAAACTAAATAGATACAGAAAGTAGGCAAATGTAATTAAAATGCTGGAGACGGGCGTCGGATCGAACAGCCCTAGCGCATGTTTACGTACCGCGCGGCTGTAGGTATTTATTTCTATCATGCCGCCGAGTTCAACTACTGTAGATATTTATACTGTGGCTTTAGTTAACACTTTGCGTTTCTAAACGGATTTGTTATTATTTTATCAACTAGATTTCCTAAACAAATATTTCATTATTTTGTAGAAGTCACGATGTAATAGCGACAAAGTGTTCTAATTTAATCAAATTAATTGATTAAATTATTTCTAGAATTTTAAGTAGATGTAGATTGTATTAAAGTTCATTTACTGGAACACGCGAATTGTACTAATTAACATGCATTGACGTCTGTTTCATAAGTAGTTGCATTGTTTTAACTAAATAGCACTCACTTGTTTATTATAGTTTTATATTTTACAGTGTGGAGTGGTAATAATTACCAGTAGTTATTACCACTCTACACTGCAAAATAAAGCATCATCACCATGGCACAGCTGATCCAGTGGCTGAACGATTGACTGCTAAGCTGCATGTCACTGTTTCGATTCCCACACGGGACAAATATTTATAAGATCTACAAGTAGTTGTAGTTGTTTCGGGTGGGTGTTTCTGTATATGTGATTAAATGTTTCTAGAAAAAATCACGATATAGAAAACGGCTTTAATCTTAGAGAACGTAAATCTGGGATATAATGTAGCCCTTGCGTTATTCTAAACTACGAACTATCTGTATTCTTAGTTTCATCGAGATTCATTCATCCATCATAGAATGGTTGAATAACAATAACAAAAAAAAACTATCGCATTTATGATATAAGTAAGATGTATAAGGAAGAAAAACAACAATTTGGAACAAGTACCGCAATATCATGTTACATATTCCTCCAAACTACATCTCCAAAACTGCTCAACAAAAGACGATGTAATTTTCTTGTTATGCTGTTCATCTTCTCCAATAGACGATAGAAATAGAATAGCCAGTGCATCAATAGACACCCCGGATGTTCGCAATTTGGTTACGTTCAAACCATTGAATTCTATAGTTGAATTAACAATAAAAAGTGCTCATCCTTCGTTATGGTAACACCCACCCTTCAAATTCCTACTCTATCTTCATTTCTGTAAGACTTTCTTTCCTTTGTCTGAGTATGTGGTCAGCTTTTGTCCACCAGAGACTGTCAACCTACGAAATACAACTCTATTTTCATTCCTTAAGGTTTTCTTTCGTCTGGGTGTTTGGTGGTCAGTTTTTGCTCGCCAGAGATTGTCAACCGTGTAGGTCAGTCTATTAAATCGGGTTGGCGACCGGATGAGGTGCTCGTGTTACAGTGATTTTAACAAAAACATCTTCTTATGTTACGTCACTTTATACTTTGTTTACTTCGAGGGTGGTTTTGTTTTTAGCACGCTTTGGTTTGCCCAGTTTGCCTTAGGACTAAAGTTTTGCTTTTACGGTTGTATACTGTTTTACGTCTACTATACGATTAGATGTGGAATGCAAATAAATCAATATGAATAGGTGCCGAACGATTTATGCAGACGTGTACACCTTAATTAGTACACCTTAATTTTGCCAGTTGTGAATGAGTCATATAATAGTGGGCGAACTATTGCTCTTCTGCCAATCTCATTTATTTCGGTTCAGTACTGCACGACCTCATTCACAATTTGGCCATCTTTACGATCTTTAACACCACATGTTGTCTGTAACTACTCATAAATCTCGTAAGGTCACGATTTCCAGGAGCGGCTTTACGGCTCAATGAGCGTCGGACCTCAATGACTGGCTTTTTGCAGCATTTGGCCAACCCCAGAGCCAGTGTGGCCGCCAAATGTGCCCGTAAGGCCTGTAACCCGACCTCCGCTAGCCGATACCTTTCGCCGAGATTCACGCCACATGCTAAAACACATGGCGTGCCAAAGGTCGACTAAGGAGGTATTTTTTATGGCCTTCCTTGTTTACGTCATGTTAAATCGTGCAAAAAGGCTGTTATTATTCAATAATTCTCTGTAACGACCGTTTTAAAATAGCCGCAAGTTATCACACTAACAGACAGCTAATAAACGACTCGCCACCAATTTATTTCATTGTAATCATGGCTCTCGTGTCGGCCGCAATTGCAAAATAACAAACGGCTCTTAAATACAGTAGCGACGAGTCTGGCCGGCAACACCTCGCAGATAAATCAACGTCTCCATTACAATTTTGTTCTTACTTTCGAATAAATAATACTGGCCTCTGTCCCTTTCACGCTTTGAATTTCGAACGCTCACAAATTATTGTTGGTTCTCGTTATTTTATTGTCGTATTATTATTTTTTGCTTTCATTTGAATGTAGATTGTGGCAGCGTCCTTGTCTCGTTCGTGGGCGGCGCGCTGTGCGTCTCGTTTGCTCTCGTGGCCGCGGTAGTAGCGTCTCGAGCACGTGCGACACGTTAAAGGCAGATCGTTCCCACGGTCGGGCTCGAGCCAGACGCGCCTCCCGCGCCCCTCTGCACGCCCCGCGCGCGCCTTCCCGCCCGCTGCGCGTGATTCGACTCCGGACACTCGTGCCAATGAAATAAAGTGCCCGCACAGCACGTTCCAATTGCAAAATGCTATTTGAAGAGTTTAAAGCAATGAAAGTGGAGAAAATGCCAAGTCTTTCACCGGTGTCTTGGGCTGCAGACTGACTTTTGAGCGATAATGGTGAAGTAACTGCACGAAGAAAGTCAAGAGCTTTGACAAAGTGTGCTCGTTGTGTCGGTCAACACTTCAATCAGTCACTTGATTGGGCAGCTTATCATAGAGACACGCATGAAAGTGAAAGGACATGAGAACTAAAATGATATGCAATCTAGTGATCAGAATGCACAGAAAGGTGATCAACCGATGAGGTTGCGCAAGCAGGAGCCGTGTATTCCAGTCTAGATTATCAGGCTACCTGTCAGCATTTCAAACAATAATTAATCGAGGTGATTGTGCAAAATTTAGAGGCTTGTCAAATGTGGGCGGAGGAGAAATCCCAGTAGCCACTATAGTAGCAAGTATGGTGGCAAGTACAGTAAGGCAATCGTTGTCAACTAATGTAGTCCAGTGCTAGAATGTCGTTGTTCCCAACTTTCTCGTGTTTTGTTGCCTTGCTTGGGTACATATTTGAATATCGAAGATTAAAATATCTACGCTTAAAATATCGATGTTCAAAATATCGAAAATGAAAATATCGAATGACCATGAAATCGAAAATTAAAATATCGAAAGTTTAAAATATCGAATGATTAAATGATCTACGTCCAATATATCTATAATCTAAATATCTACAAAAGTTACATCGAAAGATCTAAATATCGAAATACAGATTATCGAAAGTCCTAACAAGGTAACACGACGGAGCCCCGCTTCGCGGGGCTCCTATTTCTGTTTGCAAGGTTTAAAGTAACCTAACACGAAGAGAATGGCGGGGTCTTTCAGACCCCGCCATCCTCTTCAAACCTAACCTGTCCGAGTCGGGGTGCCCCAAGTTTCGAGCTCGCTTCGCTCGCTCTTGCATCCGAAGTCCGTCTAGCTACCTTGTTGGGTAGTAATCAGTAATTTGACTAAGGACGCAAGAGCGAGCGAAGCGAGCTCGGGACTTGGGGCACCCCGACTCGGACAGGTTAGGTTCGAAGAGGATGGCGGGGTCTGAAAGACCCCGCCATCCTCTTCATGTTAGGTTACTTTAAACCTTGCAAACAGAAATAGGAGCCCCGCGAAGCGGGGCTCCGTCGACAAACTTTGGTAGGTGGTTATTAGCAATTTGATTAAGGATGCAAAAGCGAGTCCGACTTTTTATCCGGGACTTAGGGCACCCCGACTTGGACAGGTCAGGTACGAAGAGGATGGCGGGTCCTGAAAGACCCCGCCATCGCCAAGATATTTCAACTAGTAGGTATTTTTAACGTAGATATTATGAACTGCGATGTATTAAACGTTGATATTTTGAATTTCGACATAACGTCTTTCGATATTTTGAATCATTCGACATTTAAATCAGTCGATATTTTAATCTTCGACGTTTTAAGCGTAGATGTAACATTTTTCGATATTTTGTTACAATCGATATTTTAATTTTCGATATTCTGAACATCGATTTTTTAAGCGTAGATATTTTAATCTTCGATATTCAAATATGTACCCGCCTTGCTTATCTGAGAGCACCAGTTTCTCCTTTTATGGGCGCATTTCTTGTGATGTTAGTTCTGACCACGGCTTCCTTAAACAAATTGGCGGGTTTAACAAGCACCGCTTTTAAACAAGGAAGGCCATTACTAGAGACACTGGTCGCTTTAAAATTGACGGGATTGTTTTTGTGGGTACATATTTGAATATCGAAGATTAAAATATCTACGCTTAAAATGCCGATGTTCAGAATATCGAAAATTAAAATATCGATTGTAACGAAATATCGAAAAATGTTACATCTACGCTTAAAACGTCGAAGATTAAAATGTCGACTGATTAAAATGTCGAATGATTCAAAATATCGAAAGACGTTATGTCGAAATTCAAAATATCAACGTTTAATACATCGCAGTTAATAATATCTAATTTCATAATATCTAATAATCTATATCTAATAATCTAAGAAACATTGAAAAAAAAATTGTCTGTAGGTATGAGTGTATTCATAAATGTAGGTAGATGTGAAATTGTCACCACTTACCAAGGTAAGTTGACGGAGCCCCGCTTCGCGGGGCTCCTACTTCTGTTTGCAAGGTTTAAAGTAACCTAACACGAAGAGGATGGCGGGGTCTTTCAGACCCCGCCACCCTCTTCGAACCTAACCTGTCCAAGTCGGGGTGCCCCAAGTCCCGAGCTCGCTTCGCTCGCTCTTGCGTCCTTAGTCATATAACTGATTACTACCCAACAAGGTAGCTGGACGGACTTCGGATGCAAAAGCGAGCGAAGCGAGCTCGGAACTTGGGGCACCCCGACTCGGACAGGTTAGGTGTTAGATTATTTTAAACCTCGCAAACAGAAATAGGAGCCCCGCGAGCAAATAGGGCTCCGTCTACTTACCTTGATAGGTTCGATATTTCGGACATTCGATAACCTGCACTTCGATATTTAGATCTTTCGATGTAACTTTTGTAGATATTTAGATTTTAGATATATTGGACGTAGATCATTTAATCATTCGATATTTTAAACTTTCGATATTTTAATTTTCGATTTTATGGTCATTCGATATTTTCATTTTCGATATTTTGAACATCGATATTTTAAGCGTAGATATTTTAATCTTCGATATTCAAATATGTACCCGTTTTTGTACTTTAATTCCTCTTATGGAAGGTTGGTTTTTAATTGCAAAAAATCCTTGCTTTACTTTTAAATCTGGAATACACTGTTTTATTATGCAAGCTAAACGAAAGATAAGTCCAAATTTATTTATCAGTGATCTTTATTTTGTGAATTATGTAACGAGATCTGACTATACGGGTGATTTATAACTTCCTCCCAGACTAATTCTATTATTGCACGGAAACTACGTTAAACAAGTCTACTCATAAACATTAGGCTATTTCAAAAATATTATTGCATAAATTAGACCTCCTAGAAAAATAAAAGGAGCTGTGTTTTGTGCTTAACTTCCGAAATAAAACATCAACCACTCTAAAACTCAACTTTTCTAAGTACAAAACGAACGTGCACTATGCCCATAAGTACGGCAACAATGCTAAAAGTTAACCCGTGCAATGCGCGGGTCGCGTGTGTTCCGACTCGTGACATTGTTCGCGTGCGACCCTGCGACTCGCGACTGCGACAGCGCGTGTGCGTAAGCGCCGCGCATGACACTCCGCTGCCATAAACAGAAAGGCGAGCCTTATTTCATGGAATACCTATCATAACTCATTTATGGAGAGTTATGGAGTGTAGAACTGTTAAGAAAAAGGGATGGCTAGCGAGCTTAACGATTAATGATCGTGGCGCTTTATAGAATCGCATCTTTATTCATGATGGCGTCGAGAAAAGTTGAGGATTTAAAAGATAGCCGTTGTTGCAGTATGAGAAAAAGTTCAGAACAAATCCTAGTAAGAGAATAGAGAAAAAAAAGGTTGCACTCCAGGAGTGCCGGTAGAAGTGAAAACTTTTTTGTTACTATGTTTTATTTTTAATTTGAATGACGTCTTACTCATTTTCGATCAGGGTCACGTGACCCTGACGCGAGTTTTGGTCACGTGACCCTGACGCGAGTTTTAAATTTTTTACCCATTACAGAAAAAGTGTACAACGCCGCTAAAGAAGTTTTCACTTCAAAAATTACACGGAAAATTCATAGGAAAATCGTCCTTATGGACACGTGTCTTTTACCGTTCAGCTTAAAAGACATTAAGTAAGTTTACAATCCTATCCCCGTTAGCGGATAATCCAATGCTTTTATGTTAGTAACTGTAATTTAAGTGTCATGATTATGTAAAGGAGATAGCAATCACGCGCGTGCTGTTTGACCCCGAGACATGCGCGTGTGACTCTGCCGGTACATCATGAATACTGCAACACACGCCGGCTATTTCATGGAATATCATTAAGTTAATTCAAACGCGGATGTCTTAAACTGCAGTGTGGTTAGGATTATGTAAGAGGATGTTGAATTTTATAGGAATTTTAGGAATTTGTGGTAAGGCATTGTCCAATGTCCATCTGTTTTCTTAGAGACAATCGAGAAATTGTTGATACACTAGCCTTTCAAGATTTGAGATAATTTTCTTTTAGTTGTAGGTACATATTTTTGTAGGTGTTTGTGCATGTGTGTTTCTTCTATGTTTGTAAAAACACCCACGTCACAGGAGAAATTCCTATTGAGGGGCAACTTTTTTTTTAAAATATTGTTAATTAAAAAAAGAGCAACAGCATAGACAAGTTAAAGTTGTTAATATATACCTACGTTTATAGCGTCATCATCAACATCATCTACAAATTCGATTGAATTTCCTTATTATTTACGTTACTAGCCTTTAGTGTCCCACTGCTTGGCAAAAGCCTTTCTTATTCTGTTCTTAATTGATGTTGGCCATCTTCTTTTTAAAAACTTTTAAAAATGTTCACCATCATCATCACCATTGTCAGCTTTATCACTAACTATTTTGTTCACGTTTCCTGTCTTTTTGCCATGCAATTTTCAATTCAATTATGTAGGTATGTTCATTTGAAATACAGTCACAATTATATTTCGCTTGTACTTTGTCTTTTACGACCTCGGTATGCGCGTGCGTCGTCGGCGCCGCTATCAGCGGAAGCGATGGAAAGTACTTTAATTTGATGCTACATTGTTCTCAAGTTAATGTTTTGCTTTTCAATTTGGTATGTTACACGACATGTGTAATATAATTAATTCTTGAAGAGATAATTATAATGCGTTCTTTCGTACACATTATTAAGCCTGTAATCCCTGAATTTTTGGGCAGAGTAGACGATCTAATAAAAAACTTTTTTCAGCTCCACACTTATACGTCATAAATAAAGGCAAGTATATTGCAATCAAATCAAACTCCGCAGTTGCTACTGACAAACTCCTGATGGACATAACGAATAACACAATGCTCTAATGCCTGACCTGGGTACCAAATCCAGGGACCATGATCATGATCAGTGGTGCTTGCAACCCGTAGATCAAGGCGACATTCAATATACGTTCTGTAAACGTCAAAAGGTGTCTTTATAAAATGTGTAAGTACTTAGATGTCTGTAAGTATCTACTAATTGATGTCGAGCAATACTAATGACCAACAACTTCTTAGTACACGGCCTTAAGAGAAAATCTGATAAATACTAGGACGTAAGAGGAGACGTTCATTTGTTAAGATTAGCCAAGGGTTCGCGTCCTGCCTTATAAGTAGCTGGTAGCTCTCATTACTATACTGTGCTAATAGCGCCCACAGCACCCACGATAGCGTCACCTTACACCGCGGCCACAGTACCGTACCCTTATCTACTTGTACTACACGCTATCACTACCACAATCACACTTTAATTAACGCACGAACTCGCTCCTCCATGATTTCACATCGCTACTATCCAACCATAATTTAAAAACATAAAATAATTTAAAAAACCAACGCACAGAAGCCGATGTGAAAATAACAACAATACGCTTCCTACGCGTGTGCGCGAGAAAATCACAAAAGAATCGAATAACTAACGGAGCGAGATCGATTATCATTTTCATACAATGGACTATCTAAAGGTCACGCGTAATGCTATTCAGTGTACACACAGCTTACATTACTCCATACTAAAGAAACCATCCATAAATTATTGAGAAAACAACGTAAGAAACCATTCCGTACAACGAAAATCGATCTGAATCGTTCAAGATATAGAGTAGATATTTGATCAAAAATCGATACCAAAGTAACTATTTGAGACTATTTGTAAAACATCAAAATGTGTACGTGTGTTATCGCAACTTCGCACGTTTGCGTTAAGTATTAAGAACTAGAATCACATGTCCTTTTTATGAACAGAATGTATCGTAAGCCAGGAAGCGCATTGTTAGGTCACGTTCTCACAACTCCCCTTTTCTTCGAGGGGGAATAAATAATTGCACTTTTTTCTGTCGCATATGGCCAAGGAAAGGGATTGTGCAAGATCGTTCCCACGGTTCGCCCCTTGGGCATAAAGGCCGATCGAGGTCAAGAAAAAATACGTGCCGGCATAATGTAGGGGTACGCTATTGTGCCGGCAGATGCGCGCCATTTCTAGGGTTAAGTGTGAGTCGTTTGAAAAGTGAATTGATTGACGTCATACTGCTTGGGAATCTTATTGGATACTTTTTGTTTGTCCATGTTCGCGGTATAATATGCATGAGGAATGAAAAAATTGTCGGAAAACCTCGCTGTTGAGAGACGTAGAAATAAAGATTTTTTTTTGTTATAATAATTAAATGAACTGATAACAACTGACATTACAAGATTGTTTTTGTTCAATTTAAGCGTGTCCCAATATTTTCGCAATGTTTTTGCAAAGGCATGGAAAATGGAAAAATCACATTTGCCCAAATGTAAGACGTAAAACTCTTTAGATTTTAAGGAGTTTGAGTTATTGAAGATGTGTTGAAATTGGCATGCTACAAAATAAATAAGTAACATTTACGTCAAGTACTTAACAATATTTTCACGTCATCGCTGAAGTGATACCCAAATCAATCAAGGGTCGCGTCTTTTTTTTCGCTAAACACATTCCAAATACCCCTAAACATACGGGTTCCAATTTCAAAATCCATTCGCGTTGCAAGACCACTATTAATATAAAAACTCGAACAAAAAAGGAATTGCACCTTTTCTAAGGCGTTCTATATTTGAAAACTGGTCGCGTTCCCACGATCGCTCGCGCCAGTTGCGCGCGTCTTCCCCTGATCTTTTTTTTTTCTTTATTATTATGGCGATATTTTGTGTGACAAGCGAATAGGAACGGTATTATATATTTTTTTCTGTTAATTATTTTTATTCTACTTAGCACTAGAATAACTTGTTTAAAACATGGATACGCGAATTGAATGTTTTTATGATTACAAAGTTGATATTAAACTTAGTTTCCCAGGAAAACTTAAACTTCTTCCTGAAAATTGTTTTCCATTATCTCGCCAAAATGTAACAGACAATGTTCTAGACGAATTGAGTAATTAAAAACAAATACTTAATTTTCCAAATAATGTTTTCACGCATAGTTGCCCTGTGAGTAATCATAATATCTACACATTCAATCAATAAGGGGCATGTGCATAAAAAGTTTCTTACATCAGATTACCGAACTCCTTCAAATTGTTATTCAAGTTTCGTGTTTTTAAAGTCGATTATACCATGGCATTAGTTTCAAGAAAGAAATCAAAACATTTTTGGAAATTGAACTTTATGGCCCTGTTTACAAATTCGTGTTTGGATCGCGTGGGTCGGGGCCGGGTGACGACAGTTGAGACTAACACACATTGCGTTTTACGCGAGGATCCGTTCCCACGATCCACGCGACATATGGCGCGCGCTGGCTGCACTTACGCGTGATCAACGGTGACGCGTGCACAAAAAACTCTCGGACTTAGCGGATCTATAGGATGATGCTCTCCCGTAAATAGAGATAAGAAACCGGTATAATGCGACGACGTCTACCGGTTTTTTTAGGTTGTGTGATAAGGCTGTTTGTTGCTTTTGATGATGAGATTACTAGGTAGCCTGTCAAGCTTGTAATTAGAAATTGCGGATTAGTAACCAATGATATTATAAAGTCATAGATGCGTTATACACGTACTAAGCGACGGAAAAAACTGTGCCGCGCCGAGCGGCAACACAGATACACACTTTTTTATTCACACATTACATTTCACTACAAGTAAAAAGGATAGCTTGATACAACGCAATAAGAAAAAAAGTGACAGCTAGATAAACAAACAGCGCCACGCGTCATCAATCCCCCCGCACGTCAGCGTCTCCTCTCGCTCGCACCCGTGCTCGCGCTCTTTCTTTTACGACGCCATATTTATAGAAACGTAATGTTTTATTTGTGAAAATATTAAAGATAAATAGTATATTTACGAATTTTATGTGATTCTTTGACTTTTAGAAGTCTTGCATGTTTAATTTGTACAATATCTCATCACACACGACAGCATTTTCGGTAGTTTTAGGTCACTTTTACTTTTAATTCAGTCTGTGGTACGTGAAGTGCCGCTGGCAACGTCGCACTGAGACCAAGATGTGTGTATCAGCCTCATTTGAGCATATACGTTATTGAGCGCGTATGACGTATCTACACCTTTTTACTTATAATATCATTGTTAGTAACAGTAATGTCTGTTTTTTTTTGCGAATGGTCCGTCTCTGTGGATCAGAAGATAGGTAATCAGTAGGTACAAATATAAAATAGTGAAAAAGCGATAAAATAAATACATTTCCCTCCAAATAAAACTCTGAATTTATTCAATTGTACTGAAAAACTAAAAAAAATAATTAAGTCCACTCAAAGCTATTGTTTTTCAATATCCCATAGACAAAATCAATCCCACTCCAACCTCTAAAATCAAATTACAAAGCACATTGCACAAAAAAGTAAAAAAAAAAAGAAGTTCAAAACACCAAGGTCGAGCGATTCCGAATTTGAATTTCGGAATAGTATGTTTTTTAAGGCGGGGGGCAGGTGGTAGCGCGCGCAACTGTCGTCTTTCCCACGGGTCGCTCGAGTGAACACCGGGCGTCTACATACATTGCCATGTGAAACCGTGTCATGATTGCCAATTAACTAAATTATTGAGTTACTTTATGTCAATGGTGTATTTGTTGTACTGTTTGATGATTATTAGAGCGTGGATTGTGGGCAGTCTAATTAGGGTTGTGATTTGTACCATGTGCTTGGTCACAATATTGTTTGCTCTGACACGTGTCAGGATGATTTAAAAATAAAATTTTGAAAGAAAATGTGAAAATTCGCAAAAAATTTATTCATTCAGAAAAAAGTTGGAGTCAAATATTCAATGACCAACGACATTGAATATTTGACTTCATGTCTCTTTTTAATAATTATTCAGTAGAAGAAACACAGTCAATACACACTTTCTATGTAAGGTATGTTTAAATATACTGAAACATGGTGAAATATATTATTATGGCATACACAATTTCCGTGATTTAGTTTTCCTTTTTTAAGTTCTTAATTTTATCTAGGGTTGCATATATTTTTCGTGGTTGCGGGATTAAGGTATTTGAAGGAATATGGTAGATTTTTAGTCAGAAAGAGTATGATAGTCTTTTCTACTCCACCCAGGGCAGGACGACTTATTTGATGGTCTATCAAAATCATTACCTAAACGACGAGATAACAACATCAAAATCACTTTAACTACAACATTATTTTAATCTAAATACCATTATAGACCACGAAGAACAAGCAACAACCAACAACGAAACAATACACTATTAAGGCATTGTCACACTAATTGTTAAGTAAATGGCTGCGCGTGCGCCGCCCGTGCCGCGTTGTTGTTGTACTTACACATACTTTACTCATGATATCATAATTTTATCGAGTTGTTTGTGCTTTACCTAGGTGTGACTTTAATTTGTTTTTCGTATGCACACACATGTGTTTTCTGTGTATTTTTGTCTGTTGGTTTATTGGAATGGTAATGACGTTCTGTGGTATGAAATAATTTTAGTTACCTATGAAATTAATGTGAAAAACATTTTATTTTATAAATTAACTATATTTGAGGGGGAGTAGAGTAACGATGTTTTTCGTTGAAAAAAATATTATCCGAAAGTAAACTAACATGAATAAAATTGAGAAAAAAATATTAAGATCATATTTGAACGCCTTTTATTCCAAGGACTTCGCAAAAAAAAGAATAAATATTTGAACAGTAAAATAACTTATTTAAAAAAAGAACCTTCACCAAAGAGGTTTATAGCATTCTCAATTCAGAGCCATCTATCGCGCCATCGTTGAACTAACCGGTACAGATTCCCTTTCATAACAGACAGGGGTGTCGGAATTCGGAAGTATTTGTATTTGCAAGACAATAGATTCGCAGACAATGTCTTCAGGTCATAGTGCATTCATTCCGTGGGAAATATTGCAATATTTGGAGGGTGATTCCTGTATATAACGTGTACGTTACAATTTCATGTTCAGTTATTTGAGGGCCATCGACCAGGAAGTAACGGGACCTTGTGTCTGTGATTTGAAATTAGAAGTCTAGAGATGTGAAATAATTTAGTGCTTTTAAAAAAAGTTTGTGGTGTATTGTAGTGAAAAGGTGTGGTGTTGGTAAAGTGAGCGTAAGTGTTCAAAACGAAGTGCTAAAGTTAAAAAGTGATGTGTAATATCGTGAAGTTAGTAATCTAGAAGACAATAAGATGTAGTTTAAGAGTAGTTATGATTAAAAAAATTGTATGAAACTTCAAACCCCGTCGTAACATTATTGTAATGCATGCTATAATGTGCACTTACACCTTACTCAGTTTTACAAAAGCATTTAAGTCTCAAATAGTAGGTAGTACCTAGTTATTAATAAGTAGAATTTGAAAACTTGGAACCTGTCATATAATATTAACGGACTTCAAAAAAAGGACTGTATTTTTTTCTTAATAATCAGTATAAAAGCATAAAATCTTTGTACAGATAAATATTTGGGAAATAACATCAGCTTGGTTTTTTGCCAAAACAATCTTGAGCAAGCGCACTCATCAAGCTTTACTCAATACAGGATTTAGGATTCTCTATGGTCTAGTTATATCGCAACTAAAACTCGTAATAAAAAGGCGGGTCACACTGTAACCATGACTCATGTAATACTTAGTATGTATCTGGGTACGGATACAATTGTAATGAACAAGTTATATGTAGTGCAGCAATTTTGAGACAGAAGATTGAGGGTAACACCTGGTTAAGACTCGCAAAGGTCAAGGAGACTTTTTTTTTTAGCGTGGTAAAATCATCAAATGAGTCCTCCAACCCCGGGCAGGGCGGGAGGGACTGTCAGACTTCTACTGACTAAAATCCACGGTGTCCTTCATAGCCTGTTATGTTCCGGGGTTACGGTAAGAGAATAATCCCGCGACCCCGGAAGGTTTTGGCCCTCTGAGAGGGGGGGCCCCGTCATTATGGTGACGCTCTTTGAGGCGCGCGTGGGACACAACGCGCCGTCGACCCGGGAAGGTCAAGGAGACTTGGCACAGAATGAAGAAGATGGTATAGTGACGTTGCACTTTGTAAGACAGAGATAGAAGTAATTCACCGCACACGCCCTGAGATGCTATTTTCCAAAAGACTCTGCTATGACCTTATTGACCTAGAAAATAAAGTTGACATAAGGTCAAGGAAATTTGGCAAAGAATGAGGAAGATGAGATAGTGACGTTGGACTCCTCTTTGTAAGACAGAGATAGAAAGTAATTCACCACACAAGCCCTGACATGCTATTTTCCAAAAGACTGCTATGACCTTATTGACCTAGAACATAAAGTTGACATAAGGTCAAGGAAGCTTAGCAAAGAATGAAGGAGATGATATACAGACGTTGCACTTTGTTAGAGAGAGATAGAAGTAATTCACCACACAAGCCCTGACATGCTATTTTCCAAAACACTCTGCTATGACCTTAATTACCTAGTACATAAAGTTGACATTAAAATACCGTAAAGACAAACCGTAATTTCAGCGCTGCTGTGGCGGTGAGTCTTTAGAGATTAGCACTAGTTTATGGGTTATTAGATGTCGCAAATCCAAATATGTATAACTCAAAGGTGACTGACTGTCATAGTGATCTGAGATCAACGCACAGCCCAAACCACTGGACGGATCGGGCTAAAATTTGGCATGCAGGTAGATGTTATGACTTATTCATCCGCTAAGAAAGGATTTTGATTAATTCTACCCCCAAGGGAATAAAATAGGGGATGAAAGTTTGTATGAAACTTTGTCAATTTGATAAAAAATACATTGTTAAGTTCCGACATCCGCGCGAACGAAGTCGCGGGCACAGCTAGTCTTATACACCGTGAATTTTTAGTCGTCTTACAAAAAGGGTCCACTTAATGTATCCGACCTAAAATACCTCTAGGCAAGTTATTTTTTTTTTAATCGTTAATAATAATTTTTATTTTTAATAAATAGGTGCATTAGAAATATGAAACACCCTGTTAAATGTTTACGTATCTAGCTGTAAAGTATACCTACCCAGCGCAATAGTCGGGCAGATCATTCTATCTCCATTTTCTATGAGACAAGGGTGTTTCTAACTACACCTTGCGTCATAATAACGAATTCAAATTTTATTTTAAAAATTTTCAAATCTCTTAAATACCTATTTTTTTATTATAAACGTGTTCTAGTCATTGGGTACATGAACTGGGCTGCTTTTGTAAGACGACTAAAAAGTCACGGTGTATAATTTTGTTTGCAGTAAAATTTGGTATTATTTTTAATCTTCATAAAATTATCCCCAACACTTTGAGAGCAGTGGTGTTGAAATAAATTACAAAAACAAGTAGACAACTGAAAAGTATAAGCCACTACCATTAGGCCACCACTGCTCTCTTAACGTGACTCATATATAAAGTATGTAAGTAAGTAAGCAAAGAGCGAATTATTTGAAGTAGAATGAATTGTATCAGTTGTGCAATTAATGGCGTGTGTCGTTCATAAGTGCGGCGTCCATGAGTCACTCTGTTTGCTAGCAGTGCTAGCACTAAGGAGAAATACTTCGATGTAATTTCTAAGGCCGAATGTCTAAGACATTCGGCCTTAGTGAAAAGTGAAATTGAACGCTATTTTACAATGCAATGGTGACAGTGACAGCTCTTGAACTGGATCAATTGTTTTGATTGCGTTGAGTGTGCCAAATAAAATTTGTCTTTCAAATGTTTTTGCATGAAATTACGGCATCTATCTCAGAAATCGTTACGTAAGACTTGTTTTTAGTAGATATTAACATACTGTGTCAGTAATCATTCTTTTACATTGTTGTGTTTAGTAACTCTGAAAGTGATAACCCGAAGGTTTTAAAAACTAATTATGTAAATTGTAATATATTAATAACTTAGTTAAGTTGAATGAAAATTGTATGTAGTTTGTGCATTTCAATCATTGCTGCAAACTTAGCTTGCACTCAACTATCACTAAAACTTTCCTTGCTCAAAAGGTTAGGAGTCAATATTTGTCATCATCAACGCAATTACTCTTAACAAGAGGGTTTACCAACCATTCTCCTTAATTAAACCATGACCCACAGTAAGCTCTATTGCATGTTGTCTTTGCCTGCATAAAACCGTTAACTCATAGTCATGCAACGAAAGCCCTTTAGACATTTGAAAAATGGAATGTTGTTTTTTTTTCTTGAGTTTATGGTCACGTTGTTTTTTATTAGCTAGTGTACTAACTGCCTGTACACCTAGAGTAGAAAGAGATTAGTAATGCATGGAAGATTTAAGTAGTAGTAAATAAAAAAGTTTAGTATGCCAACCGTCGCAAGGCATGGATTCTTATTGAATGCATAAAGGTGTAGCAAGCCATAGTTCACCAAAATTGAGACTGGCTGACGTTGAAGAACTTTGGGTTTAGGCGATGCAACTGTCATAAAGATAAGAAGAAAAATAAGATATTGTATTTTGATATTTTTGTAAATTATTATCTGTTCAAGTCCACACCTTAAATGCTACCGTGCATGTCCTCAAAACATCGCCTTTATGAAGCTCGAGTCAGCTCATCGTTGACGCAAGTACTTGTTGACACGATCAGTGTGTGGTGTGTGCCATCATCTGAATAAACAGCCACTGGATGATATCACCCGTCGGTGAAGGCCCGGCTCACTTACACAGGTGTTTTAGTTGCTTCACGTTTCTGTTCTACGCTTCATCATGTGTCTTGGCTTTATACAGTGAAGGCTGTATGGTAGTGTTGCCTTTGCGGTATTAAAAAAAAAAACACATTCTTTTTTGCCTATATTAGTTTTTTGCATAATATCAAATTGCAAAATTACGAGGAAGTTAGCGGTATAAAGAAATCATTTTCGCAAGGATTAAATGTTGAAACCTTTTCACAGTAATGTCAGTACAATAAATATGAGGATAAAATCTTATTTAGTTGTAACAACAATATTATGCCACTGTCTTATCCTTGTAACATCTTCGACATATCTACCAAAACAATTTCCAGAAATAACTACCGATATATCCAGATAACAGTCCCGTGAAATAGTTTTATATTCCGTTCTAATTACCTTTATCGCCTCAATCCCATCGGCAGCTCCCTAACAGCAATTTAATTGTAATGGGAAACTAATTAACTCTCTCGCCAAGCACAATCTTCAATTAGCTATAGATCATAATGATTACGGTCTAATAACACGCCATGCGGTCCGATTCAATTACAGAATGACCCTTCTCCTCAATCCTAAATCTCTGCACGTGTATACAGAAGAAATCGCCAATATTCTAAAAGTAACAATGGTCATGCACGTGTACAAGAAAAAGAAATTAGAACGAAAAAAAAATCTTAACCCAAATTTTGCAAGAGTTGCGGAATTCGAAATAAGGGTTGCAAAAAATCCTTTCTAACCCGAGCGTCCGACGCATCGAACACGTGCATGAGGTAACAATACGTCGATGAGTCACGAACGAGCCTCGAAACGTCGATACAGAACGCCGTATTATTAAACTGGAAAAAGAAAAAAAAAAGATAAGCGTTCACTCGTCGTACCGCGTCAAGGAATTGTACATCTGCCGAAATTTCTCACGGATCCGTCGCTCGAGCGCTACGTATGGTATTATTACACCGGACCACTTCGCTATCTCTACCCGCGCATTATAGATCTTGTAGTGGTCTGTTCTGGTAATTATGACGACTGGGCTAGCGGTACCTCACGCTGGCCACTTTTAATCAATAGCAGCAATTAGCATATCTGGTTTAAGTCGTTTAGCGCGACGTGAACAGAATTGTGCAAAGCTTGAGATGCAAATTATTACAGTTGGCTTGTTATTGATACTGAATGGGGCTTAAGAGATGAAAAGGTCTTTTAATTGCAAAATTGTAAGTTGTCTTTATGAGTAGTAAAGGTATGTTGGATAGTAATGATTTTATTATGTTATCTTATATCTTTCTAGGTGTTGTTTTATGCTTTGAGACGTGAAAATTATTTTTGCAATATTCTGGGTTTCTCTTGGCTTAATAATTCGCGGTCTACACTACATAAATCTTTGATTTTGCATGTTATTGGACTTAGACTTTCCCAATAACCATTTAGGGTTATCCCAGAAAGTGACTGGGTTTTCAACCGTGATGGCGGCAGTTTGTAATGCCGGATTACATAGCCTCTTGAGTTCCTACTTGCGTAATTAAAATCGGGAAGCTTTTGGAAAATCCCGATTTAATTTGTTTCGAAACTTTTCGAGATAACGAAAAATCCGAAACTGATTTTGTCAAAGCTTATCGCTACTGGCATTTTTTTGCAAAATTGTTTTTGTTTGTTGTATGTTGTAGTAATAAAAAGAGAATGAACAATATCCACTAATCGTTTTCGAGTGTGAATAACTGTCACTAACAATATTATGACTTTATAGTATTCGTAGTTTGAATCTTACTAAACTGTTTTGATACTGGCCAGTTACAATAATCAGTATGGCAAATTGTTTTTCATTTCATTTTCACATTCTTTGCTTTGAAAAACGAATGATGGCTTGATTTTCATTTGTTTTAATTGATTCCAAAGTTTTTCTATGGACTAACGTTGTAGGTATTCGTGTAGCATGCTGTAAATAATAGCTTGTAAAATTAGCTGACCTGCGTAAGTATATTGTACTAACTCTTTGAAACTAACACTTTATGTATAGCTTTTTAGAATTGTTTTTTGTTTGTTATTAGATGTAACCAAAATAGAAATACACTTTATTATGCACACCATACAAATTATTGGTACAGCATGTTTGTTAGTTATGTATTGTATTCATTTCCTAAAGATTTTTAGTTCGCATATAGTTTTTGTATTTGTTTTTCCGAGGAATTTTTTTTTTCATACTTTTCCCTAACACGTTCTTAATTGGGTTTTCTTTTTTTATTTGATCTACTCACTATTCATGGTCTTATTGTTAATTTGAATTGTGGATTTGCACGTGACCTAATAAGAATAGATCTGCATAGTAGCTTCTTTAATCACACTGTTCTTTTATTACTAACAATTGTAAAGTTAACTAACAATAAATGAATGGCTACCATACTAAATGCATTCTCCTAGTGCTTTCAAAAACGCACGTGCTTTCTGCATAAATAATCTTCTCATTGTGCCGAATCAATTGTTCATCACATTTCTTTATCTCCATTATTTGATTGCACAATGCATTCTGAATTTAAATAGAGCGTTTTTTTACTTTTCGAACTTGTTCAAACTTGCTCGGAGGTTCGATTTTTGAAACAGGTTGGAACTTGTCTCCGGGGTAGGTTGACTTTTAACTATATCTTTTTATGCTTTTTTTTCTCCGAAGAAATGCGAATACGTGGTTTTGCTTGGAGAGTCTGTTATTAACGTCTTGACTACTATGTAAGGTGCTGGTTTTAAATTGAAGGTTTTTACATGAATAATGAAAGTGGTTATGTTGATGCGATGTATAATGCATGTGCGATGTGGGTGTTTATTACTGAGGCTGTATCGAGACGTGTCTTGTCTTGGCGTGGTCGTTAATGATCGTAAATGTTACGTAGATAGACTAATGGGATTTTGTTTTTTAGATTTTCTGTTTGATTATTTCTTGAACGTTTCTGTGTTTTGATGGTTTTAGCTAAGTTTTATTTAAGTTTAAGTTATTATTTGATAAATAATAAAATGAAATTAACACACTGCTCTGAATTTAATACGATTGTTCCTCTTTACAGTGCGCGGCAAATACGGCAATTATTATGCTTATCTTTTAGAAATACAAAAAAAAAAAAATGAGAACTCCAGATGCCAAATGTATACATTCTAAAGACAGATAAATAACTTTAATACTGATAAACGTCAACCTATTAACTCTAAACCGACAGATTTCATACTTAAAGTTATCTATCTCTCAACTATAAGCATAATAAGCTCTGAAAACACATTTCCGGACTAGCCGCTATTAAAATTTATGACCAACATTTACGTAACACCAACCAACAGTACGTGCCTAATTGTATAAAATAAATAACAGTTCAAAACAAGAGAGTTAAGCGCGGCGTCTTAAAAAATCGACCTTTAAAAGTCCGGTAGCTTTGCCTCAGGCTTGCACGTGCGCGCGCGCACAAAATGTTGCTCTCCGAGTAAGGCGACGCAGGAGTGCCGGCTCGGGCAAGGCGCGGGCGACTTGGCGCGAGCCGACCTCGTCCGACCACTTTTTGGTTCGAAACAAACCAAGAAAGCTCCAAGTAGGTTTTATCAACTCTGTCTCGTCTTATTAGTACTGAACCTTGCGGTTTTACTTTGCTTCTGTATTGAGTGTGTTTTTGTGTATGTTTGTTTGTTTTTGTGTGTAAGGGTATGGGTTATAGTTGTAGTAAAAGATAGCAAATTCATTTCAATTCGTATATTATCATATAACACGAAAAAACGTCAATAAATAATCCCTAAAACAATTAAAGCTCGATAAGGAAGATCACAATGCTAAAGCTCACTAATTCCCTAACATTAATTTATACAATACAAAATATTTTCAAAAAATATCACAAACACTATCGAAAATACAATTAAAGCTTTCGAGGAGTTATCACGAGTATTGAGCAGGCCTATCCTAACTTATCCCTATATGGCACCTTGAACTAAGTTAAAGCTAACATCACAGACGATTGCGGAAACCAACGGAGCAGGCACTGGTTTCACGGAAGACACTGATTGTTGTCAAGTTTTGAGTTGCAGTTTAGGCTTGCACCCAGCGGTCCTGCAGGACTGGGTACTGCTGCTCCGCGGTCTGGCACTCGGTGTAGCAGTGCGCTGCTGCGAAGTCAGCTTCGGTCTTGGAGACGGTGGTCCAGAAGAAGGTGCCGGCCTCGGTCCGGGCGAAGTGCACAGGTACGTAGAAGTTGTCGGGGGTCACTGGCACAAGGTCGCACGTGTCGTTGTCGTTGTAGACGAGGAAGGCGGCGCCAGGCTGGCACGCCTCCATCTCTTCACAGATCTTGCGCTCCAGCATCTCGTTGCTCGAGTTCTGCTCCTCCTCGTAGCACGTGTCGCAAGTTTTGGCGGGAGCGCGCTTTGTAGACTTCTTGATCAGCTTCATCAAAGGCCTCAACAGCGCCTTGATGCCACTGTTCTTCATCTTCTCACTGTTGTATCTGTTTTCGTTGATTGAGTTGTTTGTCGCGATGATGTACTCGTTGTTAGCGTAGTAAGACATGTTGAAAGTTTTGATAGATAAATAGTAATAGTAGAGAGCGTGTGTCGCTAGTGAGATCACAGGCGGGAATGTGGGGCTGGTTGGGCCGGTCGGCCTTTTATACCGTGCGCGCCGCCCCCGGCACAAAAGGCCCCGCGTACGTGAAAAGCGCCCTTTGCTTGTGTGGGTGAGTCAAGTGGTTTATTCGATACCCCGATATGCATTTCGTATTTCGTGACAGGTCTTCATAATTTCGGTAGAGCTGAGACAAGTTTTTTAGACATCGTATTTTTGGGGATGAGTAAATTACAGCCGGCTTAATTGTTTGTTACTAACGAGTAGATTGAAGAGATTGCATGAAGTGTTAATGCTACTGCAGTCAGATATGGTATGTTTGTCTTACGGCCGATCTCAATAACGCATCTATCTTAAACCATCTGTTAAATTACCAATCTTTAGTAGCTGTAGCCGCATTTGTGCGTTTCAATAAACTCAAGATAGATAAGAATATCTATCTTTACCATTGATCTATCTTTGGGGAGCTTACCGCTTACCATAGTTATGTAAAGCTATAAAAAAAAAATTTTGAGCGTCTCAATAGCACTTTGGTGGTTAACTTTAGTTTGTTAAAGTTACAGTCAGTTACAAATTGGCTATCCCTCGAAATCGGGCGATTAACTGCTGGTAGCAATAGTATTTACAACTTATTTCATTGAAATAATGGCTTTTTCCGTGATATTGAGATGTATGAGGCAGGAGTATTTTATTTTGTTGTACAATTCGTTTTTCATACACTGAACAAAAAAAATTCCAATTTTTTTTTAGATACTGTTTGACTTCATTTTATGTAATGATAATTTCATTGTATGGAAAGGATGATTTCTGGGGAGCAGAAGTGGTTCAAATCCTATATAACATTGACTTCGCATGCAATAAAAATCATCCTCACATGATGAACTAATCGTAACAGCATCATAATGTTTCTTTCTTAATTTTTTGTTGACCAAAGTTCCGAGATCCCGTTTTTTTTCTTCCTATTCAATGAAAGATCCTTACCTGAAACAGAGTCGAACGGCAGTAAAAAAAGAAACCCTTCTTTTTTTGTGCCCAAACTGCAGATAAGGACCGATCTGTGGTTAACTAAAGCTAGCGTTACGCAAATTTTTTATTGAGACGGCAGTAACAGATAGATCAGATGTAAGAGCTCTTAAGCTCTGGTAGCTACCCGACTTTAAACTTCAGTACGTTATTGAGTTCGGCCGTTAAAGACGTAAGTATCTTAGACAAGTGTGAAACAAATAATGTGTTTTATTTTCTTCGCAGAGGTCGTTGTGTTTATTTCACATCTATGAATTTCTCATCGAGCACTTGTCGGTTAATTTTCACATGTGTCTATTTGATTCTTATTATCATATCAAACAAGTGTGTGACGGAGTTTCATGGGAAAATCGGTCACGTGCCGTCCACACGCCCAAGTGTGGGCAAACACAACACATGTTGATTGCCCCCTGGCCCCACGGCCCCAGTACCGCGACAATGCGATTGTTATCCCTTTACCGAGGTCACTAAGTCAGGGGGACGGACCCTCGCGCGGCCACATCACGTGCTGCTCACGCGCACGTCACGAGACCCTAATAACGACAGGAGTTAGGGTAACCTCAGTTATTAATTGATGCACTTTTGTTTATTCTATCATTAAACTAATGCATTATGATAATATCATCGCCCTCAAGGAAAGGGTGCAATAAATTCAAGTGTTTCCATTTGTAATTCTTACACGTAACCCTATCTTAGATCCGGAATTTGAGTCATCCAAGTCAAAGTTCATTAGCATTTTGTTTACAAAAAGAATTATTAAAGTAGGATGCCACCTACACACAAAATATTCGGCTGGTACCGGTCCAAACATGTAGGATTTTTTCTTAACATGTCCGAAGAGAGTATTACAAAAAAATTAAGTTTAAAAGAAATCAGTGTAGCGGTGATAGTGGTTGCTCAGCCAATGGGGTGCGCGCGCGCCGGCAGGTGCTACGATCCGAAGGCTCTCGCACACACACGTTCGCAGTTTAAATATACGATCTTTGAACACGTGCATTCGAACAGGACGAACATATGCATTAACAGGGGTCGCGAGCGAGACATGCGATATTTTTTATCGATATGAATAGATTCACGACTCCCTCATATCCGAAATAGGGTAACGCAAAGGCTAATTTGGTTATTGAAAATTGAGGGGTTGTTCGTGGGAATGCTCCTCGTTCCTAGGTTCCCAGGGTTGCTCGCACATTGAGTTTTTTTCGGTGATTCGAGATTCAGAATGACGACAGATGGCAAGCGGGCGATCGTTCCCGTTCTGCTTTGTTATAATAAATCGTATGGGGTATTGGAATTAAACATACCATTTTGATGGCTCAGCGCGTTTGTGCGGGGGTTGTGGGGATGAAGATGTAAACAAGTGTAAAAGGGGTCAGTGGAACTCGACCGTCTCTATAATTAAATGTCTATTAGGAGCGTTTTGAGATGATTAGGAGATATTGTTAGGGGTTGAAGTTATCATTATAATGATGGCGATCAAAAGATTGCTTCAGATGATTTGAGTGAGAGATTTATGATGCAAATTAGAATGAGTTAAATTGTTAGACTTGAATAGGTTATATTGCTCGTCAATTATACATACATCGTTGAATTGTAAACGAGAAAAGTTGAATTAATTAGACCTCACAACTTCCTACTATTTCTCCTTTCGCATACTCACCGAAGCTTGAAAGACGTAGCGATTCTACCATGAAATAAAACATGTTCCCATACTTACCTGCCTATAAATTTGTCACTTTTTTCAGGTCATCACACACGCAAGTCCAGTTTCCCACGTTCTGAAGATGCAAAAACTTACAAAAGAAAGAAGATGGAAGATACTTTGCGTGATTTAAAAAGCGAGGTATTGTGCCGTGGGGTGTGACAAGTGACTGTGACATCACAGTATGGGGACGTGGGGTGCATAATGACGAACCCCTATTGTTAGTTGTTTGTGATTCCACTTGTTGCGTTAGAGGGTAAGGTCAGAATTGTATTTGATTTTTTTGGGGAACGTGAAATATGATTTGGCTGAGCTGAGGTTAATATTATTAATATTTTTGACGTTGTTACAAAAGAAGAATAAAAAAAGTTTGGGTTAAGTTAAATTTCATTTAAATTATCATGTAAATTAGTATAAAAATTAGATTAAAAGTTCGCGTTTCGGGTATTCTTTTCGCAATATTATTGTGGCATTTCAGTACCCTTAGCACGAATTTTCACTCTTTCACTTTACAGTATTGACTCTGGTGCGCGAAGATGGAACTAATTTTTTTCTTGAAAAATGTCAACTTGAAATTGTCAAAGTTCCAGTTTACGTCTCAAATACTGAAAATTCGCGCTAAGGGTACTGAAGTGAGAAAATACTTGTTGTTGTCATCACGAATTCCTTGCCAATGTGGTCGACAAATTAATTTAATAAACGTAAATATAAATTATAATTAAAATAGTAATGTTATTGTTTTGTAAATTTTATTTAAGAATGAAGAGGTTAAGTATAGCTGTCTTTACCTATACAAAAACAAAGTGATATTATTTATTACCCAAGTAAATTATAAGCAAAAAGTGCCTTAATACTTATTAATTTATGTCTATTATAGATTGATATTAAGTTTGAATAATTTATAGGTAAATTGCTTTAATTAAATGTAAGTAAATAATCTTATTGGAATGTGTGACTGACTAATTTGTGTTTTGTTTTATAAATACAATGTTTTGTGTTAATATTTAAAATAAGTTTATCTTTTGTATATCTTTTTTTAATGTATAGTACATTAAAACTTCGTTTAATTATCTAAGTTTATTCTTAAAGTTGTTATGTTTACTACGTCGATATCTGTTAATCTACTTTCAAATAATCAATGACAATTACACACCTTATAAATGAATGTGCCTTAAAATGTAAAATAACAAACTTGTCATTAATAATGTTTAAGTTTTTGTAAATTTGTAAATAAGATAAACGACGATCATTGTAAATAATCTGGCTCTAATTACATCTTATTTAAAACAGCTACCTCAATTTTAATTTATGTCTTAAAAAATAACTAATCTTCGTCCTTGATTGAAAAACGACATTTCCCAACTGTCAAAATGGGAAAAAAATCACGGTTCGTTCCCCAATGTTCCATGCGTGGGAATTTCAGTTACCGTATCACTTGAACTCAACTTGGGGGTGGAAAATAAAAGAATGTATAAATCACCCCTAATCGCTTCTTTTGTTGGCTTCTACACTTGTTGCATCACCACATTGTATGAGATTTTTGTACCAAGCTATTCTGTAACACCCCTAAAATTTTACTGCCTCTAAATACAACCTCTATTCCTTCGAAATAGAGCTTAATTTGACCTTATCATTTGCTGTGGGTTGTAAGATTTAATTTTGTGAAGGGGCCAAAGTATATGGGGGCGGTAAATTTTAGGGGTTGTCGAACAATTAAGTGAATCACAGGTAAACTTATTTTAAATTGGATGAAAAAATTATGAAGATTTGCGTGAACCCAACCTTTATGAATAATGGATAGAGTATTGATATTTTATTTATTTATATTATAGATTTTTGTGTTATTATAATGTAAATGTGATGTGTTTTATTAATAAAATGTTGGTTTTGTATTCTATGTTTCCTTTAAAACATTCATTTTATATTTAGTTTCTATCTTTTTCTTGCTTTGCTTATCAAAGTTTTGTAAATGCATTGTATTTTATATAAAGCATTTTCGACATAATGTATAATTGAGTTTCATTTTTATTATTTTGTTCTAACATCCATATCCCACGTCAGAGAAAAAAAATAAAAGTAAAAAAAAGAATGGGTTGCAATCAGAAGAGGTTTTAAGAATAGTTCTACTCTCTTAATTAAAAAATAAATAAAAAAAAGTTAGATTAAAACCTTTTTTCTTGTTTCGTTGATTGTTACAATCTTCATAGTAACAAAAATAAAGGATTTAAGGCTCTTATCGTTTTATTTTTATTTTAAATGTAAGAAACTTCTTCTAATAAGGAGGAGGCTGTCATTAAAGGAGCGAAAGGAGGTGGGAGGTGATAATAAGGCTCCGTCTTTGGGCACTCTCGTTAGAGCTACGGTTCGACTGCGAGCGATTTTATGAAACACATTCTTAGGTGATATGAAATGAGAGGTGCTCTAGTCATTAGCATACTTTAAATACACTACAAGTTAGTACTTTGGTAAGTAGGATCAGTAAAAGAATTAACACAATTAAATTAATACTGAGTGACATTTTATTTGAACATCCACTACCAGTTTAAACGTTTGTCTTCATTCGAATCAGATATACTCCACTACTTCTTAATAAAAAAATGTATTAAAAAAAGCTAGGAGAAAAAAATACAGTTGGATTGAGCATCCTCCTTCTTTGAAGTCGATTAAAAGGAGACTATTGTTATGCTTAAACGTCATTGGGATGAGGAAATATAGTTTGTGAAAGTGTATGTCAAAATTAATCTGCAAATCAAGGTAACAAATCACGTAAATTGCATCTATTGCTACGTCAAAAACAAAGTGCTACGAAATGCTACGCAGCTACGAGAACCAACTCGCTAACAATGTGACGTAGCCTTATGTTGTTGTTTTATTTTGAATACATCCAGAAGATGAGTTCGGGAGTATTACTTAATAGCATGGGAGTTGTACTCGGGTATTAAGTTTTATAACGATATTCAGTAAAAAGGATCGTTGTATCTTTGAAGTATTAATTACTAATTCGACGCGCTCTGTTTTGGCGGCACTATAAAAATAAAGTTATATTTTAGCTTTTTCTATTGCAGGTTTATACAGTATGTTGTGTTTTAGAAAATTGGAGTAGTTTTC
Source organism: Agrotis segetum (assembly GCA_036375495.1). Lineage (NCBI taxonomy): Eukaryota > Metazoa > Arthropoda > Insecta > Lepidoptera > Noctuidae > Agrotis > Agrotis segetum. The sequence goes on along the minus strand of JAQSVV010000327.1, from coordinate 2,739,649 downwards.
AAAAGGTGGGAGTTACATCGAACAACAATCCGCCACTTGCATTTAACTGCAGCGGTTGCCTGCGACTCTCACGATGTCTTCGGTTCATCTAGTTGGAGACCCTGCCTTGATAATTAGTTCTACAAGCGATGAAGCTTGAACGTTGCCCCTTCAACTTGAGTGCTATATCAGAAGCTCTGATTCTTTGGCGAATATTGTTGTTCCTGATTTTATCTTGCAGAGAAATTCCAAGTATAGCTTGCACCGGTCGCGGGACTTACGAGCTAAACGAAACGTAAAGGGCTATTGAAGGACACCGTGGATTTTAGTCAGTACAAGTCTGACAGTCCCTCCTGCCCTGCCCTGAGAGGACTCATCTGATGATTCAACCAAGTAAAAAAAAAGTTTAGCTTGATCCATTGTTCGTTCAGTGACTCTTATTCTCTCCTATGCTGTACCACAGCTTGAAATATGACCACACCCACGCTTTACATGCTGTAGAAATTGCCTTTAGTTTTATAAAGACATATTAATAGTCGATATTTCCCTTTTATTAGTGCTAGAAGCAATCAACGTTAGTTGGTGTCATAAAATAGTTCATTTTGTTTTAAGATTTAAAGTCGTAAAACGTATGTTCATTTTTCACCTGTTACTCTATTAAAGTTGTTCTATTAAAGTATTAACGATTGTGTTCTTTATTTGTGAATAACACAAAAAAAAGTTATTAATTTCATTGTATTATTATCCAAGAGCTCAATCTTTTTTAAAATAGATAAAAATATCATCCGAATATGTCTAGTTGGTTTTACTACTTTGATTTGAACCTCTAAAAGATTTTAATGCTATTTTTACTGTAATTTAGAACATTATTTATTTTATTAGTTTTGTGTTTTTGACATCTAACTAGTAACCTATGTTATTACTCGGAAATTTTGTTCTGCAATTTTTAGCATCGTCAAAAATTCGTCGTTTTCACCTGACGTCACCCAGATGGTTTTGGTGGCCAGTTTGGAAAATTCTGCCTGAACAACGGAGTCGTTAAGCAAAATATCTTGCACAACTTATCCTAATATCCTTACATAATAAACTTGATTCGGAACATCAACTAATTTGCCCAATAATAACAATAGCCCAACAACTAATTGGTTTGACTTAAACTTCTAAATTGCTTCATCATTCTTGCATTGGGTGTAAAGCCTCGCTCACGACCGTGATCAATACGATTTGCGACACGACACGCACCTGCATCACTTGTTTTCTTCAGAGTATAATAATATGGGTAGCGGTGGGTAGTAATACGAGTACGGTCTAAACAACTTTTTTAAACAATTTTTCCATAGAAATCATCACGTCATGATGACAAACCGAGTGATAGAATCGCCAGTCTGGTTGGCTTTTCAATCTGTTTGATTTGTCATCAATCATTCATAATCATCATCAATCGCCAAGTCGCCAACCGCGTGAACGTGTGGGTCGTGGTCAAGAGTTAAGACCTCGTTCTGATTGTTTGAGTCAAATCATTTGCTACCAGTAACCGGCGGCAACAACAAGCGACGGGCTATAAATAAATAGTTAAGTGCAACGGACGGTTAATTCCAGCAATTTGTTGTTGGTACAAATAATGGGATGCAAGGTATAGGCGACGGCGATTTTGCTAAGAAGTTTGTCCAGGGCTTTGAGTTTGAGTAGAAACATCTTGGAATCAGTCTTTTTATGTTAGCTTGAAATAAAAATAACTACTTAATTTTATTGATCATTACTTTTGTGCTTAAATTCACTTTTAGGTGATTCTATTTTTCAGTGGCAGCAACTTGCAAAGCGTATTAAATTTGCATTCATAAAAGATTGAGAAGAAGGATGACGGAAGACGCTGGATGCAGGTCGCTTCCAACCGGTATCTGTGGAGATCAAAAGGGGAGGCCTATGTTCAGCAGTAGACGTCCTATGGCTGAGATGATGATGATGATGAAAAGATTGAGAAGACGCATTTATTTTTATCTCGATAATAATGCCCAAAATAGTGACGTTTTGAAAAAACAACAAGATGCTGAATCCCAGCTGTGAGACCAATTAAATACGCCATCAAAATGTTAATATGTTCGACTGAATTATTTATTGAGTACCGAAATAGCCTTTGTTATTTTATTCTTGAACAAAAACTTAACGATCAATTCCCATTTACTTTCGATTCAATTAAAAAATCGCTCTCCTCTCATGACTTACATGGCATGCGCACACGCAGTAGTCTGTAATTGTAGCTAATAGTTGTCGCGGAGGGGCATTACACTGCCCGACTGGGATAAGCGGCGATGACCGCTATCTACTTATGTAAGTACATCAGATATTGTTTTACTTTGTTCTGTTAATTTACCAATTAAGAATTTTCATCGATTAAAATGGATTGATTTTATTCAAAGCGTTTTTTTTTCTTTGGAATGCGGATTTATTTAGATACGATGTAATTTATTGTTTAACAGAATATAATACATAGAGTGTTTTTGGCTTATTTATTAATGTGGTATTGTACTACGTTTCTTTTATTTATTCTGTAGAAGTCAAAAATTAGTAAACATTTTTCATTAACAAAGTTTTTAGGTAAATCTATTAGTATTTTTAATACGGCAAAATTTAAAAAATATTCAGAATTTGGATGAAATGTAAGAATGTAGAGATTAAATGAAGTATGGTATTTAAAAAAATATTTTCAGGTATTTCAGTCAAGTTAGAATTTCTCGAGCTTATAGCCACTCGAGCAGCAAGTTAATTGCAAATAAATTCCAGCCACGACCACACGTAGTAGGTAATTTAGTTTAATAAATTGTCACGTGTCGGCCCATTGGTCTAACTGACTGTGATTAGTGACAATTACCACTGTTTTATTTCTTCCATAAGTATTAGAAAATGGACACGATAATAATGCAAGAGAAAAAAAAATCTCGACGCGAATGTATAGCTCAGCGGGTATAAAATGGCCTCTTAGCAATATTACTAATGATTCACTTCGTGATATCGGCTATGCGATTCACGAAGCGAATCATTAGGAATATTGTTAAATAACCGTTTTAGCCGCTAGCCGCATACCCGCAAGTTTTATAAAACGAAACATAATTAAAAAAAAACTGCATTAAAAGTTGTTACAAAAATCATTATGTAACGATAATAGATCATCATTGATGGCCTCTGAAAGCGGTCCATCATACATCTTTACAATTTTATTTTATATTTCTAATAGCCTAAAAACGCCTTTTCGCAGGATTTCGTATAAATAACTTTCAGTAAACCTTACATAAGTCAGTTCTAAAGATTTTATTTACCCCTATAGAATATCAATTTGTCCAATGTTCATTGAGACCACGTATCGAACGTTTCATCACAATCCGCTTTCCGCTTATCCCTTGGCCCTTACCTCGCACGTACTACGTAATTGTAGTTAATAGTTGTCGCGAGCCGGCCCATTAGGCCGACCGCCGCGGATAACCGTCTCTTGCGCTGGCGATGGTGCTGTGTCCTCTAATGTAACCACTAGTATATCTACTAGTGAGGATGTATAGATGTATGTTTGAAAATGTTTAAGGCCAAACTTACTGATTTGAGGGTGGAAGACGCCCATGGTCGTCATAATATGATTTCCGGAAACTGTCAGCGCAGGCATGCGGACGGCGAGTTTTGGGTGACTCGCCGTCCCATCATAGACCATGCCCGGCTCGCAGCACGTAATGTGAACGTGAGCTGTCAGTAATCTGACGGGGTCCCCTTTAGAGGGCCAAAGCCTGCCGGAGCCGCGGGACTGTCTTATCAGGTAAATATTGTGACCCTGGAACGAGGGTTATTTTACTATCAGACTCTTACTGACTAAAATCCACGTGTTCCTTCATCGGGATTGAAATTTCAAAAAATCTGGAAACACGTGTTTTATCAATTTAGTTGACAAGTCTACATTTGAATTTTCAAGTTACGCAGATGAAATTGAAATTCATTTTCATACAAACTTCTTAGATCTGTTCTTAGCGTACACTTACAGATAATTTAAGGACTTTTTCATGCTTCTAGACTCAGTGGTTTCAGTGTGTTGATCAATCAATCATTCTGCCAATAAGTTTATTTATCATCATCAGCCTATAATGTTCCCACAGTTGGGACACAGGTCTCCTCTCTGTGAGAAGTAGTAATGGGCCATAATCCACCACGCGGGCCCAGTGCGGGTTAGTAGATGTCACATGTCTTTGAATTTTTGGTTCTAGGATATGCCGGTTTTCTCACGATGTTTTCATCCCTCGGTTTCGAGAGCAGTGAAATAAATTACACAAAGTAATACGCCTGGCGAGGTTCGAACCCACGACGACAACTTGTAAGTCGGAACCGATACCACTGGGCCACCACTGCTCTTATATGTATAGGTAGATTGTGTGAAAATTAATAAACCCGAGCGATGCCGAGGGCAGAAGCAAGTGTTGTATAATAACAGAAAACATTGCGACTTACGCTGATTGAATAGCATTATTAGTGGAAAAACTGTCGGTGATTTTCTTTGATTCTTGTAAGTATGGAATTTTCTAGAGACTGGCGTTGAAGAAAAACAGCAACTTAAATGCGTGTTGGACAAATGTACGTCTTCAGATAGCTTATTACTTACTTTTTGTAATGTTGCAGCGAAGTTGTTAAGGATTTTTTGTTACAACTAAATGACAAGTTTGTTGTTGGTATTTTCAGGAAACTGCAAATATTGAACGTATAATTAGAGACTATAAGTTGCTTAGAATTGTAATTTCGGTTTCGACTATTCTCACTTTGATTATACTATTTCCGATTATAAACTACATATTTAAAACTGTCCGATTGAACCGAATCTCTTCAAAGTTGAACAGGCTTCTTCTGGGTAAGTATCGCTCCATCGTAGTTTATCTCAGACCTTTGACCTGGACTAGTGTCCAGGTGGTCTGGACTCTAGTCCAGAGCAAACAGTTACAGAAGCTGATGGATGCTTCGATAGACGCTAAACGAGTCCAGTCGAATAAATTTAGATGACATCGACACGGAAAGAAGATGGACTATAAGAATGGACAATATGATTAGTAAAATCGAAAACATTTACAAAAAGTTTTGTAAATTGTTGTAAAGTCCACCGCAGTCACCAAATGAGCAGTGGTGGCCCAGTGGTATCGGTCCAGACTTACGAATTGTAGGTCGTGGGTTCGAACCCCACTAGGCGCATTACTTTGTGTAATTTATTCCATCACCACTGCTCTATAAAAGGTGAAGGAAAACATCGTGAGGAAACCGGCATCTCCTAGAACCAAAAATTCGGAGTCATGTGACATCTGCCAATCCGCACTGGGCCCGCGTGGCGGATTATGTCCCACTCCCTCTCATAGACAGGAGGTCTGTGTCCCAGCAGAGGGAACATTATAGGCTGATGATGATGAAGATGAAACAAATCGATTCTTGTAAACAATTATAACAACAAAGTAATATTGTAAACAGAAAAAATGCTCATAATTAGAAAAAAGTATTTCGAAGAAACATGTGAATTTCACATCTCATATTTTTAAGTACGTTAATAAGCAGGACTGATGTCATCAGCAAGCAAATGACAAAGCAGATGAGAAATAACTAAATAATTACACGACAACCACGCTATCTTGGAAATACGTTCTTACACCCTTACTTTGTTGCAGCATCAATCAATTCCATCATTATACAGGTTGTTAAAAAGAAGAAGAAAATTCTACTAGACAGATTGAAGGCATCACGTTATTATTTTACAAGTTATGTGAAGAAAAAACATCACTAATGATGAACAGGATCATATAAAGTGATAAAAAAGAACGTCTTCTTGTGTATGACCAGAAATTATTACTAGGAAGGTACGAAGTGTCTATGATTTTATTTTATTTTTGTCTCTGAATAAATAATATTATTAGAATATGGGCCAATTTTCTTGGTACAATGATCTGTTTCTGTGGAATGAATGGTCTTCGGCTTTTCAATCACCTCTAATACAACGGAATAATGGCCGGTTCACTTTTGTCTGTGAAAATTGAGGACAAAAATGATACTATTTCACAAAGGCAAGAAAAAAAGGGCAAGAAAAACTTTCGATTTACTAAGATATTATCGAATTTGTTTGTTAGTCAAATTGTTGTTATTTTTCTTAGTGTGTCGATGGCAAATTGTTATTTTAGATATAATGTTTGGCACGAAATTCATCTACGTTAACTCCTTACTCATCACTCGTCAAGTATACAGATGATGATTTGTGAGAGGTGCTGAAGAGAAGGTTGGACCATTTGTCTGAAGAGACACGTCGTATATATATTTGAGGCCTGAACCGTCCATGAATCTCCATCTGTAGATGTTATCTGTTCTTTAACAACAATTGATTACACAAACTTTACCTACGCATATTTCAAACCTTTATAAACAATACCACCTTCCAGTTAAGACTGGAATGTCGGCCTATTTTCTATTTCGACAATAATATCATCAATCACTCAAAAAACAATACGCAATTAACAACCAAACTACCCGATAAGGTTTCAACAACAATCAAACCAAAATACTTTATCCCTAATTAATGATTTGCCCCAAAATTAATGTTCTCAAAACATCACAATTCAAATTCCTTTATCACCAAAAAGGGCATCAAAGCTTGCACAATGGAAACTTGGGCATAAATATTAACCTGGCCTTATTAATCTAATCTGGTTGCTGGGTTGCCCAACTTAGTCCTAACTTGGTTGACTTGTATCTTGAAACTTACTTATGAATGGCCATTCACGTATTTTTGTTTCAACTTAGCCGTCCTCGGGAGATAGTGTGATCCTTTTCTTGTTTTGTGGGTGACCTAATCTAACGAAGAAGGCTTTTCTGAATGACCATTGAACACGAGGAAGGAAGTTGGCATCCAGTAAACTGGTTTTATTGAGGTTGTCCTTGAAGTCTTCGTTTTGAAAACAGTCGAAACACTAGGATTGCGTTTCGTCTGAAACAATATTTTTTTGTTAAATTGCTTATTAGTTAAGTTATTATATCGTTAGCAAGTACCTATGACCCTTTCTATAACATATTTACATGCTAGTCATCGAGACTTACGTATGTTTGTTTAGTGGCTATTTCTGTTTCGCAACATAGACAAACCCAAATGATCAATCCCTTAGGATCTTGCATTAATGGAACCCAAGCAGAAAACGATTTAATCTTAAGTACAGAATGCCGTATAAATCACTGAAAAAGCTTCTAAAAGACTTAAAACAATGTTCAATCACAAATACTAATCTTGAACTGCACTCAAGAACAGCGAACACGTCCACACTGCAGGGGACGAATCGTGAAGACTTGTGCTAATGTTTAAACTCACATTACAAAGCAAAACTACAAATAATCGTATACCAATCTAAACGAGAGTTCATTAACTTGTAATTGCAATGCATTGAAGAACTCAACATTCGTTACAAAAATGACATCATTGATGTGTTTCGTAACCATTGAATGGTTGCTTAGAGATAGCTGCTTGCTTAGTTGAATAAAACCAGCAATGGTATGCAACATATTGATGTATTCGCAAAAGTCATCACAATTTCAGCAAGGTTTGAAGTAGTAGCAGGCAAAGGCGCCTTCTTTTTATCCGAAGCCGGCGTTCAATAAAATTAGAAATAATTATGGTCGTTAGTAACTCTCAGAGAAAAATCTTAAGCGATTCACTCGTGTTTCTTTAGAAAATTAACTAAATTAACCGTGTCTACTTTGTAATGGTAGCCATACACGTACATGCCTATTTGTCAATTCGGCATAAAACTGCCAATTTGCTCAAATAGAATTGAACGTGTATGGGGGTGGAATGCCAATTTGATGGCATGACATGCCAATTTTGATAGGTCATCAAATCGTTTTTGACACAACGTCAAATCGGCAGCAGTGATGCCTACTTAGCAACTTTAGAGCTAGTTAGCTAATTTTTTAAAGGTGCTAGAAAAGAAGCTAAAAAGTGTAACTTGTGGCTAAACTTTTTAGCTACTTTTCTAACACCATTTCAATTCATCATGACATTGAGACTTTCAAAATTAGTCAAGTAGTGTCCCGAGTCAAAAGACAAGATAATGCAATAGTGGCTCATTCTACATATAAATAAGTGGCATTCTGAAGAAATAGTTCAGTTTCGGGTGGAAATAAAAAAAGAAATGAAATTCTTCCGGTGGCAAAATATATTTAAATATACAAGATACCCTGAACATGAATTTTCACTCTTAAGTAAACTGGGACTTTGCTGTAAACTTAATGGCAGACTCTGTAGAGTAAAATACTGCAAAATCTCTGTAACAAACACAGGGATTATTGTCAGCCGACATCACTGAGAAGTCACTAAAATCCGACCACTCATGACTTTCGGAAATTTCTAGGTACTAATTTTTTAATGCATTTGATGTAATGAAATAGACACTAGCACCATGTCTAAAGGTCAAGGAGTGGTGGCCAGGGCTGGGGTGCGTTTAAATCTTCCGGCGGTATTTCGCCGGAAAAAATTAAACTAGCGAAGGTTCGCTGAACGGAGTCATAAGTTTCTGTCAATGTTAGTTGTCAAATTCAATTGACAGCTCAGTTTATTGAACAAATAATCAATTTGCCGGTTTAATGCAAATCCATAATCCACAAATAATATTTACTCTCTAAAATAAAAATAATATTCGTTTTTACTGCGGGTATCGAGCAAAACAACAAAACGTAATGTCAGTCTGACAGCAGGATAAAATATTGCGAGGTAAAAAGGTCGCAATATTTTATCAGTAAATTCCATTTAGTAAAAACTTATCCCAGCGAATGACCGTAAACGGGGCAGATTAAATTTTAGTTAGCTTCATTTTTCACCTCGCGGTGTACTTAAACGGGGTGTTTGACATCTATGCAGTATAAATTTAAACTGGATAAAGGATCTAAACGCAGCCCAGAGTCCTGCATATGGGATCGTTCTGAAACTCGACTTTTTGACAAATATTTATTTTTATTTAAAAATAACCAGTACTAATCCAAATTCAGTGACTAAATAAGAAAATAATTGTACAAAAACGTTAATAATATATAATAGATTTGACTAAAAAAAAAAAACAAATATTCTCCGCATTTCATTTTACATTAAAATTTAATTTACTATACAAACGTTTTCGAACGCACCACGTCTAGCATGCGTACCTATCTAGTCTGTGATGCGTACGCAATTTAAGACAGTGTTCCCACTTTATAAATATTTTCACTTTATTTAGGGTAGGGGGGTCCTTTCAAATGTTGGTCAATATTTAAGCGAAAAAATTGTAAAATAAATAAATATGAAGGTCTTTATGAAATTAACTACCCAAAAACCAACCTTCATGCTTTGTGCTCGTGTAACCCTCTAGGAGGCTAATAGCTAAATAATAAAAAGCAGCACTTCTCTGCATTATTATAATTTTTATTTTCGACTTCAATTAAAAAAAAGGCAAAATTGTTCAATGTCAAAATAATCGTATATTGAAAAGGTGATAATAAAAAAAACTTTTTCAAGAAAAATGTAACCGCCTTCTAAAACAACCACAAAAAAGTGTAAAATAATCTACAAAATAACTTTTCTTTCGGTTGTCGGTGCCTTTGTTTTTTTTTTCTTTTCATTGTCTTTTAGCCACCGACTTCCGAATGAAAAGTAATTTTGTAGATTGTGGTTGTTTTTGAAGGCGGTTACATTGTTTTGAATTTTTTTTTTTTTTTTTACTATTTTTAGTTTAAATATTCAACCCGAATTCTTGTCAAGAACATCATTCTCTTACATGTGCACTAGAATTTTGTAATCCTTCGCACCGGTAATTACATCGCTCATGTACACAATAAGCTAATAAAATTCCATATCTCAAAAATTACTGACCGATTTCTACCGATTCTGATGAAACTTGCAGTGTTCCCTAAGTTAAATGATACCTCGCACACCAAAAAAAAGCATTACTTAAATCGGACTCAAAGTTCCGGAGATATGCGAACACAAACTAAATCAATCGATGCCTACTCCTTACTGTTAAGGAGTTGTACCTTCCATCATCAGCTCATCCACCTGAAATGATGATTATCAGATGCAAATACTCGAACAGCTTTAGAAAATATATATAATTGGTACTATCTGCCTATAAAATTTGAAGGTTACCCTCGCTTTCCCTGGGATCCTATCACCAGAACCTGACCTGAGAATTTTTTTCCAAATCAGTCCAGGCGTCTTCGAGAAATCGGGGAACATACATAAAAATAAAAAATATTCCAAACTGAGAACCTCCTCCTTTTTTTGAAGTAGGTTAAAAAAAGGTGTCGAAACAGGTAGGTAAGTTAAAACTAAGTATTTATTATACTTAAGGCGCATAGTACCCTCAATGACCTTGAGCATCCAGGCGGAGCTAAACGCACATTTTCATATCTGCACCGCACATATTAATATGTCCCGAGCGTACCGCGACACCTCAAAATGATATCATACACTATGCAGCTAGGCAGAAAGAGCTGCAAAAACCCGCCTTCGCCCGGTTTTTATATGTGGAAATCTCAATTTTCAACATATTCTTTGTAAAATATTGACTGATTTACATGAGCGTTACTCACATTGTAGTAAATTTTAACACCGATTGATCTATTCAAAAATATTTTAAATAAACGAAGCCGTTTAGAAGGAGTGAGCATTTATTTGAACAAAATAGCGTGTTGTTAAATATTTTTTTACAGTTCAACTATTTGTCATAAGAAAATAAAATTTACTCACATTGTTGTACATGAATATACATTCAACATATTTTTTTTTTCAATCTTTACACCCAGCCGTTAATCAGGAATGTGCTTTAGAATGTAACGTTTTTACGGCTTAAAAGGCGCGAAGGCCCTTAAGGGTAAGCCCCGACTCAAACGAGCGTTTTCTTTTGCTGGCACTTTAAAAGCGCTGACGTGTGAACAGATTTTGACTGGCCTGTTGGTCTAGTAGTTAGTGACCCTGACTGCTATGCCGGGGGGGTCGTGGGTTCGATTCCCACCCAGGACAAATCTTTGTGTGATGAGCATGATCATTTGTTCTGTGTCTGGGTGTAATTTATATATAGTAAGTATGTATTTAAAAATAAATAAGTATGTTTTCAGTTGTCTAGTACCCATAACACAAGCCCTGCTTAGCTTGGGACTAAATGGTGTTGTGTGATAGTTGTGGAATATTATTAGGTATATTATTATACAAGGGAATGCATTTGTTCTATATCGGCGGTTTTTTAACGCCAGCAGAAAAAAATAAACTTTCGCGCGAATGGCGTCTTAAAAAGTCTAGGTAGGATTAAAAAAACCAGCAACTGCCTGCAGGCACTATTACTACGATTAATGAGTAGTCATTATGACTTTTTTTTCAGATGGGTCTACGAACCAATATCATCAAAATAGTTCAGCGGTTTAGGCGTGAAAGCATAACGAACAAGTGCATTTATACTACACGAATAAGTTAGGATAAAAATGTAAAATCGTTTTATTTTTAATTTTAATACCTTTTTAGTAATATTAAAATACGGGGAAATCTGAAATCAGAGGCTGACAATATGGTTACTATGACAACGAATATTCAAATAAAACAATCGATGTGTATCTAAGTAACAAACATCAAACAAAAATACGTTAGGAAATTCAATAAATTAAATTTTGTGGTTCGTTTCAATAAAATCGAGAAGCGTTTAAAATACCTACCTACCTAAGGGAGATCATCATCATCATCGACGACTTTGCTCTGGAAAAATTATATGGAAAACGCGTGGTCCAATTCTGACCCGACTCAATTTAGATTGCCATCGACATGCTAAGAGGATCAGCACAAAATAATCGCAGAACCTGCCATTCTTCAGACATGAATAAGGTGGAAGATAAAACCAGCTGACACAGTGATATACCTAGTGTGAAACCGCTAGGTATTGTACGAGTATGATCAAAATGTTTCCTTATTATTTCATGCAAACAATTTGATACAGAAAGTTGAGAGCCATTGGATCAATGTGTAATTCTTTATCATGGATTTAGGTACTTCGATTAACAAAAAATGTACAATGGATTTACATCTCAGTGAAGTGAAATATCATATTCCTTATTGTTGTTAGTAATAGTTATTTAGTGATTGTGTTTAAATTACAATAATTGTATTTTTCCTATGCTGTTATAACTTACAGAATGTTAATAATATAGGTAAAAGTAAAGTAAGTAAAGTAAAACCAACGACTTTCATTTTGATATGATTTTTATTAAAGCATTTCAAGCAAAGCTAAGCAGCTCTGCCAGAGCAAATATATAAAATATAATTATTTTTGCATGATGTTAGTAAAAAGGTGAGTACTGACTTAATGAGTAGAGAAAAATAGAAGATTTGATGAATTAGAATAAGGGCAGGAGAACGATGAGACGACGAATCATATGATTTCTAAATAAAATATAACTATTATTCTTTCCCTAAGTATTTATTTTAATAATAAAAGGTTGAAACACTATATATACCTATAATATTAGGTAAACTACCACATATTTTATCATATAATTCAGTGTGTTTTTCTTGCATGATTCACAGAGCAGCAGCGAAATTGAGAATAGGCAATCCTTGCTCTCAGTAGAGTTACTGTCCAAAGATAAAATAATCTGTAAACATGAAGAAATTACCATTAAATTAACCCATTTTTCTAGTCTAAAAGACTTGTAACTAAAATGATACGGCGAAGATGCTGGCTCAGTGATGGCTCTTGCTTGTGAATATTGTAGTTCAGTTAATTTATATTAGTGTGACAGATTCGGACAAAAGTGCACACTATATAGGTATGTTTTTAATCTACCAGTACCTAGTAAGGGGTAGAAATGGGTTGTGAGACAGTTTAAACCAATAAACGTAATCAAATTGTTGATTACATTATATGAATTTGTTAGTGATGGTTTTGCATTTAATAGTTGATGTACGTATGTATCATCACATCTTGCATAAACTTATTATAGTAGTAGTAGGTATGGTTAATAATCTTTGGTCATTCCTACCTTATAACTATAGCAAGTCCAAGCTGATAACTGTAGTAGTTTGCTTCTTGGCATACATAAAGTTGGTGGTTTTCTGTTAGTAGAAATCCTGTTTTAAATTCAGTTTTGCACAGATTCAACACATTGAAAGTACTTGGTTGCGTGTATAAAATAATTCGTGCTAAGGGTAAAGGTGTTAAAAAATGAACCGCAGGCATTTCGTGGGCGTACTCGGTATCAAAAACGAAGTCGATTCCAATTTTTTTATTATTCCACCGGAAGAATTTCATTTTTTTTACTTCAACCCAAAACTGAACTATTGCTTCAGAATTCCACTTATTTATATATGTAGAATTAGCCACTGTTGCGTTATGAGTAGGCATCACTGATGGAGATTTGACGTTGTGTCAAATCAATCTTTACGATAGGCATTATGGTGTATGGTGTCTATGGACGAAATGCCGATTTGAAACAATTGCAAGCGTCACATCTATCGTTCACATAGGCAGGATGGTGTATGCCTACTATAAGAAGGTTTTATTATGATAGATAGATTATCGAACTGCTTTGGTGGTCCATCGATGATGTTGATAGAAAAAGATCATGCATCTATGGCGGTAATAAATTAACGCCAGGCAAAACAAAAGACAATCTAAGTTTAATACATCTCTTTCAATTGATAAATAAGCCGAATGCATGTTATACAGAATAAAAAAATACTTATGATATACAGAATTGTATAAAAGTTTAATTGTCATTATAATGATCAAAATAATTAGATTGTATAACTACTGAGTGCCAACTATCATACCCAACATGTTGATGCGAGGGCGTCAACCGTAATCGCAGCATAAAGATAACAGCATTAATGCGTAACAGCATTTCATAGACAGGCGTAGCAGTGTCTAGCAAATGCGATATAGTGGCGCAGCAGATATGTGTATAATGTAGATGCAGCGTCACAGTATCTAAAAATCGTAACGTAGACGCCGCGTTTGGTAGACGCATATTGTAGTCGTTAGCGTCAATACGGCGTAGCAGATTTTCGTAGATGCTGCGTAGCAAATTGTCGTAGACGCAGCGTAGCAGATAATCCCAGACACAGCGTGCAGCGTAGCAGATAATCGTAGACGCAGCGTAGCACATTATCGTAGAAGCGGCGTGATGGCGTAGCATGGAAGGTGTAACATAGACGTAGCGTAGCAGTCGTAGCCGTCTCAGTGGTTGAGCATTATTGTGTTCACGTGGCGTAGCACGGGTAGCATTAGAGGCAATTATTAAAAAAAGGTCCTTCCATATTAAAGGTAGTAAATTATACTAAATGCAACATGATACTAAAAGTATATAAAAAAATTCCATCGAAATCTTTTTAACAAATTATCTTCACCTCATTTACTGATTTTTCAAAAACGATTTTCGATGCTTCATTTATGAGATGGAGCATAACAAACCTCGTTCAAGCTCGATATTGTTATTTATTACGATATTAACACGTCTATTGGGCAGAGCCAAATGACAAAGCTGAAGATTAACGATGGCAGCATCATTTCGACGAAACCGGAGATCCTAAGGGAGCTTGAGAGGTTTTACGGACAGTTATACACATCAACACGACAACCCAGTGTCGGTACAGCTCGTGACGCAAGAGCTAAACTGACTCGACACTTCACTGAGGATATCCCGGACATCAGCCTGTACGAGATTAGAATGGCTCTTAAACAGCTCAAGAATAACAAGGCGCCGGGTGAGGACGGAATCACAACAGAACTTCTGAGAGCGGGTGGAAAACCGGTACTTCTAGTCCTCCAGAAGTTATTTAATTCCGTCATACTCGAAGGTTCTACGCCAGAAGCATGGCACAAGAGTGTGGTTGTTCTTTTCTTCAAAAAGGGTGACAACACCTTGTTGAAGAACTACAGGCCAATCTCACTTCTGAGCCATGTATACAAGCTGTTCTCAAGAGTCATTACGAACCGTCTCGAACGCAGGTTTGATGACTTCCAGCCTCCCGAACAAGCCGGTTTCCGAAAAGGTTTTAGTACTATAGACCACATACACACGCTCCGCCAGATTATACAGAAGACAGAGGAGTATAATCGGCCATTGTGTTTAGCGTTTGTGGACTATGAAAAAGCCTTCGATTCAATCGAAACCTGGGCAGTATTGCAGTCCCTCCAACGATGTCATATCGACTATAGGTATATCGAAGTGTTGAAGTGTTTGTATAGAAACGCCACCATGTCCATCCGACTTCAGGAAGAGAGCACGAAACCAATCCAATTGCAGAAAGGCGTGAAACAGGGAGACGTTATTTCTCCGAAACTGTTCACGAACGCGTTGGAGGACGTTTTCAAACTCTTAGAATGGAACGGATTCGGCATCAACATCAATGGCGAATACATCACTCACCTTCGTTTTGCCGATGATATAGTCATCATGGCAGAATCGTTGCAGCACCTCAATGCTATGCTCAGCGACCTCAGTATCGTTTCCCAACGGGTCGGCCTTAAAATGAACATGGACAAGACGAAAGTCATGTCGAATGTCCATGTGGCACCCGTACCGGTTGTTGTTGGGAGCGATACTCTCGAAGTTGTAGACCATTATACTTACCTTGGACAGATTGTTCAGTTAGGTAGGTCCAACTTCGAGAAAGAGGTCGCCCGAAGAATCCAACTCGGATGGGCAGCGTTTGGGAAGCTACGTGATATCTTCTCATCGAGAACCCCACAGTGTCTCAAGACAAGGGTGTTTGACCAGTGTGTGTTGCCAGTGATGATATATGGCTCCGAAACGTGGTCCTTGACTGCTGGCCTCTTAGAGAGACTAAGAGTCACTCAACGAGCAATGGAGAGAGCTATGCTCGGAGTTTCTTTGCGGGATAAAATCCGGAACATGGATATTCGGCGAAGAACCAAAGTCACCGACATAGCTCATAAAATTTGCAAGTTGAAGTGGCAATGGGCAGGCCACATCGCTCGTAGAACTGACAACCGATGGGGAAGAAAAGTTCTCGAGTGGCGACCACGGACCGGAAAACGCAGCGTAGGCAGGCCTCCCACTAGGTGGACCGACGACATCGTGAGGGTCGCGGGCAGCCGATGGATGCAAGTGGCGAATTGTCGTTCGGCGTGGCGGTCTAAGGGGGAGGCCTATGTTCAGCAGTGGACTTCCTCCGGCTGTTGATGATGATGATGATGACGTCAATGGAGGGTTGTTCCTGATTTGGAATAAAATTAACCCCTTTGTTGTGAAGGGACGGCAATTTAACCCTTCACGTGCGTTCAGGATTCGGTTAACTGGTTATCAATCGGTTAAAAGTTAACGATTACTACAATTAAGGAACATTTTGTCAGGTTATAGAGGTAAATTGGGCAGTTAAGTTTGCTAACACTAAGACAGGTGTGTTTTGATTGGTTTTAAGTGATTGGATATTAATTTTATAGTTTTCAAAGTTATTGGAACTATTAACTAAGTTAAAACAAGCACAAGTTATTTAAAGTGCTGAAGATGAAACAAAATCTGAAAATATGGACATTACTTAGCACCAAAGAATCATTCAGATCGTATAAGGTAGCGTAGTAGGTATTTATTTATCTCTATGAAAAGAAGGTGTGTGTTTATGTAATTTCCTAAGAAAAAAAAATTAAAGTCTTTTCTTCACAATTACAACGTGCAATTTGGAACCAAGTGCATATCCTGAAAGCACAATTTCATTCAAATAAGTTTATAATTTTCGCCAGCTCCAGTCATGCTCAATCATGTCTCATTACCTGAGGCATCGGTACTTTAACATCTACGCCCCTATAATAAAATTCAGCGCGAATTTCCTCGCTGAAATCGCTCTTAGAACATCTGCTACTTGTGATAATGGGACATAACGATTTACACGCGTTGCCAGATCATTTCGAATAAAGATATAATTGGCTCACCAAAATGTGTTCAAAACCGCGACTCACTTTGCACTCTCAGCCTCCCAATTTCTGGCCTACAGCTCTTTCTTCTTACCAAACGACTGCAATTACGTGTCCTTAAACGATATTTTTAGTGTAAATGATACACTTAACCCTTCGTTCGCTCATATGAGTTTTTAATACACAAACTGGTTTAAAAGCCTGGAGTATAACACCTTTTTGCGCTAATGCAGTCCCGGAACACCTAATTTACGATGATTGGCGTCGTTCGGCTTGATTTGTCTTAATGATGGTAAATTACAGCAGTAAAATGTGAGCCGCCCGTGCGGTCCAGCTTGAAAATTATGCTCGAAACATTCACGGAGAATTTTACTTATTGGCCGTCATTAGGTTCAGCTATTTATTAAATTTTATGAGCGTTTTACTTTTTTTAATTGGCGATGATTATGTCGTAAAGTATTGGCACTTTGGACTGATTGAATCGGGGTTAGATCTAATTTAGATATGTGCTGGAAAGGTGCCATTAGGGGCTTTTAAATAAATAATTGTGTATAAAGTTTTATATTTTGCGTAATCTTTTTGCACGGTATCAATTGACTTTTTTTAGTACTCATTTAAATTTAAGTGTACGATTATTTTCTTAAATTACACACTATAAACTTTCTAACACGTTTTTTTATCTGTAATTCTGTAATGGGTAAAATTTAATTAATTTTGGTTGTTCATTATACGATTTAGAGCATCCAATAGCAGGCGGTAGGACGGAGTCATTTATCAAAAATCCTTTTTATATCCCCAAAACTGAGTTTCAGTTTTATTTAAGTATGCTGATCAGGATTAAATTCCATCATAATTAGGATTATTCATTTTAATATCCTAATCCTTTTACATCACCGTAATAAAGTATAAGCCTGGGACATATTTTAGCATTTTATCATGCCCCTAAATAATAGTGATAAAGTGCCGAATAAAAAAAGATTTCTAAAGATAAATATGTCGTGTCGTGGAGGAATTTTATCGTCCTGATAATAAAATATCGTTTAACACTACAATAAAACGAGGAAGGGAAAGGACAAAGTTATCTTGGATCGAGGGAGGCCACAAAATATACCCTTATCGAGGGTTCTAAGGTTGACTGTAATCTGCTAACATATTAAATGTTCCGACTGGGAGACAAAACATTTATTTATTTTCGTTTGTGGTGAGATAGTGGGTTAAATTTATGTCAATGGTACAAAACTGCAGAAAAAAAAAGTTGTACCAAAAATAGGTACCGTTCTGCAGTTTAATGTTATTCTAAATTTAAATTCATGAACCCTCAAAATCTACTCGAAATCTTCTCCAAACATCCGTCAACCCGTAAAGCTCCATAAACAACCAAATCGATTTACCGATAAACCTGTAAAAACAAAGAGTCATCATCGATCATTTTCTAGAACCGAGTTCGTTCCGTTGTCCAATTCGTTTGGTAAACCGAAAACTGTGCTCCAAAATTACGGGCCTAAGAAAACAAGACAAAAAAATCCCGAAGATTTATTTAAGGGAGCGTAAAGATCTGTTTATGGTATGCGTCGGTAATTAAGGGGCTGTGAGCACACGTGCGCGCGCGCAAAAACGTAAAAGAAAAAACTAATACCTGTTTCTGAGAGTCGAGAGCGACAGGTCCGCTGACACGATCTTTTGAGGGTTCGTTCTCAAAGTTTGGACGCTTTTGAAGAGGGAGATATTATGAAGCTGTAAACTTAAGAAACGGTGTTAGTCAATTTATTGACTTTTGCGTGTGTAGAAGAATAGATCTTCATAGCGGTTTAATTCTTAGGCATATAGAATTGAAATAAGTGGAGTATTTAATTTGATTGATTCATTTGTATTACCCAAAATCAAGTAAGTACACGAAGAAAAATTTAACTTGAAACTCTTAAACTATTGTCAAACAGACAGGCGTGGCGAAAGCGAAGCGAGGCAGACCAGCGGATCGCTTTCGCTTTTCTATGTGACTGGATTCAAACAATTCGCGCATAACAAATAAAAACTCTTCGGATTACATTCGCTTCGCCTGTCTTTTTGACAATAGCTTTAATACATGTCCATATGATTAAAAAGATTAATTCTGCAAAAATCAAACCAGTATTAAAAGATAATTAAATGCATCCCAAAACTTTGAGCACCTGAGTCCTCGTCTTCCCTTAATGTTATCTTATTAAAGCTAAAATGACTTCGGTGTTCAAAGATAATAGCTGGGTCCAGGGTTCTTCAACCACCGTTTTTTACCACATTTTTTCCAACCATCCACGATAATGCTTTTAGATATCGTGTGTTAGAATATTTTGATTTCAGGAGCGTCGTTAAGAAAACACGTGATTACGTTTCGACGCTTTTAGTTGATCATAAATGTTGTGACTCGTTTCCTGTGATTATTTAGGCACTTTTTTTTAGCGTGGTAATATCATTAAATGAGTCCTCCTACCCCGGGTTGGGCGGAAGGGGCTCTCAGACTTGTACTGACTAAAATCCACGGTGTACTTCAATAGCCCTTTACGTTCCACGGTCACGGTAATAGGAAAAGTCCCGCGACCCGCCGCCCGCATGTTCATTATTTAGGCACTTTTTTTTAGCGTGGTAATATCATAAAATGAGTCCTCCCAACAGCGGGCAGGGTGGGAAGGACTGTCAGACTTGTACTGACTAAAATCCACGGTGTCCTTCAATAGCTCTTTACGTTCCAGGGTCACGGTAACTGGAACGTCCCGCGACCCCACCGCCCAACCAAGACACCTTAGTTCCTTCCATTTGACTAAGACAATTCGCCGTCGCCTGTGGTCGAGAACAAGCTACTTCATAAATGACTGGCCTGTTGGTCTAGTGGTTAGTGATCCTGACTGCTATGCCGGAGGTCGTGGGCTCGATTCCCACCCAGGACAAATGTTTGTGTGATGAGCACGATCATTTGTTCTGTGTCTGGGTGTAATTTATCTATAATATGTATGTATTTAGAAATATATAAGTATGTTTATCAGTTGTCTAGTACCCGTAACACAAGCTCTGCTTAGCTTGGGACTAGGTGGCTTTGTGTGATAGTTGTGAAATATTATATTATTATTATTAAATGACGCACTCTTTCATAATTATTATCATAAACTTAGTTATAAGTTAAAATCAAAACAATAACTTTACAAAAACGCTTAATCTCCACTCCCATTCATCATATCCCATTGTCATTGGAGGGCACAAAAATATAATATAATTAGCGCGTGTTCAAAAAACGCCATTGTTCTGAAATTCATATCACTCAGTAGGCGATTATAGCGTGTTCAATAAAAAGGGTATTGTAATGCCACAGTATAACTACTTTACGGTAAGTCAATGGGATCGTTTTTGGTGTACAGTTTGGTGGTTGGTTGCTTATCAGTATTCGATTTGGAGCACTTGTCTTTTTGGTCTTCAAACCTCAGTTACTGAGTGGAAGGTTACTTGTGGATTACTGTTATGTCGCTGAAAAAGACAAAAGTAAACAGTGCCTTTAGCAATTACATTACTTTTTTATAAAAATGCATTCCTCAAACTCTTTCATAATGTAGAGTATATTAGTAGTATTTTTGGCGTGTGGTATGAGTTTTTTTTAATACCATCTGGAAATACCGATTCAATTAAAAAAAAAACGAATGTTTATCAAAAGAACACAAGCTTCTAAAAATCACATTCAAGCGACAAAACACCCATCAACTTGCATATTGGAGTTCAACTAAGGTCAACTCGCCGAAGACCGTCTGGCGGGTAGGAGGACAGTACAATAAGCAATACAACAATGTCTGAATAATCAAATTTTAACAGTTTAAACGAACCATATTTTCATTTAATTGCAGTGGTTATTCAGACTTTGTTTATTGCTTATTGTACGGTCCTACCCGACAGACGGTCTTCGCCGAGTTGACTCTACTGGAAGTTCTTATACTGTGGCAATGCACTATAGCAAGAATCACCGCGGGACAATGTTATCTCGTCACGATCGGCACGTGGCGCGCACAATCATCTGTTTTTGTTTATGAATTCCTTCGTGATTTTTTGTACAGATAATGTTTAAAACCATAGACAATAGGGTTGTTTGTAGCATATTGTGTAACGTTATTTATTGTTGAACGATGATTATGGATAAGACATGCAATGTATGTAATCGTTAGGTACGCTGGATGTGAAAATTGTACTTGAACCTCTAGAACTCCAGTATCCATCTTAGTAAGACATCTGAAATAGAAATTCCAACGATCATTTTAGTGACGTTTTTTTTTAATAACATCCATCCTTTCCTACTATTTTTAGAACCAGGCAGAGACAGAGCTTTCGCGGACTGTCTAAGCAGGATACCGGCCCTGGAAAGCAAAGGGCAACCCAAGAAAGAGGGTGGACTTTTAGTAAGTAAGAGGTAACCCAGGGTGAGGTTTCATTTGATGATTTTACCACAAAAAAAGGAGACTGACAGTTAAATTATGTGTAATATCAGTGAATCATTCCCATTTATTTATATTTAACAACCCTTCAAGATAGAAACACAGCGTAGGTAGGTACTCTTCTTCTGGGATAGCGAGACTGACTCATCAGGCAGTCCCTGGAACACAAAGAGCTATTGAAGAATAACCGTGGATTTTATGCCAGTAAAAGTCTTATGATTTTGCTACGAAAAAAGTACTATCTAGGGCAGTTTTGTATACATTCGAGCTTTAAAAACGATTTATTTTTTTCTTTTTTGCTGTGACTCACACATGCACATATTTGAAATAACACAAAACCATATCCACGCCATTCCAACGTGCTCAAAAAGCGCTCTTCTTGGAAATATTCAGAATATGTTACTCTATTAGTATTCACTATAGCAATAACGTGCGACCTCAAACGGCCTCCACCCTTGATCGTGACTCGCGTCGTGAACTCGTGCCGTGTCGCGAACTCGTGCTAGGGTCACAATGTCGTGAGTGTGACAAAATTGTTACGTGTAGGTTGTACGTGAACTTCGTGATTTTAATAACACGATGTAGAGAGTCATATCTTAGTGGATAAGTGGAGCTATTGTGTTTATCATGTAGATAAGAGGTATAACTAAAAGGTTCGGATTAATGACTTGTATTAGATTGTTGGCTTTCAGTTCTGAAGGCAAATGGTGGGCGATGACCCAATTTCACATGTTTTATATGTGTTCATATTATAAAGTAGCTTTTTCGCGCGGTTTCAGCCGCTGGTGGCCTCCTTTAAGCGTAATGTAACAAAGCTAATAAAATTCCTCGATAAATGGACTATTCACCACAAAAATATTTTTTCAATTCGGTCCAGTAATTCCTGAGAATAGCAAGTTCCACCAAACAAACAAACTTTTCTGCTTAATAATATAAGTATAGATAATATACAATCTGTCCATGTATTTTTCTTCGATTTTTCTGATTTAAAATCACATTGTGTCTAGAGATCTAGCTTCAGACCATCAGGACTTTCAGGATTTCCCACCAAAATCTTTTCAGCACAGTGTGAGTTTACGATCACAATACTTATGTAGGCCTGTGTCCTAGCCGTGGAAACTTATGATTATAATAATGTTTCAGTTTGTTGTTTTTGTGGAAAGATAACTTTCAAAATCAGTTTCTTTCAAAAAGCTTTTAAGCACGTAGGTTGAATGCAAAATCGAGTTTAACATTATATTCTTTGACCTATCGTCTAATTAAACAAAATCCTATTCAGTAGTCATTATTCCCCGAACAGCACAAACAAGACAATTGTCCCATTCACTTGTTAATAGATAATGATCTTTATTTCCATGTGTTACAGCTTACAGCTGCACGTGTCCTTAGGTGTGGTTCTTGTTAAATTGTTGAAATCAGTTGAACACTTATTGGTTACGTAATTGACCTTTAGAACTGACCTAGACTGACTAGACCTATGATGTGGTATTGAGATATCTGAGAGTATTGATCATTGCTAAATTGGTTGCTAATAATGTATGAAAACCTTTGCAATTTATTACTATTTTTACTTTTATGCTCATTTATCTCAGCTCTGACTGAGTTTATGATAAGAGCCTCTAAATAATAGTCCATTTAGAACATTATTATGCATCGTTTTGTCCACAATCGATCGATAAAAATAAAAAGACTCAAGGAATTCTTTGACGATGTGATATGGCGAACCCACTGCCGCTTCAGTTTCCTAATAAGTTACATATAATATATAACAAGATAGGCAAACTTTTGGATAGACGTGTCCTTGAGAGGATAACGCGAGAAGGTTATCGTAGTGGAGGGATGAGGCCTGACCACGATACAGAAATAACGTTACTCTGGAAAAAAACCACAAGATCTCACAAAATAATTAAATCAAGCGAACCTAGAAAAAAGAACTGAATCCAAAATAATTGAAAAAAAAAAACAAAAAGAAAACATTTAATTAATAATAAAAATACTTCATTGTTTTTACTAAACTTTCAAACAAACCATCGAACTAAAAGTCTTCCTCTTTCAATTTCTCGTTTGGTTTTGAATGTCACGTGCTTGCTTTGGGCAGATCTTTGTTTATTTAAGTCACAAGCCTAAATCTCACAAAAAACAAAGCCCCTTGCTTTAACCATTTAATCCTCTAATCTCTAAAGCTTCTGGTTGGACTTTGGTCCGTTTTCACCACTTCATTGAGCTCTTTTTGGGTAAGATTTATTAAGATAAATGAATGCAACGGATAAGTTTTTTTTTTTTTTTTTTTTTATTTATTTATTTCTAAAAAACTTACAATTATTCTTACATCAAGTCTGGCCTCACAACGGAAACCTCTCCGGGTTTATCTGTGTGCAGGCGAGCCGTTAAATACAGTTTTAGGTAATTTACAGATGATGCTGTGTCAGGAAACGCTTTAATTTATACGTGTAACTTTTCGAACCAGTCATATACAACGTTTGTAATTCTTCAGGAAGTTTATTTAGAAAGTAAGGTACCAAATAATCGGCAACCCTCATTCCGTACACATTGTTGAATTTTGGTAATATGTATTTATTTTTAAAAGGTATCGTTCTCAAAAATGTAGGTCTAGTTTTTTCTATTATTAACTCAGGTCTCCTTACTTCCGCAAGAGTACAAAATTCAACTTTATTGAACACATTCATAACATTACAATATTTAAAAAGGTCATCCTCCCTGTTTTTGAATTTCTTGATCAAATATTTTGGTGTTATAACTTTTAATATTCTTAACTGTATCTTATAAATATCTGACAGGTAGGTTTGATAAGTTCTCCCATAGCTGCTAAGGCCGTAGTTGATAACCGAGTCTGCTAGGGCCATATATAGCATTCTGAGTGTTTTATATGGTAGTTTATGTTTTAGTATGCTAAGTTTACCTAGTACCGATCTCAGTTTGTTACACACATAATCCTTGTGCGGGCCCCAGCAGAATCGACTGTCAACCACTAGGCCGATATACATATGTTTATCAACAACTTCTAAGGCCGGGCAATTGCAATTCTTTAACGAGTTATGGAGACAAGAGTGCTGATGTGCAATAACTGTAGGTATTGTGGAGCATTTATTGTTTGATGAATGAATGTGTACGATCTTAGTTTTTGTTACATTTATTACTAATCCGACGTCATGAGCCCATTTACACATTTGGTCGAAATTGCGTTGTAGGGATTCCTCGGCATCATGGATATTTTTATCAGCGACCAATATACACGTGTCGTCTGCGAATTGGTATACAGAGCCTGAATTTATAGCATTACTCATGTCATTAACATAAAGTAGGTATTCTGTTGGACCAATAATTGAACCCTGGGCCGTTCCTTGCGTGGATGGAAGCTTTGAACTATATTCATTTTTTATTTTAACTGTGTTGTATCTGTTGATGTGGTAGTTTTTAGTTGTTTTCAGCAATCAATTCATAAAGGCTTATGAGAGTGGTAAACTCCTGTCAGGGTCTCTAAAATCCATGCTTCCTCTCCATGCTATCTGGAAAACCTTTCTATTATCGGTAACATAATCATTTTTGCAACAACAAAAATCAATTAAACTAAAACCATAGTTTCATTCCTCGTCGAGTTGATGATTCTTTATATTACCCAATTATAACTTAACCATATTAGATTCCACTTAAACTCTGCCACATTAAAGGTAGGTCGACGATAGTGAAAATCATAGTGTCTATGGATTTCATAATCGCCGGATATTTACATTATTTTCTGTGCTGCTAATAAACGATAGGCCCTATAAAATTCAAAGTTTTACCGTAAACAGAATTTGGACTCATGTAAATGTCAAACTATGGCTGTCTACGGTTTGTCAAACTGTCTCAACTCACGCCAATGACACTATTCCTGGAATTTCACCCAAATTGACTATAAATAATACACAGTTGACACAACAACCTATCGTACATCTCAGGGCCATGTGTCACCATCTTTGACACCAGATTCCTATCCCGTCGCAATAACCCTGACTTCCCGTCATTACCCCATGATAAATTACCCCCAGGATTGGGGGCTTTCGTGAGCACAACGATGACAGATAGTCTCGACTTAGTTAATTCTAATTTGATTACTTTGTTTGTCCCCCTGGGAGCAGAACCCTCTTGTTTTTATTTCTTTTCTTGGCTTTTCGTTTTTCTGAACTATTAATAATACATGATTGCGTGTAGCTTTTGTTTAATTTTTGATTAATTTGATGTGGAGTTGTTTTTGATTGGGTTAAGTGATCGTGGTGAGAGAAAAGATTATCAGGGGTGAGTCAGTTATAAAGTCACGCCTGTAATCACCTCAGATTGTTGTGGCTTTGGAAAGCAAAGGTAAAAGGTTTTAGAAGGTTTTAGTCAGTAGTAAGATGTGATAGACCCATAGCGGGAAGACTCATTAATGTGATGACTTTAGCACTCCAAAAAGGTTTACCCTTAGGTGTTTCTAATAGTATACCTACATTTTTCTTTTATGTTTTACGTCCCATGTATTAGAAGTCTCTTAATTACCATCAATAAGTAGAATTTCAAAACACATTCTCTTCTATTCTCAAAGTGATTTTTCTGTCTGCAAATACTTAGGTAACTGAGGCCTTATCACGAGCTCTTAACGCGATCGAGTTAAGGCTGTGGGAAAGAGACAGAGCTATACAAGTCGTCTAGCGCCATCTCTTTCCCACAGCCAAAACTGAATCGCGTTAAGTGTTCATGGTAGGCCACCAGTTCATAGTTAAGGGTGACAATTAGGATGCTTCTAGACATTTAACACTTAAGTTTATTAAGAGCAGTTATCTCACCTATTTATTACAACTGAAACCATTCAAAAATAGTGACAAACCCAACAAAAACTCAAACAAACGAGACCTACCCACGCTCAATTTTTTCAATTATCTTTCCCTGGATCTGTGGTGTTGGTTACACCGAGAGTCGAAGGTACGGCAATAAGGAGATCATTGATGATGTGCCCTTATCTGATCACAACGTCTTTACGTCGACAACTTATCGTTCGGGACGTCTTATCTGATATCCAAGGACTGACTGATTTCTGCTTCAGTGAACTGAGATTCGGTTTGATTGCGTTAAAACTGGCCCCAAAGCGGGTCCAGTTTTTATTGGACGCTGTATAATTGTATTTGTTGTGTGGGCTATTTTGTTTCGGTTTATTGGGTCCGGTGTAAAAAATATTGATTTGGTTTATAGAGCTATAAAGTTGGTTTTATTGAAGTCTACAACAAATAATAATGTTATTTTTATTGTACTTACCTACATATCATTAGTGTTTCTACAATGTTGCTTTAATAATCGCAAGTCGAATATTAATAGTAATTTTTTACATCCAATTGAAGGCTCATTTCTGATCATTAACAACATGAAATATTTTTATGATATTTCTTAGAATTATTAACGACAGGCACCCTGACGAGTTTAATCAAAATTATTCTTTATTTTTGGATATAAAGAGAATATTAAGACCGCCGCAGAATGTTGACATTATAATATAAAAAATACCGATGAACAAGATATTAAAGTATATAATAACATTTATATTATTCTATTCAACAAAACTTTAAGATGGCCCTTAGATTATGAAAAGAAATATTTGTATCACAACTCTATATTTTTTTTTGCAAAAATGAAATGTCATGCAAAATTTTACTTAGTATAAAGGTCGTTACACAATACCGAGATTATGTATCAGCTATACAAATATTATGTCATTGTCGTAAGATGTTCGACACATAGCTTTATGGAAGGTATCTCTAAATATTTGTTGGAGGAATATTGATAAACATCTTCGGTGGTAATCCTTGATGAATGGCGTCCTTATTGGTGTCAAGTGTAGCGTGACGAGATTACTGCATTGTGCAAATATGTGAAGGCAATGCGTGGGCGCAGTTAGTGTGTTTATTTTTATAGGAATACATATAAGACGAAGTTTTTTTAAATTTATATTCTGAGATTTTTCATGGAATATATGATGGGGTTGATGCATTTACATAGTGATTCAACTATTTGAAATTAAGGAACCTTAAAATTGCTCGTATTTCAGTTTTTCTTACTAGGTAATTGAATTCAAGAGTATTTCTGTTTCGTACGTAGTATTAAATATTTTCTCTTTAAATAAGTTCATCAAAAAAGCCAAATGTTTGTTTCCATACTTTTCCTCTTGAGTGTTTTTATTAAGAGACTGCTAGAGAAAAATCCAGTTTATTTTGTAAAAAACAAACAAAAATGTAAAGATGCTTATTTCCCCATATAAATACATAGCTGATCCATTTACAACAAATACGTAACACTACCATTAAATCTTACAAATAATAGTTTATAGAAACGCGGTGTAAATCTGCCACAGCCGGTACATTCGTCCTAAATCCTTCCTTATCTCGCGGACACCATCTTTATACGGTGTCCTGTTACAATGAGACATTCTACTAACTGCCAATTCAATATAAACCTCCTTTCGAATTATTTTACCGCTTACATAAACCATAAATCAATGAAGGTAAGGTTCGATTTTCTATGAATTAACAGCAAAGCAAAAATAGTAAGATCATCCTCCTGTTTTGTACTGCCAATGCAAAATTCACGCGTGAATTAATTTGAAATAAGAATAACATTTCTTTTATGTGTTGCCAGGTTTTTTGATGTAATAATCTAAGGTTTTGTTGCCATGTTTTATATTATCTTTTTGTGCTATAGTACCTTCTTTTTGTGGATGTGCGTAGTTGTTAGTAATTATTTGGTTATAAGTTTAAAGACGTCATTCTATGGTTCGTTGGTTTTCTCTCGTCATTATTTTTAGTAGGTTTTTTGTGTAATTATCTTTTTTTTTCAATTTACGAGGCCTTAATACGGTAATTTTATTATTGTAATTAGGCTATGGGAAGGATTTAGCAGTTTTATTAATAGTTTCTATTGACCCATTCATTTCAGTAACTACACTTTTAACGAGACGAAAAAATCATTAAATGGATCCTCCCACAGCCCTGAGTTGACGATCGCGGGACTTATTCCATCACCGTGACCCCGGAACATAAAGGGTTATTGAAGGACACCAAGGATTTCAGTCGGTACGAGTCTGTCAGTCCCTACCGCTCTGCCCGGGTTGGGAGGACTCATTTCATGATTTTACAAAGTTTAAAAAAAAGGCCCGAGTTGACCAATAGTGTCTAAAAACGACCTATGCGTTCCAAGTCCGCACCATTTTTAGACAGTCTTGTGACCCATTACAACCTAACCTGAAACGGCTTCAAATGCAAAACTTCCTCAAGTTCTCCAAATCATTAACGTTAAATACTTATTAAAACATAACTAGATTAAAGGTAATCATAAAATATCGTGAATTACAAAGTTACGTACGATGCCACAATTTTTTTTTTAACTCCATCGAATATTTTTGCGATATTGAAAAAAAGCGGTTTCAAGTTCATCATATTCAGCGGGTGAATTCCGGTATCTAGTGCGTCCTACCCTACCCGCCCCCGGGCGGTCTTCCCGGCTTCACTTACAAATATTTTGGAAATATTTCTCCAACTTGTCGCTGTTTTATCTACCGCTCCTTTCCGTTTAGTTGCCTACTACCTTTTCAAACCAAAAAAACTTAACTGACTTATCTATACAACCTAATTTAGACTTTAAACTTTCCTTAATGTGGTTGATTTTCATTTGGACAGAGTTTGGTTCAAGTGGCGTTTCAAAATTAGAAGCAGTTTATTATCTGCAGCAAAATCTTTACGAAAAACTAAAATGGATGCGCGCAAAAAGAGCGATGCCAGTTTAGGGATGCAAGGGCTGTGAAATAAATTTAATTTAATTATATCGTTAATTTTATAAATTGATGGGTTTAGTTCATTAAAATATTATTTAAGTTGAATTTATGTGTTTTTGATTTTGGGTTTTTATTTATTGCGAGGTATTGAATTTGATTTAAGAATCTTGATATTTTTAGGTGGAACTGCAGTTTTCGTAGTAATTTATTAATGTTACCTATACTTCCATTCTTTCAAATAATCAGTTGTTTTGTCTTTTTATTATATTTTACGTGAATATTCACATCACTTTTCTCAATTTTACTAGTATAGTAATCAAGTCTCTTAAACATTTTGTGAAGAAACAAAATTGTCAACTTCCAAGAGGCAGCCCTAGCATGTTATCTCCCATCTCGTGCCACGTAATTTGACACTTTTCACTGACAAAGCCCACATTTGCTCCAAGACATACAGACAGACAGACACAAAAACGTACGCGGCGATACAAAAAGCAATTAGTATTTTTTGCGAACCTATTCTGAAATTAATTTTTAGGAGGAATTTTGTGAAGAAAAAAAATAGGAGCACGTGTTAACTAAAGACATGAGAATTGTGAACTATGTCTTATTTTTCATAATTAGACTGTGAATTTCTGAGTCTATTTTGGGTGCGGAACGAATCAGGGTGGTCGGTACGCTACAGGAACTGTCAGAATTTGAAGAAATACCTTTGCGCTTTTAATTTTTTGGTATTAATTAGTTTCTGAATTAACAGTTGATAGAGCGAAGCTGGTTTTAAATTTTAATTGAGTGAGGTAGTTTGTTACGCAAATTAATCGTTTGATTAGCACAAATCATATTTTTGAAAGGACGCCGGTAGAAATTATCAAGAATTGATGACCAGTTTGGATGATTTTAATGATTAAAATTATGTTAATACGAGTAATCAGTTATGATTTATGGTTCCTACTTCAATTAAAATAAATTTTGAATTAAGGCTTGGGTACTGTCTTTTATTGAAAGATAGATTCGCGTTTGACCACTATCTAGCCTGATAGTAAGCGAAGATGTGGTCGACTACTATGAGGAAATTAATAAAGCGAAATAAAAATAAATGAAGTTATGTCTTTATCATCATCATCATACATTGCACATACATTTTTTTTAGCGTGGTAAAATCATCCAATGAGTCCTCCCACCCAGGGCAGAGCGGGAGGGACTGTCAGACTCGTACTGACTAAAATCCACGGTGTCCTTCAATAGCGCTTTACATTCCAGGGTCACGGTAATTCGTTAGTCTCGCGACAACATTGCACATACATAACCAAAAATCTAATTCCAAAATCACAATCACCCAAACAACAAAATCCCAGTAGCGGAACATCAATCACATCACACTTGCGAATTGACGGCTCGATAAAGTAAATTATATAAAGGCACCGTAGCCTCAGGGAAGATAGCAATCGCAATCTAGTAATCCGAACAGGAAGCCCATTGTGCGAACAGATGCGAAATACCTTTAACAGTGAACTGTACCATAATGGTACCATTGGTACAATTTGGGGCGTGGTCGATTGTGCACAGAGAATTTAGGTCCTATCTAACGTTTCGGGTTTTGTCAAAGCAGAAAAAACGAGTGTTTTGAAGTCCTGTTCGGTTCCGCAATAAATATTGCGTTGATAAAAACTTGTGGGCGTATAACTGTGTTGTATGGAAGGAACTTAAGTAGGAAATATGAGGATGCTGTACGAAAATATAATGGAGCATCAGTTGCGTCAATAAGGAAAAATATCTTTAGTTTGAACGCTTAGTTGTCTGGTTACATCTTGAATTTGGCTAAAAATTCAATGTATACTTATTATAGAACTCATCTTCGTCCCGCCTCGTTTGTCGCCTGAATGTTTTGAAAATGTAAAACTAACGAAAAACAGAAATTCTATTTATAACAACATCACTTGGGATTGCATTATTCATAAAAGTGACTGAAATATTTATCAATAAAATATGAGGATTGAGAATTAAAACATAATGTTACTTTGTTCGAACGCAATTATATCTAGCATTACTAGTCGTTTAAAATTCATATTTGCATGCATTTGAGACACCAATACTCAAGTTGCATCCCTTAGGAGCCGATCCTAGGAAAAAAGCTTGCGAATCCTTCCATACCTTGTTCTATTCTACATCATGTTGTTATCCTTATTGTTCAATATTTACCTAATCAAAAGCACATTACAATACAAACAGATAAAAAGCCCATAAAAGGCGGTAAACGATTTACCGCCATATTTTATTTATCTTAATTTTTTCGCAAACAATTCCTCAACAATGCGAAAAGGAAGCGAAAAAAAACCGTTCCAAAAGGAATGTTTTTAAAACACGATCGAAGTAGCTGAGGCGGCAAATTGGTACCGAAAGGGATTTTCTACTGTTTTGGAAATACTTTTCGGTAAGTCGGTACACTTTGAGAAGGATTAAGTTCGGGGGTAGACTAAGATTGTTTTTACAGCTTTAGAACCCTTTGTCGGTTGGCGGAATTACATTATAACTTGGCACGGTGTTATGTGGGATAGGAGCACCCATTTTACGGTTCTTGAATGGGTTCCGTATGGTCCTTGTATCCTTTGACGCAGAATCTACGTGCTGGTGAATGGGTTCGTTTCTGTTTCATGCCTTGAGTTCTCAATAGACTGAAAGCTTTCAAGTTCCGCTGCCAAATTCTTTGTTGGAGCTTGTTGAGTATTAGTAGTTGTTTTTTTTTAGAAGTGCCTGTCTGTAGTTCCTTGGAATTCCACTTTCGTTTAAAATTGTCCATTGAACGGTGGTGGTTAGAGATAGAGATTTGATTTAAATGTGAAAGTAAAGCTTATTATACATACACGCTTTAAGTATCTGACCCTCTTTGTTCCGACAGAATACTGTTCCCGTAAGCCGCTATGGTAAAGTGTACCTCGGCTAGGTACTCTGCTGCGTGTGCAGTAAGTTGTGGTACCTATAAAGCATTTTCTGGCACTCTGACACAGAGAGAAATCTGGCGTCTTCCAGGTGCCGTAACGAAGAGAGAAAAATATTCAAATAGGGAAAAAAGGTTTTAAATAAATTCTTCGCTGAAACACAAGGAATATAATTACCGGTCAAACGCTACAACTTTGCCATGATTCCCAACTTTGCCTTCTTTGTTTTAACGCACGGCGCGCGACGTTTAGGGCGGCCACACAGGTAGGTACATCAGTTTACTACTACTAGTTTACTAGAAATTATGGTATGGTTCTGTCCTCAATAACCGACCAGCAATTCCTCACCATATCTTAATGAATTAATTAACTAATGAGGTAAAAACTCATTTAACAAACTCACAGTTTCCTTCCTCTGCAATTTTCCCATAAACTTTAACCAGAATAAAGTGATAGGTAATTTACTTTTTCCTCATACATTTATAACGCCTTCTCTGAAGCCTTAACTGATTAGAGATAACATCTTAATATGCGTCACGTCGGCAGGTAGCTGTATGATCATAATCTCGTGTAAATTGCGCGGGCGACGATAGTTCAACACGATAGGTCATCGTGTACCGTCGTTAGAGACATTTTCATGAATATTTATTGAGAAGAAAGTCGTTTTTTACACTGATTTTATCTTTTCTGACGATAAGTGGAAGTTATGCTAATTTTTTTTTGGTCTCTGTGTTAGGAGGATAAGTAAAGTGAAAATCAACTGGTCAAGCGGTTCTGAAATAATAGAAAAGTATCATAATCAGCATATAAATGTTCCCACTGCTGGGACACAAGCCTCTTTTCTGTGCGGGCACAGAATACTTAAAAGTACTACGTACGTACGTACGTGCGGGGTGTAAACAATAAGACAAATAATCTCTTTCCAATTGTTTATTAGTGAACTGAGGCTATATTCACTTTGAGTTAAGCGTTCTAACGTCTCTGTACCACGTTTTACTTTGTTGGAATGTAGAACGCAAACTCAGCATGTATGCCCAAGCTATGCCTAAAAAATATAGCAAGACTCTGTTATATACCTATGCTACTATTTTGGCAGTGGTCCGCAATATTTTTCACTGTATTACGAACTGCAGTAGGCTATTAGAGTAACCATACGATATTTCACATGGCGCTGATATGGCTACCTGCTATGCTGATACGAGGCTGTTTGTCATTATAACTGTTATGAGTTTCTTGATCAGAAAGTTATAAATAGCTGAATAATGTAGCATTACGTGCACGGTGTGAATTGATGTTTCATTCAGTATGTACATATTTATAATGGTTTGTATGGAGCACTTGTATAGAGGTACCAGTCTAAAATTATGTTTTGTGGGAAGTGGACTCAAAATTTAGTAAGTAGAGCGACCTTTGGTTGTTGTTGTAATACGTGGGTAAGAATCCATTTATCAATTTTTTTTCATCACTACTAGTTTTAAAACGGAGAAAGAAAATATCGTAAAGATACCGGCGGCATATTCTATAATCAACAAAAAATCTAAGACTATGTGATATCTAACCAACACTCACTTGCACAGTGGCTCGCGAGGCCGCAGTCCCAACAGTGGGAACATTATAGGTTGATGATGCTTGTTGCTCGACTAGTGGGTGAAGAAAAACGCCAAAAGAATCGACGATCATCTAACTACTAATTGGAATTTTCAAAACAAAATTCAAAGTGCCTGTAACTGTCCTACTTGAAAAAAATCTTCGGTTGATTTACAAGTTTACATTCTTGTTCGCTATGGAACGGTCTCCGTAAGCAATGAACATGGAGAAACGACGTTGATCACCGTAACGTAGAACTTGATTTACGATAACTTAAAAAAGATCCTTAAAAACCCCTGAGTATCTAATCCTTCTTTAAAAAGATAAGTTGAGGCATCTTCGAAGCACCATGACATACTATAATTCCTGTAATATCACATTATAGCTTAAATCCTTTAAAAAGTGGAACGTGAAATTGTACCACACATAAGCTGTGTGTAGGACAAAATAAACTGCCTAAAAACCCTTGTAAATTAGGGAACAGCAATATATTTGGATTAGGGATCTATTCAGAAATTCGGACCGTACCTAATCTCTTTGCCTCGCTTTTTCAATTCAAAAAGAAAATATATCATAGGACATTCAATTCATCGTGGTACAAAAACCAAGGGTCTCTAATATATTTTTTAGCATAACCCACTCGAAATAACCGGAAGCCATATGTGCACAAATATTTAAAAGTGGTTTGCCTACGGGCCGCGGGGCCACGGACAATTTTTTCTCCACTTTTTTTGTATACTGAATTTATTTAATGGTTACTAAGTATTAGAATTGGACCCTTTTTTGGTTTGACATGCTCCATTCGTGCCCCGAAAAGATTAGCGTCTCGCCTGCTTTGTGAGTCATTTTTTGGAGCGGAGCTTTTTTCTAAATTTCGTGACAGCGACATTAATAAATAACAAATAGTAGGACGAAAAAGTTTCTGTATATTAATATTTTTATAATGGCGACGGGAGTTTTTGTTGCCGTTCGAAATTGATTTTGGTTTAAAAAACTGTTTTGGCATTTATAGGCAGTTGGGTTTTGGACAGTCGCCAGTTGAAAATTGTTTAAATTGGCGGCCAATTTTATCAACTTTTAAACTTCTTCAAATTACTGTTAAAATGGTTCTATTATTTTAATAACAGACTGCACTAATGCTATGTTCTTTTGCTGATCGTAAGACTATCTGTATAGGGTACTGCGGCCCTAGAACGCAAAAGACAACAGAAAGAACGGGGTGGATTTTTTAGTAAATAAGAGTCTAGAGCCTGTCCATTCCGCTCTTCAAAACTCTTTTCGCTGTTATTGAAATATTATGTTGTTTGCCATTTAGTTAGTTATGTAAAGGCTTCAGTCCATGGATATCAATGACCATCGATACAGAATCATTTAGTTATTTAACTTTAAACTTTGCGACTAAAGGCTTTTCTATACAAATACCTTTTCCTTAACACCCTGAAAGAAAACCGTCGCAAATCGCATTCCTTTCTTCATACCACCAAACGTAACTTATAACATCCCAAACAATATTGGAGATCAATTGTCAAGAAATAAAACCATCTGATTGATGATATACGGGACGTACAATTTAGCAATGTCGAGTTCTGTACTCCACAATGCACATTCATAGCCCCGTATGTGCCTTCCGACTGTGTCCTATAAATAATACATTATACACTCTATTGTTGAACTCAAAGAGAAGCTTTAACGGTGGATGATCTCTTAAAATAACAAGTGTTTGCTTCACTGATTATCGACAATACGTATACCTTTAGCTGCCTCTGAAAGCCCTTGCAATAAAAGTAAATTTTGAAGTGGTGTTGCTGTTTGATTTTGAATTTTGGAAACGTAGAAACAGAATTGAATTTCAGTTGGCTTGCTTGGATTTGTAGTTTTGAAATGTGCGTTGGAATTTAAGTTTTATTGAGGTGTTGTTAAAGTTTGGATTTGTAAACTAGGGGTTCTAAGACGATTTCAATAAAATCTTCAAATAAAATGTGCGTGAACATCACGGCCAAGTTGGTTCACCATACAAAGAAACATTCATCTATTGATACTTTGCTATTTAAATGGTTTTACACATTTATAATATGAGTTACGATAAATACGGTCGCATTGTGTGGAGGTCCCACTTTATTCAGAACATATTGTATGAAAATAATGCTTTTAATACTATTTCAATATTTAGACGATGTCTTGAGGATGCTTGGCGTAATTTTTGTAATAAGTATTAAAGGTTTAGTGATTTAAATTTTTGCGAAACTTAAATTGGGGCAATGAGGACCTTTCTGGGACTTATTTGTTGAGCTTTGATTTGTAGCTGGTAAATATTGATGTTCGTCTGTTATGAGCACAGTTGAACATAAAATTGATAAAGACGACATGATGACTTGACCTTTTTGACATAACCTTTTTTTTTCAGACTCAAAGGGAAAAAATAACTCGTAGGTGAAACTTTACTTGTTAGTCTAGTGATCTCAATTAGGACTGCTAAATATAAGGTCTCGAGTTTCAGACAAAGTGTTATTAGGTTTTTCCAATCAGGAATTTCTCAGTACCAGCCTCGGTGTCTGTTTGCATGGTAACATGATTGTCGCCCGGGCAAAATGTAGATGCCTTGCTCTTCGGATATTGCAGCCGTGATTTATTTAGATAAGAATATATACAATATAACAGACGGAAATCTAAAAAATTGTATATAAAAAAAGAAAATTATCACTAGGCTAGAAAACATCGAGAGAAAGAAAAAAGGAAAAATACTAATAATATTATTATATAACAGTTGTCATTTTACATCCATCTTCTCACAAAAGCTCAAACATCCACGACATACTTCCATCCATCTTGACGCAAACCAATCCAACTCAGGTGTTGATGTCAGCATAAATGTGATGTATAAATCATAATATTATTATTATTTATCTATTGTATTTTTTATAATATGAGTTAAGCATCATATGGGACAGTATTTTTATATGACTCCTGAAGCCTGAGTTAAATGAATAAAATTAATGATCGTGCTGAACTTATTTTCAATCAAATCAAATAGTCTATTAAAACATCTCCTTGATATGGCGGAGCCAATCCTATCAAATTAGATCTAAAAAGGCTATATTGCTTACTAAGCAAACCTTTTAAAGAAAACCTAGTTAAACACTCCTGATTAAAAATATTCAGCTGCTTCAAAACCCCGCCCACTAAAATTAATTATTTGGAATAGCGTGAGTCACCTGGCTATTTGTTAGAGAGGCTATAAGAGGCTATAAGGGGCTATAAGTGGGTCAGTGATAGGTCTCCGCCCAAGGATCGCTCTCCGCCCAAAACGCCCATCGGGTTGGAGTAACAAGTTCCTTGTGAAATAGGCTGGCTTATTTGTTAGAGGCCATTAATTTGGGGCTATTATGTTGATTTGTGTTAAAGATTATTTCGGTAGTTGGACAAATAGTGTGGTTCTTAAATTCATCTTTTGTTCTCATTGCAATGGGTGTGAAAACTTTTGTTCTGCGACTGTGATGTGATGTGGTTAGGTACGCTCTAGCGTGTATTTTCAGTGAGAAATTATTTAGTTGTTTAATTAATGTTTAGAACTGACGTCACGTATTAGTCGTCGTCATTATTGATAATTTCATGTCGTTGATAGACGTCTGAGTATTGTTATAATTAGTTATGTAGATTTGAATCACAATCTATGTAACTTACACGAAAACATGTTTTATAGACGCAGACGAATGAAAACATACGAAAAGATAATCGATCTTTTTAAAAAAATACAAATTGCGTGCTGTCCAATTTTATCATTGGCGATTATAAATTAAAAACATTTATTTCTTGAATGACTCAACAGATTCCGAAGTTTGCAGCTTGCGTCGGCATTTCTAACACACAGAAATTAATTTCACAAATTGACGATGTTTCTTAGAAGTAGTTTCGAGTTCAAATATAAAGTTTAAGATCCCCGCCCTAGGATAGGGTGCCCCGCCCTATCACGCCTAGAGCGCGAACCCTCGCTTTGCCCAACACTAGAGGTGTTCAATAAGGCTGAGTATGCACAACCCGCTAAGTATTTTAAGGCGGTGCTACACTCACAAGTTGACATGTAAATTGTTTGGTCAAGATTGGGTTCTTTTGTGAAATGTTTCTATGCATGTACCGCTTTGTGTGTGAAGTGTAATGTCGGCACTTTCGAAGACGACTGTTTATTGTCAGTTGGTTTAATTCAAGAGATTTTCTTAGAAAACGGCTGCTTAAGATCGCTACTTTAACGGAAATGAAGTATCGGCTACTTAGAATGACGACATCTTTTCAATTTAAATGAAAATTCTAAAAAAAGCTACTAGTAAAACCTCTTTAAAATCAATAATCTACCGAAAGAGGCATACACTACTAATGAAGAAATACTTTGCATTTCTCAAGTACATTTAAAAAAAAACAAATGAGAAAAAGGTAACTTTGAGTGTGATGATGACCGTCATTGTACTATGAACAAAACAGTCGCAGACAAAAGTGCTCATCAACTTCAAGTACCGATGACCACGCACATTTTTTCAGCTAAGGCGCCATCATTTCACCAAACTCAGGAAAAACTCATGACAATCGTTTTCAAAGTACAGTTAGACAAAAAAGGCGACAGGGCCATCAGAGACTGAGAGACTCATTTTTTCAGAACCCATTCTTTGTCCCACACAATAAGTGCTCAATGTGCTTATCTGAGCATCTACGTCTTTCGTATGAAAGGACGAAGATGTTATCTTCAGGACTTCGGGACTTTAATCCGAGTTTGGTCCCAAACAATGGGACGAATCATCGGGACACGTGGACTTGGGACAAATTGGGCATTATGATCGTGTTTTTTATTGTTGTCGTATTAATGTATTGTTTTTTGGGACAGTGATGTATTGGGTTTCTGTTGTGTGGTTGTTTATTATATGGAAGGTTGTTGGATGATTAGTGATTGGTTTGATTGTATTCTTTAATGTGCAAGATTTTGAAAGGAAATGTGTAATGTTGTACATATTATGAGATTTAAATGTCTTCAAAAACAAAACATACCTAAATTGAAAAGTTTATTTATTTATTCAGCGTCTAACAGAATGTCAGTATTGCCTCGAATGAGTGTAGACTGGTATGGATTATTGGAAATTTGATTTATTATTTCTGGCTTTGGATCCCACATAACATTTTTATTATATTCCGATGGATCCTAAATTCTAAAATACAAGTGATTTTACTGTCTTTGAATCTCAAAAACTATTTTCTATGCTTTGAAGTGTTTTCTGGGGAGCTTTTAACGTAAACATTTCTAGTCAATCCTGGATAAACTCCACCTAAAATTATTTAAAACGTACGGAAATCCGAAATCTGGCAAGTATGTTATTCCTATTGATTCACGTAACATTTGCATTACCTCCATCAATGCATGTTCCAATTCTAAGAAAATGATTGAACTATCTCAATAACCAGTTATAATTGACGTACTTACAATAATATATTTATAAGACACGCTTTATAATTTCAACAATGCGAGAGACTCCAATTTATTCGCTCAAATGAACTGAATATCAAGACATTTGTCTTCATTGTCGCCAAATTTCTTCATCATTGTCAACAGTTTAAAGGTGTGTTAGGATTTATTAAAGTCGATATTTGGAAGTCGTTGAAAGAATTCAAGTTAAGGGCTTCGACCAAGCGAGAGAATTGGAAGTCATTATACGAGTCAGTTATTGATGTTATTAGCTCTTTTGTCGTTTAGATGGTTCAAGTTTTTGCTAAACGATTTTAAATGTACAGGGTGGTCATAAAAGTGTGATATAAACTACTTAATATAAACTTCGATATTACTAGAGTCTCTAGTAATATCGAAGTTTATATTAAGTAGTTTATTATTATTTAATAGTTTATATTAAGTAGTTCTCTAGTCTAGAGATAAAATCAACTCGAAATATTTTGAGATATTATTTTTTAAGAAGTTTGAAAGCAGCTGTTATATACCTAGATCCACCGGGTTTTCTTCGTTGTTGCATATTATAAAGAGACTAACGAATATTCATTTATTCAATATTTTAACCGAATTAGAATAAATTTTACTTAGTGGTATGATACTAGACTTATACATTTTGTACCTACCCAATATCAACTGTTCAAAATATAAGACTTACTTCGTAGACATCATCATACTTATGACTTAAACAAGAGACTGCTTTTTGTACTCATTTCAAATTCCTGTATCATTTAAACTCTGCTCAAAAAAGGAGCAGCCTGTACCATCTTCACGGCTTGTCTACCATCCAACTACAAATCAATAGTCAACAAAAGGCGATTTAATGGACCTTTTAGTAGTCAAAATCGAGACAAATTCACTTTAAAAGCCAATTCTATCGTGTTTGTGAGACCAATGGTGATAAATACGAGTATCACACAATTTCAAAAAAGATACTGTCTTTGTCACATTCAAATATATCTTTTATGAAAAGGCCATTAAAGATGGAAATTAATTAGTAATAAAATATATTAATGCTGAATTATTTTGACGTTTCGTTAGATCTCATTGTATGGTTTCTGATAAATGTTTTTATTTAGTGATATTATTGATTTCTTTTTAGAGAATTCGATTATAAGTATGCGACGGTTTTTAAAGTAAATGGGCAATTTATTCAGCGAATTAAGTTTAAGATTATTTATTTAAACTGATGGTTTATTGGAAACTGTGTGGTTGTACAAAATAGACATAATAAAGAACTATTAATTTTAATTACTCTACTAGTAGCCAAAGATTGCGATTTTGTGAAAATAGCGTATTTATCGAAATATGTTTCGTAAAATAAAACTTCTTTTATAATTGTTTTGTAAGAGACAATTTTAAAATTTGATATGAGGCAGAAAATCAGCAATTTTTCAACGTCAAAATTTATAAGAGTGTCCCAATTTCCGCTTCGTAATCAACAATGATTTTACATTCTATTCCAAGCTTAATCTTGCTAACACAAGCTAATTGATATTGATCCACTTAATTAGATTCAAAAACATATCTCAAGACCTCACTTCATTTAATATCAATACAAATATTTTCAACATCTGCTTATAAGCTGAGAAAACATCCTTTGACATGGCTCCCGTCAAAACCTTTCGCGTTCCGCCTAATATCTTCCAAGTTATGGTCTCCTTTAATATAATTATTGTCAAATGCCATGCGCAGGCGCATATTCTTCCGCACCAATGAATTTCTTCGCAAAATAAAATGCGATCAATGGTCCAAATCTTTTGGAGGTAGCTACACACAATGGGCCACGGGATAAAGCTTCATATTTATTCCATAATAAATGACAATTATCATAAATTGATTTCGAAGTCGACAATGTACACGCACCTAACCAAACATTGGCCGAAAAGGATCGTCCTTGTCATTGTTAAAGTTTGTAGCGAATATGAAAAGTGGAATTTGACAAAGGTTTGTATTTATTGTGCTGGGTAACGTAACAAATATTATGTATGTATTCTGGTCCTGTTATTGGGTACTTTTGAATAAATAAATAAGTTTCGTTTAGCATACCTATTTGGTTTTCTTGTGAAGTAAGTAAACACTTAACTATTCGTATTTCTGGAATATGGGCGGGAAAAAACATTAATCTTCTTGACCAAAAAGGCCACCCATTCATTGACTGTTTAATTAATTTATTAAGAAAATATTTGCAAATAATTATGTAGGTTTAATTTTTGTGATAAGTTGGGACAACAGTGTCCCAATTGTACTTACGTTGCTAAAAATTAATAGAGTGAATCATAAAAGCTCTCTTTTTTTAATATTACTGAAATTAATCAATTCATACAAACATAAGAAATGCGTTAGTGAATACCACTATTGAATAAAATAAATGTTATAGTAAAGGCGCTCCTTCAATGCGAGTATTCACCCGTAATGTATCGTTACAGATTCGAGCATTTCATCGGGGAGAACAATCGAGCATCACAATGCGCAACTTGTAAATTTGCTCGTCAGTCAGAGAGGTAGTATTGTAACGCAATGCTCAAAGTCGAATCTAGATTGTTACATTACACACGAATGCTCCCGGTGAGGGAGCGCCGTTCTACGTCGTAGATAACCAAGTAACAATCATGTACTTACATACGGGAATATGTAAGATATTTAGTGGATCAACCTATGGCCAGAGTGTAGCCAGCTAAATCATCAGTTCACGATCATCTTTTAATATACACACTAAAACCTTTCCTTTTTGTATCAATCAATCCCCACGTTCCTGAGCGAATCTATCAAGTTTACTGCATGTTTGTTGACATCCAGTCAGCATAGCCTATGCGGCTATTTTTTTAATCCGTTAAGGGCTTCACACATATACGAGTAGAGATTCGAAGATGTAAAAATATACATTATAGCTGCAATGTGTGGTCTCCTGACGATTTCTATGGAAAGATGTAATGAGATGTATCGTGCTATAATGTACATCTTTACATTATAGCTGCTGTGTGTGAAGCCCTTTCGAACATCATTCATATCTACTATCAATCAAAATGCCCATTTAACCCTATGATGTTTGATTTCAGTTGTTTAGGATTCATGCTGTTCCAAGTTCTTCGTACTCCAGATGACAACAGTGTAACAATTAAACGATACAAAAGAAACCACTGCAGAAATATTTTGACACGTTAACGAACATGTTCCAAAGAGTTCTTTCTCATAAATTTCCAACTCCTTACCAGCAGATGTTTTCTCTAAACAACAAGAATTTCCTCATGTTCGCGAGTTGTAGCTACAAGTACAATGAGTACCATCAATTAAATGCGACAGCTCCATTTAAATGTACAGAATATGTCGTCCACGCTAAAAACTATATAAAAGTCCAGGTGTTTGTTCACAATTAGTGTATAATCACTATATTTGAAGTGTTGTCACGAAGGTTCTAAGAAAGTCTTTGTTAGTCGCCACCCAGTAGGGCAATGTTTGCAAACGGCCTGAATAAGCCTCGACCAATATTTGCCTTAGGAATGAAAGAAACAATGCCTCCGGTGGGACAGTTAGCGTTTTCTTGTGAGTCACGGGACAATGTTAAGGTGGTGTTTCAATGGTGAGACTGGTGTGGTTTTTTTTTGATTTTTCGTTACGAATTTCGTAAGTGTGAATAATGAAAATCATTTTAGAAGTAATTATGTACCTTTGGCTTTAATTTTACATTTGGCTAATATTGCATAGCGTCAAATAATAATAATACAGACCTTTTACAATGTTTTTTTCTTGCTGAAGCAAGAATTAATGCTGCTCGAAACATCAAATAGTTTCTTAAATTTTCCAAGAATATATTTTTATTATTTTATAGCTAATAGTGAAAAACTCTCTATTTTCCTTACTACCTAGAATTACCAGATTTTCTTACCATGTTTCCACCCACATTAAATAATTCACCAACAAAATCGCAGTATCAAAACCGTACCTTAACTTCAATTTTGGCGACTATGTTTGCACGTCCGCAACGCTCACCGCGGGAGGTTCGACCACCGAGCATTTATTGTCCCTCTATTTACCCATCTTACTTTAAAATGCTCTTAACAAAGTCGTTTCGAAGCACGAGCGTGATTTGCACCGAAATATCGAGCATTTGTCTCCATAAGCCGTCTTTTGTTACTTTCGAGCATGAATTAGAATTAATTGTTTTGAGACGTGTCTGCGTTTTAAAGAAGCTGTAGATGTTTTATTTATGGACGCTTATGTTTAATGCAATTGCAATGGTTGAAGGATTGATGAAATGGGTCCTTACGAAGCAAGACTGGACCATTTATTTTGCTTTATTTTGGACTGATGCATTCTTTGGATTGGATTTGAGACCACCTGAGTGTCACTTATCTCTGGCCCAAAAAAGAAAAAAACAGTTCCATTAGTAAATGTGAGAAACCAAGATCTAACAGTAGGTAATTGTTTGATAATAATTCTTCATGTAATGAATCGTGTGAGCTCTATATGACATTCACATTTGGTTTGAATAACTAGTGTGGGGTTTTTTGAAAATTACCAGTGTGAGGTAACGTTTTTTTTTTTTAATAAAGGAAAAGACAATTAGAAATGAAATAAGTTTTCACAGAAATTCTTTCGATTATGGCATATTTTAGTCGTTAAAGATGAATTTTCCATTCATCTTTATTAAATTACGATCTACAATCTGAGTCCATTTTGTAACAAAATGAAAATAGTCAGGGAAACTGACAATTTGATAGTCCCCACAATCATCAACTTAATTATGTAATTACAAAAATTCTTTGACTGTTGCAATGATGCTTCAATTTGCATGGTATCAATTTGTTCAAAAAGGTGGTCCAGTCTTTACATAATCCCAGTACAACCAACATAATGTGCTTACTATCAACCAAACCAACCATAAACCTAAGTTCAGACTAAACAACCGCTTATCTACAACATAAAGAAATACCAGCCGTCGTCGTGACTACCTCATAACTCGTACCGACACATAACACCTATCACATATGCACATAATTGTTTATAATAAGAGGGAACACTACATTTGAATACCTAGAAGGAAGTGATAAAACCTGTTAACAACCTTGCATCCTGTGTAGATACTGTCGGTTTACTTAAACAATACTTGACTAAGGTTAGGAATGTCATCTTAATTTACATATCCAACAATGTATATTAAACTCTATCTTAAAACCCATAAGGTTGGTATTAAGTGAGATAAGTCTTAACCCGTTAGTGAAGAGTTGTCGCCCAATATTGGTGTAAAGGCACCAATATTTAAGTACCTGATTACGTTAAGTGAATGAATGGTTGATTATGTGACGACCAACTGAGAAACTGGGGTACTTTAGATACGAAACGTGCTGTTGAGAAAATAAACCACGAAATTCCAGTTTTTGAGATAAGTTCTTGGTATTGGTAGTATTATTAGACCTTTAAAGCGCATTGATTGTCTTGAGTTCACGTATCCTGGAAGCCATTCATGTTTTTGGTTTAGACACGTTCGATTTCGGAGCAACTATTAAACGTGACAACGTAAGAAATTGATTGTCGGTACATTAAAAAAATAACTCTCCAAGGAATCTCTTTCAAGAACTATCATAACTGCCAAACACGCCA
Organism: Agrotis segetum; assembly: GCA_036375495.1. Taxonomy (NCBI): domain Eukaryota; kingdom Metazoa; phylum Arthropoda; class Insecta; order Lepidoptera; family Noctuidae; genus Agrotis; species Agrotis segetum. Next base: position 2,694,899 of record JAQSVV010000327.1, on the reverse strand, counting down.
AGATCCACCGAGCCCTATTGTGCCCCAAATAGATTCACCGCGTACAAAGCGTTTAGCAATCAGAGCACAAATCAAGACTCTCCGAATGGCCTCACACTGGGACATTATCCTTCAACCGTCACGCCGAACTTCAATACTTTGACACTATTGTGAAATTTCTCACTTCGGTCTCGACGACCCGCAGCGCATGTCGGGTTAACCCGCTATTGTGGGCACACGTGCGCAATGAATGGGCCCTTAGAAGGTATCTTAGATTTGACAACCCTATTTATGTTTGGCCGCCTAATTGAATTATAGGGCGCGGCCTTATGAGGGCGATAGCGATCCGATTTTGTAATTAGTGTTGTGTGCTGTTTGTGAATGTGGTGGTATGTTGTGGGGAAATAGATAGGATACGGGTTTGTAAACTAATCTTGATTGGATTTATGTTTACGTAAATCTGTAATGTTTTGGCAATTGAAGTGATTGGTGAATTCCGATAACGTTAAAGTGAACGTATCCATATTATAGCTATGTAAACCTAGTTATGGATGAGGATGACGATAATAAAATGATTGTAAAGAGCTTCCCATTGTAATTTAATAGATTTTTCGGGCGTCAAGAATCTGGTAACCTCGACTTATATTGTAACTGCACTATTAATAAAACTATGTAGAAGTAAAGTTACAACAAAGTTAATCCTTAAAAATTTATGGTTTGTCCGAAGATTATCCTGGTTGTAACTTTAGTTCACGTTTATTAATAAAGGTGTTTATGCTAGAAGCCTGCTGGATTACTTATATTTTTCTACTATATGTTTTCGCTTATCCTGAGTTGGCCTTCTTTATCAGAGATTATATCAGCGATTTCAGAGATAATAGCTTAGAAGGAGGGTAAATAGATCTTTGTCCAAGAGTGGGACGATAGAAGCCAAATATGTACTTGTGTATCAAACATAAAAATCTGCCCCCTATGTTGATAAAATCTGACAAACTCCTCTCCTCAGTTATCAGAACCACTTCAACCCACATACGCGTGCCTATACACCTTATTTTTATAATTACAAAAAATATCTATCAAACTATTCTATCAAGATCCACAAACATTTAACTTTTCCCAACCAAAATGTTCCACCTCTAAAGCTCTACCTAAACTGGTTGTTCTACTTCTAAATACGGTCGTCCTTGAGAGCTGAGTACATATTTGTTTTGGTCTCAGAATTCTGTTATCTTTGCAAACAAGTGCGGGGGCGATGTTTAGTGAAGGAAACCAAAATGGCGGCGAGCGAGATACGGCTTACTAGATGTTTGTGTAGGACTGTAGGCGATTCGAAGGCTTTAGGAGTTATTTTCAAAGAAGGAGTGTTTATTTTTTTGTTGCCGATTGGATAAGAAGTTTAGTGGTTGACTTTTGAGTAAATGGTATGCAGTTAAAAGTAGTGCTTTTTGGGTAAGATTAGCTTCTATAAAAAGAAAGAAATTATCTTCGATAAAAAGCATGATTCTTTTAACTTTCCTCCGTAGTTTTACTCGCTGTTCAGCTCCTATAGGTCTTAGCGTAATGCTGCCCCTCCCTCGATAAATGGACTATACAACACAAAAAAATATTTTTCAATTCGAAGTAGTTGTTCCTGAGGTTAGCGCGTTGAACCTACACACTCTTCTGCTTTATAGTACAAAAGTATAAATTAGCTTTCTACTTAATAAACTCTATACTAATATTATAGAGCTGAAAAGTCTGTTAAGCTGAACTCGCTGATCTCAGGAACTACAAGTTCGAATTGAAAAAATACTTTTGTATTAGATACTCCACATAGGGAGAAAGACTATATAACATCACGTTATGACTAATAAGAGCAGAGCAACGGGTGAAACTACGGGGGATAACTAGTGTATGACATACCTACAGGAATACTGCGACACATTCTATTACAGATTAGAAAAATATTCAAAAAATGATTGCAGTCCATACTTGAAGACCAGCTAATGTGTCGCTATTTTAAAAACTTGATAAACATGCGGGCATCTACATATTTAATAGATCGGTATTCGATATATTTGTCCATCCTGCTCTAGAAAGGAAAGGAGAATGTATCGGTTACACATTACTTCCAATCCTTATTTGTAAGACGAATGTTTTACATGAGTTCTGGTATTTTAAAATCCATGTAGAACTACATAGTTACTCGTAAGAAGAGGGAGGATAAGACTAGTGCACGCAGAGAAATGTCTGGCTGCCTAAACGAGAACTTCTGGTTGCAACCGTCACAGCAAGACTCACTAGTTGACTTTACAACATTTCTAGTAATAAATACTAAGTAAGTAGTAGATATAACAAGGGCTTAGTATTTATTACTAGAAATTTTGTAAAGTCAACTAGTGATTCTTGCTGTCACGGTTGCAACCAGAAGTTCTCGTATACATTTCTCTGCGTGTGTTTTTATAATACTTGTAAGTTGTGATTTATTTTAGAAAGATAATTGAAATGAGTTATAATTAAAGTACGGTAAGCTTATGAAGACGTCGTGAGAGTCGCGGCCCGCGGGCAACCGATGGATGCAATTGGCGAATTGTCGTTCGGCGTGGCGGTCTAAGGGGGCGGCCTCGTCTTTCCAGCTGATGATGATGATGTTGATGAAGCTTGTGAAGTGATGTCTCTATGTGATTTAAGGGGATTAGTTTTCTCTGAAGTTGACTGTACTACTTCACCAAGTCAAGCGGTATAAAACTATGTATATGGAAAGATTTTGCTCGTAAGTTGGAGTATTTAGCTTCATATTTTTTAGTTAATAAAATCATCAAATGAGTCCTGATTTAATTGCATCGCGTTTCTTCAACTGTTCTTTACGTTCCAGAGTCACGCTGAAGTACTTAAGCAGGCTTGAGCAGGCAGCAATCATGGCAGTATATGCCATGATTGCTGTTGCTACTGCAACTTTACCATCAGATAAGCCAAACCCAAGCCAAATTTTATACCAATCAGTACAATGCCGGAACTCAAATTTATGATTATTTCGAGTACTCAGATCCTATACACATTCCAAGAGAATTCAAACAAAATGGCTTCTTTCTGATATACCTTTAGAGAAGTCACTTATATAAACTTGACATTAAAAACAAGATGAATAGCACCCCCAGAATAAAACACAAAAGCATTAAAGTGACATAAAGTGGGTATCAATGAATGTTTTTACAAAAGACGTACAAAGTTGCAAAGAATTACAAACGTGCGCGTATCTAATCAACTCAATGGTGAACGTACTTTAAAGTCGTTCATAAAGGTTTACTTTACAATGTAACTTTAAGCTTGTTTAAAAGTAAGAAATATACTTAGGAGATAGTAAGGAAATGCCGATTACATGCTTCTTCATTCATACGAGTTGCTCCTTCCATATTGATGTTACAAATGCAAAAAAAAACTTTGTCTGTCCATCCGTCTATCTGTTATTTTGCTCTTTTACGTACAACTACCTATCTGTCATGTAGACGGTTGAAATGTTTTAGAAAATTAGCTTTTTTTTTGAGCGTGGTCAAATCATCAATTGAGTCCTCCCACCCCGGTAGGGCGGGAAGGACTGCCAGACTCGTACTGACTAAAATCCACGGTGTCCTTTAATAGCCCTTTATGTTACGGGGTCACGGTGATGAGATAAGTTCCGCGACCCCGGCAGGCTTTTTGGCCCTCTAGACGGCCCCGTCATTATGCCGACACTCTTTGAGGCGCGCGTGGAACATAACGCGCCGTCGCCGTTGACCCGAGCATGGTCCATGGTCGGACGGCGAGTTGGCCGAGATGATTGGCAATACGGATAGAATATGACCCGCAAAAGGTTAATTAGTGTTTTTTATCTCTTGATGTTGAAATGGTTGTATTATATATTTGACACCTATGGAGGTGTCGTTACTAGCAAAAGTAAGTTTACAATTATGGTGCTCTATTCGTTTAAGCACAGTCTTTATAGTTTTACACTTTCAACAAAAGTGAAATTCTAAGAAAGTATTTCAAGTGGCTTTCTCAAACTGATCTCTTTTGAACATTCGACTAATCTTCACATTGTTGCGTAAATGACAATTACATAGCTTTAGGGGTTTTACAGCAAAAACTACCCCTTAGCTGGGGTAATCCCAAACTTCAGATAAAATTCACCAAAATTCTATACATGCTAAAAAGAAATTCATTACATTTAGTGACCGTTACTAATCAACTCTCAATCCTCATTCATAGATACTGACCAACGCTCTTCAAAAGGCACGCGAACCTTACATAATTCGTACAGTCAGCAAAACAGGTACTCAGGCACCAATTTTTATACGGTTACGGTTTTGATTACTATATGCATGCTTTGGGTGCTTGTGCATGTGTATATGTCTTTATTTATAAAACCAAGGACCAATGTTTTTAAAAATAATTTATTTGTGCAGTATGTACATATTATTTTGGCTATACATATGTATATACAAAATGCAGGCTATACATATGTATATACAAAATTGATAAAGATATAGCACAACATTGGAAAACGTTTGAAAATAACTGTCTGCATACCTAACTTTTTTGCTGACCGTACACTCAACCGACACAGAATATAACAAGGAAACGTCGATTACATGCTTAAAATTCACGGAATACTGAAGAAGCAATTTCACGAGGTTCTCACGGAACCCCGCGAAGCCTTTTTTGGTCAGTTTCCGCCATTCACTGGACTGAGTGACCGTTGTGAAATCGATTGCGCGTACGCCGCCCATTCATGAGCCGATACTAAGATCCTTAAGAGTGAATGAACGGGTCGTTTAAGTGGTGTTATGCAATGGGGGAGGGGGGGGGGTGTATTGATTTTATTGTTGTTGAAGATACGGAATACTTCAAAAGCTTGGACAATACGTTTTGTTGTAAATGAGAAAGTGAGCTTGACTCGCTTTCTACTGGGTGCGTTTTCGTGCTAAAACTTGAATCTTCATAACTTAATGTTTGTAATTTTCATTGCTACCTTCTCACCTAATGAGTGAAACGGAAATAAGAGAATATTTTAGAACAATTGGTCGGGAGACAGAAATTGTTCTGACTGAAAAACTGAAATATTGAGAATTGAAAATATTTCTCCATAACATAATTGGAACTTAAGTAAGCAGATTGAATGTAAAATGACGATGTACTTCTTTTCTCATTTTTTAAGAGATTTTCTCTGTTTTTACTGTTATTTTAGAACTTTTGAACGATCTTTTTCTTCAAAGAAAGAATGTCTAAAGTAAAAAAATGTCTGATTCGTTCTTTTTTTACCACTGCTTGGTTGGGATATATCTTTGATATCTATTAGATATCCGAGTAAATCACTTGGATTTTCTAGGATAGGATGAAAATTTTCTCCTCTGTAAAGATTAAGCCTTTTAAGCAAACTATAAATCTCATAATATAAAGCTGTTGATTTTTACAGTTTTAAGCAAATGAGAGTAAAGTTAGCGAAACGCAAATATGAAGAGAAATGCGTGAGCGCAGTTCTAAGAGGTTTATTTTACGGACGATATGTTCAATAACACAAGAGTGAGAAGCCATAATATTTACAAATGCATTAGTTTTTTTTTTTTTTTTTTTTTAGCGTGGTAAAATCATCAAATGAGTCCTCCAACCCTGGGCAGGGTGGGAGGGACTGTCAGACTTCTACTGACTAAAATCCACGGTGTCCTTCATAGCCTGTTATGTTCCGGGGTCACGGTAAGGGAATAATCCCGCGACCCCGGCAGGCTTTGGCCCTCTGAGAGGGGGGCCCCGTCATTATGCTGACGCTCTTTGAGGCGCGCGTGAAATGCATTAGTTAACAAATAAATTACCTTCACGTGAGAAAATTTAGTCGATTTGCTGCTCCCTAATCTTTTGTAATTTCTTCCAAAACTCAACGAAAATAAAATTGAAACGGGGTTATCACATTATGATGTACTTGAATTTAAAACGCTAGCAAAATATAGGATAGTCGGTAGGCTACTAAGTAATCTATGCTTCTATTGGAATTTCAAGAACTTCTTTGTTTTGAACTTATAAAAACTCTAACATGACATTTTACGTTTTTGTGACGTAATATAAACTGGAACAAAAAGGCACTTTTAAATTTTCCACACAATAAACGCAGTAAATACTTCAGGTATACTGTAAATAAAAAATAAAATACAGAAATGTTGTGAAAAGCCTCTGATTTTACCATTGACTTGGAAAATATTTACCAAACTGTTGCAGCCAATTATTGCTAATACAAAAGACATCAACGCGTTTCAGTTGAGACGACAGTCTTTGACCAAGAGGTCGTTATAAGCCATCATAAAATTAAACTAAAAAAAACACATCCAATAAAAAATTACGAAAATTATTGGGTCTATAATGAGCCCGTATACCCAGCATGGGTCCGAAATTCAATCAATAGAAATTTATTGCCCAGATTCGCAAAGGCTACGCTTCGTTTCAAATTTAGAATTGTATGAGGCGGGGTATATTTTTTGTTCAATGATAATAGGCCGGCGCGAGCTAAGGCATCACCTATTATGCGCTAGCGCAGAAATGACAGTAAAAGTTACGCCCACTTTTTAGATCCTTTTTGTGCAGTCTTCAAAAGTTTTTAAAGATTAAAGAATAAGTTTATGGTTACCGTTTTTGTGGCAGTTCGTTTTGTGCTAAGGTTTTGATGATATAATAGGTAGTGTAATGTATTATGTATCTTTTTTATTGTGTTGCATGTATTGTCATTGTGAGGTCATGTGTTGATACCTCCTCATGATGAGGTCGGTTGTCTTCAAATAGAGGGTATTTAAAAAGCTTCTAAAAAGTGCTAAAAGTCTCTTTAGACTTTGGCCACTGCGGTTCATAACAAGCTAATACACAGGGAAATATCTGCATTTAACCATCCCTTTTTACATTTGCTTTATCCCACTGATGGGCAAAGATCTCTATCATACATTTTCTTCTTTTTTTCTGGGTGGGGATATCATTCGCCAAATTTCCACTAATGACAATAGGTTATCACGCCAGTACTTTTACTTTTAACTTCTACGACATCTTGACTAATCTTTGTCTATCCTTACACTGGGAAATGTCCAATTTTGAGCCAAAAAAAATTAACAATTGAGAAATCCATTCCCATTAAAATAACTATCACGTCATTGTTTTTTAGAACTTCCACGACGACTTCAACAATATATGCTTATTCCTACACTGGGAAATTGTAGTGGTAAATAAAGTAAAAAAATATATTGATCTCCATTCTAAAAAAAGCAAGATTTTCAAAAACAACTTCACACTTCGATTTCCTCAATAAAACATACAAAGCTGGACCTTTATAACAAACAATTGATCCATAGGTCACTCTTATTGTTAGTGGCATCCGTCCTACTTGCGATAACGACTGCCCATTATCTCTTAGATACACGCAAACAAACCTTGATGCCTTCTAGTGGCCATCTAACACGTGTTTAAAATGCTTTGTTACTTTAACCGTATTGGCACAATGCACTAAAAGAATTTGTAGGAAATTCTACCTTGGACATGTGAAGATAGGGTGTAAATTTCGCGGAGGAAAATCTTCGCACTTCTGTAGAGTTGTGGGGTGGAAATGTTGTAAGTGATTGAGGATGGATGTTTGAATTTGAATGTAAAGTTACAGAAAATAGAGTTGCTTTTGGGGTGTTATTAGTTCAGGAAGATACCTGTTTCCAGCATCAATAAAAGTGAAGAATATCTCTTGATTTTTAAGGGGCACTTTAAGGCTCTTCTCAGTTCTCTCGTAAAATGATTGTGTTACGGCGATCCATCAAATCGAAGACATTTCGAAGGCTTCTATTGAGCTTTTTGCCGCCCCGTCATTTCCTGTGCCCGAGGCCAGGATTTCGACCAAATTTTTGCGAGAACAATTAAACTTTTTTCAGAATTTTTTTTCTTTTTTTCGGTCAGTCGGTAAGTATTAAGTTACCGAATCTTAGATAAAATAGTTTTTTGGGAAAAAACCGTTTGCAGTATACGTGAGTTTTTGGGGTTTCTTTGGCGATTTTTTTTATAATTCTTTCTTTTAGAATGGACACGTTTTGTTGGAGATAAGTAGCCATGGTTTTTATTGGAGGTCTCAGTTATTGGTAAAGCTTGCACCTGCCTACTGTGTTCAAATTACATAAGGGAAAATAAATACATAATTATCTGTATGATTTTGTCGTGATAATATCACAACCAGAATCCCTGATAGACAGGATACATTTGAATCTGATGGTTTAGCCAACAATTATTTTGAGATTTAAAAGTGTAGAATAAAAAAAAAATAAGTAGTAATTTGTTACTCCTCATTTTAAAAAATCTCACCAAGAAAAACAAAATAAAAACAGCCCAGTAAATGATTTTCTATATTATTCATTTAACTGCGTTAACTTAGGGGTTCATTGGGTTGGAAACCAGTTCAATCAATTGTGAAAGAATCAAAATTCGCTAAATATATAATAACGGGATACACTTCACCCATTATCACATAGGATGCGTTCAAAAAACTGCAATAACGACCTTAGCAGTCTTCGTCAAAAATTTCGCCACTTTTTTCGTGAACGCACCAAAAATCCGCAGTTTCCGGTAAAAAAATTGGAATGCGGAGTAATTTAAAACCGCACAAAATTGCCGCCGTTACACACGTGCAGATGAAAATACCACTTGTTACTATTAAAAAAATATTGGTAAGTTACAAAAAATACTGCGAAAGATACAAAAAATACCGCGAAAGTTACAAAAAGGAAGAAGAAACTTGGAATTCTTATGTTTAAGTTTTTATTGAGTATTTTGTGACACGTGTTTCTGATTTGTGTTCTATTTGTGTTTCGGCCTAATGGGACTGTGTTGTCGCCACATTTCCTTTCCTTGATTGCGTCAAATATTGTGGCTTTAGGCGCCTGGCTTGCTGTTTCGTCGTGTGGCCAGGAATTTGGGTTAGATTTGAGATAGTGGATAAAATGTATCGTTTTCTCCATTTTAGTGATATTTGTCACTTAAATAAATGTTTTGGGAAGTAAGTTTACTGTAAATGGGTAGCCTTTAAATAAATTTGTCGATCTTTTATAATAAATTGAACAAATTGAATAAATATATGATATTGGGTTTTACTATTAAGAATTTGTCACTAGTACGAGACAAAGCCTGGATCTGTACCTGACTGATGATAATATCCTCGCCTCTATAACATGGAAGTTAAAATATATATTTTACTGGCGAAATATAACACACTAACACTTTATTTACAGGATTGATATAACGTGCAAATTTTATTTTCCCTCTAAATGGAAAAAACAACTTTTTTTTTTGAAAAACTTGCGTAGATAATTTACATCCCTATTTCATTCACCTACTTCAACATTTTCCCATAATTTTGTAATACAACTAAAAAAATTCGCAACTCCCAGAGTCACCCTACATACCAATCGGAAGCACCTAAGTGTTACCCAACGCACCTAATTATCTGCGTTCAGTTATAACTTCCTGTACAAGCGGTGCTTTGCGAAAAACATGCCTCTTCACCACTAATGCGAGTTTCGTGTCAATGGCAGTCAATGGTAGGCCATTGTCTACACGCTACACAGTGGGAACCACTTGTGATAGCTGGCTGTCTATGGAAGCGATGCTTTTTTTCTCTCTCTAATTGTTTGGAGTGTTAATGGCTAAGGGCTTTTGGCACTTGATCTAATGGATCTTAGATTGCGTTATGTTAATTATTGTTTCCGTTTATTTATTTTTTTAATTTCCATTAATTCATGCTGTGCTGATTTTTAATGGACAGCGAGATTTTAAGGGCCTGTTATGGCACTTGAATTCGCACTTTGGGTGTTGGTCAGAAACACCAAACTCAAGTCAAGTGGTTCGTAATGTCTATTATTATTTTCATGAGAGGGTGTGGTCTCTCTGTGGTTTTCGAGTTATTTAATCCACATATAAGAACCCCACAGACCTCGGTCATGACTTTAGGCTTGTATATAGTTTTTATTATATAAGTCTAGGTTTCTTCACGATGTTTTCTTTCACCAATGTCCAAGATAAAAGTAGAAAGTAAATATACAGTCACCGTGTCCATGAAAGTTGAGGGGCCATCAAGACTCATTGGTTCAAGTGATTTTCATGCTTTTAGGCAAGTTTTCTTCACCGTCGACCACATCTTCGTTTATCATCAAGCGAGATAGTGTTTCCCCCACTTTAATATACCACTGGTAAGCGAACCTATCATTAAATAAAAAAAATCTGTAGTAATATTTATGAATGAAAAAAATGTAAGGACCACAAACTTTTAGGGAAAAACAGACGATTCCTGATATATTGGACAACAGGCTGCAGTTTTGATTAAGCCAACAAAAGAAGCTAATCTTTGCATTCTATAAGCATTATTATATTAAAAGCATATCTTCATATACTCTTATCTAATCTTCTTTGTCCCTAAAAAAAGTACAAGCTGTATAGACGAAATTATTCCGATAACCACCCGGTATTTTTACGAAAATTCACGCTCTGACCATGAATCAATATTAGCATTACTTCTTAACAAACCTAAGACCCGTGAACCAGTCATTGGCACCCTCAAAAACCTTGAGGACTTGTTAAATACGGCACTTCGGCTGGCTTCCCTTGTTGAAATATTGAAGCGTGAACTGGTAACACCAACTTAACACTACCATTGCCTAATTCAAATCAGGAACATCTTGATCTCTATCGCGACGAAGTAAAGGCTATTTTATGTGTGTAATGCAGTTTTCTAGATGTTAATCTTATGTTGGTATTTCAACAGTTTTACCAACAACATTATCTGAATTTCACGCAAGACTTATTTGTTTTAGATGAGGCCGTTTCTAAGGGAATTGTGTGGGGCCGTGAATTTTAACAAGGCAAGTGGCGGTATCAGTATTGATGTTCACAGACTTGTGATTCTGAACGGGTGTTTGGTCGCGTTTTGTAAGTTGATGTGATCGGTATTAGTTGCGTCCTTGTTGAGTAGTGGTAGCAAGTTAAGCTACTTCTTTAATATTTTACATTTACTTTGGCTTTTGTAGCAAGCACCGTGCTTCAAGCAAGCAAGACGTACAAACTTGCTTACTTAGTACGATAAACTACTGAAAAAATTAAGACAAATAATGTGATGAATTACCCCTAAAATTGCAAATATTGCAAGGGCTATAAATTTTCTATACATCAACATAATTATAAATAATCACGTCTATGGTTACTATTTAGTGAATTGTAATTTTTGAAAATATTTAGTGAGACTAAAACCACAGGAACGTATAAATTGACACTGAAAAACTGAGCAGTCTTTGCTTGGAAGATCTCAAACCGCTTGCGTATCTAGAACATGGTCCAGTGGGGGTACTCTGATGAAGAAAGGTGCGACTGCGGAACCTCATCCCAAACTTGGCAAAATGGTCCACCTCCTGACTTGTACTCTGTGTCCACCTGCACTTTAAGTGAACTGTCCGAGGCCACCACCAACACCAAGATGCTCTTACTTACGTGTTTAATTAAATTACAAATATCTATATAATTACTGCAACTACAGCATTCAACATGATCATCAGTCTGTAAATGATGCAGAGTTTTGGTTGATGCCTGTTCGCGGCTCAACCCTCACGTACCCTGACAGCTCGGCATGCCCCTACAGCTCAGGCACTCTGTCTACTGAACGCCCTAATTGATCAGGAACATGATGTCGACTTATTTACACATAAGGAAAAATATATGTAAATATTTGTGTCAAATATTTTAGCTTATTGTAAGTGAATTGAATGTAGCTTGCTGTACGCTTTGGTGTAAACTGTTAGTACAGCAAGCAATTGATAATAAATAAAATGTAATTTAAAGGAATCATCGACACGTCGAAGAAGATGCTCTTACTTACGTGTTTAATTAAATAACAGATAACTATGATTACTGCAACTACAGCATTCAACATGATCATCAGTCTTAACTCGTCCACTGCTGTACATATGCCTCTCTAAATATAAAAAAGTCGTCATCAAAACACGAAATCTTTTTTCCAATACAATCTAACTTTTATGTCAACCTTACAATACCGCTCTAAATAACTGGGTATCTCAGTCGGATGACACAAAGGCGCCGACAAAGAGGCGGCGATCCTCACACAGTGGTCACAAATAGTCACGAGCCTTGCCTTGTGCCACACATGAGGGTTCTGATCCGTATGCGGCTTATCTGGGTCTTATATAATATGGTGGATGTTTCTTTATAAAGAGTGTGGATTTATATTGTCGGTCGGAGTATGAAATATATTAATTATTTTCGCGCATTGGATAAAGAATTTTAAAGGAATGAATGTCGTGAGAACTTAATCTAAACAACGAGTATTTTTAACTGACGAAAAAAAAGGAGAAGGTTCTCAATTCGACATTTATATTTTTTCATACATAACGTATTGGTGTAGCATAGTAGAAACAAACATTTTAAATTGTGTTACTCATTTTTTACGTGGTGAATTCATCAAATGAGTCCTCCCACGCATAACTTTCAGCTTACCTTTTACTTTGCAGGGTCGCGGTTATCTGATAAGACGGTTACGCGATATGAGTGTTACACATGAAAATTAGATTGGATTATTGGTGCCTCATATTAAAGTTGGAAGTTTATTAATCACTTAGTATATAGGCACGTGTCAATGTAAAACAAAGTAAGGTATCGCAGACTTGCGTCTCGTGTACGAAGAGCCTCAGACAACTAACAGCTTTTTTTATTATTTAATTTCCGTAGTTTCTTTTAAGATATTACTATTACATTTAAAAGAGCAAAAAAGTCATAACCATAACTAACTAAATAATAATATTGTCTGTTCGTTTCAAATCAGACAACGACTAGTAATTCTATAAATGGTTAGTGTGTCACAGATATTCATTTGATCCTTATGGAGCTTATCTATGGCAATTGACCTGACTTTATGTAATGTAACAGATCATAGACTTAGCGATAAGCTTCTAAGTGATAGATTATGTATGAAGCAATCCATTATGTAAAAGGTTCATTATAGATAGCAATTCTAGGGTTTCATACGTTTGAGAGTTCATGGTGGAAAGCATCTTTAAGAAAAAAAAGGTTATGTTATTTAAGACTTGGTCAACGTTTTTCAGTGACTTCGCAAATATGAGAGTATCTACGATAATATATACTGAATTAGACGAGTGATGATAATCGTTTCGAGTTGTACCATATTGTGTGTATTTACGGAAACTAGATATCTTGGATAACTTGAAAATGCTAAATAACTAGTTTAATTATTATATTTGCAGTATGCTAGTAACAAGAAAACATTTAAAGGAAATGTAATGTCATTTCATTACATATACACAGATGTAGGTATAATAGATGTATAGAATTGTATGATATGTGACATACATAGTTAACATGAATAATGACCTACCTCTATTATAAGGATTACAGAATTCTGTAAAAATGCCAAAATCAAGATTCATAACAGAACAGCTGTGACGGAAGGTAAGTCAACATCAATGTAACGGCTAGAAAACCGTGAAATCGCGCGAAAATCTAAAAGCCGTGTCACATCTTTCAATAGCTTACAAACCCTGAATCAAAGGACATGTGTTTGTAAAGCTGACACCCGTTCAGTGTGTCGAATTAACGAAGAAAGCCCGTACAAATCTCTAAGAAATAACCGAAAAACCGAAATTTTTCAGCGATTCGATACGCACGCGATTTCACGGTGCCCTATTACTGTATCCTGCGTGCGATAAAACCTTTGACGGTGTGTCAGGATTTGTCAACCTTTTTCGTTGCATTGAAATGGTGCATCTTGAAGCTTGGATTTTTAAATTAGTGATAAGTATTCTTGAAGTGAGGTTGACTTGAACTTACGACTTTATGTAACTAAACGAATACATAGAGGACTTTTGTATCATAATTGGACGGTGAAGAACGCATATTTTGAAAGTAGATTATTTTCCAAGGGGATAACGCAGAGCCTTGTATTATGTCACAGGCATTTTGAATTCCGAGTGTTATTAACATTCATATACACAGCATTCTTTCTTATATATGGGGGTGAAACCCCGAGCCAGGAGAGCGAGGGCTTCTCAGTTAATTTCGAGCAAAGTAAGGGTAATAATGACTTGCTTTAGCTCAGGTTTTCATAACGTGTTATTTGACATTTACATGTACATAGTGTGAAATAGTTTATACTCCACTGATTGATAGTTGTCAAAAATAAATTTGTAAGTATTAAAAAAATGCCTGAAACTCACCTCAGAAGTCCAAAACTACCCCTACAGCAGGTTTACAACCCCTGTCTACCTTAGGTGTCGCACTTTGTAAGCACCGTCGATTCGGAACGAATCGCGGACAGAATAGCGAACGATTTATCATTCTTAACCGCTGTTCGCTGGCCGTCTTTGTGACAAGAACTAAATGGACATCCCTCGTCCTTAGTAAATGTCACGTATTCTGAACTATTACATGACACGTAGGTCTTTAATTTTTTATAGAATAGGTATATATGATGGAGAAGAGTGCTGTCTTGGTGACCCCCCGCGATTTAGGGTGATTTTTCACCAGAGAAACTGAACGAAATCAGTCTAAACCATGCGAGAGGATCATTGACGTTATTGCTATGGAATACATTTGTTATTATTATTATGAGCCTACGCTGTCCCACAGCAGGACAAAGGCCTCCCTTCCCTCTTTCCATCTCTCGCGATTTAATGCGAGTGTGGGCCAATCCCTCAAAAATGAGTCGAGCTCATCCCGCCATCTCCTTCAATACATTTGATTTTAATTTAATACATTTGATTGAAATACATAATTATCGTTTAGATGTGTGGTTCCCTTTCATCACATAGGTGAAAGCCGCTATTGGTTTCTTAGGTTTTTCGATAACCACACGTGAAGCCTATCCCTAAACCATGTTGAGAAGTTATTGATGTTCATTTAAACATTTTTGATCTTTTGTGCACGAAGTTATTAACTAATTCATTGCATTTGCTGATGCCTTCACAATCATTTATAAAACAAATGAAAATTGTTATAGCCATTGTAAATATACTGAATACTTTCTTAATGTCTGAAAGGAAAAATACCTAGTAATGCACATTACAAGTAAAAATACTCTTGCAAAACGAAACGCATGATTCAGTACAAATTATAATTGGTATACCAAATTATAACCGTAGCCAAAACCTGGTTATCATTTTAAATACATGCAACATCATTATAAGTACAAGACAAACGGACATCAGACCCCACCGACCATTTTACGACAATTTTAATACGAAATAATTAACAAAGAAATTAGCCAGCAGAACCAATTTATTTCTGAAATATTGTACCGTTTAAATGCAACTCAAAACTTTTATGACGAAAACCTTTTCAAGATTATTGTAATTATTTTAAATAATACTTAACGGGATGATGGTACAAGAAAACGCATTTTATTTTATCTTTACAAAAATATAGCTTAGGAATGCCCGTGGAGTAGCCCGCTTGAAGTTCGAAAATTATCCCATTGAAAAGTCAAAGTGGGATGAGAATTATCCAATGCATAAATCCAGGACATTTTTTTTTGTTTTTATAACTTTGCCTCACACTAGGAATTTCTCCTGTGTCGTGGCATTTAGGAATAGTATATAAACTCACATACACAAACGCCAAGACCCAGAACAACTACTCATAGATCACTTGCTTCGTGCAGGAATCGAATCCACGACACACAGCGCAGAAGTCTTGGACTTCGCGCTTAGCTACTGCGCTAATCGCTAATACCGTCAAATTTCATCAATATCCGTTCAGTAGTTTTTGAGTGAAAGAGTATCAAACAACCATTCATCCCCACTTTTCGAATTTGTTAATACTTGTAGTAGTAAGAATTATTAAAGTAACTTTAATTGGAAATAATAAACATTCGGAGATGGTACTTCAAACTTATGTTAAGAAAAAGTATTTGTGTTAAAAGGATCGTAATTAACTGACTAATTAAGATGGAAGATAAGTCTGGATTTCGATTATTGTTAAAATATCGATGGCGGGTATCATGATGATGATTAAAATTTTATTTGCACAGGTGGTCAAAGATCATAATCAATATTTTTATTTTTTCCCAATTAGTAGGTATTGGTTAGTCGAAACTTTATAAATATTGATAGCATTTTGCAATCTTTTAATCAGATATCTCGAATACTTACGCTTAACATCTTTCGAACCTGTACAAAGAAAAACTTGAAAAATATTAATGTTTTTTTTTTCAGAATTTAAGTTTTCCTATTGTATTAAATAGTATAGTGGCAGTGGCGGCCCAATGTTATAGTGGCAGTGGTCGCCCAGTGGTATCGGTCCCGAATTATGAGTTGTAGGTCGTGGGTTCGAACCCCGCCAGGCGCATTACTTTGTGTAATTAATTTCATCACCACTGCTCTCAAAAAACGGTGAAGGCAATTTTGTGAGGAAACCAAAATTTCTTAGATTCAAAAAAAATCGAAGACATGTAACATCCGCCAGCCCGCACTAGGCCCGCTGGTGGATTATGGTCCACTCCCTCTCACACAGAGGAGGCCTGTGTCCCAGGACTCTGTGGGAACATTTATAGGCTGATGGTGATGGTGATGATTGTATTATAAAATACTAACTGCAAAAGATATGTTTTATTTCATAAATAATAAAAAAAGCGCTTTTCTTTAAAAAAATTGATACATAAAAAAAAATACGTTATGTTACTTTATTTTTTAATACTGACAGTCAGAATAGGTTTTGACTCTATCAACTAGTTATAAGCGTATTCTATACACGAGTAGTAATGATCACACAAACACTTCCATTTGGTACCAAAACAAAATTAATTCATCTGGTTCTGGTATAATTTGATCTAATCTCCGAATCGAGGTTAAAAATGGAAAGCGTTTAAATTAACACCGTTGTTAATCGATGAGACGCGTGCTTAAAGTTTATAATTATATACCATTTGAACCAAAATAATATAACAGTATCTGAAATTGGAAGCATTTTATAATCGCGTTATTATACTTTAGAAGTTAGAAATAATTACTAATTATTCCCATCATTAAAACGTCGAAAATATTCTAGTAGGATTTTATTGATTCAATTTCGTTGAATCCCATTTTATTTAGTTGATAATTCATATATTACAATTTGTCTAAACTATCTTTACAGATAGAACATTATTACACATGCACAAATCTACAAATCAAACGGTGTTTTGATTATTAAAATCATTAATAGTCATTGTTATAAAAGAACTCAATAAAATAATAAGAAACCAAACAAAGCAAAACCAATAATTTAACAATACGATAATACATTTCTAAACCCTTTGAACTGTGCAAAATGAGCCACGAGTCGACACAGAACAGGGGTCGTGACCTCTTTACTGTGTGTCCGACCTTTCCCACTGTGTGAGTGAATGAATGAGTGAATGCAGAGTGAATGCTCACCCCAGCTGTTGTACTATTGTCGGACTTTAAAACAGGGGTGATCAAAAATAACGTTATTAGGCACAGAATCTTTCAACAAGTTTCATTTAAAGATTTAAAGGGTGGTCAAGCTTGTTTTACTTGTTTGGGAGAGAACTGTGAGAAAAAAAATTAATTCCCCTTTACGAACAACTTTTTCTTCCCATAGATTTTTGATTAGTGTTTAAAATCTTACAACGCCATATTTTTATTTAGTGGATTTTTTCGTATTTCATCAAAATTTATTCAGCAATTGCTGTTTTAAGTCTTTTATTTGTGAAACTATGCGTGTCATAATTATGTTATTATTTGCGATAAAGCTCCTCTGAATTTTTGAGCTTATTGCAGTTAAGAAGTTGTATCAGCCTATAACGTTCCGCCTACGAAAGAGATTTTATCGAAGTCTAGGTATCCGAAGATCAATTGTCGCCTAAAGTATGATCTCAAATCAATCTATATATATAAAAGGCAAACTGAATGATTACTAATCAAGCCACAGCCCAGACCGCTTGGCCTAGAGACTCCAAATTTGGAACATAGGTTCCTTATAAAGCGTAGGGGAGCACTAAGAAAGGATTTTTGGAAATTCGGCCTTAAAGGGGGTAAAAAAGGGGGGGAAGTTTGTATGAAACTCGGTCATTTCTGAAGCTATATCGATGAAAATTGGAATATAGCTATTTAGTAACAAATAAAGGATGACGTGTTTCAAGATTTTTGAAAAATCGCCCTTTAAGGGGGTAAAAAAGGGGGGGAAAGGTTGTATAAAATTCCGTACATTTTAGTATCTGGTTGGTTATTCGGTTGAAAATTAGGCACGATTTGTTAGTGGGTGTAAGGGGAGGGCGTGGGGGATGGCTAAAGTAGGGGGGTAAGGGGGGGGGGGTGAAATCAGTTAATTTTATTATTGGTTGGCTATTCGGTTGCACACTAAGCATGATTTGTTAAAGGTGGGTAATGGGAGGGCTTAGGGGGGGAGGTAAAGTGGAAGAGAGTAACAGGGGGGGGGGTAAAATCAGTTAATTTTAGTATTTCTTTAGAGCTATATCTATGAAAATTGGCATTAAGCTATTTGACTACAAATGAAAGCTGACGTGTTTTAAAATTTTTGGAAATTCGCCCTTTAAGGGGTAAAAAAAGGGGGGAAAGTTTGTATGAATTCTGTACATTTTAGTATTTGGTTGGCTATTAGGTTGCAAATTAAGCACTATTTGTTAAAGGGTGGTGGGTAAGGGGAGGGCGTGGGGGGTGGGTAAAGTGGAAAAGAGTAACAGGGGGGGGGGGGGTGTAAAATCAGTTAATTTTATTATTTCTTTAGAGCTATATCTATGAAAATTGGCATTTAGCTATTTGACTACAAATGAAGGCTGACGTGTTTTAAAATCTTTGGAAATTCGCCCTTTAAGGGGTAAAAAAAGGGGGGAAAGTTTGTATGGATTCCGTACATTTTAGTATTTGGTTGGCTATTCGTTTGCAAATTAAGCACGATTTGTTATAGGAAGGGGGTAAAAGGACCCGTGCAAGGTGGGGGGTAAAAGTGAGGGGGCGGCGGAGCAAGATCAGTTAATTTTAGTATTTAGTTGGCTATTAGGTTGCAAATTAAGCACTATTTGTTAAAGGGTGGTAACGGGGGCCGTGGGGGTGGAAAGGGGTGGAAGTTAAGGAGTGGGGTAAAATAGTTTTAAAATATTAGGTTTATTTAGGTGGGGTAATTTTTAAGATTTTAAAATTGTATTTGCTGCCATACTGTTATAATATATCATCAATTGGCGAAGACGGGAGCCGTACGGTCGGCGGCGGGGCGGGGGGAATAGGTAGACATCGGAAAACTTTCTGGATTGCATCCGTAGATTAGTTCTTCGAAGGTGCTGCACGGAGGTGTACTACTTAAAGAATATTCGATCGAGTTGCATCAGAACAGAAGTTGACTTAAAATGCAGAAAATCGTAAGTATTTCTACAATCATAAAGGCGCAGGTGAGGCTTCGCTCGCTACCTGGCCTCTTCCTTTATAACTTAGCTTAAAATAAGATTATTATAATACTTACTTCATTCATCGTTATTTCTTTTGCAGGCTGATAATACTTTTCTCATTCATAAAAAAGGCAAATATTGTCCTTATTGTGGCAAGTACGTCATCAGAGTGAACTGTAAGTGATAGTTCAGAAAATAATTTTCAATGAGTAAATTATATTCTTTGTTATAAACTTATGACATTTTAACTACTGTTTTTGTATATATGTATGCCCTGTGTACAATGAACTTTAAATATATAAAAACTTTAATGGAGACAAATTATTATTGTATTAACCAAAGAAACAATACCAAATAAAATCTATTTACTTAATTACATATATTCAAAACAAAACTAAACAAAACTTTTTGTAACATGCACTACAAAGGTTACAAATATAAACATAAAAAACTATTAAATGATTTCCCATACAAAATGAAATATCAGCTGATGCATAATTTTATGCATGGGAGATAAAAAAAACCGTACTTCTATGTTCCTTATGGAAAGTTGTTCAGTTTCATGAGTAGAACACACACTTTAAATGTTTCGGACGAATATTTTTACAGGATAACAAGATTATCAAGTGCAAATAGGGGTAGTGTAATGGGTAGTAATTATTTATAACCGACTTCTAAAAATGGGAGGTTCTCAATTCGACCGCACATATGATTTTTTTGTGTATGTCCTAACGAAGTGGGTAACTTTTTTCTGACAGTAAGAAGATACATAATGCCTTCATCTGGCTATATTGTTATGGAAATAAGAATTTGATAATGGAATGGAAGACCAGATAAATCGAGGTTGAAAGTTGGAGTCGATTAGTTTTAGTTAAAATGTTACTTGTGAAATATTTAGTACTTATGCAGGGTGTTACAAAAAGGGGGTATCTATCCGAAAGGAGGTGAATGTGCTCATGAAACTGAACAACTTTCCCCAAAGAATATAAGTCGCAATATGAAAAAAAAATTCTATGGGAGGTCCAATTTTTTTTTTTTCGTAATTCTACCTTTGTTCCTTAAAGGAAAATTGTACAGTTTCATGAGCACATTCACGTCCTTTCGGATAGATACCCTCTTTTTGTAACCCTCTGTATAAGTTTGATTCGATTGAATCGACAGTCCGAAACAACCCAGCTCACCCACTACTGTCAGCATCAACATCAATAGTGTTGACACTGACAGTCGTGGTATCTGTTGCTGGAGTTCTTTCCGACGACTGATTAATGCTGCTAAGTGTTGGTTCAATGCAATCTAACTCCTCTAAATTAAGCTCGCCCCCGAAGAGGTCCGGCGATTTTGGACACGGCGATGGCGATAGCGACGGCGACGGTAGCTCCGAGTGGGCTTTCTTCATTTTGGCGAGGTGGGACAGCATCTTAGCCCGTTTCAGCCGCCGGGACCATGCTGTCTCCACCCCGCAGATTTCCCAAAAACTCCACCCCGAGTCAATCACCGCGTCGCAATTCTGGCACCTTTTCCCTCTCCGGGCCCGTTATGATTTGCAGAACGGGCAAGTAGCTAAAAACATTAAAAAAATATAATCTTCAGTTATCTTACAGTTCACTCTTATGACGTACTTGCCACAATAAGGACAATATTTGCCTTTTTTATGAATGAGAAAAGTATTATCAGCCTGCAAAAGAAATAACGATGAATAAAGAAAGTATTATGATAATCTTATTTTAAGCCAAGTTATAAAGGAAGAGGCCAGGTAGCGAGCGAAGCCTCACCTGCGCCTTTATGATTGTAGAAATACTTACGATTTTCTGCATTTTAAGTCAACTTCTGTTCTGATGCAACTCGATCGAATATTCTTTAAGTAGTACACCTCCGTGCAGCACCTTCGAAGAACTAATCTACGGATGCAATCCAGAAAGTTTTCCGATGTCTACCTATTCCCCCCGCCCCGCCGCCGATCGTACGGCTCCCGTCTTCGCCAATTGATGATATATATATTATAACAGTATGGCAGCAAATACAATTTTAAAAACCTAGAAATTACCCCACCTAAATAAACCTAATATTTTAAAACTATTTTACCCCACTCCTTAACTTCCACCCCTTTCCACCCCCCCACGGCCCCCGTTACCACCCTTTAACAAATAGTGCTTAATTTGCAACCTAATAGCCAACTAAATACTAAAATTGTGATGTGTTCTATTTAAGTATGTATGGATGTAACAATTGTTGGTAAACCAATAAAAATAAATAAATAAATAAATAAATAAATAAATAAAATTAACTGATCTTGCTCCGCCGCCCCCTCACTTTTACCCCCCACCTCGCACGGGTCCTTTTACCCCCTTCCTATAACAAATCGTGCTTAATTTGCAAACGAATAGCCAACCAAATACTAAAATGTACGGAATCCATACAAACTTTCCCCCCTTTTTTTACCCCTTAAAGGGCGAATTTCCAAAAATTTTAAAACACGTCGGCCTTCATTTGTAGTCAAATAGCTAAATGCCAATTTTCATAGATATAGCTCTAAAGAAATACTAAAATTAACTGATTTTATTTTACCACCCCTATTACTACACTACACTACACCTACTTTATACCTACACCACACTTACCTTAACCTTCCCTGAACTTCCACGATTTTTAAGACTAAAATCAGCCAAATCAGTTCAGCCTTTTGCAAATTAAAGCGTGAATATCCGTAGCTATCCATTTTTATACCTCACTTGCTGAGCCTGCCCTACACCTACCTTATCTACCCTATGTGTTATTCTGGACCTTCAGCTACCTAAATACCAAATTTCATCGTAGTCTGTTCAGTAGTTTTTGGGTGAAAGAGTAAAAAACATCCATCCATTCACACTCATAAACTTTCGTCTTTATAATATTAGTAGGATATGCATTTAGTATGGAGATTCATTTATCTCCAAACTTAACGCGAGCAAAGCCGCGGGTTCAAGCTAGTATAATATAAGTGCACATTGCAAACCAATAAAATAAACTCTCGTGTAAAAGACAGTTAAAGAGCTTTAAATTACATAATTACTTGGTTGTAAAATCTGATGGCTGTCGTTGTTTTTTACGAGTATAGTGAATGGAAATACATAAATCAGGGTTGGCGTGAGTAAAAGAGGAAAAAAGGTCTCGTCTAAGGTTACCATTTTGAGATATGAAAAGTTCTGGCAAAAATTGGTAATTGCAAAAAAATAGAAACCTAACCTAAAAATATTATTTTGTTAGTATTTATTATTCAGCGCCGGGGCGTGACCCCGCTGCCTCGCGAAGTCGAGGCGCGGCGCGAAGACCTCCGGCGCGATCTCAGGGCAGTATGGAAGGAACGACTGTCGCGACCGACGGCCGGGCACGCCGCAATTGCGGCGGTAAGACCCCTCTTTGAGGAGTGGCTGGAGAGAAGTCATGGCGTCCTGACCTACCGCTTGACGCAGGTCCTCACCGGACACGGAAGTTTCGGGAGGTACCTGTGTCTGATGCGAAAGGAGGAGAGGCCTGGGTGCCACCACTGCGAAGATCGCCCGGAGGACACGGTGGAGCATACGGTGCAAGACTGCCCAGCTTGGGCGGAGCACCGACGTGTCCTCACGGCTGCGATAGGCGGAGACCTCTCGCGCCCGGCATTGGTTGCGGCCATGCTGCGGGGCGAGACGGAGTGGGAAGCGGTCAGCTCCTTCTGCGAGGCAGTAATGCTCGTTAAGGAGGAGGCAGGCCGCGAGCGAGAGAGGACAGCGTCCTCCCTCCGCCCCAGCCGCAGTGGTAGGCGCCCACGGCGACGGACGTCGCTAGATGATCTCCGGCCACCGTAGGCGCGGGCATGCGGGCAGCGAGTAAAGGGCAACTCGCTGCCCGACCAAGGACCATGCCCGGGTCGACGGCGCGTTGTGTCCCACGCGCGCCTCAAAGAGCGTCAGCATAATGACGGGGCCCCCCTCTCAGAGGGCCAAAGCCTGCCGGGGTCGCGGGATTATTCCCTTACCGTGACCCCGGAACATAACAGGCTATGAAGGACACCGTGGATTTTAGTCAGTAGAAGTCTGACAGTCCCTCCCGCCCTGCCCGGGGTTGGAGGACTCATTTGATGATTTTACCACGCTAAAAAAAAAAAAAAAAGTATTTAATATTCCAGTACTACAAAGTTTTTCTAGTTTAATTTGTATCGGTCGACGGCGCGCTGTGTTCCACGCGCGCCTCAAAGAGCGTCAGCATGATGACGGGGCCTTCCTCGAGAGGGCCAAAGCCTGCCGGGGTCTCGGGACTTATCTCATTACCGTGACTCCGGAACATAAAGAGCTATTGAAGGACACCATGGATTTTAGTCAGTACAAGTCTGAAAGCCCCTTCCGCCCCGAAAAATTTACAACGCTAAAAAAAAAGTTTCATTTTCCGAAATACCGTTCATGTCCTTGTCCGTACGGATGGTAACCCTGACTTGGGCTGCGTTAGTGATTTAAATAACTATCAATATAAATAAGTCTTAATCTTCATTGTTATTGCTGCCAAATGTATTTTGGACATAATTTCAATGTTTTATCTGAGGAAACAAAAAATACGTTACACTGAGTAATGATTATGACCCAATAAATACGTATTTAATCAATACTAGCTGTTGCCAGCGGCTTCACCCGCTACTACTCGAAAGTTATCCCACGGGAACATAAAATCGGGATAAAAACTATCCTATGTGTTAATCCAGATTATAAACTATGTGTGTACCAAATTTTAGCCAAATCCGTTCAGTGGTTTTTGCGTGAAAGAGTAACAAACATCCATACATCCATACTTACAAACTTTCGCCTTTATAATAGTAGTAGGATATATGTTATGTAGTATCTTTGGTGCTGTGGAAACCTTTATTATAATTAATAAAATTTTATGATTATTTTGTTTTATATAAAAAAAAAACACATTTTAATTCTTTAGTATTTACACAAAATACTGGTCACGGTTACGTTTTACGATAAATGTATACAAATACCAATTTTTTTTTTTATGAACTTATTTGAAAATAATTTATTTTCCATTTTCAGGATAAGATGGTTTGTCGTTACAGTCTGGTTATACTCGTATTTTGCTCGACCAGGATATGCTAAACACTACAGTTGTTCTTAACTACGGAACATAAACTAGATTTACAATTATTGGTACCTGTTGGAAACTGTCTCTTGTCATTAAGTTTGGTCCAGTTGTTACAGCAATTGTAGTGAATAATTTCAACGTTATCTAGTTTTCTCCTTGTTAATGCTGTTCTAATTATAGGAGCCACTGTTTCTTGACGGAAATTGGAATGTACTGTCGGTATGTGGTACTGTATAAATGAGTGAAACTACTTCTGCAATCAGATTTCTAGAGAGCCTTTTACCTCAGAGTTTTTCAACAGAATAGTTTCCAACATTTGAATAATGATCTTTTCTTAAATAAGTTAATTATTTTCTGCTCTCTCTTAAATACGATATTTTTTTTCTTTTGTATTTACAAGGAAAAGAATTTCCATAACTTATGTAGATAGATATCAGTATTTAAATTATTACATATTGACATAACTTAGCTTTGGCATTTTTAAACCTTTTTGCTTCACAGCAGGCCACTCTTACTCTCTATCGCATAAATGCGCCTAAGCCGCCATGCTAGAGTGTCAAGGCCTCCCTTGGCAAGGACGCCCATCTTCGGACATCCATAGCGTTATGATTGTGGCAAATATACCTATTCTGATAAAACATCGATATTGCTCCATCAAATTCACAACACCACATATTATGCTCACAAACTGCCAAAAATTCAAACAGCATTATATAATAGCAATGATTCCTGTCGTTATTTTGTATTGCAATTTGGAAATTTGTATTGCTCTTAAGACCGTCATGGTGATAGGATGCATGTTTTATGTTAATAACTGACTTCTATATTGACTTTTAAAGATGAGTTTCAAATCTTCTTTTAACTACCTTTTCATTACTTCTTTTACAATATTACCTAGCTTTGCACAAAGAACAAGTTTCATGCCTTAATAGGATTTATAAAAAGATATTGAATGTGTCAGGCGATTCACTGTTTTTTTTTTCAGAGTCTACAAGCATTGGGTAGCAGGTATGATGTGTCTCCAAGACTTGTCGCGACCTGTTGATACAAGTCGGTGCTCGTATCACGTTGCATCAACACTGGAATAAGGTTAGCGTATAAAGTTCGCAAGTTATAAATGTGATATGAATCTTGAATTGTTTATGGTAAATGAAACTTCGCCAGTACTAGAACCTTTTTATATTTTTAAGGGTCAAGTATTTTGGTCTTGAAGCTAGTAAAATTTTCCATGTTGATCTCGAATATCTTTAACAGCTACGAGTATCAGGTCATTAAGCCATCTTTTTTTTTATCTACGGATAATTTTTATTTCGTCCATACTGGGTTGTCTAGATTCATATCGTAAAGTTTTGGCACGCTTTTTTGAGACTCTTTTAATTCTCGTTTGTAATAAGTTACTATGTAGGTATGTATATATGTTATGTGTTAAGACACGTGTGTCGAACAACATATACGGTAATTATGTGTACCAATAGGTAAACAAATGTACACTTCTGTAACACGACGTAGTGTAACTAAAAGCTCTAAATAAATTTATTAAATTACAATTTTATTTTTCAAAATCGATAAGTAGATAAGCGTTATCTTCGGCCTAGCAAATCATTAAAATAATTACTGAATTGACCATTACTTGTGAAAGAATTAAAATTACTACTGAATTAGAACATCACTTGTGAAAAATATTTTTCATAAGTGTTATTGATGGAACGCTCAACGAAAACTTTGGAATATGAATATTTCAGACAAAAAAACCTTGCTTACCTTTTTTTATGAAACAATAAAAGTAAAATACTACATAACATTTATTTCTGTATATGGATTTCTGTGATACTATTTACCTTTATTATTGTTTTTCTGATGCAAAGCGCGGGAACTTTGCGTACTTTCTCGAGCAAATGACACATTAACAGCACAGTAGTCGATAACTGTTGTTCGAACAACTTGTCTATGGTTGTTTTTTTTTTTTCTTTTAAAAGGTAATTGGTTTTGTAAGTGCAATCAAAAATGTTTGATTATTTTTTTCTGGTTTTACAATTCGAATGGCTGTACTAAACACGTGTTTCTCACTTGCTTTAAAGTGTGTGGTGATTAAATTATGTGTAATGTAATGGTAATAGTGTAATGGTTATTGGGTTTTTAAATAAGATTCTTGTATAATTATTACATTCATGTTTATTAAGAATCGGAGATCAAACGAAAGTCTTGAATTCTTAAATTATCAGTCTAAGATACGAGTGCTTATCTAACTTAATTACTTAACTTACTTAAAGAATAATGATAAGAGAAAAAAAAGTCACCTTAAACAATTGACACAAATGGAAGAATTCATCAAAACAAATTAGAAAAAGTAACTTAACTTAAACTTAACAGTACTAGGTTATAACTAAAACTTAACTAATTAAGATTGGCACGCTCGGCCCACTTCTGCGAAACTTACAAAATGTTAAAGAAAATTTAGAAAAATAAAATGATCTAAACATTATACAATGATACAAAAATGGAAGTTTCAATGGATAACTTAACGTTTAATTCTTACAAACTATTAAAGCTCCATTCTACTGATATGTTATGATCATATCAATATATCTATCAACTAATAAAGTTCACTTAGTGTTGCAAATATCACATGAAAAATAAACTAAAGTTACCTACACAATATTAAGTGATGTTCAAGAACACTTAGCGAACAAATCTAGTACTTAGACACTAATAAAACTTTTCTTATACAATAATAGACTTTACCTACATCTAATTAAAGCTTTCAATCGTTATATAAACTCTGTATCACAGGCAAAAACTTAACACTACTGGAAGACATTGGATTTTAAGTAAGAGAAACAAAGCAGACTTGTTACGCATTAGAAGTTCAGGTGGATAGCCAGAGATTGGTGCAATGACAATTATACAGTGCAGTTCAATTAAAGCTGTCTACCAAAACTTGTGACAATTTACTGTTACAACACTAATTTAAAGGACGACACAACGCCTCACTACTAGCTACCAGAGATCACGAACATTAGGCTACATCACAGTCAGAGGCGCCGCACCAATCACATCACTAAGTCTAATGGAAGACATTGGATCTGTGCTACCGAGCACGTTTAAAACTAACTGATGGAAGACGCGATTTTGTTTTCACTGCATTTAAGTACCAAAGGAAGAACTGAAGCGAAGTTTTAAAAGTAACTAATAACAAAGTTTACATACGAAGCAGGTTTTAGTGGCCGAGTAGCAGATCTCCCGCACTTCGTTCGCCAAGTTGTCGCTGATTTCCAGGTCCTCGTTGATGAGCTCGAAGCGGTTGTTGGCGATGTTCTGGTTCTCAGCATTGTCGTTCTCTTCTACTGGTACCGGTTTCACCGGGTCCAAAGGCATGAAGAAGTCCGAGAAAGGTATTAGAACAGGTTCCTCGGGGTATGCAGTCTTTTGCGATGGTAGGTCAGTGCGGGGGCCCGAGTTGGAGATCAACTCTCCTAACTTGGACCAGCACTTGTTAAGATTAACCCGCGTAGAGGTCGTCACCTTGCGGGGAAGCCGGGGCTTAGAGCTCTGTAAAGAAAGAAAAACAAAATAAGTACACATGTTACTAGACAACAAGTCGCGAGTTGGGGGAGGGCTTCGATGGAGGACAAGTTGTGGCTGAATGTGTCAGTGACAGTTGAATCTAGAAACTTACCTGACGGTTCAAAAGCTTCGCCCAAGGTGAACGAGGTGACGGGACCTCCTTCTGCGGGGATTGCGTGTCATCCTTAGCCAAACACATGTTAACTATTTATTTACTACTGTTATACTACGAACTTAGACTAACAAGTTACGACTACGTATGTACAGGGCGACTATAATAGGATACAGAGCGTCATGCGCGCACGATGCGTCAGCAGGGAATGATTGAATCAGGAAGGGCGAGGGGTTTATATAGTAGGGCCGAGGAGCGCGCGCCGCGCATGCGCGTGTGCCGGGAGCGGGGCGTCGCGCGCGCAGCACGCGAGCAGTAGCGCGCGCCTACAGACTGGTTTTTACGAACAACTTCTACGAATAGAGGCTTTGACGTGCCGCGACTTGGAATAGTTACAGAGTACGAGAAGATTGTGCTCGTAAAGCTTTATTGATGACTAACTTGCTCTGATATGGGGCTCTCTTCAAAATGAGTTTTATATAGTTTTTTTTTCTTTACTATAATGACTTGTAGTTATTTTAGATTTTGTGTCCGATAGCACTGCGAATAAATCAGTATTCTTGTTCGTCTTGGTAGTGAATGTCGCGCCATTTTCTTAATATATGGCTACATAAACTAATCCATATAAGGAAAGTTTGAAGACGCTCAGCGAAAAAAGAATTAAAGTGGCAATAGAATTAATTTGACATTAGTTTTCTGCTATAAATCTGTTGTTGGACAATAAAACACGACGTACAAAGAGGCCGATGTCTGGGATAGGTAATAGCGTATACTAGTTTAGCTAGCCGTCACCTGAGGCGGTTCCTAGTAAAATAAACAGCAGTATCGCTGCATTATGAATCACGGGTTGCAGCTGGCCATCGGATAGATAAGTTCCTGCAGATTTATCACGGCACGCCGGTGTTGCTTCCTGTGATTAAATCGCGTGCGCCCGCGCTCGCAAATCACGTACACAGTACTGATAAATCATTTCCTCCGGTCAGTTGAGCGAGCGACGGCTAAATTATAATAATGTTAGATGTATTATTATAATATTTTGAGTTTCCTTGGCATTTGCCTTCAAGCTCTCAAGCTTAAACTCAAAGTATGGCCAGATTAGTACTGTAACTTTGGAAAGACAGTAGCAGTCATAAACTCAAGTTATCATATTTTTATTAGTAGTTACCTAAGGTCGCACATGTCTCAATTCCATGTCCGGATACAGGATATAGGCTGCGTGGGTACTTCCTATCCTAATAACCTACGTCGCTACAACATGGTTAAGATATTAAGCAACAGGAATGTACGCTTCCGTTTTTAGTGTTAGGACATTCTTTAAGCCAGTTAGCATAAAAACAATAATTTGCAAGAAGTAATGTCTACTGTATAAGTAGATGGTTTTTTATGTATCAAAATATACATTAGGGAACATAGGTACTGAAAATTATATATTTTGACTGGCCTGTTGGTCTAGTAGTTAGTGACCCTGACTGCTATGCCAGGGGTCGTGCGTTCGATTCCCACCCAGGACAAATATTTGTGTGATGAGCATGATCATTTGTTCTGTGTCTGGGTGTATATTTATCTATAATATGTATGACATGTATGTATTTAGAAATATATACGTATGTTTATCAGTTGTCTAGTACCCATAACACAAGCTCTGCTTAGCTTGGGAGTAGTTGGCGTTGTGTGATAATTGTGGAAAAAAAAAATTTAATCTTACAAAAACCACGATCTTAATCTATGTGTGCCAGAATCCATAGAATCAGATTGCTTCAAGAAGATCTACAGTACTGTGAGACTGTATTGCTTGTATAACATCGTTTTTTACAGACTAATATTAAGACGGATATACTTTCATAGAGTTGAATCTAGATTCAGATTTAGTCTCAAGATCCATGCTCAGTAGTATCTACAATGTTTCTTTCAAATTGCATGTTCACAGTTGAAAAGAACTCTGCGCCCGCGCCGTGTGAATGGAAAGACCGTTAAAGGTAGCGTTTATTGTGTGTGACGGTTAAATGGGCACGTTCGATATTGTCTCGTTTACAAATCAACCATGTACTTCGAAGAAATCGTGGAAAAAGTGGGATTTTTGAAGTTACAAACTTATTGGTAACAATATTGAATGGAAAAAGTTTTGAAAAATCTATGGTATATGCATTTAAGACCCCATAACAAACCTTGAGTAATACTAAATAAAGAACTAATTAGCATTAACAAGAAATAAAAAATAATTCGCAGGTCTACGCGTGCTACGGATTCGTAGCACTTTCGTAGCACCCAAATCTCGTAGACCTTTGCTAAGATAATGACGTGTTCTAGTTTGAATTAATAGTCTTATCTTGCAGTCAGTGTTAGTATCAAAAGTAAGTTATCATTGTTATTTAGTATGGCGCCAGTTGTCCGTCTGTTTACATTGTTAAGTTATTATTTAAGTAAGTACGTTAATTTCGAAAAGTATTTCATACAGGAAACTTCTAACCGATTTTTTTACCACTAAAATGGAAGTACATAGGTATAAATTAATTAGAGAATTTCTTTGAAATAACTTTAATATGTGGCAGATACCAACATGCCTATTCTAATAATTACATTTAATTTATAAAAAAATACCTACGATTATCAAAATTTAATGAAACATGTTCAAAATTATAGTAAAGTGTATAATTCCACTATTTACAAAACAGTTCAGATTCAATTTCTTACATAAACACCACAAAATATTTTATAATTATGATAGCTATCTATTCGAATAGCCATTTTACATAATAGAAGGCGCGTTTCGAACGCTACTGATTGTTTTATATATCATTTGATTTAATCTTGATACCGATTGTCCGAATACCAAACGTATAATAATTTGCTAATTCAATAGTCTATAGAACATTTTGTAACAGAATACTTTTATAAAATCACGAAACTTTTCTTTAATCGGTGTCATTTTATCACGGAATCTGTTGTCTAATATTTTTATTGTTTTTTAATTGTTCTGTATTATTGTTATAATAGTGTTTCTTCTAATATCGTTATTAGTATATATTATAATATATTTTAGAATTTATAATATATTTTGTATTAGGGTACTTATGAGAATATCAAATGTATAAATACATATTTTGAAGCTTTTTTCATAGATGATATTATTTTTCATTATTTTAATGTGTTTTTAAATTTTTTGTACAAATAGTATTCTACGTTAACACTAGTAAGTTTCTCATTTCCAATAAGTCTGATAAGGCATTATAATATGAGCTTTTTATACTCGTCGTTATTATTTTATGGACTCAAAAATAAAAGATATAAAACTTTTGTTTTCAATTAAACGACTGATGAAGACATTTTCATCCTTGTAATTACGAGAGTCTGTAAATAAACATTAAATATCAAGTCGTAGTAGTTAAAACATTATCACATTTCATTATTATTATAACACTGTTTTAATAACACTACGAAAAGTGCGACATATTGCACTTGAAGGCGCGTCCATGGCGCCATCTAGTAGTAGAGATTGAAGACGGTTATTTTGACATTGATTGTGTGATTTTTTTCAAATGACATTGAGTGGACGAGAGTGACAATTGTGTTGTCACTCTGGCGGAACGTCATAAACGTCAAACAACCACCGGATTCGTGCACTTTGAATCGAACGATAGTGTGGACTAGACGGTTACGACGGATCGCTTGCGTCCCAAATCTTAATCCATTTTCATCATTGTTAAATAGAGTGATTATTGTAATTTAAATTGATAATCGTGATTATAAGGCTGCTGATCAAAGACGTGTCTACTTATTTCCAAGAAACCTCGTGCGATTACCCACTTGAAGATGAATAATTCTGATATAGGTACCCACGTGCCTTTATCAGAAGTGGGATGCGAAAAACAGTCGGATGAAGATACTCAGCCCCATAATCAACCTAGCAATAGTGGATTACTCACCAATATGGAAGCCCTGCTAACCCGTTTGTTAGCAATGCCGCAGCAAACATCGCAGCCTGTTGCAAATACGAACGCGGTTCAGTTAATCAAGTTCGACCCAGATGATGAAGATGCTGATGTTAAGGGCTGGTGCCGTGTTTCCGAGTTGATTATTAACAGCAAGAATTTAAGTGGCGTGGAACTTTTAGTTGCTCTGACAACTGCACTAAAAGGACGAGCGGCGTCAGTTCTGACTAAGTTGCGTTTGGAAGACTTAACCTGGGAAGTTGTGAAGCAAACATTGCTGGCGAAATTTGCAGAGCCTAAATTGATACAGGACCATTTTGATGAAGTGTTGCGCTTTCAGATCGGAACAAAGGAGACTGCTAGTGAATCGGCTATGCGTTTATGGGCACTAATTGAGCGAATCCCTAAAGTTGAGATGCAAGAAGAGGCAATCACCGGTTTCGTTATTTCTGTTCTGAGCTCGAAAGACCACATGATTCGTCGTGAACTGAACTCCTATGCTATCACAACGCGTGCTCAACTCTTCCGAACACTTGGTGGGGTTTCTTTAAAGCGTCGTCCTGAAGATAATGATGGTAATGACAATAAGGCAAAAAGACCTCGTCTGTCAGACTCGAAGTTCAATGGAAAATGTCATCGGTGTGGAGTACCTGGACACAAAATAGCAGAGTGTAAAAGGCGACGTGACAACTCAGCTAATCGAGCAGATGGTTCCAACACGGATCAGGTCAAGGACAAGTCGGCATCAATCACCTGTTTTACGTGCGGGAAACCTGGCCACGTGTCTACATCATGCCCTGAGAAGAGAGGTGGCGCAGCGGTCAGGGAGGTCAACACTTGCGAGCACAAGACTTCGAGAGGTAAACTGACGACGGCGTCTGGTGAGCATATCTGTTTCCTTTTTGATAGCGGCTCCTCCTGTTCTTTGGTTAAAGAATCTATGGCTTCGGATTTCCCTGGCACTGAACGCTCCTGCAACGTTTATTTGACTGGCATTGGGGGAGACGACATTGAGTGTAATAGGCAAATTTCTAGCACTGTCCAAATTAATAATCTTTGCTTGACTCTCTTGTTTCATATCGTTCCAGACAACTGCATTTCAGAAAACGTTATTGTAGGTAGGGACCTACTGGAAAATGGAGTGCGTGTTGAGATTGATAACGAAAATCTTCTCATATCTAGTAATGAGAAAATACATTTTTGCGAAAGTGCACAAGGTATTGACGTCGCGGCTGTAGATACAGATTTAGTCGGGGATGGGAAGGAAGCCTTACTGCGTATTTTGTTGAAGTATACTGATCACTTTATAAATGGTACTCCAACTAAACGTGTTAATACGGGTGTAATGAAAATTGAACTTATTGACCCTAATAAAATAGTCCAACGGCGACCGTATCGTTTATCTCCTATCGAAAAACAGGTGGTGAGGGATAAGGTTCAGGAGCTATTGAAAGCTGGCGTTATTAGAGAGAGTTCCTCGCCGTTTGCTAGTCCGATTCTCTTAGTGAAGAAAAAGGACGACACGGATAGAATGTGTGTCGACTACAGAGAACTCAATTCAAACACGCGACCTGAGCACTATCCCCTACCACTTATAGACGACCAAATAGACCAGCTCATTGGAGCTTATTACTTTTCGTCTTTAGACATGGCCTCTGGTTTCCACCAGATTTTGATCCACCCAGAATCCGTAGAAAGGACGGCTTTTGTGACGCCCGAGGGGCAATACGAATATGTTGCAATGCCATTTGGATTACGCAACGCGCCGTCGGTATATCAGAGGTGCATTAATAATGCACTTAAATATTTGAAGGATGGTCCCCTGGTATACATGGATGACGTCCTCTGCCATTCCTCTGACGTCACAGAGGGTCTGCGACGGTTAGACCAATGCCTGGAAGCTCTGACGAAAGCTGGGTTTTCGTTGAATTTACGTAAGTGTAAGTTTCTTAAAACTAAAGTTAACTACCTAGGTTATGCTATCCAAGCCGGCGAGGTTAGACCTAACTCCCTTAAAATTCAGGCTCTGGCCAATGCTCCTCCCCCGAAGACAGCGACTCAAGTTCGCCAATTTCTTGGCCTATCTTCGTATTTTAGGAAATTTATCCCAAGTTATACTCAGATAGTTGGTCCGCTGTATCCTCTCACAAAGTTAAAAGGAGGCATTAAGTGGACGGAAAAACACGAACAGATTAGACAAAACGTTATTCGTGTTCTCACGTCAGAGCCGGTTTTGACAATTTTTGACCCAAAACTGCCGGTAGAGCTCCACTGTGACGCTAGTTCGGAGGGATACGGGGCTATAGTTATCCAAAGAAAAAACAATATGCCACACGTAGTGGCTTATTTTAGCCGCCGCACGACTGAGGTAGAGTCTCGTTATCATTCATATGAACTAGAGACTCTGGCAGTCGTGCGAGCGGTCGAACACTTCCGTCACTATTTGCACGGCCGGAAGTTCACAGTGTATACCGACTGTAACTCGTTGAAGGCGTCTAAATCAAAGGTCGATTTGACACCCCGCGTTCATAGGTGGTGGGCCGTGCTCCAAGCGTACGATTTTGATATTGTTTATCGTGAAGGAAAAAGCATGGAACACGCCGATTTTCTATCGTGAAATCACCTACCTGAAACCGCAATTTCAGAACATTGTTCAGATGAGTCTGAAGCCTCTCCTAGTTCTACTGCTGCAAAGAAAATAGTTAAATTCGTAGAGTTGCATGCTGGTTGGTTGTCTGTCGAGCAAAAGCGCGACGCTGAAGTCCAAGACATAATAAAGAAATTTTCGGACGGTGATTTACCGGAGAATGTAGCACAAACTTATGACGTTAGGAATGGTATCCTTTACCGGAAAATTAACCGTAATAAAACTGTTTCTTGGTTGCCTATAGTACCCCGCTCATTAGTATGGACTCTGATAAGTCACATTCATTCTGAAATTCAACATTTAGGCCCCGATAAGACTCTCGACAAAATTTACGATCTATATTGGTTCCCCGAGATGTCGAAAAGTGTTCGCCGGTTTGTCGACTCATGCATAATATGTAAAGCCTCGAAAGGTCCGTCAGGTGCCCAACCAGTCAGACTACACCCCATTCCTAAAGAGCCAACCCCTTGGCATACACTCCACATAGATTTTACTGGAAAATTGACAGGTAAGAGTGATCAAAAAGAGTACTGTTCTGTCATCATTGATTCGTTTACAAAATACGTCCTGTTAGAACACACCACCTCCTTAGATGCGGCCAGTGCCATTATGGCACTGAAGAAAGCTGTTTGTTTGTTTGGAGCTCCTAAACGAATTGTGGCTGATCAGGGTCGCTGCTACATTAGCAGTGAATTCAAGAAATTTTGTGTGGAACATCACATTGATCTTCACTTCATCGCCACTGGCTCAAGTAGAGCAAACGGTCAGGTCGAACGGGTAATGCGAACCCTAAAATCTTTACTCACAATCATTGAAAATGATCCACACAAAAATTGGCGCGATGAGTTAGGTAACGTGCAACTTGCTCTAAATAGTACAAGGTCCACTGTCACGAAATATACCCCGACTGAATTAATGTTTGGAGTTCAATCGTACTCGTTAGGAATTTCTAAGCTTTCAACTGGAGATGGTCCACACAAGCGCTTAAATTTAGAATCGATACGCTTAAATGC
The DNA here is from genome assembly GCA_036375495.1 of Agrotis segetum. Lineage (NCBI taxonomy): Eukaryota > Metazoa > Arthropoda > Insecta > Lepidoptera > Noctuidae > Agrotis > Agrotis segetum. Next base: position 2,659,126 of record JAQSVV010000327.1, on the reverse strand, counting down.
ATCCAAAAATATAGAGAAAGCTGCTAAAGCTGAGACTATTCGTTTTAATCGTGGAAGAGCTAAAGTAAAGCCATTTAATAAAGGTGATTACGTTTTCGTAAAAAGTTCGGAACGCAATCAAACGAAACTTGACCGAAAGTTTAGAGGACCTTTCGTTATCACCAATGTTCTGGAAAATGACCGCTATGAATTAAAAAGTGTTGATGGTCCTTGCCGTACGTTAAAATATTCGCACGAAAATTTGCGTTTAGTGCCGGGAGGTCACGAGGGCTTAATGGAATTAGCTGAAGGCATTCTGAATGACGAGGAAGCCGTGGAGGCGGTAGATATGCAGTCAGAAGGCATCATTGATGCCGATTTTGAGACTATGTCGGCTCGCAGTGTTGACACCTTGACTGCAGATTCCGCTACTCTGACCGCATCATCTGAAACGCTTACGGCCCCTTCTGAAACAGCTAGTGCTGACTCGGAAGATGAGGGACCTATGACCTTTGACGTAGAAGTAGACGTCCATCGAGCATAATGTTCAGAACCTATAAAGGTACGTTTAGATCATGTCAAGTGATTACGTGTGGGTGTTGTTGTCCGGTTTTGCCCGTTGGTTGGTAACTCGAAAGGACGCAAACCCAAAGACGAGATGTTGTCCGGTCCTGACTAGAGTGCTAGCGGGTTCGTAGGGACGCATGCGTCTGTGTGTCACGAATGGATTGTATTGTCCGGGCCTAGCGGTGCTGGTCGAAAGGACGTACGAATCTAGTTCGTTGACGTGAATGATTGCGAGTCGAAGGGACGGTGTTGTCTGGTCTTGCACTTGGGGTAAGTCGTAAAGACGCATTTGTCCGGGCTACGCATCATGAGTGACCCGATGACTAGTCGAAGGGACGGTGTTGTCCGGTCTTGCACTTGGGGCAAGTCGAAGGGACGCATTTGTCCGGGCTACGCATCGTATGAGGAAACAGAGCGGTGCAAGTTGCGAGAGTGAGTTCGAAATAGGCTGTGGCCTATTAGTAAGAGGCACTGGCTCATGTCAGGGTGGACGAGCATGGCGGCTCGACTAACAGTACTTCTTGTTGCAGGAATACATATTCGCCCGAGGACAGGCGATTGTCAGTCCGGCCGTGAAGGCGCGTCCATGGCGCCATCTAGTAGTAGAGATTGAAGACGGTTATTTTGACATTGATTGTGTGATTTTTTCAAATGACATTGAGTGGACGAGAGTGACAATTGTGTTGTCACTCTGGCGGAACGTCATAAACGTCAAACAACCACCGGATTCGTGCACTTTGAATCGAACGATAGTGTGGACTAGACGGTTACGACGGATCGCTTGCGTCCCAAATCTTAATCCATTTTCATCATTGTTAAATAGAGTGATTATTGTAATTTAAATTGATAATCGTGATTATAAGGCTGCTGATCAAAGACGTGTCTACTTATTTCCAAGAAACCTCGTGCGATTACCCACTTGAAGATGAATAATTCTGATATAGGTACCCACGTGCCTTTACACTAAAAACAATTTTTACGACTCAAGCATTAAACAGGTCCTTGTTTTAGTATCGCTACTGGAATAAAAATAAAAAGTAATTCTTTTATATCAAAATATAAAAATTAAACACCTTTTTTAAGTGCCACATTTAAATATTATAAAACAAAAGAAAAAAAAATCAGACTCTCACTTGGCGAACTGCAAAAAGCCGACATTATTTTGCTTATTTAATGGTTAATAAAACTAAATATTTATTTGGTGTTGATAATATTATTTTTTATCAATAAAGGCGAGATGGTATTTGGTTTTAAGTGTGCAATTGCGAACATGATGTAGTCTAATGGATTTTTCTTTTAAGTTTGGTTTACGAACGGATACCATACTTTTTATTTGATTCGTTAAATTCGGATCGTTTCTGTTTCTTTTTGAGAATTAGCACATATTTTATGGGTTAAAGTTAAAATGAAAACATTACAGAGGAAAAAGTAGCTATCTATGAACTACCAATGGGACAATACAAGTAAAAAAGTAGTTATGTGTTTAGACGAATATGTACAAAAAAATCTTACTTGTTATGTGCGTTTCAAAACATTTTTTAATCATAATTATCATTGATAAAAGCCAAAGTGTTGAAAATAATTCGTTCTAAAAAGATATTCAAAACACACTAAAAAGCATTTTTTTCCGTAAAGCAAAGGAAAAGAATGTATTTTTATACTAAACATTTTGATACTCCTTGTTTTGTTTCAGACTTAATTAAGGAGTCCTCTAAACACTGCCATAAAATACACTAATTAACCAAATAAAGTGAACCTACAATTTTATTGTTACGATCTTTTAATGACACTTAATGAATTAATTAAAGGCCTGTGATTGAAAAATAAATAATTGTGATAACTTGCAAAAAAATGTCAAGAATTATCATACTAGAGTTTATTAGCAATTAAAAGTCCAATGAGAATTATTATGAGATTTATATTTTTCTTTCCAATTAGACAGATGGATTTCAATAAAAAAAATGGGAGGACATTATTGTGTTTAATTTTTCACTATTGTTTTGATTCATATCTTTAAACGTTTTTGTTGATTGTGTTTTTCATATTAAAATAATAAATGCCTAGGTATCTAAAAATTAATCAACACTAAGACACAGCTATCTTAAAATTAAAATACCAAGGACTTAAACAAGTAAACAAAATCCAGTTTAACTAAAAACCTAAAGGGTAACCGATATCCTCCACTCTACTGAAGAATTTCACAACGTAATACTTTCGTTAAAAGGAAAAAAAAAATATCCTTCGACCACAACCCGACCACGTGCAGCGATTGCTTTTTAAAAAAAGTGTTCACTTTTTGCCCCTTCTCCTTTGGGGTAGGGTTACAAAATGGAACTTTGTATATCAGGGTATACAATGGTATAATGTAATGTATTATGAGAGTGTGTGTGTGTGCGTGTTTTTGTGAAGTGTGGACAACACACGCCAGTACTGTTGACTTAGTTTAAGAGATTTAAGGATCGTTATTGCGTGAAGGAATAGGTCTATATTGTCTTGTTTGATGATGAGTGATGCTTCATATTAATTCTGTACTTGATTAGGGGCATTCCAGAAGTATTTTTTAATGGGTTGAAATAAATTTGGTTGAGTTTTATACGAATTTAGAATGTGTTCTTTTAAGAGAAAATGCGGGACTATCTAAGTTAGAAACCATGGCCCTGGAGAGCAAAGGGCATCCGAACGAACTAAGAAAATAGTCTCCCAGTTCCTTCTGTTCCACTCACGGCTAGGGGACCCATTTGACGATTAAGTATGCCACCCCAAAATATTTATTTAATAATTTCTGCTAAGTGAGTTTTATTATTTATACTGCCATTAATGTATGTTTAATAAAGTAATAATAATAATAATAAGTATCAGCGTGTCGGCACAACGACTTTCGGATCAGGTGCGGGTCATTCAGCGTAACTGTATGCTGGATGACACCGTACTTGATCGACTACGCTCGGATTCACGGAGTAACCGAGTTATTCCTGCTTCGCCAATGATCGCGGTGCAGCAACAAAGTTCTTCTGGTATGCCACCGCGACCCGATCGTGACTGTGAAGAGGATCATGACGAAGTTATATCCGTGAGTACCCAATGCAACGCACAATTGAGGAGCGCTTTGGAGAGTGCGTTTCGGGAGTACCGCTCCGTCCCACCGGAACTTAGACCACGTTTACCTCGTTTGCCTATGCACAATAAAAACAAGGCGCTTATGTGTGCTCTAGACTCAGAACTGTCAAATTGTTTTGACAACAGTAAGGATCTTGCTGATACCCACTCAATCCTGTACTGTGCAGCTGTAGCGGCGTGTCGTGTAGCTCACGTCAAATTCCCTGACAGTGACAGAGCTACGCGACCAAAACCAGCAGCTCCAGCTTGGCAGTGCAGGATTGAGCGGCGTATCGGTGAGGCTAGAGCACTCATCGGCAAATTGCACTGCTTCAGGGAGGGTAATACTCGCCCTAGAGTGATGCGTTTTGTGAGGCGGGCGTTCACAGGAATCGATATCGATCCTCGTGATTATTTGGCCCGCGTCACAGAACGTATCGACTTCCTGAAGCAGAAGATTTGTGCATGGGCAAGCCGTATTCGTCGGTACAAGCGACGAGTGGAACGGTACACTTTGAATCGCACCTTCCAAAGCGATGAAAGGTGGGTCTATAGGGCTTGGGAGCGACCGGACCAAGGTGTGGCTGACACGCCCCTACCGGATGATGATGCCATGAGTTCATTCTGGCGCAGCATCTGGTCGGTGCCTGTCAGTCACACTGAGGGCGATTGGATCAGGGATGTTGAGCGAGCATGTGATCACATTCCAGAAATGGGGGCTATCACCATCAGCCCCCAAGACGTAGCTTGTGCAGTCCATCTGTTGCCGAACTGGAAATCTCCAGGGCCGGATGGGCTGCACAACTTCTGGATTAAATGGTTCAAAAGATCACACGTTCGCTTGGCATCCCAGTTCCAATCAGCTTTAGAGTCAGGGTCGCTACCCCAATTCTTAACAACAGGAGTGACCCACCTGCTCTATAAATCAGGTAGTACTGCGGAACCCAAAAATTATAGACCGATCACTTGTCTACCAACGGTCTATAAAGTTCTTACATCCATTCTGAGAGCTAAAATCAATCAACATATTGTGACTAATTCCATCATGTCTGCTTCTCAGAATGGATGTAGGAACGGGTCCCGCGGTACTAAGGAGCTCCTCCTCATTGATATGGCCATTAGCCAACAGGTTCGCCGCTCCCGAAAGGATCTGTCCGCATGTTGGATAGATTATAAGAAGGCCTATGATTCGGTACCCCATACATGGCTCATGAGGGTGCTAGAGTTGTATAAAGTTAATATAACTCTACGTACCTTCCTGTTGTCGTGTATGGGGACCTGGAAGACAGTCCTTCGCTATCCAGGATGTCGACAGATCCGAGGTAGCGGCGAACCGATAAGGATTGAGCGCGGCATATTCCAGGGTGACAGTCTGAGTCCTTTGTGGTTTTGCCTGGCCTTGAACCCACTCAGTACATTACTGGAGGGTTCGGGGCTAGGATATCGGTTGAAGAGAGGTGGTCAGGTCATATCTCACCTTCTTTACATGGATGATCTGAAACTCTTTGCCCCCAACAACTTGCAACTGATGAAGCTACTGAAGGTAACAGAAACTTTCAGTAGCGCCATCAGGATGGAATTTGGTGTGGACAAATGTGCAGTCATGCATGTGAAGCGAGGGGAGATTATGGAATCAGAGGGAACTCAACTCTCGGATTCCATACACCTTAGATCCCTCTCTTCAACAGAGACCTACAAATATTTGGGTATGTCGGAAGCATTAGGCATCAATTATGCTGACATGAAGCAATCGTTGAAGGAGCGCTTCTTTAGCCGCCTGAATAAAGTACTTAACAGTCTTTTGTCAGGTGGTAACAAGGTGCGCGCTTTCAACGGTTGGGTCATGCCGGTATTGATGTATTCTTTCGGCATACTCAAATGGACTCAGACAGAACTTGACGCCCTGGATAGGAGAGTCCGTTCACTGCTGACTGCAAATCGGATGCATCACCCGCGGTCGTCGGTGATGAGACTGTATATCCCGCGGAAGTGCGGGGGTCGTGGCTTCTTAAATGCTAAGACCCTGCACAACCGCGAGGTATGCAGTCTCAGGGAATATTTCCTAGAAGCCGACGTGGGGATGCACCGAGATGTGGTCACAGTGGACAAGGGTCTTACTCCGCTCTCCTTGGCTAACGAGAACTGGCGCAAACCTAAAGTATTAGACACTAATGATCGTAAGGAGGTATGGCAAAGCAAGGAGCTTCACGGACGCTATTACCGGGCATTACATAGTCCCGATGTAGACTTTTTAGCGTCCGTATCCTGGTTGCGCTTTGGTGACCTGTTCGGGGAGACCGAAGGTTTTGTCTGTGCAATTATGGACGAAGTTATGATGACGAATAACTACCGGAAATACATTGTGAAGGATGGTACGGTTGACATATGTCGGGCATGCCACCGTCCGGGAGAATCGATTCGACACATTATTTCTGGGTGTTCTCGTTTGGCTAACGGCGAGTATTTGCATAGACACAACCTCGTTGCCAGGATTATCCATCAGCAACTTGCTTTGAAGTACAATCTTGTGGAATCGGAGGTGCCGTACTATAAGTATGCGCCCGACCCAGTTCTCGAAAATGGCAATATCTCGTTGTATTGGGATCGACCTATCATCACTGATAGGACTATTGTTGCCAATAAGCCTGACATTGTGGTGATAGATCGATTGGAGCGTCGCGCAATAATTGTTGATATAACGGTCCCGCATGACGAGAACCTCGTGAAGGCAGAAAAGGATAAACAATTCAAGTATCTTGATCTGGCTCGCGAGGTTGTTGACATGTGGGACGTGAATACGGCAGTTATTGTGCCGATAGTCGTATCTGCCAATGGCTTAATTGCCAAGAGCCTCGAACAACACCTGAGGAGGCTCTCGCTGGGTAGCTGGATCAAGCGCTTGATTCAGAAGGCAGTACTCTTGGACACGGCGCGTATTGTTAGGAGGTTCCTCTCTCAAGAGCCCTGACCACCGGCGACCCGGACCCTGTTCCCGATGCTGGTGGACTGCTATTTTTTATATTTTTAAATGTTTTTAGTTTGTTTTTTATAAAAATATTTAAAAATTTAATTAATAAGTGTACAAATAAATAAAGAGAATAATAATAATACCGTTCAACACCTCCTGATCTTAGACCACGTTTACCTCGTTTGCCTATGCACAATAAAAACAAGGCGCTGGTGTGTGCTCTAGACTCGGAGCTGTCAAATTATTTTGATAGCAGCAAAGACCTTACTGATACCCACTCAATTCTGTACTGTGCAGCTGTAGCGGCATGTCGTGTAGCTCACGTCAAATTCCCTGACAGTGACAGAGCTACACGACCAAAATCAGCTACTCCGGCTTGGCAGTGCAGGATTGAGCGGCGTATCGGTGAGGCTAGAGCACTCATCGGCAAGTTGATCTGCTTCAGGGAGGGTAATACTCGCCCTAGAGTGATGCGCTTTGTGAGGCGGGCGTTCTCGGGGATTGATATTAATCCACGTGAATATTTGGCCCGCGTCACAGAGCGTATCGACTTCCTGAAGCAGAAGATTTGTGCATGGGCGAACCGTATTCGTCGGTACAAGCGGCGGGTGGAACGGTACACCTTGAATCGCACATTCCAAAGCGACGAAAGGTGGGTTTATAGAACTTGGGAGCGACCGGACCAAGTTACTGACACGCGCCTACCGGATGATGACGCCATGAGTTCATACTGACACGCGCCTACCGGATGATGACGCCATGAGTTCATTCTGGCGCAGTATCTGGTCGGTGCCTGTCAGTCACACTGAGGGCGATTGGACCCGGGATGTTGAACGTGCGTGTGATCAGATTACCGAAATGGGGGCAATCACTATCAGCCCCCAAAACGTCGCTTGTGCAGTCCATCCGCTGCCTAACTGGAAATCCCCAGGGCCGGATGGACTGCACAATTTCTGGATAAAGTGGTTTAAAAGATCACACGTTCGCTTGGCATCCCAGTTCCAATTAGCCTTAGAGTCAGGGTCGTTGCCCCAATTCTTGACAACAGGAGTGACCCACCTGCTCCATAAATCGGGTAGTACTGCGGAACCCAAAAATTATAGACCGATTACTTGTCTACCAACGGTCTATAAAGTTCTTACATCCATTTTGAGAGCTAAAATCAATCAACATATTGTGACTAACTCTATCATGTCTGCCTCTCAAAATGGATGTAGGAACGGGTCCCGCGGTACTAAGGAGCTCCTCCTCATTGATATGGCCATTAGCCAACAGGTTCGCCGCTCCCGAAAGGATCTGTCCGCATGTTGGATAGATTATAAGAAGGCCTATGACTCGGTACCCCATACATGGCTCATGAGGGTGCTAGAGTTATATAAAGTTGATATAACTCTACGTACCTTCCTGTTGTCGTGTATGGGGACCTGGAGAACAGTCCTTCGCTATCCAGGATGTCGACGGATCCGAGGTAGCGGCGAACCGATAAGGATTGAGCGCGGGATATTCCAGGGTGATAGTCTGAGTCCTTTGTGGTTTTGTCTGGCCTTGAACCCGCTCAGCACATTGCTGGAGGGTTCGGGGCTAGGATATCGGTTGAAGAGAGGTGGTCAGGTCATATCTCACCTTCTTTACATGGATGATCTGAAACTCTTTGCCCCCAACAACTTGCAACTGATGAAGCTACTGAAGGTAACAGAAACTTTCAGTAGCGACATCAGGATGGAATTTGGTGTGGACAAATGTGCAGTCATGCATGTGAAGAGAGGGGAGATTATGGAATCAGAGGGAACTCAACTCTCTGATTCCATACACCTTAGATCCCTCTCTTCAACAGAGACCTACAAATATTTTGGTATGTCGGAAGCATTAGGCATCAATAACGCTGACATGAAACAATCGTTGAGAGAGCGCTTCTTTGGCCGCCTGAATAAGGTACTTTACAGTCTTTTGTCAGGTGGCAATAAGGTGCGCGCTTTCAACGGTTGGGTCATGCCGGTGTTGATGTATTCTTTCGGCATACTCAAATGGACTCAGACGGAACTTGACGCCCTGGATAGAAGAGTCCGTTCACTGCTGACTGCAAATCGGATGCATCACCCACGGTCGTCGGTGATGAGACTGTATATCCCACGGAAGTGCGGGGGTCGTGGCTTTTTAAATGCTAAGACCCTGCACAACCGTGAGGTATGCAGTCTCAGGGAATATTTCCTAGAAACCGACGTGGGGATGCACCGAGATGTGGTCACGGTGGACAAGGGTCTTACTCCGCTCTCTTTGGCTAACGGGAACTGGCGCAAACCTAAAGTTTTAGACACTAATGATCGTAAGGAAGTATGGCAAAGCAAGGAGCTTCACGGACGCTATTACCGGGCACTACATGGTCCCGATGTAGACTTTCTACCGTCCGTATCCTGGCTACGCTTCGGTGACCTGTTTGGGGAAACTGAAGGTTTGTCTGTGCAATTATGGACGAAGTTATGATGACAAATAACTACCGGAAATACATTGTGAAGGATGGCACGGTTGACATATGTCGGGCATGCCACCGTCCTGGAGAATCTATCCGACACATTATATCTGGGTGTTCTAGTCTGGCTAACGGAGAGTATTTGCATAGACATAACCTCGTGGCCAGGATTATCCACCAGCAACTTGCTTTGAAGTACAACCTTGTGGAATCGGAAGTGCCTTACTATAAGTATGCGCCCGACCCAGTTCTCGAAAATGGCAATATCTCGTTGTATTGGGATCGACCTATCATCACTGATAGGACTATTGTTGCCAATAAACCTGACATTGTGGTGATAGATCGATCGGAGCGTCGCGCAATGATTGTTGATATTACGGTCCCGCATGATGAGAACCTCGTGAGGGCAGAAAAAGATAAGCAATTCAAGTATCTTGATCTGGCTCGCGAGGTTGTTGACATGTGGGACGTAAATACGGCAGTCATTGTGCCGATAGTCGTGTCTGCCAATGGCTTAATTGCCAAGAGCCTCGAACAACATCTAAAGAGGCTCTCGCTTGGCAGCTGGATCAAGCGCCTGATTCAGAAGGCAGTACTTCTGGACACGGCGCGTATTGTTAGGAGGTTCCTCTCTCAGGGGCCCTGACCACCGGCGACCCGGACCCTGTTCCCGACGCTGGGGAATGCTATTTTTTATATTTTTAAATGTTTTTTATTTCTTTTTATAAAAATATTTAAAAATGTAATCTATAAGAGTTATGATGAATAAAGAAATAATAATAACATTGAATGCAAAGGTAGTTAACCTTTGAATGACCACAAACAAATTACTATTTCCACTAAGATTCTCAATCACTTAACACACAATAAGAATATTCTTTTCCCTTCATAGTTCAACCATTATTTACCAAAACAATGCTATTCGTTACACCATTATAGTCTTATGAGCTATAATTATTCAAGAGGCAGAGGTGTCAATAAAACAATCACGTTGTCAGATATGTGCGCCCGCGCAAGACAGGCGTTGTCACAATGACATTCCGTTGACGATGCGGGCTGTCATTGGTGATGTGTTGCTGTAGAATTGGGTATAGGGAAATTGGGAAAATAGCTAAGAAAATACTTTTTTCTTAAGGGGCAGGTCTTGGGGTGCTATGACAGGAAACCTCCACGTGCGCCCGTGGACTGGAGTTCCCTCTCGGATACGTCTAGGGGGAAGACCAGTTTTTCGGGCCGGTGCACCCTGGGATGCGGGCAAAAACTCTTCCTTGGGCACTGTGTGCCCAAGTGGTCTCTTTGCCCGTATGCAAATAGCCTGTCGTGTGGATGCTCCAACGCGTGTCCCTCTGATCAGCAGAGGGCACAGCGGCGGAGCGGGCTTGCGGACGGTGAGTGATGGGTAGCTCGCCGTCCGACCAAGGACCAAGCCCGGGTCGGTGGCGCGTCGTGTTTCGCGCCAAATGCCTGCTGGGGTCGCGGGTTTTTTCTTAACCCAGGTTACCGTGGCCCCGGAACATAAAGGGCATAGGAAGGAACACGGGTGGATTTTAGTCAGTAAGAGTCTGACAGTCCCTTCCGCCCCACCCAGGGCGGGAGGACTCATTTGATGATTTTACCACCTAAAAAAAAAAAAAAAGGGGCAGGTCTTGTAAAATTCACGCGCGCCGAATTATTTGCGTAACTTTGTTTGTGATTTTTGAACAAAATAGTGCAATAGCTTGAAATATTATTATTGCACATAAATAACCATAATATAAGTAACAGCTACTTATTTTTTTAAAGTTGATTTAAGTAGATTATATTAGGTAAATCAAGCGTTCAAAACAGCTCTTTCCTGCCCAACGTCATTTCGAGTTATGTTGGTGCACTCAATCTGAGACAATGAAGAATTCATTTAAAAATCTGATCAGCGCATAATGACCGCAATATCCTCGTCTTCAAACTGCGCTGATTAGTTTTTTATATTTATCTTCCATTTTCTTAATTAAGATGGCAGAATATCATCAAAATTCTCGGATTTCATCTCTTAATAAATGGTTTTTTTTCATAGGAACTATGCATCGTAGGTATGTAATATTACATTATCTTGATGTCAACAGATCAATAAAGCAATTTCTAAAAAAAATTGTACCTAAAGCGCTTTTTTTTAACAATAAAAAATATCTCAAATAACCTCTCAAAAAGTGTTTATAAACGAGAATTGCAAGAGAAATTCCTTAGTCGCCGGTGGACGGCCGGAGCGATTAGACGTGAGGTCCACGACGAATTTTTGTTGGTCCCTCTCGCTCGCACCTTCTCTCGCTCTAACGGTGATGACGCGCAGTTACGCATCTCAGGTTGCTCTACTTTATTATGTTAAAATATATTTTTTAACCGACGGAAAAAAAGGAGGAGGTTCTCAATTCGACATGTATATAATTTTTTTTTTTTTAATTTATGACCATTCTTTGCTTTGTCTAAGGTGGTTCAATATCAAAAAATCTTTTTTTTTTGTTGGACAGAGTTTATCTGAAAGTTGGTCCCATTTAAATATCAAAATTAAACTCCGACCTTATTGACATTTAAAATTTAGTTTGTTTTTTCTCACTTTCACGATCGCTAACATTGCTCCTTCATTAAAATCCGGTGTTTGCATAAATGTCAGTAAGGTCGAAAATAGTTTGAACATATTTTTAAATTGCTTAACGATAGCAAGTTAAAAAACAGCTTCAAGCGATTTTCGCCCTTATTGACATTTAAAATTTAGTTTGTTTTTTCTCACTTTCACGTTCGCTAACATTGCTCCTTCATTAAAATCCGGTTTTTGCATAAATGTCAATAAGGTCGAAAATCGCTTGAAGCTGTTTTTTTAACTTGCTATCGTTAAGCAATTTAAAAAACATGTTCAAACTATTTTCGACCTTATTGACATTTAAAATTTAGTTTGTTTTTTCTCACTTTCACGTTCGCTAACATTGCTCCTTCATTAAAATCCGGTTTTTGCATAAATGTCAATAAGGTCGAAAATCACTTGAAGCTGTTTTTTTAACTTGCTATCGTTAAGCAATTTAAAAAACATGTTCAAACTATTTTCGACCTTATTGACATTTAAAATTTAGTTTGTTTTTTCTCACTTTCCTTTGCCAACATGACTGCTGCACTGACCTTTTTTTAGGTTTAATTAGTTAAACACGATTGTGTTTAACAAATTCAACCTAACAGAATTTAACCTATGAGAATATTTAAATAGTATTAAAACACTTGTGTGATACTCGTATTATTACAAACCAAACAGGGTTGGCATGATGAAAACAAGTTGTTTTAAAACACCTGTTTAAAAAAGTTTGAAATTAAACAGTGTTTTTTATTACCCGTTTCAACTACTTTTTAAGGCAGATGTATGCATATAAAATGAAAACAAATTAATATTCAGGAGTCTAAATAGTTTGAGATAAAACCTTTTGAGTTTAATGCCATTGTTATGCCATATTTTTAACTTTTATTGACACTGTAATGAAATAATGCTTAAAATTTTTAGAAAAAAATCATCACCATGTTTTTATTCCATTGATCATTTTTCGTAAAAAATTCATTACAAAGGGTGAATTTGAAAAGATGTAGTCTAGTAATGAAACATAATTGATATATATACGTTTAGACATCAACAAACAAGGTGGAATTAATTTTAAAAAAGAACCAGAAACTAAAAAAAACACTTTTCTAAAACATTTTGAATTGTTACAGTTTGTTTTATAAATTAAAAAAAAAAACTGTTTTTTTTCCAACCCTGAAACCAAGTCATATTAAAACTCCTTATTAAGCAAAAATTCTATAACTCCTTTTAAATAATCCTTAGTAGAGCAATGTTCATACCGCATCAAAATTGTTTTATAATAATTCAGTGGGCAGGATGTATGCGGGGGATTGCGGGAAGGGAGCCCGAAATTTGACGTACGATCGACTGGCCGAACGCGATTCAATTTTTTGCAAAAGAAGACGGCAGCCTTAAATAATTTATGAATATCATTTTGTTTTGGTTCGTTGTTGTTTATATAAACAAATAGAAAAAAAAAATAAGCCAAATTCACGATGATTGCACGACTGGCGCAGTGGCTGAGCCATTGGACAGCAACGCTATATGTCGCGGGTTCGATTCTCGCACGGAGCAGATATTTGTATGATATACTAGCTTCTGCCCGCTACTTCGTACGCGGGTCCTGTTGTTTATGCCAGCGACAACGGGGTCTACAAAATCGAAGATCTAAAACGTCTGATGTGAAATTCTTAGAGCCTGGGGACGGGAAAACAATGGGACGCGCGTGACGATTCCAGACGTTCCAGATCTTTCATTTTTGTAAGTCAACAGGAAATCCTCATCAGACTAAACAGCTCTTGCCAAGACGTGATTCCTATATACCTATGTTATAGTGTAGCTAGGCTCTTGGAGTTCCTCATCACATGACTGTCTTTGTCTTTGTCAGGTGTTCCAGATCTCAATTTTCATACGTAAACAGAGATTGCTCATCAGGCTAAACAACTTTGCAAAGACGTAATTCCTGTATATGTTATAGTGTAGCTGGGCCCTTGGTGTTCCACATCAGGTGTTCCAGATATTCAATTTTTATATGTCAACAGAAAGTGCTCATCTGGGTGAACAACTTTGCTGAGACGTCATTCCTGTATATGTTATAGTGTAGCTGGGCTCTTGCAGTTCCACGTCAGGTGTTCCAGATCTTAAAATTTATTCTCTCAGCAAAAAATGCTCATAAAGTGGAACAATTTTTGCTATCGCACCATTTTTGTATCTCTTATAGTTTAGCTGGTCCGTTGCGGTTCTGCACCAGGTGTTCAAGTTTCCAAGATAAATTATAGCCTATGTGTTGGCCAGACTTAATACCTATACAACTAAAAAAAAAAAGGTTGCACTCCAGGAGTGCCGGTAGAAGTGAAAACTTTTTTGTTACTATGTTTTATTTTTAATTTGAATGACGTCTTACTCATTTTCGATCAGGGTCACGTGACCCTGACGCGAGTTTTGGTCACGTGACCCTGACGCGAGTTTTAAATTTTTTACCCATTACAGAAAAAGTGTACAACGCCGCTAAAGAAGTTTTCACTTCAAAAATCATTCAAATCCGTCCAGTACTTTTTGAGTTTACCCCGGACATACATACAGACAAACAGACAAAAATTCTAAAAACTATATTTTTGGCTTCGGTATCGATTGTAGATCACACCCCAAGTATTCTTTCTAAAAAATATTCAATGTACAGTTTTGACTTTCCTACTATTTTATTATATGTATAGATTATATTATATCAAGTAGTTATTCCAGGTCTGAGTGTTTGTTTATGTGAGGTTGTATGTTTGCAACCTAGAAGAAATTCTTAGTGTGGGGTAACGTTATTTAAAAAACAAAGTCGTTTGTTCATCCAGCAAAAACCTTGAGAACAATATAATTTGCCCACAATCCCAAACAACTAAATACTATCACGATCTCGAAGAACGTAAATAAAGTGCTCACGTGGTCAGAGCCTGCGTGTGCGCACGCTACGCATCCCTTCGCGTGCGTCGTGACAATAGAGCAGCGGGCAAGATATGGGTTAATTTTATTGTTGTTCGGCTGCTGAGGAGTGTTATTCTTATAAAGGCGAGGAAAAAAAGTGGAGAAAGGTTTTGGTATGAATTTTAACTATTCTTCTTTTTTTCGTGAGTGGTTACTTAGTACCTTAGAAACCGGGCAGTGCTTGATGGTTACCTAATGTCTTCTTTATGTTTGAAAATGTAACGATTTTAGACTGAGACGTATTTATAAGACCACTACTCACTAGTCACTAGTAGTGGTAGGTTTTGATATCATAGTAATAGTTCTTATTTTTTTTTATTCAGAGACGGTTTAACTGAAACCAGAGGGTGTCAGAGTTCACATCTTAAAACGAGAAAGACATTTTTTTGACCTGAGAGATACATTTCAATAAATCTACCATAGGAATTTATTGTGTACTTGTTCAAGTACTCATAGTTTTCCAAACATAAAGAAACTCTCCTACGTTGCTATAAGCCATTTTTGACAGCAACAACAGCCACATTTACACGCTTTCTAAAAAACAAAAAGTCACTCTTCAACTTTCCTAGATTAGTTGTTTATCAGCAACAACACACGCGCCTACACGCTTTCATATTAGTAAGGGCGATCATGATCCACTCAGCGACACACGCCGCTCGTTTAGATCGCGTACCCCATTGTCAACTAAAGCTCACCCATTTGTATGCATACCTATCTATCGTAAACCACGATAAGCCCCCAAATCTATATTGGTTATTAATAAAACGGACGCTAATAAAATAACGATGCTATCTCATTTAGGACGTTGACACTTTTTTAAGTTGTCGTCGTCAACATACCTACGCTTAACTTTTATTGAATACTTCATGAATATATGCATACGGTTATCAATGATAAATTCCTTATTGAATAGGTATTGCCTTATTTAAAGTGTAAATTGTAAAACCACCACTATGTATACGAAGACTTTCATTAACTTAAATAAAAGCATAATGGGACAAGACTTCAAGGAAAATTACATTTCCATAATGGCTTCTTTTCTACCATCAGGATATCAATATCATCAGATTGTCGTACGCTGAAGATTTTATGTGACAGCCTCCGTTGATTGTATTGAAATTTAAAAAACATTGTGCGGGTACTTATCATACAGATCACTCTATAAAAATAAATTACAGGAGCAAAAGAAAATGTAACACGGCCGTCGTTATCATAAAACTAACATAAGCGAATAAATCAAACGCTAACACACACACGCCACCTGTTAAAACACATACGTGTGAGCGACGTAGAGCATAAAGGTGATATCAGACAGTTCACTCGAATGATTGTTCACTCGAGTGAAACTTAATAATTTATTCGGCACTCGTGTTTCATTTCTTGTTCAGACATTTCATTTCGAGTGAAATGTACCGAATGAAAGGTAAAAATGAACAAAAAATGAACCGTCTAAAAGTGCCTTAACGTAAACAGCCCTTCTACGGGCACTTACTTGAATAAATCGTGTAACTCGAGCTGCACGCACACATATGAGATAGTCGCGTGGGGACGCGGCGCGCGCGCACACTCGCGTGGCAATTCTAATCGGCGCTTTCCTTCGCGTGGCGGGCGTGTGTGTAGCATCCCCGTTAAGGGGCGCAGGTGTTGCGTGGTGAATGACGCGGCCGTGGGAACTCGCCTCAACCCCGGGTTCCCATGCTCTCAGCACCTGCCACCTGCCGTACTACGCATAATTCGCGTTCGTAAATGAACGGTAGTGACCACGTGTGCCCAGTTTTTTCATCTCGGCGAGGACGCGGAAGCCGATGGAGCCCAATTAATTTTATCTTAATGATACCGAAGCCGATGGTATCGGGATGGGGGTGTGTCGATGAAGATTTCTCCGAGTTAATCGATTGCGTCAATAATTCTGTATTATAGAAAAGTCATTAAATGGTTTTTGTCGATGTCCAGTGTGTATACTTTGCGGCTGTTATAACCTCATTCTTGAGCATGGTCTAGAGATTTAAGAAGTCATTTAAGCGCTTTTAATTTCATACAATGTATTAATACATCAATCAGTAAGATACGAGTTTCTGTAAACTTGTTTGATGTACTTGAAGACACATATCGTGTTCGTTCAAAACCTCCCTACACGTAATTGATTCCAAACCTGATTGGATTCGATGTTACCAGTGTAATCAGTTAATTGCCTCTAGCGTATCAAGCGATCTGTAAACGTGTTTCTCTTATCCCTGGTTCACGTTCAACACGAACACGACTTGCTGATTTGCTTCCATCTTATCAGCGCTTCACCCGACACTTTGCACTCGTCTGTAAATAGAACCACCCTGTTTGATAAGCTAACTGAGTGACAGTTCTAAGAATGATCTAGTAGTTTTTTTTTAAATTTGTACAAAGTCTCATCCCATGATCTAAGCCTGTAGCAGCCCGTATTTTCTATTAATAGTATAAGCCATATTTAACGTATCTCATATTCGAATTCCCCAAAAAATCACCCGTAATCGCCCGACTGGCTTCAATAAATTCCCATCAGTGGAAGTCGATCGTGATTACTTAAAATGCGGTAAAAAAAAGTGAAACTAAATGTCAAGTCAGAACAGAAATTTAAGACGACGACGACCCAGGCATGGTCCATGGTCGGACAGCGAGTTGCCCATTACTCGCCGTCCGCATGCCCGCGCCTAATCGTCTCACGACGTTATTGCCGTTTATTAGGCCACTAATTTTTCCATAAAACTGCGATTAACGTCGAAAAGCTACTAAGCAAAAGCTCATCCAACATAAAGAAAAACCAAAAATTATAAGAAGCCTGGGCGGGAGGACTCATTTGATGATAATACCGCGATAAAAAAAAACCGTCGAATTAGAACACAAATCAATACCCTCATCAGAATGGATCGGACCGTCAGACTTGTACTGACTAAAATCCAAGGTGTCCTTCAATAGCTCTTTACGTTCCGGGGTCACGATTACCTAATAAGACAGTTCCACGAACCCGGCAGGCTTTGACCCTCTAAGGGCGGCCCCGTCATGTTGCTGACAGATCTTTGAGACGCGCCGTCGATCCAAGACAGTTCCTTGACCACCCTACGTCCTTCACACCCTGCACACAAAAGCCGTTAGTACCCCGATATCAATCGGTATTCATCGTTGACCTTTCCGCACTTGTTCCGGTACCTGTCACCTGTTCCGGACCGGTACGCGCCCCGTTCCGGCCCGTGCCCTATGGCCGTTGATGCCACCCTCACGATAGTTGTAATAATGGTACTTTTTGTCACTACTAAATGGGGGTAATTCTTGATGTAATAAGGGTTAATGGGGGTTGAAAGATCGTTGGTCTATCGTAATTTGTGACACGATTGTGCCAAGGAACACACATAAATGTCTAAAACACACTCTTGACAGCTCTATAGTAGTTATATCTTTCGAACTATTTTACATAATTCATTTTGTGATTTTAGACTTCATAAAAAATGTTCCTGAAATTAGTAAATTAACCTACTGCCTACCTGCTAAGCTTATTCAGAAGAATTTCAGCTAATATGGGAATTAAACGTAGGAAGGTTTTTTGTTTGGATTGTCTTTTTGAGGTGTTTTTTTTTAACGATCACGATCCCGTCAGGCGTTTAGATTGCCCTCTGTAATATTTTTTCACAAACGCTACATTGTTTTTTTGTAATCATTATCGATAGGCTTGAGTTTGACCACATATCACCTGATGGTAAACTTTTGACTGATATGCCCTGTTGTTTTACAAGCTTTCATTTAGTTCTTATCAAAAAATTTGATCAACTTCCCGGTTTTCGACTAAGCTGTAATTTTGCACGTAACGTATTTTATATCGCGTAGTGACAATGCAATGTTATAAACATGGAACTTATCTGTTAATACCACTTTCCCGCTCCGGGAAGGTTGCAATAGGAACTCTGTAATCAACCCAACACAACCCATCAAGTTTAGTCTCGTTTGATTCGTCTTGACAAGTAATTTGTTTACCGTAAGTATTTTATTTTTTAAAG
Organism: Agrotis segetum; assembly: GCA_036375495.1. Lineage (NCBI taxonomy): Eukaryota > Metazoa > Arthropoda > Insecta > Lepidoptera > Noctuidae > Agrotis > Agrotis segetum. The sequence continues at coordinate 2,640,482 of JAQSVV010000327.1, read as the reverse complement.
CTATTTTTTTTTTCAAGAATATACTTAATTTTTAAATAATAAACTTGTCTGATATGGTGAGTAATTCCGATATGATTTTCTTTATTTCAACGACACATTCTTTCTTCACTTTTCTTCCAAATTACCCGTCCAACATTGTACCTCCACAATAATTGATAACCGATCACTATTAAGCCCCAGTCCTTAGGCGAAGTGACATTTTCCTCCAGTGATTATATATTGTGAAGTATATGGACGTGTTCCTTAAAGGTAATTACGTAGAGGCCAGCCCTGGGGCTGTAATCATCGCGTCTCGGCGTTCTTGAGCTACTGTTTGGCGTGTCATCATTTTCGGCTAAAGATTGGAAAGATTTCTCTTTAAATGTATGGTTTTTTTTTTTGACGAAAATTTTGTAAAAGTCTCTATAAAATAGCTGTCAACTTCCTGTATAGATTTCGAAAAACGGATCAGAATTCCTGTACCCTTAGCACGAATTTTCACTCTTTTACTTTACAGTATTTACAGCTTTGAGGTTTCTTGTATGAAAAAATGGAACAGCGCCTCTGATGTGCGGAGAAGGAACTAATTTTCCCCTTGAAAATTGACAATTTGAAATTGTCAAAGTTCCTTCCAGTTTACGTCTCAAATACTGAAAATTCATGCTTAGGGTACAGAATACACAAAATGTCACTCAAAGGAATGTTTTTCTACTTGAAAAATTGTTTCTGACTGTCCCCATTCCGTCAGATTAACTTTTTCAAGAGAATTAGTGATTTTCCGCAGTGTTTATACATATTGTAAAATTATGAATAAGTTCCTTAAACGTAATAACAGGTTGGAACAGCCTTGTGGCTATAATCAACGCGGCTTGTCATACTTGGGCTACTGTTCGACATATTGTCATTATTGACGGAAGATAGGTAGTATTTTGTCTTTAAAAGGGGCGATTTTTGACAGTTCGCTTTATTTTTGAGACCTGTCATTGGGAAAACTGAAAATAATATAAGGACTTGCAATATGAAAAATGAGGACATCCCCATTCTGTCATTATTGATGTGCCTCGGGTGGTATTTCTCACCAGTGACTACAAAAACAAGAAACATTAAAAGTTTCATAAATAAGGAAGGTAAATAAATTGCATTTTTCTCATTATTTAATTAAAAATGGTCTTGACAGTCTAAATCAGAGAAATAGGCATGACCTTTTATTTTCCAATAGGAATGAAAAGCTTCTTTAAAGCCATAATTTTCCTGAAAAAAAAATGCATTATTATTTATATTGTTCCATGAAAACTTTCTAATAATTCTACATATAAAAAATATAAATACATATTTACATTGTTTTGATCACTTACACACCCAGAATATAAAAAACTTGAGAGGTGTCAAGGGACACCCGGATGGAACGAAGTTACTGTTTACTACTAAAATAATCATCGCGACTCCACTCCACTCTTTGAGCTCTAGCACCCTTTCGCAACGCGCGATAAGGAACTTCGTTCCAAAAAGTGTCGTGAAAACTTTTCGTAAGAATTTTTTCCGTCTAGCCCCCTTTCACAACCCGCGATAAGGAACTTCGTTCCAATAATATCCCCAACATGTTCATCCTTACAGTCGACACTCTAGTAATCACGCACTACAATAAATGGAACAGCCGAGCCTTTAATTACCTTCAGCAATTACTCTACAGCCTACAGGTGTCACGTAATTGGCTAACATCATTGTACCTATTTAATTTAAACACGTACTTCTGTCGTATGTAATGGCCTATCATTGATTCTATGTCGGCTTGCATTAATGAGAATTAATATTGAACATACATTGTTGCGTCTATCTTAAGAGGATGAAGAATGAAAAATATTTCGAAGGATGTTGACAAATTATACGTGGATGTATTTAAACTGACAACCAGTTGCAACTGCTCGCTACTCTTATTTTTTTGTCATAAAAAACAAGACAGTCTAAAGTACTAAAGGTTAGTCTTTAGTACTTTAGACTGTCTAGTTTTTGGTACCACAAAAACTTTTAAACGTCTGTTGAACACTTGTCTAAAAAAATGTCAGATTATGACGTTGAAATAAGGTCCGATATGCAGTCACACTTTTTTTTAGACCAGTGTTCAATTAGTGTTTAAGTTTTTGTAGTAAGGCTGTTATTGTTAATCATTAGTTGTTTCTTTTTAATTTAAAAAAAAACGTGCCTCACATTAGGAATTTCTCCTGCACCGTGATGCGTTTACAAACACTGAAACTCACAAACGCGCAGACCCGGAACAACTACTTGCAAAAATATTTGTTCCATGCAGAGATCGAACCCGCGACGCGCTACAGTCATATTAAAATTAAATTAATAGTTATTATTTAATTAACGGTGGTTTTAAAGAAATGATTTAAAAAATGTGTAGCATTTTACTTTTACTTACGATCGATAAACTAGTTCTAAATAACACCAAAATTAAAATCTTAATAAAAACGCACGGTCGGATCTCAATGTTCCGCTCAACGAATTTACAACTTGAAATTTAACCAAATTAAGACATCAATTTGGTTGTCTCATAAAATTACTAAAAAAGTGACTATCATGAATATGAGCTGTGGGGTTCATACTCATGATTTGTCACTTTGTTGTTGTCACGTAATGTTGTTGATACGAAACCGTTCCTATTACCAATTTGTTTTTGGCTTAAGGGTGCTCCCACATCTATCGACGCGGAATCGGCTTTTTACGTCGCCCTTTCTCTTTCTGACGTATAGAACTGCCATTTACCGAGACAATGCGATAGCACGCGGCCGCCTCGAGGATTCCGCCGCGTGCTATCGCATTATGCTTTCTGTCTCGGTCTAGCAAATGGCAGTTCTAAGCGACAGAAAGAGAAAGGGCGAAGGAAAAAGACGATTCCGCGTCGATAGATGTGGGAGCACCCTAATTGAACAGTCAATAGAATCTAGTCACGTTTAGATCAACTTGGAACCATATATAATTTGTCCTAGCCCTACCTTCCCCAATCTGATGAATTTCCCTTTAATCAAACATGACCCTTCCTACTTTTGTAATAGAGTTGGAAATCTATTAAAGAAATTGTTGTCTGATAGGGGAAGGTTGATGTGCCGTCAGTAGCTTTCTTCGTTTTTGCTCTAGAACATTCTTAAAGCGATCATGCACTGAACAGAAGACGTTTAAATCGAAACCATAGTCTTCAACCGATCATTACAACCAAAGAAACCAATTACACAGAAACTGACAACTTACGGAGAAGTGAGATTTTAAAAATACTACATAATGACCTAAATATGGGCCATTATAGGCCGTATTATAACCAAGTTTTTAAAATTATTGCATAGGAACGCAAATAGTATTGAAAAATGAACGTCGCAACGAAATTACTGCATATTTTCTTTTAGCAATAAATGTAATTACTGTCATATTTAGGGTCCTTTGTGCTGGATGATAAATCGATCGTAATTGTTCGCAGTAAAATATTCGACACTTCGATGTTTGTTTAAGGGCTGGTATGTAAATTAAAAAGTAATTGACATTCAATAAAATATTTTTATGATATCTAGAATTGGTCACAGTGAGTTATAAAATTTTAGTATGTGAAATGGCGTTAAAGCATAATATTATAATTTTCTGTTCCTTATATGGTGCGTTAAACTTAATATAATGGCAATTCCAGGTATTCATTGCATTAATTAACATTCTACTATTTTTTAAGCTGGTATTTATAAAATATCTTCTTGATTATTTTGATAAAGCACCTTAATTTTGAAATAAATTATCGTTTACATTTCATCTACTACTTTTGAACTAAATAACTTACAGTATAAATAGCGTCCATCCTATCTCTTAACTCAAACAAACAGTTTATCATGGTAGTTCTATAAATGATAAATGGAACAACAGTTAATACGTAGGTGTGTCATTTAATCTCTTTCTACGAATTACTACGATACATTATAGGGACACGTGAGCCAACCTCCGGATAAAAACACGATCTATCTACTTGATAAGAGTTAAGTGTACAAAGAACGCCTTTTCATACAAACTTTCACGTACTCAGTTTTCGAAATGACGGAACCGATTGTAATGAAACTTCATATCCATATGCAGGATACATACTTATAAATTCTGTCTACCAACTCGCACTGGACCCGCGTGGTGGATTATGGCCCACTCCCTCTCACAGAGAGGAGGCCTGTGGCCCAGCAGACGGAACATTTATAAGCTGATGATGATGATGATGATGATACTTCTAAATAGCTATCAGAAAACATTTGCGAAAAATAGTATGTATCTAGTAAATTCAGACTGATTTAATTTTTTCTACAACAATTATTTCCAATCATCTAATAACTCAAATGATATATTTTGAAAATTGACATTTCAAAGAAAAACATGAACTGATGTAACGTGCAAATGTGTGGTAGTTCAATATGAAAGTTGGATTAAAATCGTTTGGGTCATGTATGAAAATTTGTATGAAATGCCATTCGATATTCAGGCACTTAAGTTCTACGTTACTAATAAAGTACATAGTTAACAAGTAAATGGAGATGCATCTATACTAATTATAAAGACGGATTGATGAAGCCGAGCGGGCGATGTTATCGTTAATCACTACGGAACCATTTGAACTATCGCTAGTTCGGACTTGGAAAACTGGTGTGGAGTAGGCGTTTCTTATTTTCTAAGAATTCTCGCCTCCGTATGTGTTATTATGACAAGACTTATTTTTAAGAGAGACTTATTTTTTAATATTTATTTCGATTGCGTGTTGTCTCTATGTTTTTAATTATGTGTCTGGCTCTATTTATGTTTTGCTATAATAATCTAGAATAATTATAATCAATGGTTTTCTAGAAATTTTTGTTTTTTCATACAATCACGCCAGCAACCCTTTTTCCGAAGGCTTAAACTCTTAGAGGGACTAAATATACACACCAATGAAAGTTTGAGATCACTTTGAAAAATTGAAACGGCATGAATTGTTGCGGTACTACATCATAATTATTACGGTTTCTGTACTATTAAGGTTTTTTATTTCAAAATATAGATTTAGAATATAAAACAGTTCAATTGATAACAAACTTACTGGTATACGGTATAGTCACTCACATTATGTGAATTATTAATATAATTTGGGGACGCGTGTCCAGACAATTTCCGTGAATCGAGAACAAATCTAGGCATACCTACCTTTTGTGCCGTGTATTTTAATGCTGAAAAAATCATGATGACATTGAAATGTACCATTAACACTTGGTCAATCTAGGAATCAAACCTAGAACATCTAAACCTAACTAAACCAAGAGATAATTAAGTTAATTTATTTTATATAAAGACAAAAAAATAACCCATGAATATTGCTTTCCCAGCAACTTTCAAAATCAGAATCCAAGCAGGTAGTATACACAGTAGCTTAAGTACGATAAGCGAGACGATGATTACACCTTTAGGGCTGACAGAGCATTTATAAGTATGTTGCATGATTACAACTTAAATATGACAGAATGGGGATGTCCCTATACGGTCACATTTAGGTTAAACGTAATTATAATGTAAGATTTTGGTTTAAAGACAATTATTTTCTCAGAGAACAAATTACAGTTCACTTATAGAGAAACTTATCACTTACAAAGAGCAATTTAAGTACAACAATAATTAAAAAATGGGCATAGAAAAGATGATAATACTTCCAAACTCCAGTCTAAGGCTGCCTTTCCACCAGAGATGCGCTGTGCTACGTTGCTACGGATATGTTTGTTATCCACCAATCACATTCATTTGTTTTCATAACGCACACACACATAATGAGTATGATTGGTGGATATCAAACGCATCCTTAGCAACGTAGCATAGCGCATCTCTGGTGGAAAAGCAGCCTTATAGTCGTACATGCAAAAACATAGCTATAAAAATTCGTCCAGAGACAGTAATATATACAAAGAAAGTTAAATGTAATCAGAAAATATGTCCAATTTTTTTACACTCATTTTAATTATATAAATAAAATTAGCATGTCAGCTAAGAACATAAATATTTTGACACAATATCCGTTCGAAACGAATACCTGTCAAAAAGAAAAATTTCCCAATCTTTAACCAAATAGGTATAAATGGCACGTCAAACAGTAGCCCAAGTACGACAAGTGACTTGTTGATTACAGTCTCAGGATCAGTTCCACAGGAACTCAGTCATTGTAATTATAACCATTAGTGTGAAATACCACCCGAGGAACATTAATGTGACAGAATGGGGATGTCCTCATTTTGTCATATTTGCAAGGCCTTTAATTATAATAAAAAAAAACAAAGTTTCTAGAAAGAAGTTCTTATTTTTAATATGTAAAAAAATACGAGAGTCGTAAATGGAGAAGGTTGAGTGAAAAGAAAACAAAACCACTTAAGCTTTAGTAAATATTTATTAATCTCAAAATAAACGTATATTCTCATTAAACATAAGCCCTTAAAAGGCTTTATAAAAACAAATTTATTGTTTTCTTTTACCATTAAGAGCGCACAGAAAAATACGCTATAGACTTTATTGCGACACTTATTTTTCTCCAGAAAAACCGTTTACGCATATAATGCGATTTACATTAATGCGCACATCAGTGAGATAGGTCACTATTTCCATTGATGTATTAAAAGGGTTTTTTTTTTGCTTTAAAAAATATATGCCCAAAGAGCTGTGAGCAAATCAACCCCTACAAACCAATAACAAATCTTAAATTTCGGGGCCAACCGACTTAAAAAAAGCTGGACAAAATCAACGATATGCCAGTGGTCCACATTAGCCCTTCATTGCATAAGCATTCATAAAGCTTATGCAATAAAGGGCATTACAAGAACGGTTACAGGAATAATTACTGAAAATTTTAAATAAAAGAACTGTGAGGGCTAAAAATGATAGATCGATGAAAAAAAGAGAAATTATGACCAATGAGAGAAATAGAAATAAGGAATAAAAAAGAAAATGAGATTGGTCGTATCACCTATGTTAGTTCGTAGTATTTAAAAAAAACATACAAAAAAATAATATACGTCTATCTACTATATTCATGAAGCTACTTCAACAATCACAATATAAACGGAAAGGTCACGCGCACGCTTAACCACCCTTCATTTAACCATACCAATTAAGGCTCCGTCAATAAATTTAACTAAAATAAAAAACACACGAGTGCCCCTCAAAACCGTCGCAAAAAACATTGTCGTCTGATAACCGAGCCACACCAAAAAAGTAAGCAGTATCATTAAGCACACAAAATATGTTTTCCATTTACACAGACGCTTCGAGGCGGTTATAATTTTGTATACGCTGAATGTTTACTCAGTAAGAAGTGCTACGGATCGGTAACACCTGCCGCGTTTTCCCACGACAGCGTTCGGCCGTCTTCGGGTGAAGTCGGGCGCGGTCGGGTGCGCAGGCGTCGCTTACAGTGATAGAAACACGCACGCTTATCTTGTCACGCGACGAATCTGTGTGGCGCGACCTTAATGCTTTTATGTGCGTGACATGACGTGCCCATGAATATTATTCATTTATTACGTTTAGTTTGACGTTTGTTATCTAATTATAAGTGTAAGTGCTGATAATAATGTTTTGTTTTGAACATTCACTCTACTTACACTGAAAGTTCGAAACAAAACATTATTATTAGCTACTGTACTTAGCTGTATAAATAATATGTTCGTTCAACGAGTCAATGTAGAGTAGACACAATATATTGATTTATAACTTCTAAAAAACTGATAATTTTAATAATTACTCTAAAAGTAATGAGAAATTGGAATGTCAAAGGACAGTGACCATTGATGTATTATTCATACATACATTAATGACAGTGACATAATTTCCCAAAAACATGAATATAATTTAAAACTAATAGGTACATTTATACTCACGAAATTAAAATAAACTAAACACGCACAAACACGTCTCTTGTATATATTTTTTCTAAAGTTAAAAATACATCTTCCCAGTACAGTTTCAAAATAAACCATGAGAACAAAACAAATAAGAAACCGTACCGATCCTTAAACGGTTATAAAAAGTCTAACGTACTATTTTAAGTCCGATCCGTTACCATTAAAACGAAAACAAAAATGGAAATAAAAATAGTCCATAGTGTCCTCGTAGGCTTTAAAAAAAAGTTGCTAAACCTGACCAAAGAAGGTTGTCTTGCCGTAGTGTAAAAAAAAAAACGAAATGGCGCAGCGGTTAACCGTTATGGGTACCGGTACAGGACAATATTGTGACAAATCATCGGGGCTATGAAAGTCGACTCTGTTTTTAACTTTTTATGCTTTATTTTAAATTGGACTTAATTAGTAGTTTGTGTTCTTCAATGCTTTTGGCTAGACAAAAGTGGAGAGGAGTGGATTTTAAGTTATATATTTTTTGAAAATTGTGACTTATGGGATTGTAAATTAGAAATTGCTTCTATTCATTTCTAGTAGCTATCTATAACAAACTGTTGTTTCAGTTGATCTAATTTTAATATAATATAGAGTATTACTCAGCTTAGTACCTGTATAAAAAAGACATAATGTCATTATAAACATAATCATAATTATATCAAAGTCCTTTCCTGTCGCACAAAATAACCCATCAAAAACAAAATTACCCAATCAAAACTTGAAACCCCAAAACGAGCACAATTTTATTTATAAGAAAAAAAAACTTAATTCGAGGAGCATTAATTAAAAATCAATATAGTGGGTTGCAAAAAATGTACGCACGATCTCAAGTGTACCCGCTAGCTCACACCTGCCCATTCTCCCACGGTGTAACACACAACCTTTTTTTAAACAACCTTCTTGCATTTAAAATAACCACTTTCCTTCCAATTTTGAATTTTCGTGCGAGCACACCTCGTCTTTCATTTTATGGCACGTTTATGGTTGTCAGTTAACGGCCAGCTTTTTTTTGCTAATATTTCTGCAATTTTTTTTTCGGTTTTGCCAGTGTCTTTTTTTTTGTTTTTAGAACACTATGAAAGCTGATGGAACTTTATGATGGTAATAATCACAGTTGTTAATATTAATTTATTATGTAAAGTACCTATGTATGTACTTTCATTTCTGAGTAAGTGAATAAAATCTCTTGAAATTTGGTCTGAGTAGAATAATTATCCTAATTTTCAGAACGATCTTAAATAGAAAAAAAAACGTACTCGATTAATTTCGCAGGTATATCCTCGCTATTTCGTAATCTCAAGATATTCTCTGGAATAAATAAGCTCTAGTAGCCTTTAAAATTGTTTATTACTATTTTCAAATAATGTTATGCGAGGCGATTGCCATTTCCTTTCTACAACTACAGAGGAAGCCATATTTTATCAAGCATCTTTAAGATTAGTTAATTAGCGCTTCAATAGGTAAAGGTGAGAAGTTTGACCCTTCTTGGCGTGTCAATAGGTCACATAACCTTAGTCATAGGAATATATATTTATAGACTTTTCCTGTTCAGTGACCACACACAAGTTTTATCGTAGCATTGGATAAGGAATTTAATTTAAAATTCTTCGGATTGACAAACAGTGTGAGTGTTGAGTACAAATCAATTCTACATGAAATGTTGTACCTAGAATAATTAACGCTTTACGACAAATGCATGAAAATCACACCAAACTAAAAATAAAACTGAAATAAAAATTAATTGTAATGTACGAAATATACACATATTTTCGAAATTTGCAATTGTTTTTGTACTATTTTTAGAGGATTTACCTAATTTTGTTTGATAGGCTAGAATGAAATATCTATTTATTAGAGACATACGGGGACTTACTTAATTCGGAAAATGATTTTTCTTTAATATCGATTCTCAACACAAAACGTAAATAGGTAACCAATCGGTTTTAATTGTCAAAAAAAATTACAAGAGGTGTGTATGAGTGATCTTTCCAATCAATCCTCCTTAGTAATCCTTTTGAAAACCAGAAACACAGCTTAAAAAATCATACCTGAGCATTGTAATGGTCTACAAAAATTGTGGATGAGCAAAAAACAGTGATGTGACCAGAATATATGGCAATGCAACAGGTGTGCCTTTGTTATTGTTCAAATATGCATGGGTTTCGTATTTTTGTGCCCCATTGTTCACTTCGAGGGCATTAGGGCAAAACTTGATAAAGATTTGGTTAATTTTTTGTGCGCATGGGCTTTTGGTCTGTCACGTTTTTTGGGCAATTCCCTTTTTGTGTTTTGAGTAGGGCATTTTTGAAATACGAGACCTTAATTTAAAAAAATCGTTTACTTACAAAATTATAAATTACTTTAAAGTAAGTCCAAAGTATAATAAGTATAGTCTAGTTTCAGGAGAATTCAATTGTCTTCTCGTTCAGAAACGCTGATAATTATTTTTAAAATAGTTTGATGAATTGACTTTTGGTTTTGCTAAGGCCCGCTTGCACGAACCCGTGTTATCTTTTAACTCAGAGTTAGTTGCTAACACAAGGTTAAATTGACAGTTTGTCATACAATATTGTCAATTTCACCTCGTGTTAGTAACTCTGAGTTTAAAAGATAACTCGGGTTCCTGCAAGTGGGCCTTAATGATGTATCGCCATTCTATTCATGTTCAATAAGTAATCCAATTTACAACCTATGCTCTCAATAGTAATATATTCACTTTTCCACTAGAAAAACATACTCCATAATAGTTATATCAATCGTTAAATTTTCTTAAAACCTACGAATAAATTCATATTTTTATCTCGAATACAAAACCAGTATCCAAAATTCCAATAAGAATCGTATTAGCATAGATTTTCCCAAACCTTAAAACAATTTGCGCGGAAAACTCAATCACGCCTAGGTCAGAGTCGGGCCGTGATTGGTTCACCTCCGGCCAATAGTAACGCTTGTTTCGGCCCACGGGCGTTAAGCGCGCATGCACGCCTTCCTAACTTCTATTTTTGAATTCAAATAGACGTTCGACGCGTTCTAATTCCGACCGTTATTCGACGTTGAATAGGTTTTGGCAAGTGTTTGTTTAACTGCTCGGTTCTATTCTGTTTAGAACGTTGAGATTATTTGAATGAATGGAAAAAGTGGATCAAGAAGGTTTTCGTATTTAAATAACATTCTATTTGTTTTTTTGAAACTTGGTTGTCTATATGCCTGAACTAAGTGGAAGACTATGAGTTGCAATTTTTATTAAATCTAACTTCCGTAATTTCCAAAGTTATTCAAAAACCAATTTCCATATCACGACACCTTAATAATCATATTGCTCTAAACTACTTGTAACACACACATAAATATTGGTTCCATGCCTTTGATCAGCTCCCATCCGGCGGGTGTGACCCGCGACACGCAACGTAGTAGTTAATCGTTCAGCCACTGAGCCAACAGTACCGTCATAAAAATATAGGTAGTTTATCAAAACCTTATTAAAATGGAAGTCAATCACACACCTATTTTAATTAAGGCTCTCACACCGAAATTCAATTCGGACGTAACGATCAATTAACACACATAAAAGATAAATCAACTGAAACGGAAATTAAAATCACGCAACGATGTGCTATCGTCAGACAAGCGATGCGATATCGTCAGCGTGCGACGATCGTAACATCGTCAGATGAACAATTATGAAATCTTGATACATGCACTTGTGTATCGTCGATCTTATTTTGTGGATTTGAGAAAATCATTGATGTTGATATTTCAACAAATAATAAATTGCAGGCTTTGGAGATGATTTATTTTCAAGAAAAGCTTCTACATAATGCAGTAAAAGAAAATTGCAACGTGTAACCTTAATAGCGCAAAACCTCTCGTGGGGTAACTCAGCCCATGTTACTGAACAATGTTTGTTCTAAAACTTTTGGAAAAAAATTAATAAAAAGATTTTTCATACTGATGGACTCGATCAATTTCTCATTTTGTATGAAAAATATTTTTTTTTTTCCAAAAGTTTTATAACAAACATTGATCAGTAACATGGGCTGAGTTACCCCACGAGAGGTTTTGCGCTATTAACGTTAAACGTTGTCTAATTAGAAATATTAAAATATATGGATAGGAAAGTTTATATTCTTCTAATTTAGCCGTAACACTATTTTTCTAAAATGATTGCTAAGATTTTTATAGACCTATGCAACTTGCTTATCCATGTAAAATTTCATTACAATCCTTTGGATCATTTCAGATAAAAAATTAGTACTTTAAAAATTTGTAAAAATACATTTTTATTGTTGAATACCGTTCAGCTTTTCTAAATACTCTACCAGGCAGAAAAAAAAACGACAAAATATAACAAGAATAATTAAAAATTCAAGTTAACGTACTTAATTTAAATCTCACGGTTAACACCGGAAATTATAATCAAAACACGGGACTTCGATTGCTTATCGAAACGTTCCTCTAATGTTGTTAAACATCAACATTGAAATGATTTCGTGATCACTTAAGCGCTATATTCACGATCCAGCACGGCTGTACAGCAGCTCAAGGTCGCGTTGCTGGACGTAGCAAAAGCGCTATATTCACGATCCAGCACGGCTGTACGTCAGCTCAAGGTCGCGTTGCTGGACAAGCCTTGACGTACGTCAAGCCTATTCACAATGTTTTTGCTACGTCCAGCAACGCGACCTTGAGCTGCTGTACAGCCGTGCTGGATCGTGAATATAGCGCTTTACAATTTGAGCACGGAAATGACTGTTTTTCTGGCGATGAGCACGCGAGGTTTGAATAAGCAAAGTGAAGATGTGGTTAGTAAAAATTATTAGAAAGTTAAGAAATACATGATACATAGGTGATTTGAAAAGTAGGTAATTGGTAGAACTTTAACAAAAATCTCTATTATATTTTGTTTTTAGCACGAATTTACGCCTGTAGTTAGCACGAATTTTCACTCTTTTACTTTCCAGTATTTACAGCGTTTCTTGTATGAAAAAATGGAACAGTGCCTCTGGTGTGCGAATGAGGAACTATTTTTTCCTTGAAAATTGTTAATTTGTAGTTGTCAAAGTTCTAGTTTACTTTACGTCTCAAATACTGAATATTCGTGCTGAGGGTAGTGGTTGGTGCAGAAGGGACATTGTAGTGCACTTAGAATCATTGAGACCCAGATACGCAAACACCCAGACCTGGGTGTCGAGTCTGCTAATTATTATTAGTCAGAATGGCGCCACAATGGCGTTTCAATTGTAGTGCTTATTCGAACCATTTTTTACTGCTGAATAAAAAATGGTTCGAAAATTGAAACACCATTGTGGCGCCATTCTGAATAATAATTAGCAGACTCGACACCCTGAAAACAAAGATCTCTCCCAGATCTCAAATACTGAAAATTCGTGCTGAGGGTACTGGTTGGTGCAGAAGGGACATTGCAGTTCCGTATCTTTAAGACCCAGATGCACAAACACCCAGACCTGATAAATTTTAGGAAATTTTGTGTTACCGATCATAGGCAAGAACTACTTAGCTATCTTAAAATGACCACGCCAGAGTAAAGCTCAGTTCACCCTGAAACACGACGTGTCGCGACAATACTGGAAAGGATCATCGGCGATATGGTCTACAGCTCAAGCTTTCCTTCAAGGTCTAGTGGTTAGTGACCCTGACTGCTATGCCGGAGCTCGTGGGTTCGATTCCCACCCAGGACAAAAAATGTTTGTGTGATGAGTACGATCATTTGTTCTGTGTCTAGGTGTAATTTATTTATATTATGTACTAGCTGTTGCCAGCGGACTAGAGACTATAATTTGAGATTTAAACTATCCTATCTCTCAAGTTGGATCGAACTGCACATGGTGTGTGAATTTTATTATAATCGGTTAAATGGTTTAGGAGTCCATTGAGGACAAACATTGTGACACGAGATTTATATATATATTAAGATGTATTTAGAAAAATATAAGTATGTTTATCAGTTATCTAGTACCCTTAACACAAGCTCTGCTTAGCTTGGGACTAGATGGCGTTGTGGAAAAAAAAAAACATTTATATTATCAATAATGTTTCTTTTTTTTTTCTTAAAACAATCGTCAAACGTATAACTCGTGCTCAAGATAAAACAAAACAGACTTTATTTCATAAACCACCTCGATGATGTGAATCTTATGTCATAACAAATGCTTCTTTATTTAAAAGCGTACTTTTCAATACATGAGTATAATTTGTTAATTTATCCAATTTTACTTATTATTTAAAAAAAATCTGGGTGCGATTGGCCCGAAACACTTAACTTGTAGGTCGACAAATATTTGTTCCATGTGGGGTCAAACTCGCAACACGCAGCGCAGCTGTCAATCACTCAGCTATTGCGCGAAATTAATACCAGCCTGCAGTAGTCCACGGCTTTTTTTTTTTAGCGTGGTAACATTATCAAATGAGTCCTCCCACCCCGGGCAGGGCAGGAGGGACTGTCAAACTTGAACTGACTATAATCCACGGTGTTCTTTAGTAGCCCTTTATGTTCCGGGGTTACGGTAAGGAAATAAGTCCCGCGTCCCCGGCAGGCTTTGGCCCTCTGAGAGGGGAGTAGTCCACTGCTGGAAATTTCAGTCTCCTATTTTAAATTTTGATTATGATCATTACTTCGTTTTAATTATTATTATATTACACGTAGAAACGTATTTGAAATGATTTTTTTTAATTGACAGATTGGATTCCGTACTAATGATTTATTTAAAATAACTATGTTTACTATGTTATAGGTCAGCAAAACTTTACATAATAATATTTTATTAAAAGAAAACCATTTAAATATTTCGTACATCGACATGAATTAAATTCTTTATAATATCTATAATAAAAATGTATTATTATATGTATTCTATAAAATAAAATAATTATTTTCAACTACAGTTTGAAAAAACTTTACAAAAAGCTTATCTTCAAACTGTCCTTCAAAATAAAACTCGTAACGCCATCTATGTGAAAATAACGGAATAAAATGTTTTGAGAAACGCCCACGCGAGCGCTGCCATCGCTACTTCGTTACGACTGAACCCACTTTTCACGCGACAAAGTGTTACAGGAAATATCGATTTCACGACAAAATTGTCAATTTGATTAGATTTTTACAACGGTGCATGTTTAAGTCATGCTCGTGACTCAGATTTGGTTAAATTGCCAATTTTCTGCTTTTCCTTCACGGTATCTAAGACAACGATAAGCTTAAATTATGTACTGAATTAATCTCAAAATGAAGCCTGTGAAAAGTTCTAACTGAAAAAAAAAAAACAATGCAAAACTTTCTATCCAATGGAAAAACGCTACAGGAACTGACGTTTACCGACAAACCACTTTGTATTTACTAAACTTATAACTGTTTGCAAATTTCACATTAACGCCATTGAAATCGATTTGTTATTAAACTCACCGATTACAATGGCATAAAACCTTTCAATATGGCAACTGAAATGTAAACAGCGCCCTCTGTCGACAGAGCGTAGAAGGAGAGCTGGCCCGTGCTGAAACCGCCACGAGCCAAGCTGGTAATGCCGTCCTTATTCCTCAAGATCTGTATCATATTTATGTCCCTCTCACTCAACGGTATTAGAGCGCTTGTCGCGCGTCTCGCTCCTATCGCATCGATCATTGATCTTTGAAATTCGAATGCGGTAACTCGAGCGGCGCGCGCGCAGGCCTTCGGCCACCGAGTTCCGTCCCGCTCTGGCGCGCGGGCCATCGTTACCGTTGTCTCGTGTTTCTTTTATTGCCGTTTTATTATTTCTTGTAGATGATCACGCGATTGTGAGCTGTCGCTTGGCGCGCACACGTCACATTCTCCGTCTCGTTCTTTCGCTCCAGCAGCTTTATGTTGTATCTCGTTTCGTCCGGCGCATGTCGGACTCGCTGCCGTGCGTCGATGTTTTGGGAAGTGCACCCGCCCGGCGTTCCCACGGTTCACCTTCGGCCGACTTCCTTACGAAAAAAACAAACAAGAGCACTTTGTTGAAGAAAATCGACGTCTGCCGGTCGCGCTGAATGATTAATACAATTATGATCGCGCACGCTGCTACCTACACGACTTGATGGTAATAATAGTTCTTTATACGGGACGCGTGGTCCGTTGATCGGACTTTACAATTATTGTTGTATGGACACTAATTTTTCGGTCCATACCGTACTGTTACATCAAATTATATTTTTGAGAAGAATGTATAACATGTTTTTTAATTCCGTACTAATGGAAATGTCGATGGTCTACGCGCGTAGCGGATTTTTTCGTAGCGTTTCGTAGCTTTTAGGGAAACTGTGTAACGCAATTGGACATTGTTATTTTTGTCGTTTTGTGAAAACTTGCATAAAACGGTCGTTTTGACGTTTTCTTATTTTATTCTGGGTTATTGAATTTGCACTTTTTTATTGTTTTTGAAGACAAAATAATAAGCTACGGTATTTTATTTGCTACTGATTTCTCTCAAGTTATTTGTTGCGAAAAGATTATTTTTTGGTGGTGTTAACTTTTTGCTAGTAGAGTTTATACTTTATTCTGTTTGGCGATATTTTGCTAAGAATTATGGTTTGAATTATTCAAGAATGCACTATTAGGTAGTAACTCTGTATGACCTTTCTTTTATTACAAGGCATGATATTACATTTTCGTTATAGCCACATCAAGTCAGCATAATGACGGGGCCCCCCTCTCAGAGGGCCAAAGCCTGCCGGGGTCGCGGGATTATTCCCTAACCGTAACCCCGGAACGTAACAGGCTATGAAGGACACCGTGGATTTTAGTCAGTAGAAGTCTGACAGTCCCTCCCGCCCTGCCCTGCCCGGTTGGAGGACTCATTTGATGATTATACCACGCTAAAAAAAAAAAAAAAAAAAAAAAAAAAAAGCCACATCAAAGCGACGTATTTTTTTTGTATCTCAGAATCAAAGCCACTTGGTTCATTGTTTTTCTTTCATAAAAACATAGAGTTTTCTATAAAGTCCACATGTTGCAAAAACAAATCAATTAATCAAAACAAAGACTAAATAAAAAACAACTTAGATTGTACATTTGATTTATCCTGTTTACATTAATTTAGGCCAAGTATTTAGAACAGTGAGTCGTTGAAAGTGTTCTCATAAAAATATACAAGTATACATTGTATAAAATGTATATGTATATTGTTTAAATGTATACGTGTATACATTGGTGTCGTGTTATGTTTATGATTGAGTGCGGAGACGCGGCAGATGGCGAATCATCCTTTTATGCGGGACTTATTCAATCAGACGAGAGTTAAGGGGGAATAGAGTGGATGAGACCGGTATTTATTTATTTTTTTAATAAGTTATCTTTTTTTGAGAGAGCAGTCTTGAATTCAAAATAAACTGTTAGTCTTGAACGTAGACTTTAAAAAAAGGGATAAATGAGCTGTTTCGGATAATAAAAGTGTTGAGCTTCAGTGATCATCATTAATATCGTGTGATATTTCCTTTCAATTTTTATATAAACAAAAGATTAGGTGTACAGAAAACTGAATGTTTTCTGTACACCTAATCTTACTTATTTGATTTGGTTATCGCTGAGTTCGCAGTAAAAACTAAACCTAACAAATAATTTGAAGACTTTTCTCTGAAAGTTTTCTGTAAAGTTGTTTAGCGCAGTCATAGAATACTTAAAAGTAAAATAACAATAAACATTTAAATTATCAACAGCAACAAATAAATTATTTATCAGTGGCAGGAAGACCTTCAGAAGATCAAGATGAATAAATCCTAAGGAAAATCTAAGAGCAAATTTTTGTACAAGGGCTGCGTGTTACAAGTTACAACAGAAAAGGAATATTCAACAGTGGGTGGAGCAATACAAACAATGTCAGTGTCAATAATGAAAATAAAAAGAAGTTTCATCATACACCTTAATAAAATTAAAATTGCCTATTACAGACTCTACAATAATCTAAATCCGCTCAACACAATGTTAATATTAAAAAATTAAATATGTATAACCTAAAAATTCATTATTTAAAATCGAAAATAGTAATTTATTCACTATTCAGTCAGTAAAATCTGGCATCGTCTTATCCACACTATGTCCTACGCGTGGCAGGCATGTGCTCAAGAAACAATATCCCTACTTGTGTAAGACGTCCCTCGCTCCCTCGGGAGCGGTTCTCACGGTCTGCACTTGCGCACACG
Organism: Agrotis segetum; assembly: GCA_036375495.1. Classification (NCBI taxonomy): domain Eukaryota; kingdom Metazoa; phylum Arthropoda; class Insecta; order Lepidoptera; family Noctuidae; genus Agrotis; species Agrotis segetum. Next base: position 2,622,405 of record JAQSVV010000327.1, on the reverse strand, counting down.
TGGCACGACATATCACACCTAATTACTTTATGTATTAGGTATATTATGTATTGAGTCTTATGATTGTACGGTGGAGATTATTTTTGGTACTTATGAATACAGCTAGAAGACATTGTAATCGACACCGTAGATGGCGGGACGAGCTGAATAAAACAAAAGATCAATGGTCAAGAGTAGCTCTAGAATCAAGGAATGTAGGTCTTGGGAATAAGATTTTGCGTTGTATTGATATTATAATTGTGTTGTTATTTTATTTTTTTAATCTAAATAGGTAGCAATAAAAGTTTAGGTTATTGGTTAGGTAATGCATGCTTGGTATATTTGAGTAAAGCTTTGTCTATGTCTCTTATGGCTGATTTTTCAATAGTCAGATAACCTTTGAGGAATTAAAATAACGGTTTGACATATTTTCCATAGATAAGCTGTCAAACCGCCATTTTTATTCCTTGGATAAAAGTTATCTGACTATTAAAAAATCAGCCCTTAACCAAAGACGACAACTGGAAATATTTCTGTTTGTTAATATAGAAAATTTTTGGTAATGTAGGGCATAATATGTTCAGGCCTATGTTTAGCAGTGGACGTCTTCCAGCTGATGATGATGAATGTAGAAACACCTAAATCTCGACCGCTATATAAAAATAATGTGTCCACTAGACCCCTAACTACTATTTCGACCCCGAATGGTTCGCATTGGGGGTCGAAATGGATTTTATTTTCCAGATAAGTTTTAGTTGTAAAATTAACAATCTATTTTAATAAACTTACCTTAATAAGATCTGAACACTCAAATTAAAATGGGAACTTTTCCAATTTATTTATTCATTAAAAAAAATTGAGGCAACGAATACGATGAAAACAAAAAAAAAAACGTAATATTCTAAGTCAATTCAAAATCTTTATCTACTTACCTACACTTGGAAGATATAACGTGAACTTAATTAAAAGTTTTTTCTAACGAGTGCAGTCTAATTAGCGGCTGTAGGAAGTGTGATATTATCGGTGTGTTTCAAGTGTGTTTCTTTATTTTTATGATGACGTCAAACAGACAAGATAACGACTATGGTGGCTGAGATTTTATCTCATGGAAGTAGCTGCGTATTTTAGAAGTGATAATAGTTCTGTGTTGGTTTTGAGAGGTTAAATCCGATTGTATTGTGATTAGTGCATAAAGGTGATTTTATATTCGACGAGCTGCGGCCTTTCCACCAGCTCTTAAGAGGATCGTCTACCGAGCGCTCGTCCACACTAAAAGAGAAAACGGTTTCCTACCCCTAAATGTTATCCTATCTCAATAATTTTTTAGAATGCTTCTGACGCAGTAAAAAACTAGGTTTATAGGTTTTCTATTTTTCAAAAGTAACTCTTAGGCGCCTGTAACTTTCAAACTTTTATAAAATTCCATACATTACAAACAAAAACGCTTCGGATCGCATTCACTTCGCCTGTTTCTTTTGACAATAGCTTTATTGTGATACAGAGATTATTATTTCAAAATCTTTCAAGTTTTTTTATACCGTTTAACGTATTTGTTTTAAGTATGAGCGTGTGACCAAAAGAAAATCTCCAAAAAGGTTTTTTGCAGCATTTATCAGGCTTTTCGTAACATAATACAGATTGTGCACTTTTTACAGTTTGGACAGATTTCAAGGCCGTTCAGGAAGTGGTAAGGACATGATATTGTGAATCATAAAATAATGAAATGAATGCAATTTATCGTTTTTCTATCAATAAATCGATTATTGTCAAAAACGTTAGAGTTGATTTTATTTATTTCTTGGCAGTCGGTTTTTCTCATTCGGTTCATAGACGAGGAAAACGTTTTAAAAAGTATTACTTCTTAACAAACTAAGATGCAATCGGGCCTAAAATAAAGTTTAGTTATGAAAACTTCAAAAAACTGGTTTCTGAAAACAAAATATCAAGTATTATACAATTACGGCGTATAGTATTATACAATTTGGCGTGTGAAAGAAACCATATAAATGGTTTCTTTCACACGCCAAAAGTTTGGAGAAAGGATATATGAATATTTTAGTGGGTTCCGTTGTCTGAAAATGAAACATGCCATGAACGTTTTTAACGGTATAGGATAATAATGTAATCTGGTAAATAAGTTAAAAAAAAGAAAACAAAAAAAAAAAAACAAATCTGTTTCATAAGCCCGTAATTGTATAATACTTGATATTTTGTTTTCAGAAACCAGTTTTTTGAAGTTTTCATAACTAAACTTTATTTTAGGCCCGATTGCATCTTAGTTTGTTAAGAAGTAATACTTTTTAAAACGTTTTCCTCGTCTATGAACCGAATGAGAAAAACCGACTGCCAAGAAATAAATAAAATCAACTCTAACGTTTTTGACAATAATCGATTTATTGATAGAAAAACGATAAATTGCATTCATTTCATTATTTCTCGAAGAAGATGGCCACACTAACATACTCAATGACTAACCACGCACAATTAATACTGTAATTCAAAACTGCGTGAAAGAAAAAAATAAACGTGAAACATATCTTCATTTCAATACTTCTTTACGACTGTATTGATACCTCATTGCACTTAGTCTTTCATTTGACTTGACTTATCCCAACCCAGAAGATCATAACTCACTCCACACTACAGACAAAACTCTACCTTACTAGTGAAGAAAGAAGGTGTATTTTTGACTGTGTAAGTTGAGTAATTAAGTGTTTTATGATATTTACAGGCGATATGTGACAACACCTGTCGACTTTTCCCACAGGGCAACGGATGTCGGTTGTCAGGTTATCTGAAAACATATACGAACGTCTCGGAACACCTACTTGTGTTATATGAAATGCATTTACTGTTGATAATTGTGTGATTTGTTTGAACATCAGTTAGGTAGGACTGTAGAAGTCAAGACTAGGCATACGGAACCGGGTCCGATTCCAGAATACGCTTACCCGGTTCTGGAGATGTTCAGAACCGGGTTACCCGGTTCTACCCGGATTCAAGCGACCAAATGTTTTTTTTTTATTGATGCGTGTTCGTTTGCAAACTGTGAATAGAGCTTGGGGACAATCCAAGTACTAATCCGATTAGTTCTTTTATATTATTCTCTTTATTTATTTTTACACTTATTAATTAAATTTTTAAATATGTTTATAAAAAACAAACTAAAAACATTTAAAAATATAAAAAATAGCAGTCCACCAGCGCCAGGAACAGGGTCCGGGCCGCCGGTGGTCAGGGCTCTTGAGAGAGGAACCTCCTAACAATACGCGCCGTGTCCAGGAGTACTGCCTTCTGAATCAAGCGCTTGATCCAGCTACCCAGCGAGAGCCTCCTCAGGTGTTGTTCGAGGCTCTTGGCAATTAAGCCATTGGCAGATACGACTATCTTATATTATTATTTTTAACAGTTTTAGTTATTTTGAACTGTCGAAAACTCACTGATCCGATCTTCCGGGTTAAGGCGCGCTTTCTGATGTTAGTATGTGGATGGCTGAGCATCTGTTATAGCGAGTTTCCTTCGTGCCTCGGAAAGCACGTAAAGCTATTGGCCCCGACTGTCATTTGTAGATCTTTGACAGTCGTTTATCACAGTCAGGAAGCTCTAAAGTCTGACAACCATTCTTACCATAAGGTATCGTATTACCTGGGCTGTGGAGGTCCGATAGGCAGTAGCTCTAATTGTTATCCAGCTGTATCTAATTCGATTGAAAGCCGACCCCAATATAGTTGGGAAAAGGCTAGGCAGATGATGATCTATCAAGCCTTTTTCCCAACTATATTGTTGTGAAGATATCGAGATTCCCAAAACACCGGCAGCGGGTATTTATCCTGTCAATGAAATAAGGTTTTAATTATGTTCGGCAGTACTGTGTCTTGCGTGCTGAAAACGTTATTGGCCAATTAAAGGTAATTTTAAGCAATATTTTGCAACATTGCTTACTTTGTTTTAAAGAGCACAGCTTTAAAAGCATATTATTTAGGGCAAAGTAAATCTTGCTTTGTTTTTTAAATACTTATAAAATAAATAATAGCAATTAAGTAGTTTAGTGAATATAAATAAATTGACAATTTGTTTATTCCATCAATAAAAATATTGAAAAACAAAGAACACATTTTTTTTAATCAATCTGTATTAACACACATAAAGTGCTTCGAAATTCAAGAGTCCCGGCTTGTGACGTCATAAAACCTGTAAATTATACTGACAAAGTGACGTTTTGTGAGTTTTAGCAGCGTTGTATCGTTGCCAATTATGGTTTAAGTATTAAAAAAAAAATATGGGTCAAATATTTATTGCTGTTTTATCATACGGACTAATTATTTATTTTTAACCGACTTCAAAAAAAGGAGGAGGTTATCAATTCGACTGTATTTTTATTTTATTTTTTTTATGTTTGTTACCTCATAACCTGCGACTGGGTGAACCGATTTTCATGATTCTTTTTTTATTCGAAAGCTGGTGCTTCCCGTGTGGTCCCATTGTCACCATTTCATGATCTGATGATTGGATCTTGGATAAATCGAGGGCAACCCTTAAATTTTATTAGCTGACACATAGTTTTTCGCAAATCTTATGAAGTAATTCAAGTACTTGCGTATGGAAATCATCATCTCATGTAGCTGAGCTGATGATGGAAGGTACAACTCCTCAAGTAAGAAAATTATGTTTGAGTTCGCATATCTCCGGAACTATAAGTCCGATTTAAGTAATTCTTTTTTTGTTGTACTAGGTATCGTTCGACTTAGGGAATACTGCAAATTTCATCAAAATCGGTTCAGCAGTTTTTGAGATAGGGAATGAATGAACGATGTTATTACCGGTGCAACGGATTACAAAATTCTAGTGCACATGTAATAAAATGATGTATTTGACAAGAATTTTGGTTGAATATTTAAACTAAAAAGAGTAAAATAAAAACTTTTTCAAAAAAATTGACCGCCTTCAAAAACAACCACAAAAAAGAGTAAAATAACCTACAAAACTTTTCTGTCGGAAGTCGGTGGCAAAAGAGACAATGAAATTAATAAAAAAGTCACCACCTTCCGACAGAAAAGTTTTGTAGGTTATTTTACTCTTTTTTGTGGTTGTTTTTGAAGACGGTCAATTTTTTTTGAAAAAGTTTTTATTTGTAAAAAAGCCTATTATGGCCTTGGTTTCACAAGACCATCTGTCTTTAACCTATACGTAAGTACATAAAAACACCGTAAATATTGTGTCATATTATCTTCTCAATAATCCGGTACGAAACATAATAAATCAATAAAAATTGATCCCCAAAATGAAATCAAACCTGTTTTTAAAAGGTTGACTCTCGTGTCTTTGGTCAATTAAAGAAGGACCATTAATTATCATGTTTGAATTAATTATGGAACATACTTATGATTCGATTGTTATATTCTTTTGTTTCTTTTCTGGCTAATGATTTATCATTTAACTGTAGGCCAGATACACAGACCAGATTTGTAACAAAGTACAATCGACAAAATTGAATCATGACCCATTTTGACAAAAAAACGCTTGAATCCGTCAAATTGACAAACATCAAAGTCGTTACCATGGACATGATGGATATGTATGCTTACGCGAATATGGACCTAATTGTATTTGAATGTCTGTTTGAAAATAAGCGTATGGTGAGTCATAATTCAAGTTTGTCGATTGTACAAAGATTTTATAAAGAGGTGAAGTTTGTAGGAACTTAGGAAGTGATCTCTGGAATTTCAGAACTTGAAAATTCTGTCACTAGTAGAAAGCTTAATTTTTCCTGAATTTTATTGGACATATATTTTTATGATACTTGCGCGGATTGTGTGCTAGACAAAATATTTAATTATAATCTATGTATTACTAGCGGCCCGGCCCGGCTTCGCACAGGTGGAAAGTTAAAGATTAAAAAAAAATCTTCCATAAAAACCTGGACCACCAGGAGATGGCTTCAAACACAACAAAAAAAGAATTATCCGAATCGGTCCAGCCGTTTTCAAGTTTTGCTCTTAGCAACACATTTAGCGATCCATTTTTATATTAATAGAAGAAGATAATTATGAGCAGTATGCTTTAAAATCTTCATAGTGTGTTGACGGTATATTAATTATTGATTTTAGTAACAGGCGAAAAGCTTAACTCATGGCGCAATCACTAGCTTCGACGATTACTGCCTATCTGTTTCATTTTTATACTGAAACACGGAAGAAAATCTGCTGAAATCCCATTAATAAAATAAATAAATATATCAACTGTAAGATCTTTGGTATTTTTTAAAAGAAGCTTAGCATATTTTATAAAGCACGTTGATTTGTAAAAGGCGGGACCGCCCGAATTTGCCGCGGGGCAGACCTGTCCGAGAACTGACCGATAGAAAATGCTACCTCAATTCTGCTACTGTTTTGATATTTCTTAGAAGATGTTGTATTTTGTTTCAAATAAATTCCACTTTTGCTACTACTTGTATCAATTTAAAATACCACAGGTGGCCTATCATGAACTCTTAAGGTGATTGCTTCGATGTAGCCCGCGAAATTCAATTTTTTTTACGTTTTTTGCAATTTGCAGGCCAGTGACATGTTGTAACTTTATAAATATTTGTGTTGCGGTAATAACAAGTATAATTTTAAATATAAAAATTATCAAAAAATTCGCTCCATCAGCTCTCACATAGAGAAGGTGCATCGTAGTTAGATTTCGGAGATTTTAACATGATGCAGCTTTTCTCATTTCATTCATTCATTTGTTTATATTACAGAAAAACAAGATATTAATTTCCCAATCCAACCTCGATCGAACTATTAATTAAAAACAAATTATTAACGAGCGGTTACCTCGACTTCTGACTGCATTCAAAACAATCAGAGTCAGCATCATTAACAGAGATTCAAACAGGTGTTTGTGTATTATTAATTATTGTTATTATAATAAAGACCACCCAGCTATCGTCGCCGTATAAATCATCGGTAGCAGAGATCGGCAGTAAATATGTGACTATTAATTAAAGTTGGAGCCATTTTGTGTTTGACTTTTTATGATTAAATGTTTCGTAGATTTTATTGTGCGTGGGTTGGTAGCATGCAAGATTGTTGTGGTTTTTTTTTTATTTGGGTTATTGGTTCACGATTTATTGTAGTGCAGTGTTGCAATCACAACTAGAGGTAGGTAGGTCCCTTTTCAGTTTTCAGTGAAACTAACAATACTGATTCTGGCAGCCTGAAGGATTCCACTGCTGGGCAAGCTCTACATATGACTTACAGTTTCTTGCATTCAGGGCCAAAATGGACGGTTGGTTTTTAGCGAATATTTTAATATTTTTGCTTCCATTCAAATTTTCCGGGTGAATTCCAGTCACGCGCGATCTATTAATCGTTCAGTTTTTTTTTAACTTTGGAGTTGATATGCCAGCGCCACAATAATCACGCAGTGGTTGCCAAAAAATGAGGGTGTCGATGTTGAGAGAGGCATATAAACCTTAGCCTGAGATGAGACGCCTATATGCGAGATTTTACTGATAAAACTGCACTGACTCTGAAGAAGGAAGAAGGAGGCTATGTGGGAAGACTTTTGCTCAATTATTGGTTAAAAAATCTTTGGTGTGTCGTTACTAGGTATTTGATATCACTGGAGATTTTCAAAGAAGGAAAATAACCTTTGTAGTGCTACAATATTCGTGAAGTTTTCTGTTTCTAGTAATTTCATACATTGATAGATAGTGGTGACGAAATCTAGCAGTACCTGCTTTTCATCAAAGTTACTCAAAATTAATGCGTCATATTAACTATTTCCTATGAATATTAAGATGCAGCTGTTTCGGTAATCTCACATCCGTTGAAACTGGATTTTTAATCACAATCTATTCACTTGCACGTTGTAAAACTCCATGGAACCGTGTTTGTGAGCTCTTTGATTTTACGGCGTCGGTAATATTGGTTTTTCAATGAATATTATTACCATATTAACTACTACACTCTATTAAACTAACCTTCCTTCTTACAGTCCTGAAAATAAGAGCTCTTTTCCTTTAACAATTTGAAGAGTAAGTGTAATATTGATATGGCTAACTGTTAAAATATATCGGACTTCCTCCCAACTCAATCCAATTTGTCTTTACTATGCAAATTAGGTTCATAAATCGTATAAATTGATACAGGAAGCCCTTCCTTATCTGAAATAGATACCTTTAATTATGCGTACATTACAAATTAAAGTTTATTACGAAGAAGTTTTCAAGTTATGTTTCAACGGCAAGAACCTAATTGCGAAATGAAGTTGAACATTTCCAACCATAAATTTTCTAGCTGGCCGAATACAGTATTTTATATTATCTATTTAAAAAAAAAAGTCTATTCTACATTAAGAATTTCTCCTACCTACACTAAAATGTTTATGAACGCACCCAAAACAGTGTTTAATTCCTAGTGTGGTGCAAAGTTTAAAAAAATTGCAAATTAGCCAACAATTTCTTTCATGTCGTTCATTTTCAGTAGCGAACTGAGGTGTCCTTTTTTAATAATATCAAAAGCTATTTGAAGTTAAGTTAACTTTTAGTAAGTTTAACCGCTTTAAGTAACCGGGATTACCAATAACTGTTTATACAAAGTAAGTAAGTGGTCGTCAGCCGCTAAATTAGCGTGCAACCGTCAATGTCCACATCGAATGTCGCGAACAATTTAATTGCAATTACAGTTGTGCTTCAATTGTGGCTGCAAATCATTGAATTATACCTCTTTGGTAGGGCTGCCACTCCTGATGTTCTTAGTTTATTTTCCTAGTACATACTAGTGCCTGAGGATGACTACCGAAGCTGGCGTAAAACAATATTCCACATATAATAATAATATTTCACAAATATCACACAACGCCATGCATCTAGTCCCAAGCTAAGCAGAGCTTGTGTTATGGGTACTAGACAACTGATAAACATACTTATATATTTCTAAATACATAAATATTATAGATAAATTACACCCAGACACAGAACAAATGATCGTGCTCATCACACTAACATTTGTCCTGGGTGGGAATCGAACCCACGACCTCTGGCATAGCAGTCAAGGTCACTAACCACTAGACCAACAAGCCAGTCCAAAAATAGGTGGCAAGTTAATCAGGACGGGGTCACGGGACTATCACACGGATCGAGGGAATGTCTCATCAGGTAACCGTGACCCTGGAGCTCAAAGAGCTATTGACGGATCACCGTGGATTTTAGTCAGTACAAATCTACAATTCTGACAGTCCTTCTTGTCCTACCCTGTGTGGGAGGACTCATTTGATGATTTCACCACGACAAAAAATAAATTTGAAAGCGCATTGTGATGCTGGTCCGAATTAGCGCTAAAAAACACTTGCAAAAATGCCCAGAATTGGGAAATTGACGTCTTAATAAAAATAAGTCAATAGTCATCATTATCCTTAGCCTATTCTTTCCCCAAGTATTTTGAGCTGGACTTCTGGATGCAGCTGAATAGGTACTAATATTTAACAAGAAGCGACTGCCTCTCTGACCCACTTAGAACTAGACTGCAATAAGATATCCCTTGGTCTTGCCTTAGCTTCAAAACTTAAAAGCGTAAGCTATTCTATGTAGCTTATAATGTTTGTCTACTGGGATATAAGATCTCGTTTACTATGAGAGGAAGTGGCTTGTAAATGGCTCCACAGGCTCAGTGCGAGTTTTAAGAAGACAGACACATGAATCTCCTTTTTATCTATCTTTTTAATAAATAGCAAAACCTGCCCGGAAACGGTGAGACGAGGTCGTGGCAGGCCTCGTAGGAGATGGTGGGACGAATTAAACAGGTTCCGTCCGAACTGGAAGGAGGACTCTCAGTATCGCGAAAAATGGAAGGAGTCGAGGAGAGCCTTTGCCCAGAAGTGGGCCAGAACAGGATAAGAAAAAAAAAGGAGTTGCTGTTTCTTTTGCAAAACACTATAACGTATTATTATTGAAATCATTACTTATGATTTAATTACACAGATGTTAATCATTGATTTAAAGTAGCATCCCTAAATTGTTAGTCATCACCATCCTGCAATCACGACAATTGTCAAACGATGGATGGTCAGAGCATTGAAACAAATGAAACGTCGTAAAACAAGCTGTTGAACGATCGTTAAACCGCAGTTAAACCGATAATGTTAAATGTAAGCCCTAGGGAGCCCCTTTAGCTCGGTAGTAGGAGAAAATAACAAACAATTGTGGTGGTGGCACACGGCTAAAAATAAGAGACTTTTTATTTCAGGAATAAACTGAATTTTCATACCTTTTTTGTCGCAATGAAAATAACCTTACTGGATAAATCGTGCCTACATTATGTTTTTTAACACACAATAAAGCTACTGTCAAACAGATAGGCGTGGCAAACGCGAAGCGATGCGTTTCTAAATTCAGTCACATAGAAAAGGCAGGCTTCAAACAATTCCATACATTACAAACAAAAACGCATCGCTTCGCATTCGCCACGCCCCGCGCCTGTCTGTTTGACAATAGCTTAAAAAATCTTAATGATTTTTCTACAAATGTTTGATTCGTTAACCAATCATTGATTTGCTGAATATATTATTGTACAAAATACAGTTATATTATACATACAGTTTATAAATAAACACATAGCTAATAAATGAAACTGATTCTTGTGGTTCCAGTGGAGAGATTTTTCTAGCGATAATTATAATTATCGAATTTATAAATGTATGTCACATACGAGTTGTCATGTTATCGAAATAAAACTAAAACAAAATGTGCAGCAAAACATTTGAAGGAGAGGACATCAGTTGATTACCTTGCTCACTCGACAACAATACCCAATTCGTTACCACAAACTGAAGATATCCATGACAAAATCGAGTATCTGTAGGTAATGACCACATTAACGTCACAAAAAGTCACTAATTCGACTTTACTTACGTATTTGTATGTATATGTCTTGTATGGTAGATGTATGATGTATGCAAAAACGCAATAAGGTGGCCAGGAATTATGCACGGATACGCGTGGTCAGTTGGATTGAGCACGATAAGTCACACGTCGGTAGGATTACCATAATAAGGACGTATGCGAGACATGTCCAGATCGCGATGGTCTGATGATTTCATCGTTGCTGTATTGGTACTGTTCGGCAGCTTTTTGAACGCTCACGAATATTGGTTTTAATAAGTTTTAATATTGGTTTTATTAAGAAAAAGGTGGCGCAAAGTCGCGAACGTTGGAAGGAATGGAGGGAGGCCTTTACCCAGCAGTGGAACAGTTCAGGCTGATATAAATATAAATTATGTTCTATTTTGTTGATAATAATATCGATGAAGTTTTGATGTCATGTTTTTCATGTCTACAAAATTCAACGCGAAAAATACTTTATTTGAAAATATGAAAACGTTGTAGTAAAAATTATTTGCAGGGTCTATAAAGGCGCTCCCTCATCGGGAGCATTCGCGTGTAATGTATCATTACAGATTCGACTTTGAGCATTACATTACAACTACCTCCCTGACTGACGAGCATTCATTTAACATAGATTCGATGTAAGGTGCACATTGTGATGCTCGATTGTCTTCTCTCACTGATGAAATGTTCGAATCTGTAACGTAACATCACAGGTGAATGCTCGCGGTGATCCCGAGCGCTTTACAATCTGAAATACGTTTCAGTTCTAGTTTATTGTGTACAAAATTTATATTACCATTATATACTCATGATATATATACCAAAATAAATCACCTAAACATAGATCAAATTTTCAGCTGCATAGGACTTTGTTTTGCTTTTTTGGTGATTCCTAAAAAAAACATTATTACTTCGAACATTATAATTTTTCTAAAATGTAAAAGAGACCAGTACACGTCACATTCATGGTGTTCCTACATTTATGGGTAATGTTTCTTGTCGCCCAATCGTTCCCATAGGTCGGCACAGGTGTCAAACAGCTCGGGGGCCAATTTAAATCGCATTAACGTGATAACTCAATTGTACGTGGAATATGCCTACAGACCTATGAATCTGTAATTTTAGCACAAGGATTTATGATGAAGAGGAGAAGGCATTGTCTTGCTGGGTTGGCTTTGGTGCAAACTACTCGTAATTTTATGTCTATCTGATTTTTAAATAAGACACGAAGAAAATAGACTGTTCGGACCAGGGTATTTTATTCCGGTTGTTTGAGTTTCAATTATTGTAACCCACGATACAGGAGAAATTCCTAGTATCCCATTGTTTTAATTTTTCATCCTAGACATTTTATGCAAGAGTAAGGTAAAGTTCACCGAATTAAATTTTTGCTTCGTAATTACAAAATAATTATATATACGTTGTTAGTTTTGTTAATTCTGAAACAATATTTTATGTAAATTGGACGAATTTTTCAAATACCTGAAATTCTTTACTTTAAAATATTTTGTTTGTTACCTAAACTATTCAAAACACGTGTATATGTAGACCAAACGAGAAAATTTCGAAAAAAAAAAACCGAAAATGACACGAAAGTTACTCTTTATATACCACATCCGCATCTTCGCACCTCTCAACCTAGGACATTCGCATTACTTATGGAAATGGGTTCCATTAAGTCCTGATTTAAATGTTAGTGCTGGTGCCCCGGGCAATTTGTCCAATAAAGGGCGACCATTAGCATCGCAACAAATAATGCACAATATAACATTTATTATTATATTCTTCTAGGGCGCTGATGTACGGAGAAATTCCCTTTGATAGTTCGCGAAGCCATTTTGTTGTTAGAGAAGAATGTTGGTTGGTAGTTGCTACACATTTGTATAGGGCTGAAATAAGTGATGTTGTGGGGAAATATTGATGAAAATCTAGTGATAAAAACAACTTATGATATATGGGTAGGTGTAGTTTTTAACGACAAAACAGAAAGAAAACTCTAGGTATACAATTAGGGCTGGTTTTTCAATCAAAAGTCATTTATTCAAATTAGGCTGATTTATCAGCACTTTTTGAAGGTAAACATATTTTCCATAGGTAAGCTGTCAAACCGCCATTTTTATTCTTCAGACTAAAGTTATTTGATTATTGAAAAATCAGTCCTTAGTGCAACCAAAAGTGCAGAACATTTATGTTTCGTAGAAATATCCCCAATAGGTACTTTATTGCAACTTAAAACTCAATCATTATAATTGTGTCCAAAATACTAAATTGTATACTGTCTGAAAAAAATGCAGATTTTAGCGTATCATATAATTCCATTTCCAAAATCAACGTTGTCAACTAGCCTTTGAAATAAGGAGTTTCAGAGAGATACGCTTGTTTTGGTTGCCAACCTACCACTGGGACACCAACACCACTAGATAGTCGAAAAGAGACTAAATTATATTGTCTGTCTTAGCTACCAACGTCCTACGTGTGGCCTACTGGACACCAACATCACTAGATAAGGATACAGTTTACCGTATATTATTTGTTCGATAAATAAATACAAACACGTCATTACAAAGTCCTTATTATGCACAATGTGTACCGCGCCTTAAACACGTAAATAGTGCTGTATCGATAAGGATCGTTAGCGATTCGCTTTTTATTTATTATTTTATTGTTGCTTTATATTTTACGAGCGATATGTCGACTCGCTAAAGGCAATTACATTACACTTTTTTTTTTGTACTTGCAAGGCGAAGGTATTTTTTGAGATACTTCTGTGCTGTGTATTTTGTAAGATGATTAATAAATAAAGCGTTTATTGACCCAAAAAATAGAAACATACAAAGATTATTGAAATATTTTTTAAGAAATGGTGATGTTCTTTTATGTATATAGTCTTGGAATCTTTAAATTTATGAGTCTTTTTAACAATTCATTCGATTTCGATTATTCGATATTTTTGTTAGAAAGAACGAATGACCCATATGGTCATAAAATGATATAATTGATGATTTGCCCTTCAGAAGTTTTAAGTTTACATTAGTAGTACGCATAATCGATGTACGATCGACAAATTTGAATTATGACCCACCATAAGCTTATTTTTTATTAGACATTCAAATACAATTAGGTCCACATTCGCGTAAACATACATATCCATTGAAACAACTTTGATCTTTGTCAATTTGACGGATTCAAACAATTTATTGTCAAAATGGGTTATGATTCCAATTAGTCGATTGTACATCGCTTATATGAGTAGACATAGGAAGTAGAAAGTTGTAGTAACTGTACTTTCTGCACCCTCTGATGGATATGTGTGAGATTATCTATCAATTTAACTGCTTTTCAGATTATAAATCTCTCAGTAATCAGTAAATTGGCAATTTATAAAACAATAAAGTTCATTAAACATTTTCACTCAGTCTACTTCATAATGTCTGCCAAGCACTCAAAACTATGGACACGTCAACAATACTTTAAATCTTTCTCTCTATTTATAAACGGATAGCGCACGCACGCGCAACTTTCGGCTCTACGCGTTTGACATGATGTGATTGTTACAGACGGACGGACGTACCGAGGCTTATAATTAAATCTCTTATTACGGTACTTTCGTGTTTACAGTTTGTTTATTTATTTAGAAAAAAAAACTGGCAAATCACGCACGTTTTGTTTTTGAGCTTATAATATGACGCATGATTTTCTGCAAGTAACCACTAAGCAGTTTAAAAAAAAACCATTGAGGTTAGTTTCATCACATACTGCAAAATTATTTATTGATTACAGTCATTTGATCCATCGGAGGTAGCATAGCAAGCCAGAGCGGTTTACATTTCATAGTTTGGAAACAGCAATGCATCTCTCTTTCTTTCAAATCCATCCAAAGGTTGTCTTAAAAATATCGCTTTTAGTGATAATCCGCCTATTATGTCACCCTATGTTTAGTCATATTAATTTGTAATGTAAATACTTTAAATTTGTACGATGTGCAAAGTAAAGAGTTTTCTATCTAATTATCTAATGCATTAATGTCAAATCAGACTGACTCTACTGCTAAAAAAACGTGGCGTAATATCCCGTCTGTCATCTAGGCAGTCCCAGATATTTTAGATCTTTCTTAGTCCATCTATACTAACTGGAATGGATTGCTTGAGTGTTAAGGGAATTCGATAAAGTCGTAGATCTTCTGTTCTTACAACGTATAATATGTTTTTGATAAACAAGCATACGGCTCTCCGATGGAAAGCGATCATCATTCTTGTGCGTTGCCGACATCGCAGAAAGTTTTTCATTTTCTTTTGTAGAGCACCATGTTGTTCTACATAATAATAATAATAATAGCGGAACTTGACGCCCTGGATAGAAGAGTCCGTTCACTGCTGACTGCAAATCGGATGCATCACCCACGGTCGTCGGTGATGAGACTGTATATCCCACGGAAGTGCGGGGGTCGTGGCTTTTTAAATGCTAAGACCCTGCACAACCGTGAGGTATGCAGTCTCAGGGAATATTTCCTAGAAACCGACGTGGGGATGCACCGAGATGTGGTCACGGTGGACAAGGGTCTTACTCCGCTCTCCTTGGCTAACGAGAACTGGCGCAAACCTAAAGTTTTAGACACTAATGATCGTAAGGAGGTATGGCAAAGCAAGGAGCTTCACGGACGCTATTACCGGGCACTACATGGTCCCGATGTAGACTTTCTAGCGTCCGTATCCTGGCTACGCTTCGGTGACCTGTTTGGGGAAACTGAAGGTTTTGTCTGTGCAATTATGGACGAAGTTATGATGACAAATAACTACCGGAAATACATTGTGAAGGATGGCACGGTTGACATATGTCGGGCATGCCACCGTCCTGGAGAATCTATCCGACACATTATTTCTGGGTGTTCTAGTCTGGCTAACGGAGAGTATTTGCATAGACATAACCTCGTGGCCAGGATTATCCACCAGCAACTTGCTTTGAAGTACAACCTTGTGGAATCGGAAGTGCCTTACTATAAGTATGCGCCCGACCCAGTTCTCGATAATGGCAATATCTCGTTGTATTGGGATCGACCTATCATCACTGACAGGACTATTGTTGCCAATAAACCTGACATTGTGGTGATAGATCGATCGGAGCGTCGCGCAATGATTGTTGATATTACGGTCCCGCATGATGAGAACCTCGTGAGGGCAGAAAAAGATAAGCAATTCAAGTATCTTGATCTGGCTCGCGAGGTTGTTGACATGTGGGACGTAAATACGGCAGTCATTGTGCCGATAGTTGTGTCTGCCAATGGCTTAATTGCCAAGAGCCTCGAACAACATCTGAAGAGGCTCTCGCTTGGCAGCTGGATCAGGCGCCTGATTCAGAAGGCAGTACTTCTGGACACGGCGCGTATTCTTAGGAGGTTCCTCTCTCAAGAGCCCTGACCACCGGCAGCCCGGACCCTGTTCCCGATGCTGGTGGACTGCTACTTTTTATATTTTTAAATGTTTTTAGTTTGTTTTTTTTTATAAAAATATTTAAAAATTTAATAAATAAGTGTACAAATAAATAAAGAGAATAATAATAATATAATAATATTCCACAAATATCACACAACGCCATCTAGTCCCAAGCTAAGCAGAGCTTGTGTTATGGGTACTAGACAACTGATAAACATACTTATATATTTCTAAATACATACATGTTATAGATAATTTACACCCAGACACAGAACAAATGATCGTGCTCATCACACAAACATTTGTCCTGGATGGGAATCGAACCCACGACCTCCGGCATAGCAGTCAGGGTCACTAACCACTAGACCAACAGGCCAGTCATAATAACTCATCCACAACCTTATCCACCTATTTTAGCAGTGTTATGTTGTCGTATGTAAAACATTAGCAAAACTGATCAAAGCTTAATTCAAAATAATAAAAAGGGCATCAAAAACTCGTCTGTAAAACATAATGTATAATTTTAATTCCTTAACACTTGTCACTATATCGTTATACTCGTACATTGCAAGAATTGAATTCGTTTTATGTTGTTTCAAAGGGATTAGGTAAACTGTATATAAAAAATACAGTATAGGTTTAGTTAGCTTAATAGTGGGACCAAAGCTGTAATAATAATAATCGAACTTCATGATAAACATCCTCCGTTTCGACGTATCTCTTCAAACATTCCACTTTTAAATTAGTAATATTACAAAAGATCTGTCCCACATTCAGCATTACCTAGAAAACATCAGCAAAACAGTCACCCAGATAAAACAGTAAAGTGCAGCATTTTTCACGAGTCAGTCAAGAGGCACGTGTCACAACCTTCGATTTGATTTGGAATTTGTATGTGAATTAAAGTAAACAAAAGTATTAGGTGTAGGTAACACCGCGTTTTAAAAGAGAGATACTGCGAAATTAGTGTAACTTGACACGATCACACCATATCAGAATATTAGATGTACACACACACACAAAAAAGTCTTGTTTTATAGTCAAAATTAGGTATTTCAGATAATAAAATTATATTTTATTATTATTATTTTATTTTATTATATTTTAAGATTTAAAAAATCTTAAAACCCACGTTTTAAAATGTCTTAAAAATAAGAAATTAGCCTACGGGGCTGAGAGAGGCCACTCATAGTGTAGGGGCGTAATGACGTGTACATGTAGATCGTGTGCAACTTGCAAAGTGGCCCTTCTCTCTATATTATAATATATATAAATCATCGTCTGCCTAGCCTTTTCCCAACTATATTGGGGTCGGCTTCCAGTCGAACCAGATTCTGCTGGATATCAGTATTTTACATGGAGCGACTGCCTGTCGGACCTCCACAACCCAGTAACTGGGTAATACGATACCCCATGGTAAGACTGGTTGTCAGACTTTAGAGCTTCTGACTAACAGTAACGACTGTCAGAGATCTACAAATGACAGCCGGGACCAACGGCTTTACGTGCTTTCCGAGGCACAGAGGAAACTCGCTATGACAGATGGTCACCCATCCACAGACCAACCTCGGCAAGCGCGGCTTAACCCGGAAGATCGGCCTGTGCGGCTGTGAGTATTTAGCCACGAGCTAATTATAATATATATAGATATTATTATTATATAATTTGATATATTATTATTTTTATCTTTGTTGTTTATCATTTCTCCTTCATGTCATCAGGTTTGAAGCTACCCTAAAAATTTATAATAGTAAATTTTGAATATTCTATTATAAAAAAATTATAATAGAATATCCAAGTTTTTTTTCTTTAGTAAGAGTACAAGTTGGCTAAACCCTTTTAAGTTCACGATGATCTACCTAGCCTTTCCCATAATGTAGCGCTCGATTCATAATGAAACTGAATCCAGCTGAAATTCAATGTTTTACATGGTGCGACTGCCTATATGTAACCTACACAGCCTAATAATTTGGTAATATGGTATATCTTGGTAAGGTACTTGTAAAGGACTTTTAAAGCTTTCGTCTATCAGTGACGACTGTCAAAGTTCAATGGACAACAAGGAGACTAAGGGCGGCCACATACATCAGTTTTTTTTTTCCGTTCGGAATTGAAATGCTGAATGAAATGTGAACAACGCACACAAAACGTGCACACACATTTTTTTTTTTTTTTTTTTTAATTAATGATAGGTTCGCGTTTGACCACTATCTCGCCTGATGGTAAGCGAAGATGTGGTCGAATATATAAATACATTTGTATGAATTCACTGTGTTCGGATAGAAAATGGATCAGGATTCCTGATCAGGAAAACTGATGTATGTGACCGGCCTTATGCTTTTCGAGGATCGCAGGAAACTCCAAATCCATTCGCTGGACAACCTCGATACGTCAGAGAGTTTTTTCCACACACTTTTAGAAGCGTAGCTTTATAGTGCAAATGCTCTCGAATAACTCAATCATCTGTGACGTACAATTTGTGTAGCTACCGTGTTTTAGCAAATCCGCCAGCCGGACCCGCGACCGGTTAGCGTCATGTTTTTTCTATCGTGTCCAATTTCACACGGACGTGATAAGTGAATGAACGCCCAATAGCGTGAGACCCGTATCCTGTATTTTATATAGAAATAATTACCATGGCAACTCGATTTTTGCAAATTAAATTAATTAGGATGCAACATCCAGTTAGTGGTTACCCAAGTAACACAAACGTGTCTAGAAACGTACTACTAGATAGCTTATAGAATTAAATTAAATTGTCTACCATAAGAATAAAATATCTATAAGCAATCTTCTAGAACGCTTATAGACAGAGTTTAGTAAAAGTGGGCACATTCTTGTACCCTCTCTTAAGAATGAGTTAAGAAAACATGACTAGATAGAGTTCAGATCAAATTGACTTAAGGGGCAAGTCTTCTAAAATTCACGCGCGCCGAATTATTTGCGTAACTTTGTTTGTGATTTTTGAACAAAATAGTGCAATAGCTTGAAATATTATTATTGCACATAAATAACCATAATATAAGTAACAGCTAGTTATTTTTTTAAAGTTGATTTAAGTAGATTATATTAGGTAAATCAAGCGTTCAAAACAGCTCTTTCCTGCCCAACGTCATTTCGAGTTACGTTGGTGCACTCAATCTGAGACAATGAAGAATTCATTTAAAAATCTGATCAGCGCATAATGACCGCAATATTCTCGTCTTCAAACTGCGCTGATTTGTTTTTTATATTTATCTTTCATTTTCTAAATTAAGATGGCAGAACATCATCAAAATTCTCGGATTTCATCTCTTAATAAATGTTTTTTTTTCATAGGAACTATGCATTGTAGGTATGTAATATTACATTATCTTGATGTCAACACATCAATAAAGCAAATTCAAAAAAAAAATTGTACCTAAAGCGCTTTTTTTCAACAATAAAAAATATCTCAAATAACCTCTCAAAAAGTGTTTATAAACGAGAATTGCAAGAGAAATTCCTTAGTGGCCGGTGGACGGCCGGAGCGATTGGACGTGAGGTCCACGACGAATTTTTGTTGGTCCCTCTCGCTCGCACCTTCTCTCGCTCTAACGGTGATGACGCGCAGTTACGCATCTCAGGTTGCTCTACTTTATTATGTTAAAATATATTTTTTAACCGACGGAAAAAAAGGAGGAGGTTCTCAATTCGACATGTATATATATATATTTTTTTTATTTATGGCCATTTTTTACTTTCTCTAAGGTGGTCCAATATCAAAAAATCTTTTTTTTTTGTTGGACAGAGTTTATCTGAAAGTTGGTCCAATTTAAATATCAAAACTAAACTCGGCCTATAGGGGTAGAAAAAGAGGAATTAATTGTCAAATTTCCTACAGAATTTTCAGTTGTGAACCGATTATTGTTAAAAGATATGGAGAAGTAACTAAACAAGTTGGAGCGAATTCCGACCTTATTGACATTTAAAACTTAGTTTGTTTTTTCTCACTTTCACGATCGCTAACATTGCTCCTTCATTAAAATCCGGTGTTTGCATAAATGTCAGTAAGGTCGAAAATAGTTTAAACATGTTTTTTAAATTGCTTAACGATAGCAAGTTAAAAAAACAGCTTCAAGCGATTTTCGCCCTTATTGACATTTAAAATTTAGTTTGTTTTTTCTCACTTTCACGTTCGCTAACATTGTTCCTTCATTAAAATCCGGTTTTTGCATAAATGTCAATAAGGTCGAAAATCGCTTGAAGCTGTTTTTTTAACTTGCTATCGTTAAGCAATTTAAAAAACATGTTCAAACTATTTTCGACCTTATTGACATTTAAAATTTAGTTTGTTTTTTCTCACTTTCACGTTCGCTAACATTGCTCCTTCATTAAATTCCGGTTTTTGTATAAATTTCAATAAGGTCGAAAATCGCTTGAACCTGTTTTTTAAATTGCTTAACGATAGCAAGTTAAAAAAAACAGCTTCAAGCGATTTTAGACCTTATTGATATTTAAAATTTACTTTGTTTTTTCTCACATTCACGTTCGCTAATATTGCTCCTTCATTAAAATCCAGCAAGTAACAAAACCGTTGGTTTCTCTGTCTCCCGGTGGTAATGGACTGTGCCTATGACAAGGAGTGCAGTCCTTGGATGGGACTGTCAGATTTGTAATGACTAAAATCCACGGTGTCCTTCAAATAGCCCTTTATGTTCCGAGGTCACGGTAATGAGTACCGCGACGTCAGCAGGCTTAAGCCCTCTAGAGGGGGACCCCGTCATCATGCTGACGCTATTTGAGGCGCTCGTAGAACACAACGCGCTGTCGACCCGGGCATGGCCCATGACTTTTATTTCATGATAAAATCATCAAATGAGTCCTCCCCAGGCCAAGCGGGAGATACTGTCACACTTGTACTGACTTAAATTCACGGCGTTCTTTAATAGCCTTTTACGTTCTGGGTTTACCAGTGCGGCTGGGATGTAAGGTTTACGCTGTCCTCTCTCTCACGCGTCCCGCATCTTCCTTTGCCAACATGACTGCTGCACTGACCTTTTTTTAGGTTTAATTAGTTAAACACGATTGTGTTTAACAAATTAAACCTAACAGAATTTAACCTATGAGAGTATTTAAATAGTATTAAAACACTTGTGTGATACTCGTATTATTACAAACCAAGCAGGGTTGGCAATAAATAAATAAATAAATAAAACAAGTTGTTTTAAAACACCTGTTTAAAACAGTTTGAAATTAAACAGTGTTTTTTATTACCCGTTTCAACTACTTTTTAAGGCAGATGAATGCATATTAAAATGAAAACAAATTAATATTCAGGAGTCTTAATAGTTTGACATTAAACCTTTCGAGTTTAATGCCATTGTTATGTCATATTTTTAACTTTTATTGACACTATAATAAATGAAATAATGCTTAAAATTTTTAGATCACATGTTATTCTATTGATATTTTTTCGTAAAAAAATGATTTCAAAGAGTAAATTTGAAAAGATATAGTCTAGAAATGAAACATAATTGATTTATACGTCTAGACATCAACAAACAAGGTGGAATTAATTTAAAAAAATAACCAGAAACTAAAAAAAAACACTTATTTAAAACATTTTGAACTGTTTATTTTATAAATTTGAAAAAAACTGTTTTTATTTCCAACCCTGAAACCAAGTCATATTAAAACTCCTTATTAAGCAAAAATTTCTATGACTCCTTTTAAATAATCCTTAGTAGAGCAAAGTTCTTACCGTATCAAAATTGTTTTATTATAATTCAGTGGGCAGGATGTATGCGGGGGATTGCGGGAAGGGAGCCCGAAATTTGACGTACAATTGACTGGCCGAACGCGATTCAATTTTGTGCAAAAGAAGACGGAAGCCTTAAGAGATGTTTCTAGTGTCTCTCTAAACCGTTTATAGACCGCACGTTTATCTAGTAGCGTACTAGTAGATAGCTTATAGATAGAGTTAAGACCTTTAAAGGAATCATTGCTCGTCAAGTTTTAAAACCAAATGATCTTAAGACTAACAACTTTAAGTAACATTTTACTAGTGACGCATAATGGCGTGGAACTTACAAGAGTTATTTTACTTAATAACATTTGCATCATGGCGTAACAAATTTATTACTTTTTATTAATTTGTGTTTTAATAATGGGTAAATAAGCAAATCAATATGCGATTGAAATTCTATCGTTGAATATTATGTAAAACTCTTGTAAAATAAGAGCGCCCGCTGTAAATGTAAGATTTAACATTTTTTTTTTTTTCAAAATATGAATATTATTTGGCATAAGCAAATTTTCGAATTTACATTTTAATGCTTAAAATACTCATTTTATTTAAAATATAGTAATTTAAAACATATCAAATGTCTAATTAGACATATTTTAATGATAAAAACATTAAAATACGTAACAAAAATTATTAGAAGCAAAAAATAGGCAATAAAAATGGCGTCCAGATAAAATTTACTAGAAAACCGATTTCTATAGAACAAACAGTCTAGAGATTTTTTTTTGTAGTATGGCTCTAGAATAATTTTACTTACTACATACTAAACTATCTAGTGAGAGAATAAACAGATTTAAGAGTGGTTTAAAATTATCTAGTAACTGTCACTCTGTATTCCTTTTTATCTTGTCATAGTATTTGTAGACGTTCTTCAGTGAATAGGTAATTTCATGTGTTGTGAACGTAAGACCATTTTATGCAGTAACAAACCAATATAATTAATCAATATAAGAGGGTACCCGAGTAAAAAGTGTTTCTGATTTATTTAAGTATAAACAATGTGAGATAATTATAATTGTAATTACATTAATACCCTTTCATTTGATACCGACATCATTGGGGTGGATTTCAAACAGCCAGTCCGTTATCTTGAATTTAAGTCACCTGACTATTTTTTTCGTATTCCTGACAGCAAACCTTTTCATTTGATAAGCATATCATGGGGTGGATTTTAAATAGCCAGTCCGCCATCTCGAATTTAAGTCACGTGACTACTTTTTCGTATTCCTGACAGCAAACCTTTTTATTTGATACCCATACCCATATCATAGGGGTGAATTTCAAACAGCCAGTACGCCATCTTGGATTTAAGTCACGTGACCATTTTTTTCGTATCCCTGACAGCAAATTCTTTCATTTGATACCCATATTATGGGGGTGTACTTTAAATAGCCTGTCCGCCATATTGGATTTAAGTCATGTGATTTTTTTTTCGTACTCTTGACAGCAAACCTTTTCAGTTTTGATACCCATATCATCAACAATTTTCTACGTTTTGGAGGAAGTTACTAGGAGGTTTAAATTCTTCTTCGGTCGACTCTTCTTCATTTTTCTTTCTTTTTAAATACTTGCAGATTTTCCATTGCATAAACTCATCCAATTTAAATTTCTAGTGCAAATGCACTTAACTAAGCCACTTTTAAGGATAAAAACTCTAAAAACACGACTTCTCTATCAGTTTTCTAGACAAACTTAAAAATATCTAGTAAAGTATTTTATCTAGACTAAAGTATCTATAGAAAAAAAAGATAAGAGTACCATTAGCTAAAATAGAATATCTGTAGAAAGTTTTGTCTTCAAATATATCGTATTATCTATAAAACTACCTAAAATAGGTACCTTTAGGCTTTTTTAACTATTTGTAGAGCATTTATCTAGAAATATTCGTTATAACTATAAACGTACTTAAAATAAGTGTTCTATAGAACAAATGCTCTCAAAATAATAAAGCTTTAGATAAAAACTCTGTAAGATTAAATGTTCTATATCAAACCCATCTTTAGAAAGCCCATATCTAAAGATTAACCCTGAATAGACAGTCTATAGACAAATTGGTTTTAAAACTTCCAGACTGTGTTACTTGGGTAATTTATCTATTCGTAAATTATGAAGTATTTATTTAGTTTTGTTTTATATAATATTTATTTGTATGTAGAGGGGATTCTAATCTCCGAAAGTAATGTTTTTTTTTTGTACTCTTTATTCCAACATTCCTGAATGCTAAGCAATGACGGTTTTTGTCTAGCAATTCGTAAAAAGTAATAGCGTGGGCGGACAATGGAATGTGAAACGGTTGGTCGGGGGCCAAAATTAACCCACACTTTTCCCAAACCCCTGCAATTCCTGAAAACCAGAATTAACAGTGGCTACCACCAGAAAAGTGCCCGAGACAATGAAGCTCAATGTGTCTCAAAACATTAATTTACCTACTTGTCTTGGATCCTGCAACGAAATTAATCAGAAAAGAATAGTGGAGGAGTAAAACAAAAATGTAAATAATATAATAGTTCCGCGTAGTGACTTTAATCACGTCATACAATGAAGTCAGTGCAGGATAAAAATCTGTCAGTGATTAAGAAGATCTTGATTATCGTGACGTAATAATGACGTAAACATGACGGCGACCTGCCGCAGCACATGCCGTCACCACTTTGGGCGGATTTTGTATATGTACTAGGAATTGTACGAAATACTGCGTGTTATGACGTAATTTATTAGGCGTGTGAAATGATGTCTTAATGATGACATATCCTCGACATGTGTTCCAAATATTTAAACGTCATAGTGATGTAAATTAGATATACGTAAAGTGCACGAAATAATTTGTCGTCATCAGGATAAAGTATACGTACTTACTTTATACCACGTCATTAGGACTAATAAGACGTCAGAGTATTCTGAAATGGTTGTTAAATCGAAGTAACGCAAAAAACAGATAGGCTTAATTAATTTTATCGCATTATAATATGTAACAAACTTTCTAGTATTTTGAATTAATTTATTTTATACATAATATCTATTTCTTGCCTATGTAGGTGTTTTCTTCGATTAAGTTTAACTTTACTCAAAAAACAGTTATAAAACCATTTAGCACACTTTTTTACATAGGTACTTCAACACAATTTTCAAGAGTTTGAACCTTTAAAATTCTAAATATTGAGCGATGTCATTATTAGCTTGTTTAGATTCATATTTTATTATTTTGTATGGCAGAGATCTCACGTAACCTTTTAAGTGCTACCAATCAAAGGTTAATCAAGTCATTTAAAAACTAAAGCCTAACAGCAAAATTAATAAACACCGAAATAGAAAGTGACAATTCCATAGCTTCGCACGATCACCTTTTTAACTATTTACGTAATAAAACAGGTTATTTCCATGTAGATCACATGCTAGACTCGTACTCCCTATCAATTAATATGCTTTTTAAAATATTAATTACTAACAAGGAGGTATGAATATTCATACTAAAAGAGATATTCATATATTCAGAGAAAACGGAACGTATTATGGCGTTTTGGATTGCGTAACATATTAATCAGGGCCCTTTTTGATTTTGTGATAATTGAGCACGGTAATTAGAGTCATTGGTATAGACAAACACATCATCATGGTTTAATCCCGTAAATGTCAATAATTTACAGAACAGAGGCCTCGATAACCTCAAAAAATATGACTATTTACATACGTTTGTACGACATCATTCGTAATAACAACGTTATCTGCTCTCTCTCTTCCTCGATCATTATAATCTCTGTCTCTGTTTCTTTAAGACAAGCATATTCTAAACTAGGCCGTGTCATCGCTTTTCATGAGGCCAGTTATAGCCAAACGCAAGAATCTAAATTTGTAAAAAAAAAAAAAGAAACGAAGGACCCATAGAGCATGAAAAAGTATTTGACACAACAAGCCAGTTACAAATTGAAAACAAAATTGAATGTTCATCAAATTTTAAAAAAACATACTGGCCAGTAAAAAATCAAATGTTAATAAAAATCGACTGTTTTGAATTTAGAAGTGAAACAAAATCGACTAAACGTGGTAATTTTACACACAATTTACGTCCACCGTGATTAATATTGTTCAGTGGCGTGTTCTTAAGTTTTAAGTTACAACCTGGGACCTGGGAACTTTGCGTAACTGTCGTTTAAGACTACGTTGGCAAAAGTGACACCTGGTTAGTAGTAACTCACAGTTAACGTGTGATAATTCGCTAAGGTACTTGAATTAATAGGCTATTAGGCCATTTTTCAGTGGAACGCAAATTTAACTTGAAGGCAAATACTAAAGGTGGGTTTTATATCGTTTTCGATCCTATCATTAAAGCAATAAGGTGGGTTTTAATCAGATATGAGTTAGAATGTGGCCTTTTTTGTTACCTAGTAAAATTATCAAATGAGTCCTCCCGCATTAGACCGGAATGGACTGTCAGACTGTAACAAAAAATTCACCCTGTTCTTTCCGTATGCGTTCCAGAATTGACATGGGAGTAACAAAAAGTAACATTCTCGAGAGCTTTATGTTTTTGGTGACTTTAAAAAAGAAAAATCGAGTAAACGACCACTTATCAAATTCGCTTATCATCAGGTGAGACCCTATTACTAAATAAATAAAACATTTTACTCAAGTTTTTCCTCGTTCCAATCTTTCACTCATACATAACCCATATCTACGCATAACCCACAAATATGCTCCCATCAAAATACCCATAAAAATATTCGAAAAAAAAAACCTTGTCAATTTGCCGTGAAGTGCGAGCGTGGGTGACGTAGTGACGAACAATCACAGGTATCTGTCAACATACATGTTGTTTGTACAAGCCGCGCAGGCGCAGGCGGGGCGGTAGGCGGGCTGTCGTATGTAGCAACTGTACGATACTGGTATAGAAGTTAAGTTAGGTATGATTTGTGAGTATGTTTGGTCGAGTTTTTGCTATGTGATATTTTTCTGTATGTGTCAGATTGTAGAGATTTTTATTTTATTTATAGCAACTAGGTAGTTATATTGATTGTACCAACGAGTTAGTGGTTGTGATTGGTAAGCAGTTGTTGCATGGAAAATACTGCTGCCCCTGAATGTGTCGATTTGCCTGGTTACTAAGCCAATGCTAACGACAAACTACTTTAATGACAATTTTTTATTAATTTACAACTAATTCTAACTACCAATTTTTGTATGCGTCTAGTTACAAAAAGAACAAAAATCGACCATTTCAATGCCCCAATTAGCAGTATAGTAACAATTTTGGCGAAAAGCACAATCAGTATTCCTTACAGATAATATAAGTAAATCATAACATTGATGAAAATTTATATCGTCGATTATTTCGACGATTAATTCAATTTCGATTTAATACGAAATTACGATTATTTTAAATTTGAAAATCGAAGTATACACTCAACGTTTACGTTACACTCGTACGAGAGCCTCTGATTAGAAACCGTATGTGATTTTAATTAAAATTGCCTTATCTCTTGCCTGTCAGCAAAACAGGAAAGTCTACAAAAACCAATCAACCTAATGCAATATCGATAAGCAAACAGGACATCACTAATGCTACTTATTGAAGTAAAGTGCGGACGCGTAATATTTACGATCAATATTTTGTATAGCGGATTATGAACGAGCTATGTCCGCCGACGATTAAGTTGTTTTCTTGATTGTACTATAGAGTTATCGACAACACTACGGTATCGGCACTTAAAAACATAGTTGTATGAAAGTTATATAACATTAGATCATGCCCGTAATACCTGAGCCTCTACCATGAGTTGTCATTACGATACTCGATCATATGCATCGACCGCGTTTGGTGTTCTCATTGGTTGAGAGTTCATACAACCTTGGAGCGGGCCAATGAGAACGCCAAACGCGGTCGATATCGATAATCGAGTATCGTAATTACAACCCATGGTATGGGTACTGAAGTCCTGAGGTTATCCTAAGGCTTGCAGACGGCGAGAGATGGGTGGCTCGCCGTCTGACCAAAAACAACTCCACGTGCACGACCTCATCCCACCAGCCCCCTTCTATCATCGCACATCTAGACGCACGGCAAATTACCATCCTCACCTTATTGCTATACCACTAATTCGCGCTAAGCGTTTTCCAAATATCTTTTACAATGCAGACTGCGAAGGAGTGGAACTCTCTGCCTGCGTCTGTGTTTCCGAACGCATACAACCCTTATCTCTTCAAAGTTAGAGTGAACAGGCTTCTTCTGGGCAAGCTCCATCGTCGACCTTTACTAAGGATAAGATGAAGGACTTTCTTAGTCATTTCTGACCTTTACTAAGGTCAAGAGCAAACCCATCTCACATAAAAAAAACGAGACCGTTCTACGCGCGTCAGAGTCCCCACGGCGTTTGTCTCTCACAAACGCCTGCCAGTTTTTTTTTTATAATAGTCTGGCAGTTCCTTCTGCTCTCAGGGCGGGAGCCGGGAGGACTATTAAATGATTTAACCACGCTGAAATAAGAAAGCTGAGTTCGATAATTCTCAAAGTAACTTTGGACGATTCAAAACATGTTGCGTTAATACTAGATGTAAAAATAATATTCAACTCAAGACTGACAAAGTTTACTTCTCGTATGTGTGGTAGGATGATTTACTAAACCGAATCTTCGCATTATTCATTGTCAAAATATCGAGAAAACAAGGATAATTAGACAATTACTAAGACACAGTCAAATTTCGTGTAAGCAGGGTAAAAGAAGCCGCGTTTCACAAAGTCAAAGTCGAAGTCCAATTAGGCCAACAAAGAGGCAGTTTTGAACGTCGATTATTAAATTTAAACAGGAAATAGGAAGGGATGGGATTGATTCTCCACCCATTCGCAAAGGTAGGTTTGTATGGAGAAGAATGGGCAAGAAACTCCATACGGGGGCGTCTATTTCTGTTTTGCAGGATTTCAAGAAACCAAACTTCGGGATGTCCCCAAAACTTTACTAAAGCATAACGCTATTGCAAAAACCTTGTCGATTTTCAGTGACTAGGTACAGAAAATTCGATTTAACAAAAATCCTGCCAATTATGAATCTCGTAAGTTGATGGATACTACATACTTCATAGATAAAATTGAGCTACAAATTAGAACATGTTGAACAGAACAAGCCTAGATCTCCAACTACGTTATCAAGACAGCTGGCTGTCTCAACATGTTTCAGACTCAGATAGTTAGCAGTCGTGATAGTTCTAACCTATATACTCCGTAGATTGCGGTGAAGACCCGGTTCTCGCGGAACACCGGTGACATTTGCTTGCACTTTCTCGGGCAGAGTACCTAACTTTTATGACCTTAGTTGATGTTGTAGTCACTTTTAGAAGTAGGTAGTCATAAAGGATATTCGGATTAGTTTAATTCTCGGCCAAGACAATCAAAGTGAGCTAACAATAAAAGTAGCAGTTTGTGCGAAATCTTTTCTTATTACTTTTAAGGCCTACGTTATCATGCTTATTTGCGTGAAGTTTTCTATAATAATTTGTATGAAATGTAGGCTTTTTAAGACTATAGTCTTAAAAAACCGCTTCATACGTTTTTACCTTTTATACATAATACAATAAGTACAAAGTCTGGTATTCATAACGTAATAAATTATATTCTTACTATTTATTAAAATAAACCGGGACTTTTCCCGTACTAACGCTTCATACTGAAACCAACTGAACAGCCAACACTGTTAGGTAAATATTTATCCGAATATCCAATCCCTAGTCATGACGGTCTAAAAAGAAACTTTAGACTAAACTCAACGGAAGGAGAAAGTAAAAAAGAACAACAACAGTATTTGTTGAAAGAGAGAACGAGACAGACACCCTGAAATCTACAGATTGTTCTTTCATCAAAGGCACCGAATTTAACACCTAACTCAATAATATAAAATACCTAGAATTGCGCACATAATATTTACATCCACAACAGACGGCTTTTAGCAAATCAAACATTTCAATCTAACCCTGAAATTAAAAAAAAAGAGTTAAAAAAAAAGTATGACATAATAATTCAGGCTCAACAAAATTCCATTGCCAAGGAAATTTGACATTAAAAAAGTTACAAAGTGACTTCTAAGTGCCCTAAGTACACACCTGTTTACTTCAGAAACTTTACTAGTAACCGGCCGATAACATATTTTCATATCAAGTGCTCAAAGCAAACATTAAATAAGTTATGTGTTGATTTTTTATAGATTAAGCGGCGATATTACTCCAATAAAGTCGTGTTAAAAGGTCATTACTCCCGAAACTGAAAATAAATATTTAAAAACGATTGCTGGGAATTAAAGTTTGTCTATTTGATTTTGTTTTTTTTCTGTGAATTGCGTGTGCGCTCAAATATTTAGAAAACAGTGTTGCGTATTAATGTTGGTGGATGGAAAGGGAAAAGAAGGCCACATAAAATAAAGTAGGAAGAGTTTCTATGGTGGTAAAATCATCAAATGAGTCCTCCGACCGAGGCCGGGACGGGAGGGACTCTCAGACTCATGCTGACTAAAATCCATTAAGTCAAAGTCAAATCATTTATTCCAATTAGGCCATAAAGAGGCACTTTTGAACGTCGATTTTAAATTTAAAGGGAATACGAAGGGATGGGATTGATTCTACACCCATTTGCTAAGGTAGGTTGTATGGAGAAGTATGGGCAAGAAACTCCATACTTACATAGTGTTGACTTACACGTCTGACAGACAAGAATAAAAACATGTTCTGTGGACGATAAGTAAAAGGAGAGGAAGATGACAATTTTCTCTATTTGACCTTAAACCCGGGCCACTTTTTTTCGATAAAGATAATGGATTAAACAATCTAAAGAAGTTTCTTAATAAGAAACAATAAACCTTCGATAATCTAAGTTTATTGTTTTTAAGTAAAACAAAAGTAAAATTAAAATTATAAAAACATAAAATATCTGGTATTCGAACTGTCACTACCTAGACGATATATCTCTTGTCTTATAACAGTTTTAACATTTTAACCTTTCATTTTTATTCAGTCCTTTTCAGGCCATATCACCTTTAGATTAATTAATCAACAACAACAAAAAATCATGTACTCGAAATACTTCCTCCAAATGTCATTCCAACCAAACTTCTCTTTGAAAGATACAACCGCAAACGCAAAGTTTGAAATATAGATACTTTTACGTAAAGTTCTATTTATGCCGTATAAAACTCCCTTCATCTAACTTTGATAAACCACAATTTAGAATTAAGTCCAAGATGCTATCTTAAAACAGAAGCTCCAATATAATAATAAAGCTGAGCAAATCTAATCGTGAGGCGTGGCACGACTTCACCTTTCGACGGCCGACGTAGACGATGCAGGGAATTTTACTGAAACAGGAGTTACGACTTATAGAGTAGGGACAAGACTGTTATATTGCTAGTAAAATGTCAGCTATTATTTTCATTTTCTGCATGAATGCTGATTTGACTTAAGAGCGTATTCCGAAAGCTGGCAACGTTGCAAATGGTTGTCAAATATTATTAACAAGTTTTAATTAATTTAGCATTGTTACTGCATGAAAACAAGAAATATGGCTCTGTACTGCACAAAAAAAATGATAAGGGAATGCAATAATTAATATCATAACACCGAATATATAGTTTTAGATGATGATTAAAAATAAGCATTTGGAAGCTTTCCATACACCTGAAACGGTTACAACATCAAATTCAGTATTTTAATTGCATTCATAAATCAGTTTTCTAGTGCACTACAGAGCCATATTTCTTATTTCCATACAGTAACATTGCCACATTACTTAAAACTTGTAAATATTTGACAGCTATTAGCGACGTTGCCAACTTTCTGGTTATGCGGCGTTAAACATAGGAAAGTAATTGGATAAAATTAGATCTACTTTAAGTACTTAAAGTTATGGAAGAGCGGAGTCTCCTACTACAGGAGTTACATTGTTAACCTAACTAAAAGGAGGCTCCAATCACAAGCGATCGTTATGTATTTACTGTTACCGAAATAAAGATTATTTTATTTTTTTCAGTGAAATGTCAAACTGACTGACTAGACTGATTCTATCTATCTACTAAGGATGGACACAGTTATTTCTGTAGAATTTGACATGTTACTTTACCTCTGTTTGGTGCGATCCGTAGACTGAATAAAAGAAACATGAGTATAGGTATTTTCTTAAACATAAACATCACCTCCCTTGAGATGATAGAAATTATTATTTCTGTTTTTTGTCAATTTGTCAACAACTTCCGCCGACAAAATCTATCTCTACAGTGTCATGCTACGCGTACTGATTTAAACGGAGTAAGAAAATTAGTCTTTAGGTGGAAGAGCAAATTGCACCTTTATTTCAACTGAATGAGGAAAACGAAAGAAAATTGAGCTAACTAAAAATCTAAGTTATCAATTCGAGAATTAGAAAAGTAAGTGAGTATCGATAAAATTGAATGCGATATACCGGATCCGTCGAATTTACGAGTATGACTAGGTATACTAAATGCAGATTTAAAATCAAACAAATTCTTAATTGATTTTTTCAACTAAGAATTACGATGTTTAATTAAGACACTCTCCGAAACATCATTTCCATCTCACATTTCAACATTTAAAATCGCGAAAATAGAAAAAGATCATATTTGTTTAATATTTTCTAGTTAGTGATTTGGAATTGGAATATTCCGTTTACCTAGTCGAGTAAGTATTTGGAATGTTTATTATCGATACATGTAGATCGGCACATATTTACTCACTTAGCGTTACTGGCACCTTGTACATACTGTTTTATGTATCTAGCTCAACAACGTGGGTGGAATTCTTGGTTTACTTTTCACAAAAAACCCAACGTTAAGGTGTATATCATCACCATATTACGTCGTCTCCACGGAATTTATAGCTCTTGTCATAAAATAGATACGTGATAGAAAAAAATAACCCGCGGGTAGGTCGACCGTATCCTTGCTCCTTGCGTCACCGTATCAACAAAGCAGTGCCCACGCGCTAATGTATTCAACGCGGCGATTGATGAAGTATAAAATTTCTTAGTACCGTCTCACTCACAATGGAATTATGATAATTTATCGGTTGGCTTGTGCCGGCCGAGTGTGTGGGAACGCGCGCGGCACGGGCTTTCCCACGACGCCGAGCTACGAAGAAAAACGTCTCATTGGCTACAACGAGGAGCGTCGCTTACGCCGTTATCCGCTCGCGTGTCAGCGGGCGCTTAGTACCGACAGGTCGTAAGTACCAAGTGGCCCGCACTCGGGGCACGATTCGCCTATTCCGAAGGCAGTGTTGACACATAGGACGTTTTGCCGTCTAGCGGCGTAAGACAGAATTGGAGTAAGTAGCGTCACGGCGGCTTCGACCGCACAATGGGTCGGTGTCGAGTCGACTAGCGGTGCTGGGAACAAACTCACACCTCTGCAAGGTGATAGTCAATGTTATTGTTTTGACTGACTAATTAGGATGATGTTTTTGTTACTCAAGGATGTTGTTTGTGACAAATGGCAATTTAATGTCGTGTTCTAGGATTAGAGTGAATAATGGCGTTATTAAATTATATTCATAGAAACGTTATGTTATAAGTTAAATGGCTGTCAGAAGGATAAATCATGTCAACTTTAATAAATAACAGTAATGCCTACATGAAATATGATTTCTCGGTAAATTATAGAAAAAACTAGATAGTTGTAGGAAAAATATTTGTAAAATCTAACTCACATTGCTGGTTTTCTAGTGGAGTTAGTCGTAAGCCGTGCAGGCAGTCACGGCAACATTTTCCGAAGTAGGCCACGAGGTATACAAATAATAATTAATAACACACGTAAGCAGTAAAAAGTCGGTGCGACAGTAATCATTTCTATTCGTCACTCTGTCTGTATGACCGACGAAGGCGATAACGCGCCTCATGTCGCCGTAGAACTGCGCCCGCGCCGACAGCTCAGGGTTACCACAACCAATAAAAAAATATACAAAATATTTTTTCTTGCTTTTCTGCCACGATTTGCACATCAATACAAAAACCGGTTTTTAAAACGAATGTCCTTTAACATTGTGTAACAATTGACCAGAGCATAACAATTAAAAATATTACAACAAAACTCGCAATACTTCTGTAATGCACATTTTTTTTCTTTTTTTTTAAGAAGGAATAGTAAGTATCCCTTGACAGTTATTTAATTCATCGCCACGAGTCACCTTGTGACGTCAGAGCGTATTCTTTGGCGCGCGAATGGGGGACCGTCTTGGCGTGCGTACGCGCAGGGTGGCGTAAGAAGGGTGGTGTAAGGAGGGTGCGCGTGGGAACTCGTGCTAGCCAGCTGCTATCAGCTGAGACCCTCACTTGGTGGCACAGCTGTTTGATCTTCCCGGCTTTGATTTAGTATGAAGTAATAGTAATGAAATAAATGGCGCCAATTTTTGACCAAATTGTCGGTGACGTAACGGTTTTTCAGGATTTTTGATTTTTTTCTTTAATTACTTCCTCTGATATTCAAATAATTTGTAAGGTAATTTTAGGGTTAAAAAAAATAATTATAATAATTATGTTTTAATCTAATTAAATTATTTATGCTTCCTTTTCGAATATGCACTTATGCTATATTTTGTTGTAATGAAAATTTTTCTAGAACATTGGATTTTGAAGCCGATTTAATGAAGTGCCAATCAAGCAAAAAAAGCAAAGCAAGGATTCTTTGGAGGTCATTAGGATATTATGAATGAAGTAAATTGTAGATAAAAGCAAAATGACTCACATCAATATTTCATTGAAAGAAATAAGCAATCTTTAAGATAAAGTAATATTGATTAGGTATCTTTATCTTATCTATTCCATAAAATCACTATATAAATCTCGCGTTAACATAAATAACAGAACTCCGCGAGTGTCACCCCTAGTTTTATCACGGGCGTTTTGCCACAATCGGTGTAGGGCGCATAAAAGCGGAGCGACGGGCGGCGCGCGCGCCATTCGCTCACAGACCGTCGCTCGCGCTCCAATGATCCTACCCGCCCGTACTATGTCGCCGCCGCACGGCGCCTTCCACCCGCCCGCGCACGCGCAACCCGACGAAGAACCCGTCTCCCGAACATACCAATATAGAAAAGTTATGAAACCCATGCTAGAAAGGAAAAGAAGAGCACGCATCAATCGCTGCCTCGACGAACTCAAAGACCTCATGGTTACCGCCCTGCAAGCTGAAGGAGAAAATGTGTCAAAACTGGAAAAAGCCGACATCCTGGAACTCACCGTCCGACACCTCCACAGCCTCAAAAGGAGAGGCCAGTTAGTGCTGAAACCTGAAATGTCGTACCAAGAACGTTTTCGTGCTGGATTTACTCAGTGTGCTACAGAAGTGTCTCAGTTCATTGCCAATGCTACGTTAGCTGCCACTGCCATGCAGCGACAAGGCCCAGTGGATCCTCAGGCTGGAGCCAGATTGCTGCAACATCTTAGTAACTGTATAAGGAGGTTGGAGAATCCTCAAGTGGTGCAGCCTCAGCCGATAGCACCGAATGGTGTTGCGAGGCCGACACCCCTGCAGGCCATCGCGCCGGCGCCTCCCCAGCAGCAGCAGGCTGTAGTCCAGAGGACATCGTTACCAGAGCGAGGCTTGAAGAGGCTAGCGGAGCCGATGGACTCGGAAGCGGCGCTCGCGAAGCGTGCGTACGCGCCGCCCTCGCCGCCGCACAGCCCCGCCTCCGAGCCCGACTCCGCCCAGTCGATGTGGCGGCCGTGGTGACGAGGAACTGCTCCTCTCCTCGCATGCTGAACCGTGTGACGACGTGTGATAATCATTTAGTTGTTGTTTGTTTCTATTAACGTTCCTAGAACTGATGTGTGTTAAAGAAGTATGGGTTGTTCTCGCTATGCTTGTTGAAGTTTTACTTTTTTATTAATTTAATAAATTAAGGTTTTTTGTTCAGTAGTAATCTGTTATTTTTGTATTCCTAACTTCAACGTCTTCCGCGTCAGTTAAAGCATTTACTTGTACGTTTAAGTACCACGTAGCGTAGTTAGCACCTAAGTTGTACTGTGATAAATAGTTGTCTTTGATAGGAGTTGTTAGGTTAGCAAATCCGTAGAGGATGTTTACTGTAGGTTAAATGAAAGATGATAAGAGGAAAATAAACAATGTTTGCAGCAATATTTGTTTTGTTTCGGTAGCCACCTTGAACTAACACTGGTAGTGTTGCACCCACATTATTATTAATTTGTCATATTCTATTTTTAACCAATCCTTATTTATGTCCTTTATGAAGTGGAGTTAGTTGACGAATAAATGTATATACATTTATTCGTCAACTAACTCCACTTCATAAAGTTCATTAATTCTAACACCATTATTATTTGTTTCAACAACTTAATTATTAAATTTCTCATAGTCCCGCAATATCTCATCAACTAACTAATTAGTTCTTACATACGAATCAGACTCTTCATTTCTTTATCAAGAGATTTAATTCACATCTTAATTAGATATTGCACTGGTTAAACTCATAGCTAAAGGTCTCATTTCCTTACAATCTCCAGTTGCTTCAGAAAAAATCTTTGAGCTCAAGTTGAAAGATATCTTATTCATCTTTCATTTGAGTTTAAATTGCGTTACTAGAACTATCATTGCACATCTACTGTAATAATGTGATGGAGTGCTGTTTTATTAAATTCTTGTAAATTTCTTTGTATTGTAACCGGGTGTTGTTCACACGGTATTCACCGACCGTGCCAGATTTTATTGCCCAAGCGCATGATCTATAAAATCACTCCGCTTCAGACCAACGACCCGGTTTATTAAAACAGCATTTATTTAAATAGAACTTAAAACAAATCAACATCTTTTTCGGTGTTTCACAAGGGGGTATCTTGGGACCATTTTTATTTAGATTGCACTTAATACAATTCTGCGTACATACACAAACTACGTACACGTGACACTACTGTGTTCTTTGGTATACCTACTTGGCACACTTTATCTAAATTTTGAAATACCATCCATTTGGTAAAAGATACATGAGACACCTTAGTAAAATTAAACAGAAGAAGAAAAAGAGACCATTTTAAAATTACTACACTTGGTAAACTTAATGCTGATGTTCAATTGCTTGGCATAATATACATCGTAAAAGTAAACCACGAATGAATGAGTCATACTACATTTTATTTGAGAATGTAAACAATAGTCGAATGGCTTACTCAGAGATATCTGTTACTAATAAATAACACGTATGATGCGGAAATAACTGTGTCAGTCTATCAGTCTATAATATTATCCCTCACATCAAGCTCTTGGACGGATTTCTATGATCATAAACTGGGTTAGGATAATTCTTATCTTGGTAATTTTCGACCACCTCACTTGTAAATCCGCACGCTACTATTCAATATCTCGTATAAAATTAACGGTAAGCAACAATAACAATAATTACTGTGCTACTTAAAACTCAAACTTGTGCTACTAACATCATAGTGATGTAGCTAATTTGATTATTATTTGCTTAGTCAAGGTACATCACTAAGTAACAGTAAAGCCAAAAGCCAAAGAATTTAAAGTTACTTTGAACTACAAAGTAGGTTTAAATTCTTACATGGTTATCTGAACATTTTCCTGTTTGAAAATAACAACAAGTCTGCAATTTGAAAAAGAAGCGTAATATTTTCAACATTATTTTCTTCTTCCTTCAATTTTGACTTCAATAGATTTTATAATGAATGTATGTAGTATTTGTCATAATTATGGTGGCCCAAAAGACAAGTATAGTTACTCATATTGTCTAATGTTGTTCAATAGGATTAACAGCCAAGATGAAGTTTTAACTTAGCAACTTACCTAATACGTACGACATCTTTTAAAACAAGGCACAAGCTTCGAGTTTATTAATTAAAAATACTTGTTTATCAAATGTTTTGGAATAATTTTCATGTAATACAAATTGAAAAATTTATCAAAAATTTAACAGTGTAGCTAAACTCGCAGTGATCGGCAACCTTTTGTGGCTTTTGGTAGGCAAGGGCCACAAAGTGACAAAATTAAGTTCTTTCAGGCCGCGATTTTATACTCAGAACGGAAACGATTTTCTCCTTGTAAATTCCTGTTAATACAGAAATTCTTTCTTCAGTTTACAAAATAGTCACGGGCTACGCATTGCCGGCCATTATGCAAAATGGTCCATCCATCATCCATTTAAGTTTTAAAAAATCAGCGTGTTTACTTTGCGTTTACGTTAATCAAGTTTCGTGCAATTCAAGATCGCCACTTCTTTGTCAAGTTAATCAAGATTAGTTGCTTAGAGATATGAAGTATTTCTTACTGACAGATGTGAACACAGTCTGTTTTGGCAGTTTGCAATCCAAATTCCGTCGCTAATATTTAAGCTCTCAAAATTACCAGAACTTTATACAAAAGGAAACAATTAATAAAATTAGCAGTAATAAATAAAGCTTCTTCACAATCAAACAAACAGTATTATTTAATTATTATCGTTGTGACCAAATCGAGCGCATCCAAAAAAGCCGTTCGTGTTACAAGACCTTTAGAAGGAGTGATTACGGGCGGAGAGGCGGCGCGCGCGCATGCAAGCGGATACAGAAGCTCCACAATTTAAAACAAGAATTTTAACTTTGATAAGTATCTCAAACGTAATTAGCCGACAAGTTGTAAGACGTTGTGCCGACCCAAAATTAATTGGAATAACAGGAAGGGGTCCAAAAAGCCCGCTTTAGTAAAATCATAATAAGAATTGCGATCAAATTCGTCAAATGGGATATTCGTTTTTATTGCTGAAGCGTTAGAATAGATAAGAGATATTGGAATAATTTTAATGGAATTCCATATTATGATCCTGCAATTGTGGCATTTTAGATACCCTAGAGAAAAATACGGGATGTTTTTTTTTTTTTTGTAATGGAATTAAAAAGTCAAATGGGTCAAAAAAGACTAATCGATCATTAGTAGAAATACCAACGTGTGATTTAAGGCAAATTTAAAATAAATTATCTCTTTTTTGGCTTTAAGCTTTCTGGCTCAATAAAATACACAATCTTGAAAAATTACGCTTTCACCCATACTAAGCCTTCTGCACCCATCCATTCGCGGCGCATGCCCAGGAATTAGTTCGGTACAGTCTAATTGGAACGCCATTGCGTGCGCGCAGGCGTGGGAAAGCCCGGTGAAAATACTATGGATCGACGCAATTTGAGATTTAGTTACGGCGGTAAGCTTTTTTTGATACTAAACGCTGGAGAACGTAATTTTGATGTGCAATGAAATAGTGGTTGGTTTTGAGATGGTTGGGAATCTGGAATTAACGTTTTAGCATGTTGTAGTGCTAAAATGTATAGAAACTGGACCAAGACGGAGTAATGTGTAAATGAAATAATGTTTTCAGGAAATTTAAGACAAAACTAGGACTTATCCGTCTTAGATTATGGTTAGACAATGAAAAATCAAATCAATTTACAGCGTTCTGTTTCTCATGAAAATTAAATTTAAGGTTTCTACTAAAATACTCTACAATACTGGAATTTTTGCTTCCATGAATTAATGATAATTATGTTTTTTTTTATAAAAGGACGGACAGAGAATAGTTCCAACAAATTCCTAGAAAAAATACCAGCAAGATAATTTGCATAACTTAATTAAAACAAAGCGTAGTTACAAAATAGAAAGTGGACTAATCACTGTCCGTATATCATTGACAATAATTGTTACAAAAAGGGACACAATCTTGATTGTAGCTGACAATTGCATTGTTACCAGTCATTATCAATCAAGTGAGGCTCTCATAATAGACGCCTCCTGTTTAATCATTTTATTAGTTTTGAATTAACATAACTTCATGCGTGTACATACAATGATTGGTCTAATAGACTATGTTTTTTTATTATGTGTTTCATGTAAATCAGTTATAATA
The DNA here is from genome assembly GCA_036375495.1 of Agrotis segetum. NCBI lineage: Eukaryota > Metazoa > Arthropoda > Insecta > Lepidoptera > Noctuidae > Agrotis > Agrotis segetum. Next base: position 2,582,474 of record JAQSVV010000327.1, on the reverse strand, counting down.
AAAAAATTGAAATAATGATTATCAATGACTAAAACTATCTCACATTTTTGGTTCCCAAACTAAACCAAAACGTCTTTAAATACCCATACAATAATAAAATACATACAACCCTTTTTATTAAACAAGTTCATGATACCCGTGATGTATCAAAAGTTGCCTATCCCGCTTTGTTATCCCAAACGGAACAGAACGGGGCCTAGTATACTTCCCTGAGGCATTCTCGTAAAAAGACTATAAATAAGTTAAGTTTAGTATTTTTCTATTATTGATTCAGAATTTTACTTTGCATCCTTCACTATACCAACAAAACATCGTATTCACCCGAAAGCATGCATAATTTTTCGGATTTGTTAACTACTTTAAGGTTTCGAATGCTTTAGTGTGGTTAACAATCATAAACTATGTGAAAAAATTACACGCAACGCAATCTACTAATTGATGTGAAGTGTAACCGCAAAACTAATTAACAATTACTTTGATCAACCTCTTCACTAAAATGGAGCGATAATCATTAACATTTTCACACTGGCCATTGTTTGCCATAACGGTACTATCCGAGACGAGAGTGTTTTGTTTTTTATAAAAAAAAAAGAATTGATATATGGATATCGAAAGTACAGAAACAGCAACTGGTTTGCAACGGATTAATTTACAGTAAAGGTCACAAGGACGCAAATACAAATATGGGCATAATTATAAAGCCCACGCCAATAAAACTTATAGGAACTTTTTAATTCTACCAAATTGGATATTACTGAAGTGACTGCAGATTATTTTTATTTTATTTTTAAGGTGCGTGTTGCTGATTATTTTTCGCTACTGCGGGATGATGAAGATACGTATACGACATATACATAAAGTACCGTTAAAAATACATGAATTTGTATGCAAGTTTTAAAACACGACAGTTTTTTTCTTAGATTTCAACTTAACTATTGAAAAGATATTTTTAAAGAAACGAAAAATTCTGCTGCGAGCAGGGTTCGATCGTGCGTCTTCTGGATAGGTACTCCAGACGCCTTAACCACTACGCCATCGCAACCACTACTCACAATTTAGCAGAATTTTTCGTTTCTTTAAAAATATCTTTGCGAAGACGCGACGCAGGCGTTATTGCGTTTAAAAATATAACTTTAACTATTGAAGTTACTACTTAGACAATTGAAACAAAAGTAAGAAAAGGAAAATAAAATAAAGCTTAAGTTAAATTTTGAGACAAAGACAAAACACAAGAGTTTCCAGTACAGTAAGATATTATTTGCTATTTTTATTTTTCTTAAAGTTGCAAGAGGTTTCATCCAGAAGCTTTAATGTTCAACATCCATTAAGCTTACTCATAAAATCCATATCTTTAAGATTAATAAAATAGCTAAGCATAAATCTAAGCAGGAAACTATTACAGATAATAATTAACGCCAAATGCAGGAAGACGGGCAATGTAGACGCCATGATAGCTTATTACAACATCTAGTAACATAAGTATAAATGAGTAAACGGAAATAATACAGACTGAGATTAATCTTAGCTATATGTATCCGTTGCCTGTGTGTGAGCCGATGAGCTTATCTTAGTTGTGTCTAGAATTCTAGACTAAAGGTCTTCGCACATTATAACAACTCACCGGCGACTCGACTCTATGCTAGACATTGAAATTTAAGCCCTGTATCATATGTTCAAGGTTCAATTTCAAAAAATGATTATAAAGTAGTGTACAACGAGTGGCCTACGCATCGTACACTAGAGGTCAACCCCGACACGTTTGTCACGCAATGACCATACGTCGTCCACGCAACGACCACACGTTGTCCACGTAACGACTATGCGTTTGCGACTGACGCGTGACGGGCAACCATTTGCCAGCCATTTCATAAGCAACACGACTTCTTTGGACAAAATTTAACCGAAAACTGAGGTTAGACGAGTTGTCTGTTGAATAACCCACTCGTTGGCACCGCGTTGGCCACTCCTTGACACCGCGTTGTCCACTAGTGACCATTGGGTGGATCAACTAGTTGACTACTCATCGAGAGTGTGAGTAGAGTTGCTGCCGCGTTGGCGTGGAGTTGTTATAATGTGCGAAGACCTTAAAGGTTACTATCAGGTAGGCAGTGTATGCAATTCGTGTTAGTTAATAAACAGTATCGAGTATCACATGTTGTAACCCTGCTGGGGTCACGGGGCTGTCTTAAAAGGACACCGTGGCCCTAGAACGCATAGGGAAACCGAAGGAAAAGTTTAGAAGGTTGGATTTTGAGTCAGTCTGACAGTTTCTGTAGCTCCACTCGGGAGTGGGAGGACAAATTTGATGATATTACCATGCCTTAAAAAGGGAAAGAAGAAATTAGTAATTTTATGAAACCATGATTAATCTACAATTTAAGATTTTATATAAAGTCCTAGAATTCTAATAGACAAAAATATAAAAATGAAGGAGGAAGTCAGACAATTGAAAATTTCATAACATATAAACGAAATAAAGGAACAAACACTATTAATACTAAACTAGCAGAAGTAAACATCTATTTGCTACTACAGCCAATAAAACAAGTACTTGATTCAGTAGCAGATTACAAAGAACGATAAAAACTTACAAATAACATTAACATTACACACCAGATCAATAAAAGATACACAATAATTACATAAGAATTACACAACGCATTAGCTGAACACATTATTCTATAGTTGGACAAGAATTATTTGTAAAGACGTTGAATGAAGCAGAAACAAGTGATTCTGATCGCGTGCCCGTCTCTTTACATCGCAACAATATAATTACATAAAACAAAATAAGTAATTGAATGGATGACTTCCTATATCTATGGTTAAGGCAAGCATGATAAAGCTCGAGCTGTTGAGTTCCGTATCTTTATCACCATCATTTAGTTATGCTACATACAGTAAAAATATTGGTATATTTTTATCTTGGAAGCTGACCCTAACAGGCTTACCCTTTTGTGGTAGCAGCTAAGCATACAATAGTTCAAAATGCACTGTTTGATAAAGATGTGAAAATTGTCAATTTATCGACAACTTTTTGAAGAAAGTCGTTGTAGCGACTTTAAGAACAATACGGTTTCTTTCGTCTACGAAATGTAACGTTTTTGGAAATACACTTTTATAATGGCTAATAAATAGCCACAAACACAATACTCTTAGGCAATTTGCCACGTCGGTATTTACTTTGAATTCTTTCTTTTAAGGTAGATTGCCAAAAAAAGTCACTTTCACTATTATCATTGTCTCTGCAGTCGGGTTCGTAGTTTCAATTCTATCCTTGTGTATCCCGTTATATTCTTTTGTTGAACCATAAACCTATAGAACCCTAAAACCATTACCTATAAGTAACGAAAGCGTAACTTAAAAGTAAAAGTGTTTTTTTTTTCTATTGCGTTGCTCTACGAATCTGCCTCCAGTTTTACGTAAGACCCTTTCGATTCCGATACTGCGATGCTTGGATCGTCCATTTTGTTACTTTTCTTAGATTCTATTGTTATGTCTGTGATAGATATTGTTATTGAATACGGAAACTTCAATAAACGACGTGATAATAAAAATAATCATTTTCGATGATTTTTTTACACTTACGGAATCTAAATCAGTAAGGTGAGAAGTTGTCCAATTGTTTTCTACCGTATTTATTTCATTAATGTCATTTTTTATATATAAAATAAACAGTCCAATTCAGATTCTTGAGTAGTACGGGTACGCCCAGCGTTTCTTGACCTACCTTACACTTATTTTGCTGTATAAGATTGGTTATGTAATGAATTCTTACCATTTTTAGCACGAGACAATTCTTAACAGTTTAAAACAGTAGTTAAAGTTCATTATGGATTTTATCTAGACCATCCTGATTAATGATAGCTGCAAAATCATCATCTAAATTATCATTTTGTTCATCATCCACACCATCGTTCCCACCAGTGGACATTCTAACGTTTATAATGTTATTCCTACAAACAAACTCATCTCCCAGAGTACCATCACGGTATTTAACAAGTGGGCGTGTGTAGGAGGACTGAATAATGCATAGATTATTAAGTATTTATCAAAGTTATCGTGAGAATTGATGATTTTCTTCTAAACTCATCGATTTGTCATGCCCACATGACATGCAGACGTGTTATGTGGGCTTTCATTTACGTTGTTAAACGTTTCAAATGATAATGCTTGTATCTATGTAGCTTTATGTTTATTTGATTATAGTAGAATATTAAAATTTATTCCTGCTTCAGAGATTGAGATGATGGCCTTGCGGACGGCAAGTATTGGGTAGCTCGCCATCCGATCAAGTCGCGCCGTATTCCACGCGCGCCTCAGGTAGCTATCAGCAAACTGACACGGCTATTGGGTTAAACGCCTGTCTCTGTCCGACATTATCTTAAAAATGTACCGAGGACCTCGAAACCAAATGGCAACTGAAGAAACATGGTGGAATTTTAGTCAGTAAAAGTCTTATAGTAAGTACCCTCACCAAGGACTCAATTGATAATTTAACTAAGTCATTAAAAAGGAGTTTATATAAGCCCTACTCATAAGGACGTAAATACGTTTGAAAGAACACAATTTCTGTCAATTTGACAGCGTGATGCCCCACGAATAAAAACAAAACACTAACGAAACATCTATGCCTCGTATACCAGAAAGACAACTACAAGAGCATTTGCAATTTTTTTACGAAAATTTAAACAGAGTGAGATCCCGTGGCTTCTAGACACTAGTTTATTTTCTCAGTAGGTAACGAATGGATAATACGTTATGTACCTATTTGTAAAATACTGCGTTCTTGCCGCAGTTGGATAATTGACCTATTCACAAATATCAGACTAACCATGGCCGGTTGCTCAGACCACGGCGTGAGTTTCTCCGGAAAAAGGTGCCAAATCCACCCGGTTCTATCTTTTTGAGGTGTAACAGTAAAAATTACGGACCATCGTGGCCATGATTACTCGTTAGTCCCGCGATCCCGGCAGGCTTTGGTCCTTTTGGTAATTTATTCAGCAGGTTGGTAGAAATTTTAGTACATATCTATCTGATGTTTATGAAGCCTACAGAGGTGTTGATGCAAAAACAGATTCACACTTGTGTATTCGAAGCCGCCGCGCTGTAAATTAGTATGTGGCGTAGCGTAGCCATATCTACTTATAACTAGATACTAAATCCGTGAATTCTCGGCACAATACCGACACTGATCGGGGAACAGGCACGAATGCGCGTGAACCCCGCAAAAACCATCCACATTCTCGTTCGCGCCTGGTCAGGGGGTTTACGGCACTAATGTGAAGCCGCCAACACAGTGTAAAGCCGGGTCCAGACTGTTGTAATGTAACGCGAATCCAACGTGTAATGTAACGCGAATTCTAGGTGTGGACGGCACCGCCAGCATTACATGTAACGCTCGCGGCTGATCCATCGGCTGTCGGTTTTTGCGCGAACACAAAGGCGCACGCAGTATTCGTGTTCTCAATTTGCTTTGAGTTCGTGTGCCGTCCACACTTTTCATGCAGATTACACGTAATCGTAAGATTCAGGCTACACCAGTCTGGATCCGGCTTTAGTAACCATACTCTCCCGAAACGTCTTGACCGATTTCATGAAATTTTCGTTTATTGCCCGAGGTCCACCTGCTTGGTTCACCTAGGTGTACCTCGGGAAATTATTTTTGCCCGTGGTTCACCTGGGTGTACCATGGGAAATTATTTTTGCCCGTGGTTCACCTGGGTGTACCACGGGTAATTATTTTTTCCCGTGGTTCACCTTGGTGTGCCACGTCAAATTATTTTCTCTAGGTACGATTCTCGACTAATATTTATGCCACATTCAAGAAGGTTCATGGGTAGCTCACCGTCTGCACAGAATTCCAGCTACAAGCTTAGAAACTGAAAGAATTGTATTAACCAGAATAAGTACCAGGCTTACATAGGTTCAAGGTGGTATGTTTTTAAATACTTGCACCTGACTGGTTTTGTACTTTTGCTAGACTGTATAAATGATTAAAATAATTACCATATTATTAAAAAAAAGACCACCTTGAACTCATGCCAGCCTAGTAATTTTGCTGGTTAGCAACATTCTTTCATTTTCTAACTGGAATTCACGGACTTAAAAAGAAACGGTGGCACTATGGTCCCCATGCAACGAAGTGGACGAGCGACGGTAGTAGCACCATTTCTTTCATTTTCACTGGTTTGTCCCTGGGCCCAGTTTTGAAGTGGATGAGTTGCATGGGGCTCCAATTCTACTCCGTGTTAAAGTACTTCTTTTAAACTTTTTTTATTTTATTTCATTATTATTTTGACGGCATAAGTATTATTTAATTAATTTAGTTAACATTTTAACGTATCTCTACCTCCACGTAGGTAAACATAAATATAAGTAGGTAAGTGGGTAAGGGGGTAAAATTTAGTATAAAGTGGCAGGCGGAGGGGGGAAAAGAGGACCCCTTTTCCCACACCCCTGGGGGCACCACACCCATGATGCGGAAATGTGGTTTTGTAACCTAACCTCAAAACTCGTTAAAGTCACATAATAGGCGTATTCCAAAAAATTGGTTTCGTTTAGTATAAGGATTAGGTGCCTCATGTATCCTAGCACCACTGTCATGTTAAGGCAACTCCTAGACCCTAAACCCCGACACGGAAAGGTACTCCAAGGGTGCTCCAAGTCTCGGGACTTGCTCGCTCTTGCATCCTAGGTCAAATAACTCCCTACTACCTACCAAGGTGGCTCGACGGAACCCTGCTTCGTAGGGCTCCTAATTCTGCGTTCAAGGTCTAAAATAATAATCTAACACAAAGGCGATGGCGAGGTCTGGCATTGGCACAGACACCCTGCCATGCCTTCAAACCTGTCCATGTCGGGGTGCCCCAATTCCCGAGCTCGCTTCGCTCCCTCTTGGATCCGAGGCTTTTCTGATAAAATTGACAAACAATGACAGATGACATTCAGTTTTACGTATGCAATCGCTTGATTTTGCGCCATAGAAAATAAGTGGCAAAGATATGGTTGTCAATCGCCCATTTTTACGTTCCGTTTTCGGTTTTTATCTGGTTTGAGGTTGTAAATACTGTTCTTCTTTAATGTCTGGAAAAATAAATTTCCGCGTAAAAATAGTGGTAGCATTACAATCGAGGACTTAAACCTTACCCATTTTAAGCCTCTGTTACCTTAACCGACTACCAATTATTACTAAACCCAACCCTGTAACATCACTATTTTTCTTTCGTTATACTACGATGAAAACATGTGGACATTCAGGTGAACCACGGGCAAAAATAATTTCCCGTGGTACACCTAGGTGAACCAAGCGGGTGGACCACGGGCAATAAACGGAAATTTTATAGGCATATGGAATAGGTCTGAGAATCGGCTACTATTTATTTTTCAAACCTTTAGGTGATAAAGGTTATCCACACCTAAAATTCTACTTTTATTTTAGGACTTTTTTAACATGATATTGATCCTTATCCAAGTAAATACGTTATTCATTAGAAGCATTTGAGTTTGAACAAAATTGCCCTTGACTTCATTTCATTTGAATGAATATCTTAGGAGATATCACAGTATCAAAATACTATCACATCAAAATAATGTCGGGCTGGGCAGGGCATGTCATGATTGCGGCGGTAAGATCCCTCTTCGAAGAGTGGTTGGAGAGGCGCTACGGCGGGCGTCCTCATCTTTAACCTAGCGCAAGTCGGAGATTCGGCGGATTCAGCGGCAGGCAAGGGAAAGGGGAAGATTCTGAACGTGTGAGGGAATGGACATCCTCTACCTCTCTCCCAGCCACCGCTGCAGACACCCTGGGCGTTGGCAATCGTAGGGCATATTCCAGTCGCTTGCGGACGGGGAGCAATGGGTAGCTCGCCGTCTGATCATGAGTCATGGCGCGTCGTGTTGCAGGCGCTCCTTAAGGGAACTAATTCGGACGGGGCCATAGGGCCCAACGCCTAATTTGACGCGAGTGAAACCGCGGGCAGAAGCTAGTATTTATATAAGATGTCTCTAGAAACATAAATCAAGTCAATCAAGCATTGGGGCATGGACGAGATCATTTTCAATCTTTTTACTTCTGATAATGTCGGTGCGAACTTATACGGTATATAAATTACGACAACTTTTCGGGTTCAGGTAAACAACCAATGCCTCTAGATTGAAACTTTGGAACTAATTAGAATGTACGATTGATTGAAACCTCTTAGTAGCAGTGATACACAAATCTCTAAGTGTTTGTATCCGCGAGAATGCTCATACATTGGCCGAGGTCATGTGAGGCGCGACGGATTGGGAAGCAGTCACCTCCTTCTATGAAACAGTCATGCTAGCGAAGGAGGAGGTGCGACACGTGAGGGAGAGGACAGTCTCCACCTTACGACCCAGCTACCCCTAAAATCGGCAGCATAGACAGGCTTCTTCCTAGGCGGACCGACGACATTGTGAGAGTCACTTGCAACCGATGGAAGCAAATTGCGAAATGTCGTTTGGCGTGGTGGTTTAACGCCGAGGCCTTTTATGAGTCTTTATAAAGAAAAAACATTTTTTTTTCCATGAAGAAAGAATTTTTCCAATGCTTTTCCAGTATGCTGCGCGCTCAATGATTGGGACTATAAAAGACTTTTTTATGATCGTTTACACCTGCATGCATTTGGGTACTGGTATCGATGCAATACCCGTGATATTGCAGGTTTTCTTTATTTTTTGGTTGCTTTTTGCATTCTATGGTGGAAACTGTTCTCCTCCTCCCTTACGCGTCACGCCTCCTCCTTCGCTAGCATCATTGCTTCGCAAAAGGGGGCGACCGCTTTCCATACCGTCTCGCCCCGCAGCATGGCCTCGACCAATGCCGGACGCGAGAGGTTGCCGCGTATCGCCGCCGTGAGGTCACGGTGGTGCTCTACCCAAGCGGGGCAGACCTGGACCGATGGACGATGCTCCAGGCATTTCTTCCTTCCTTATCAACACACACAGGTACCTCCCGAAACTTCGGTGTCCGGTGACGACCTGCATCAGGTGGTAGGGCAGGACGCCGTGACGCCTATCCAGTCATTCCTAAAAGAGGGGTCTAACCGCCGCGATTGCGGCATGCGTGCCCTATGGAAGTCAAAGTACCAATAAATACTTATACTTATTCCAAATTTCATCGTAATCGTCGGAGTCATTTTCGAGAACCGTAAAATATATTTATTTTTATGCGCGTTTAATAGTATAGGATAAGATACAGTTATATCTGTATTCAACACATTGATACATTTACATTACAATCAGATCAGAATTAAAATAATTCAAAATATTAATTTGTATCAAGAAAGGTTGGTTACGCTGTACTCTTTGCGATTGGAAAAATTCCTGGCCACCATTCATGACCTACGGAAAATTCGAGTTACTACATTTTTCAAATGCAATTTGATGTTATGGCGAAGGCACTAGCGCCGCGTCTAAAGGTCATGAATGGTGGCGTATATTTTTAATTTTAATGATTACGTGACTAATGTCAAAATGGTTGCGAGCGATACGTCCTCCCTCAATAGGCGCCCCGCGCCGTCTAAATCAAAGAACAAAATGGTCTTGGTTTTATATTGAATTTTGTCATTTCATAAAATAATTGTTTACACTATTATTTTACTTTTAAATGAACTCATTATTTTTTTGATGCAAGGTAAGATAGTAACCTTAGTTATTCAGTACTTTCTAATTAAATACCCATTAAATATTGATAGATAAAAAAATATAATTTCTGACGAAAATTTGTCAATATCTTCCTGTTTTGCGGAATTACTTTTGGTGTATTTCTGAATGAAAAATAAAGAAATATTGTCTATGTCTTAAAATAGACTTTACTTGCCTACTTTCAGTAGTATTAGGAATATTAAAATATGTTATTTGTAGAACAAAATATGTTCGCAAACACAACACGATATGGTAAACATGGCAACGGCAGATCGATTTTAAAGTATTTAAACCTATCATTTTCAAGAAAAGCTTGTCTATCCTGGGAAGATAAAGAACCAATCTGTTTGTATTCGTTATTACTTTTATTCGATTTGATTCAGTTCAGTAAGAATCGGTACCGAAAAAAGGCATAATTTTGCGTCAATCGTAAACGCGTCCTTAATCTTTGTAAAAACTTTGACAAAGTGAAATATTAGCAATTTTATAATGAATGAACAGTGTAACTAAAAGCAACATTTTTTTTTTAAATTTTAAACGCAGGTTTAGATAGATATTACCAAGTCTTAAAAGTGGCAAACCTATCGTAATCGATCTAAAGCAATACATTGGTGCAAAACAGTTAGTTACATCCCTGCTAATTAGCTCTGGCGGCTTTGTGTAAGTTTCAATCAACTAATTTTAGTACTACCCAGTAATTACGTCCATTTTAGCGAAGCTAAAGTTCGTTCTAAAATTAGTTTTCTAGTGCAAACCGATCACTTATTAGCTCTATTAGATAATTAACCGTTTCATAATTTATTCATTATTTATTGGTGATCAAAGATGTGGTCAACTAATTTATTTATAGTGAATGTAGCATAAAAATAGACGAAATAATTATCCATTCTAAAAATAGTAAACGAACGTATTATAGATGTTTAGATAAATGCTGCTGAACAGATTTTGATGAAAATTTGCTCAAAGATGGGTCGTAGTATGAAATAAACTCATAGGATAATTATGGTTAATCCTGGTATTGCAAGGGATTTTTTGATTTATTGTAGTGACTGATTGCTTGCATGATTTGATTTAAGGAATAGATTTATAAAGAGGACTAAATTAGTTAGTTCGGAAGAGTAAACAGTCTTAATATTTTTTTTCGCTAATTTTTACTTAGTATATGAAGGATATAAATTTCAGTTAAATAAGCGAAGACAGCGTACAAGAAACAGTGAAACTTATGGTGCATACAGTTGGAAAAAAAATATCAATAAAAAAGTCTTAGTAACCGAAATTTTACAAAATACACATTGACACCTTTCTATACATATAGACATTTAAAAAATTCAAACATCATCAGAGAAGCTTTTACTCCTCACTTTACATTACTTACATTTCTATTTGTCCATAGATAAGATATCTCAATTTCATTTTATTAACATCATTGTCTGCATGAAAAACGCAACATTGCACTCGCACTTATAAATACAAAAAAAAAGTAATTACAATCGTGACGACCTCTCGCTCCGAAGCAATGGAGTTAATTGATTGTTGTAAAAAATGCGCAAATCTGTGCTCCGATGGACGCTGAGATTTGTTTTTAGAGTACCGTCCGGTTAGGGCTGACCAAACGTTAAAATTCACCAAGTCAGAACCTATGGAATGAAAGCACTTCTCGCCGCAGGAAGCAATATACTTAACTAACAAAAATGACACTACAGGATACGCTTTATTTTTACGTGGTAATATCATCAAATGAGTCCTCCCACCCAGAGCAGAGCGGGAGAGACTGCCAGACTCGTACTGACTAAAATCCATGGTGTCCTTCAATAGCCTTTTACGTTTAAGGGTCAAGGTAATGCGATAAGTCCCGTGCACTACTGAATTCGCATAATTGAAAATGAAAAAGTAAGGACTTGGCCTCACAGTACAGTGAATATCTACATAATTATAATAATATCTTGGAGTTCACTGTCTTAAACAAGACGTCCTTTCAACAGTCCGAGTATTTGATTTACTTATCTCTGCATCAACCTACATGCACAGTTGCACACTATGCGCAGCAATGCGCTTTCGTTTTCAAACGAAGGGCAGCAATGCCAACTACTTATGTGTCTGTACTGACCAAAGAAACATAGGGATCGTACTCACTATCGGGAACTTAGAAGTTTTCATAAAATTATTCAATTTGATCCACTTTGTATCTCAAATACTAATGATATAGAAAACTGTATCTAAAAATACTCTGAATGAAAACTTTCACACATCTCAAACGCAGTGTTAATACGGGTCTTGCTTTGTATCTTCATAGAATATGTTTTACTTCCAGTTCTGCCAATCAAAAAGAACAATCTTAGCCATTGACCAATTTGCCAATTCTCATGACCTCACAATCCAAGGCGTGCCCAAGTTCTTGTTAATGTCATAGCTGAAAAAAAAAAACCTAACCTATCCCCGGCGTACAAATATTTTGCTGGCTAGCTTCGGTAGTTCATCATCTGCCTAGCCTTTTCCCAACTATATTGGGGTCGGCTTCCAGTCGAACCAGATGCAGCTGAATATCAGTATTTTACATGGAGCGACTGCCTATCGGACATCCGCAACCCATGGTTAGACTGGTTGTCAGACTTAAGAGCTTCTGACTAACAGTAACGACTGTCAAATATCTACAAATGACAGCCGGGACCCACGGGGGACAGTTTTACGTGCTTTCCGAGGCACGCAGGAAACTCGCTTTATGACAGATGGTCACCCATTCACAGACCAACTGCGGCAAACTCGTCTTAACACGGAAGATTGGCCTGCGCGGCTGTAATTATTTAGCCACGAGCTTTGGTAGTTGTTGAGTCTTAAATGGGCCCAGTTATCCAAACAACTTGGTTGCTTTTGGCTTCAATCAAGACCAGAGGCAGATACCCAGACGAAACTGGAACTCCTGCTCAAATACGGGGTAAAAACTGTTTGGCACCAGGCTTCGGCAAGACTGCCATGTATCATAAAATATAAATACAGTAACTTCATACTAGTCATTCAAAAGATAAGCACGTTCCCCAAAAAGAAGATACAAATCATTTCTGTATTCAGAGATTACAAGGAAAATTCTCACCAGGAAGTGATCAGCCCTGAAAATGTCCGCAACAGCAGTGCAACAAAATTGGGCAACACAAGTGCACTGAAGTTTAACAGATGAACCAAACATTTACATAAACGATAGTGCACTCAACTAGAACATATCAAAAATGCAACGCTCACAAAAAATGGCCCAGACAAAGTATTATACAAAAGGCAAGAAATTTAGTGAAATATCGATAAAGAAGTACAAGCTCTATTCACTTGATATTTAGTATCAAGATTTTTGCATAAATGTTTATTCGACGAAACCGTATATGAACACATTTTAACCAATAAAACTGAAAGCAAAACTTTAACCACGGTCAAAAAAACAATGCTGATCAAAATTATGCTTTTCATTGATAAAATCATCTCTTTATAGTTTATGGCTATAGGAATTGAAAATACTAATCCACGAAACAAAAGAACATCTTAAAATTCCATCAATAGCCTAACACCAAAAATGAGGCCCAGAATGTAGCGAGAACACCCAGAAAGAATTGGAACTCCTGTGCGCCGATGTAACACTTCTGTACTACGTAATAACTACTAGAATTCGGCGCCGAACTTCGAGTATCCAAAAAGATGGTGATCGCTAGCCAGGTGGTCCTGGTGTCGTTTATCACTACCAGTGAGATCACTCAGCCGTCACCGTAGGTTACAGGAAGACTATGGTGCCGGCCACCGTAGGATACGGGCAGCGTTTAAAGCCGGTAACACATTATTAACACCCGACGCCACCCGATGAAACGTGATGCGTGTTGGGTCAAATCAAATGTATTGTTTTCTATGACCAGAATCACACTATGAACACCCGACGCGACGACACGCGCTCACTGCACATCGGGAGTCGACACTTTGCGTCGCGTGGCGTGTTAAATAATGTGTTTCCGGATTAATGGACCACTCGCTGTCCGATCATGGACCATGCCCCGACGACCGACGGCGCCGCGTGTTCCACGCGTGCTTCAAAGAGCTGTTAGCAATAAGACGGGGTTGCTTGCCGGGATTGCGGGAGTATTGGGTAAACATGGCTCCGGAACGTTAAAGGCTATTGAAGGACACCGTGGATTTTAGTCAGTACAAGTCTGACAGTCCCTTCCGTCCTGCTCTAGGTGGGAGGACTCATTTGATGATTTTAAATCTATGGTGCCATGTCTCGGCGTGGACGGCTAGTAGGTAGTCCCAACCAAACATAAACTATAATCATACCAACGTCGCAAACACGACTCAATCTCAAGACAAACCATTTTGCAATAAATTCACCATCAATCAAAACACCCTAATTGAAGCCAAAACTATTCTTCTTTTATTTATTTTACAGTAAAAGAACAAAAGTAAAGTAAGTGTTACGTTAGGCATTCGGCGCGGTTGCGTCAAAAAGTCGCACGTCAGAGCGGTCGTGATTGCGGCGCGCGCCGGCCGCCGTCACGCGCCTCTGGGTCGTGCACGAGCGGGCAGGGACGAACTGGGCTGCAAGTAACTAACGTGAAATTAGGAATGATGTTGACAGATAGATTAGCAAAGAGATACTTAGTATATACTAAGTCCTTGTTATACGAGTATCTACTACTTACTTAGTATTTATTACTAGAAATGTTGTAAAGTCAACTAGTGAGTCTTGCTGTAACGGTTGCAACCAGAAGTTCTCGTATACATTTCTCTGCGTGCAATATCTAGGTATCTCTTTGCTAATCTATCTGTCAACATCATTAGAAATGTTGTAAAGTCAACTAGTGAGTCTTGCTGTCACGGTTGCAACCAGAAGTTCTCGTATAGGTAGCCAAACATTTCTTTGCGTGTGAAGTACATAATAGAAGCTGAAAATATCTAAAGAGAAAATCTTTTCAGACGTCGTTCGTCGCTATATCTGAAAAGGAAATTCCAAGACCTATATTAAGAAGTTCGGAGGCTACTTCATAATGCCAATATGACCGTTTTAAGGTGGTCATATCAAATGAGTCCTCCCCGCTCTGTGTGGAGAGGAATGAACTTTCATACTCTTTTGGGCAATTGGATAAACATAATAAAGTCCATCGTGTTTCTCCAATTGTCCTTTACGTTCACTACCACGGTTACCTCTTTAGTGAGTCCCGCGATCCCAGCATGTCAATATGACATAGGTAAAGATTGCATTTAGACCTGTCAAATTTACCTCATCAACGCGGCTTCTCAGTTATATGCAGATCTAATTGAAACACAGCTTACATCAAATAAATCACCCACACTTTCACGGTCGGTATCCACCATCAAACAACTCATCATTAACTTCCGTTCAATCATCAATCACCTACAACGGCCAATCAAAAAGCCGTTAATCCAAATCCGCGCCTGCGCACAACTCGCCACAGGCGATAGTTTTCCCACGGTCGCGGGCGGCCTGCTTCGTGGCCAAGTATAGCTCTACGATTTGCATACCCGCCCCTCACCACCTACCGTATTACACGGCTAAAGTACCAAGTCCACTTATAAGGCGATCTATCTTACTAACAAACGGCTTTTTAAGTTGATAGGGTTACATTTGCGGTAACGACGTCCAATTCATTTCTTAATAGAGCGAGACTGGCTAATGTATACTAGTTTAACTAGATTTGTTCTCGGCGATCGTAATTTTGACAACATTGTCATTACAGGACGTGGAACTCCTGCGCATAAAATTACCATTTATCAGCTTGGTGGGAAGATGTTTTCGTGTTTTGACGTTGATTACTTAATTTACATGAGGTTTTTGGTCGCACGCTTGTGATTTTTAAATGTCATATGTTATCTAACGTCTATCTGTTAAGGTCTTAGTGACTGGTCTGTGAGAAGGACCTGTTCTAAATATTCTGAGAATGCGAGTTTGATGACCGCGTAGGTCGTCAAGCAACGGTGACTTATTTGGATGAAGAATAAAAAGATTTTAGCTTCACCAATGGGAAACATACTTTATATTTTTATACTAAGTAGGTAAAGTTGCTTGCTTTGCGGTTCTTTTACGAGTAGAGTTCAAGACAACGCTTGATTTGACTTCATATACCTACTTATTAACAGTTGCAAGTTGCAAACGTTTACGTCTTGGCTTCCCATTGTTATCACGATAAATATTTAAACTTTCACTGCCGTCCCAATACCCCAGAGATTTGAAAAGGTGTGCGGCCGCGGTACTAACGAGTAACCGTGGCCCCGAAACGTAAAGGGCTATTGAAGGACACGGTGGGTTTTAGTCAGTAGGGTTTCTGTCCTACATGTCTGACAGTCCCTCCCTGTATTGGGTGGGAGGACTCATTTGATGATAATACCAAGTTCAAAAATAAAAAAGAGACTTGAAAAGATGGAAACTATCACTTCTTAGTCGTGCTAGACCTGCAGCGGTATTTTCTAAGGCTGCCTTGTGTGGTCGCGGGACTTAGGCGGTCGCGGGACCTAGGTATTACTTTACCGTGACCCCGGAACATAAAGGGCTATTGAAGAACACCGTGTATTTTAGTCAGCACAAGTCTAACAGTCTCTCCCGCCCTGCCCGGGGTGGGAGGACTCATTTGATGATTTTACCAGGTTTAACAAAAAAAGGCTGCCTTATGTGTGATAGCGCTGTCTGGCTGTTTGGTATTCTCTAAACCACTGACAGCAAAGTATCTGGACTCTTTTTTCAAGATTCTGTTTCGACGACGACCTTATCGTATCATAGCATAGCTTCAGATCGAAGTAGCAATTTGATGACCTCTTGAACTTCTACAACGTGTAACGTTAATAGCGCAAAACCTCTCGTGGGAATTAAAAATTAAAAAAGATTTTTCATACTGATGGGATCGATCAATTTCTCATTTTTTTTTTCCAAAAATTTATGTTCAAACATTGTTCAGTAACATGGGCTGAGTTACCCCACGAGAGGTTTTGCACTATTAACGTTATAACGTTACACGTTGTATATTTTATAAATTTTAGAAATCGTATGTTTACTCTTTCATTCAATGCCCCACAAAAAAAAAGTTAATTCATCGATACCGATACCCACACAAAACAGAAAAACATCGCACGATCCATAACACCCATTCAAGTTACAAAACCAAAGTCACCATTAAAAGTAATCTTAAAACCCATTTTTATTCCACACTGATTTATGCCGAACTTGATTAGCCCGAGTCTCCGAGCAAAAGACGTCGGACTGCATTCAAAGGGTTATAATCTGTCTACTAAAGAAGCGGATAACCCTCACACTGCTACACACTGTAATCAATGCCCCGTGCCGCCCATTTCAATCCTCCTTAACCCGTAATAATACCGACATAAAATTAAATTAGAGGTCAGTTAAAAGTTCATCAATTTTTAACGACTTACGACTTCCAAAATTATCTCATTAAATGGCTTTTAAAAATAATACGATTTTGTTAATCTTGTTTTTTTATGGTTGGGTGATTTTGTGCGTAATTTTGAATGACCTTTGATGTCACTTTAGAGGAATTTTACGGTCTTAAAATTTATTAATGAATGAATTGATTTAAAATATTGTGATTAATTTTTAATTTACTGTCAAACGACAATAAATTAAAATGTAATTTAAAATATTGTCATTTGACTATAAATTAACATTTTAATTTACAATCTTTTTTCATCTGCTCATGTGTTGCTTGTTTCACTATCGGCGACTTCACTGATATGTTAATATTAGTGATAAATTCCACTATTGATGATGAATGAAACTGTGGGAGGGATTAGACCATTAATATCTACACAGCAGTCAAACCATGAGCTCTCTCAAAGTTTCAAAGCTTTGAAATACTTCTCTGTTATATACAGGTTAACATCCTGTCCATCTTTACATCCTATAAGCAACGAAATAACCAAAGTTTATAGTGAACATTTCAATTGAATTTGTAACTCTTTAGACAATATTTAAAGGAGGTCACCTTAATTTACTATCAACAATATTGACGCTGTCAATTTGCTGCCAGCATAAACAGAAACACTCATAAAATCTGCATGATATAAGCGAATAAATTCATAAAGGAGTACGTGACCCCATTTCCTTTAAAGAACATAAAAAGTAAAATCAAAAATCGCTAAATCGAGTAGCACAGATCATTCGAATAAAACTCCGGAATAAAGAAACTAATTTCCATTCCAATTCACGATTCGCGAATCGAACAAAAAAAAAATTATCAAAATGAAAGAGTTATCTTTATTTGTGATAGATATAGTTGTTTTTTGAGAAAACAGATCGTCTGCGGTTCCCACGGCTCGCCATCCGGCCGGAGCGAATTTTGACAGATATCTTTAGAATCGGTACCTACCTAACTATATCGATACTGGTACCGTCAGCAGACTCGATGATAAATCGTTCTCAGTTGATTGATTTAGTTCTTTACTGTCGTTAAACTTGTTTGACAACTGTATTGTTGATGTTTTTAATGAGATAATGATGTTTGCTTTTTAAATTGAGAATTTATTTTTGTTGCATCGCGATTAATTATCTGCACACAATGTTCAGATGGTGTGAATGATTAATATCGTTCTTTTCCTTGAAATGTAGTTGTTTTTTTTTAACTAGTAGACATAAATAAAAGAACTTTTTATAGTTATTCCCTGTGTTTGAAATAATTTGAAGCAATAGTGGTGGTTTTCTGAATGTTTCATAAAACCACGGTGCTATTATTTAACTTCGATAACTGGATGTCAAATATTTGATAGCTACAAGTTTATACCTTGTGAGGGTATATTTTAATCTCCATTTACGACACCTTAAGCCTAAAAGACTTTATAATTTAGTTCAAAATTGCGTGAATCATTTAAGAGTCAGTATTTTACACGTAAAACTTTCCGATTGATCTAAAAAGTTTTTATGCGCGAACTGTGGCGTGTTCCATTTTTAAAATCATTAAACATCACTGGCATTAAAGTGTTATAACTATAAAAATGTCATTTAGCGACAGCCCTTAAAGTGTCAAGATTGTAGGTTGATATAAGCAAACGTGTCATTAAAATAGGGCTATCACTCAAATTGCGTGTGATTTTAAAACGAAAATAGTTATAGGTAACAATTTTATATAGGTAAGAAACTTTTATTACAAATAAATACCACCTGAAGTTCAGTTAATTCGTTGATTTAATTTTGTTGAACGTGATTATTATAGAAAGACAAAGAAAAGACATTTTTTAAGGTATTAATAAAACTTGGTATGTTGGCAATATCATACGTCCAGTATTTAGCGCCAGTATCTTTTTGATATTTTATTTTTAAGAATCTTTAAAACCAGTCTACCGTGACATGGCCCATCTACACTAATAATCGCTTGAGGGCATGCTACCGAAGTTGATGACTGACCACTGATCAGTGGCTACACTTAATCAGTGCTACTGTCATTCGTTGACGTTAATTCTTTTGTGCAATGCAATAACTATACCTGTTAAATCGTAGCAGTTATTCCAAACAATATGATCGTACCATGCGAAAAAATTTGACGAGGCCTGTCCAAGAACGTACACCGTGTTAGAGAATAACTAAAACTTACTTTGGGTTTTTTTAAATACTGAGCTGGGGGGACCAATGTATATCCACAGCAAAATTAAAGATACTTTCGACATTCGCAGATTATGTTAAAATATGAAAATGTTAATTGTCTGTTGAATTGTGCTGCAGTTTGTTAAAAACCCCTATCATTCTTGTAAGTGCGGGCATGCGGACAGCGAGTAAAGAACAACTCGCTGTCCGACCATGGACCATGCCCGAGACGACGGCGCGACGTGTTCCACGCGCGCCTCAAAGAGCAGCAGCATAATGACGGAGCCCCCTCTTATAGGGCCAAAGCCTGCCGGGGTCGCGGGACTTTTTCATTACCGTGCCCCGGAATATAAAGGGCTATTGAAGGAATTTTAGTCAGTACGAGTCTGACGATCCCTACCGCCCTGCCCGGGGTTCCGAGGACACATTTGTTTGATGTTTTTTTACGCTTAAAAAAAAAAACATTCTTATAAGGAGATACAAATAAGTATGTTGAACAAATAGAATTGCGAAAGGTCTTCACTTGAAAAAGTATGTTAATGACCAGGAGAAATACATTGAAAAAATAAAACCCATAACCTATTGCTTATCTCCGCTGATGATTCTGCTATCGCTTCCGCCGTGGAAGACTGTCGTGTCAATTAGCTGCGCGGGCGCTGCGGACTAGTTCAGTAAACTATCTGTTTAGGGCGCGTGCACACCGGCGGTTCAGCGGTTGATAAGCGCGCTGATAAACGCTGACATTGAGGTCGGCTTCCGTCCGTAATCGGTTAGTGGAAAGTGGCCATTTATTTACGCAAAGCTTTTAAAATAACGGTAGGATATTTATTTTTATTTCGTAGTGAAATGTTATGGCATTTTGCTTGATTGATTAGGTTTAGCGGTCGTTCGATTAAAAAACCCACTGATAAGATTTGCGTTAAAGAAGAGCACACTTCAGGATATTTTATTTTCACTAACAGAATTATTAATCTTATAGTTACCTATTTACTAATTTTGAATGCTGATACAAGACTGACCTCCTGATGGAATGAAAAGGCCAAAACATGAAAACACAGCGCCCACATCATGAAGCGTGTATCCCAAAAAAAAAAAAAAATTCCATAGACAAAGGCACACTAACTTGCCGTTAAACCTTAAAAAAATAACGATTATTAACGCAATTTATGTGAACCACCGCACGCTTCGAAAAGGACATTTAAAACTAAAAAAAAAACGCTCTGTCGGTAAAATCCTTAGCCAAAGCATTTGCATTAAAAACTTTTTAACTAAAACCTAACTGTAGTGAATTGTTATGACCATAAACTGTGCTGAATTTTATTGCTAGTTTTAACTTTTTGTTCTGCACAATATCCTCGAATGGCTCGTGATTTTTTTGTTTAAAAATAACGGTTTTTCTTCGAACAAAATGTTCAATAAAACTCGATACGTAAATTGAACCGATTAATTGATGATCGATACAAATTAAAACAATCGTTACTGATTTGTTTTGTTGTGTTATGCCTTTTTGTTCTACATAGTTTTCAATTGGACTAATTTTATCTAAACCTCGTTATTTTCACAAGATTTCTGTATTTTATTTTCTGTGACTCACCTAATTATAAAATACAACCAAATGAATCTGTGTTAAAGTTCAAATGCGTCTGTAAACTTTAGGGAGGCTCGAGTGAGTAACATATTAAAACAACTTAACTGTTAGTTGTTCAAGTAATTCATTTCACTTGTACGGGTGCGTCTCATCTATATATATAAAAGAACAGGGGTTTTTCTTTTGACACGACTACAGCCGAAACCGCTTAACGCAGAAACTTGAATTTTGGACAGCATTTGCAGTCTACCATGTAGATTGGCAATAAGACGGGATTTTGCGAAAATCCTCCTCTAAGGGGGTGAAAAGGGGTGAAAACTTTTGTATGAAAATTCTTATTCCTTGGGTTTATAAACTTGAAACTTGCCACGAATAAGAACACCAGTAAATAAATAAAATTAGCGTCACTATTTTTTTAAAACTACCCTCCATTGGTAATCTAGACGATGTTAAAGTTTGTATGGGAAAATCATAACGCGTGAGCTGATGAATTTGAAAATCAGTATTTATATACTAGATAAGAATTAATCAAACACGTGTTTTTGGATTTTTCGAAAATCACCCCCCAAGTTGGTGAAAAGGGGTATTCAAGTTTTAAGGGGAGGATATTAAACTACTAAACTTAGCAATCTGAACTTTGGATGGTAGTTGCAATTTATGATGTAGGTGAGCATTAAGAAAGGATTTTGCGAAAATCTACCTCTAAGGGGGTGAAAAGGGGTGAAAACCTTTGTATGCAAAATCTTCTTTGGGTTTATAAACTTGAAACTTGGTACGAATGTGAGTATAAGTAAATAAAAAAGATGGACACTATTCTTTTTTCAAAACTACCCTCCATTTTTGGGTTTTTCGAAAATCACCCCCTAAATTTTGAAAAAGGTTTATTAAGTTTTAGGAAAGAATTTACTGCGTGCTTCGATAAATTCTAAACTGGGCATACATTTTCGCTCAATCGAATAAAGGATACGTATTTATTATATTTAAAAAATCAACCCCTAGCGTGTTTTTGCTTGTTGGTATTGAATAGGCCCTGAAACTACTAGAGATTTTCCAAAAGTATCCTATACTATAAGGAGGGTAAGCGCAAATTAAATTCACTGAGTTTGAAGTTAAAAACACGCGCAGACGAAGTCGCGGGCAAAGTGCTAGTTTCATATAAAGTTATTTGATATATTTTCATTTCAATAACGTTCACATGATGTAATCAACGTGGGATATACCAACGGTTGATATAATTTCTCTACATATAATGTTTGTGTTACTCTAAAACTCATTTCATATAATTTTATTTGATATAACGTTTAATTAAGCGAAAATCAATACATATAACGTTTGAAACGTATAATTTAACGTTTAAACTACACTGGACAGCAAATAAACCGAGCCACCCGCTACCTAGGCACTCTAATTCGATTTTCTCAAAAACTAAAAAACCTACAAGTATCAAAGTTGTACCTACAGAAAGTGCGTTTCATGGTGATTGAAATGAAAGGAAACTTATTGGGTTTAATCAATATTTCAGTGTTTATTAAGGATTTTACAAAGAAGAGTCGTTTTTAAGAGCCGTTCATTATCATTCGTCAATTGCATATCCTGTCCGATATATCCTGCGTAAGGTACCACATGGTCTGCGAGGATTTCAGTAATGCAGCGATGAGAAGTCAGTCCACGTGTACGGCCCGTCGGTTCGATGAAACTAACGCTGTATGTGCTGCAGACCATTACAGATCCTCCTCCTTAATAAGCAACAGTTTCCTCGATGCAACACTGAGAATAACGTTCTCCGAGGCGACGATTTACTCTCTGACGTCGATCACTTCCATGTAGACTCACCCTGGTCTCATCAGTGAAGAGTAAATTACTCCACTGCTCTAATTTCCAATCCCTATGCTCTCGAGCAAATTCAAGTCGTGCTCGACGGTGTGCTACCGTTAATTCTGGGCCTGTTGCAGCGCTTTTTGGTATCAGGTTCCATTCAACAAGTCTCCTTCTGACGGTATCTGAACTTATGACCACTTAGCGTTCGTCACGCAGACTTTGTTGGACTTAAACTGCGTTGAGGTGGCGATTTCGCAGAAAAGTGAGGTGGATATAACGATCATCTGCTGATGATGTAGCCCTAGGTCTGCCCGTACTTGGACGGCGATCGAATGCTCCAGTCTCTAGGTATCATCTGTAAACTCGTTGCACCGAAGATCTGCTGATTCGAAGCCTTCGAGCGACTTCACGTTGCACAATGCCTGCTTGGATTAATGCTACAGCTTGAGCTGCTTCCTGAGGTGTTGTATCCATTATTAATCGAAAAAAGTAGCAAAAACACACGCGTCTGAGCAAACGATGGACAAAAACTAAAGAAATGATAAGAAATATCCGACTGGGTCATTGTAGAGAAAAAAAACGCTAATTTCAAACTCTGGTGAAAACAGAGCAAATCGTTAGCATTGTGTTTGTTGCTTGATTACAATGTGAGTTGACGGTACTTTCGAATTAATTTGTAGTCATTTTAATCACCATGAAACGCACTTTTTTTAGTATAACTTTGATAGTTGCAAGTTTTATACTTTTTGAGAAAATCGAATCAGAGTTCGTAGGTAGCGGGTGGCTCGGTTTATTTGCTGACCAGTGTATTTCCTTTGAACTTTGATTGTTCGCCTTCACGATTGCTATTGTTATTAGAAAAATGTAGTATTCAAGAGCGAGCGAAGCGAGCTCGGGACTTGGGGCACCCCGACACGGACAGGTTAGGTTCGAAGGGGATGGCGGGGTCTGAAAGACCCCGCCATCCCCTTCGTGTTAGGTTACTTTAAACCCTGTACGCAGAAATAGGAGCCCCGCGAAGCGGGGCTCCGTCGAAGATTCACGGCAGGTGGTACTATTACTAGGTACATCAGTGTTAGATTACTTTGCCAAGAAGAAAAAAAATTAGACCAAATAAGTTTTATGTCTTTTGAGCGGTATACAAAACGATTTTATATTCATTGATTGTTATGCTTAAAGAAATTAGTCATTATAAAATTATGTCAATCGTTTATTATATTAACAGATCGTTATCTTCTTTATCTTTACATATAATAAAATCGTAGAGATGTCATTCCTGTACATTGAATATTTTTTTCTTTTTGTATTTTTTTCGAGATAAGGGATCGATTCTGATGCCAGATCAACTTTTATTTTTTTTCGAAATTTTTTATGTTTTTTTGATTTGATCTATCTCCGAAACTACTGTAAAGTTGTCGATCAAATTTTCCTCAAATATTCCTAATAATATGCTTCTTTTAATATGATATGTATTATTACGCTATTTTTCCTGGGAGATAAGCTATTTGGATTTTGTTGTTTTTAGATGTTTGTTGATAGTTGGAAGCTAAACCACTGGATATTATTTAGTCAATTTTTCCTCAAGTATTCCTTAAACTGCTGTTCTATTAATAGGATATGTATAATTACGCTATTCCCCTTGGGGGATTAGCAATTTTATAATATGTTGATTTTCAGTCATTGTTGACATTTGTACAAGAACCGCTATTTGAAAATCACTGTCAACGTACTAGCCAGTCCGGTCGGTAACCTGCTTGACTTTCGTGCAAGGGGTCTGTGGATCAAATCTCGCAGTTTTTTTTTTTATCTTTTTGAGTTTTTTTTATTTGTCCTGAGAGTTTTAAATAATTTTAAAAAAATGTGCATACTTTCGTTTCAATATTATTCGCGATTTTAAATAATTACTATTTTTTTCAATACTTCTCTAGGATATAAATCTACTCCGATTTAAATTGTAGGTAGTAAGTTGGATATTTTTTTTAATTGTAATTGTTTCGAGGTGTGGAATTTTAAAGATTAGAAAAAAATCAGGGTTTCTATAATTTGTGTTTATTTATGTTTTGAATTGGTGCTCAAACCAGTGCATAGATTCTGTTTTAAACGACGACAAGTTGTACTCATCGAGTCAGATAATTAGTTATTTTTTAGGTATCACGCGGTATGCTAAAGGGAGAAGAGCAATGCTATCGTACGTTCAATTTGCAGCGATACTGTAAATCGACCCAAAAATGATAGTCTAATCTAAATATATCTAAATATATAAAACTCAAAGGTGACTGACTGACATAGTGATCTATCAACGCACAGCCCAAACTACTGGACGGATCGGGCTGAAATTTGGCATGTGAGTAGATGTTATGACGTAGGCATCCGCTAAGAAAGGATTTTGATCAATTCTACTCCCAACGGGATAAAATAGGGGAAGAAAGTTTGTATCAAACTTCGTCAATTTTTAAAACCGATCGGGCTGAAACTTTGCATGCATAAAGCTACTATGACGTAGGCATCCCTTAAGAAAGGATTTTGATAAATTCCATCCCTAAGGGGATGAAATAGGGGATGAAAGTTTATATAAAACTTCGTCAATTTTAAACCGATCGAGATGAAACTTTGCATGCATAAAGCTACTATGACGTAGACACCCCTTACGAAAGGATTTTGATAAATTCCACCCCTAAGGGAATAAAAGTTTGTAAGTCTTCTTTGATTTTCGACTGATTGACCTGAAATCAAAGATTGGAAGACGTCCGCTTAAATA
Source organism: Agrotis segetum (assembly GCA_036375495.1). Classification (NCBI taxonomy): domain Eukaryota; kingdom Metazoa; phylum Arthropoda; class Insecta; order Lepidoptera; family Noctuidae; genus Agrotis; species Agrotis segetum. Next base: position 2,557,067 of record JAQSVV010000327.1, on the reverse strand, counting down.
GTATTTTGATAATTTCAACCCCCATGGCGATATAATAAGGGATGATGGAGGATGTAGGTAAATGTATTAGTTAGAACCTATCAGTACCTAATGGAACGAATCAATTAAGACGAATGTTAAACCGCACAGCAATAAAATCATAACATTGCAATAAAATAGTTCATTGATTGTCGATAGATGGTGCTTTTTATTTGAGACCAATTACCTAATGATATCCTGTTCGAATTTAAACTATTACAGTTTCCCCTAAAAGAGGAGCTCGTGGCTAAATAATCACAGCCGCACAGGCCGATCTTCTGGGTTAAGCCGCGCTTGCCGAGGTTGGTCTGTGGATGGGTGACCATCTGTCATAGCGAGTTTCCTCCGTGCCTCGGAAAGCACGTAAAGCCGTTGGTCCCGGTTGTCATTTGTAGATCTTTGACAGTCGTTAATGTTAGTCAGAAGCTCTAAAGTCTGACAACCAGTCTTACCATGGGGTATCGTATTACCCAGTTACTGGGTTGTGGAGGTCCGACAGGCAGTCGCTCCATGTAAAATACTGATATCCAGCTAAATCTGGTTCGACTGGAAGCCGACCCCAATATAGTTGGGAAAAGGCTAGGCAGATGATGACAGTTTCCCCTAAAAGTCTGCTTTGCCATGACAAAGTCTCAGGGGCAAACTCTTAAATTTGCGGGTATTGACTTGAGAGAACATTGCTTCTCTCATGGACAGTTTTATGTTGCTTGCTCACGAGTAAGTTCACCCAATAGCTTGATAGTTTTAGCGCCTAATGACAGATTAGTTATGAATATTGTGTACAAAGAAGTTTTGTAAGCCCTAATTTATTGCACACGCTAAACAAAAGTAAATCCGCAAAAACTATACCTTAATTAATAAACACTTCTTAACGCGAGCGAAGCCGCGGGCAAAAGCTAGTATCAAATAAAATTATATGTTCAGTTGTTATCTCTTGTAAGTTTTAGAGATTTTGTAGTTATATCATATATTACTTACCCCACTTGTACAGCCCCATGAAAGCGCTCAAACCAAATATCACCAAATTAGGCGAGCCACAGAATTAGAAAGTTCACTAAACTTGAAGTATTTACTGCATTTATTGTATGGAAATATAAACAGCTCATCTAATGAATGAACGAGAAACTAATATTTTCCTTCAAATTAGCATCAATATTCTCATTTGCGAAACAATAAAACGGAAAAAAATCATCTTATGATCTCTGATTTTTTCATCATCCTTATTCTTCCTTCATTGTATTCGAGTGTTCATCATTATCATCCATAACCCGACTTCAGTCTCTTAGACCTATTCTTGAGGGTTTACTCTCTCATCAATCCATATTCCTCTTTCTTAGATGACCCCGAACTACAAGAACTGTAGAGTAATCCGTTGAAGTTAAGAAAAAAACTGTTTGCCATTATTCTGACCTAGTCTTTCTCAATTAACTTTCAATCAAACATTATTATTACATCAAGAGAGATAGAGTTATATCGACTCCCAAGCACATAACTTGTTAAGTAAACAAAGAGTAAAGAATATGTGAAACAATCTAGTTTGTTTATATGAACGGGCTTTAACCCCAAACAAGATTCATTTCTCAGGATAATTGTGATTCATCATCACAATAAGCATTTCTTTGAAGCACAGTCAGTAGGTAAGTATATGATATTATGTTTAATTATGACGTCACACTAACTAGAATAAATAATGGTATAATGTAGAACGTGGCGATGTTAATTAATTTGTGATGATTGATTTGACGTACCTTTACAAAAATAAACTCAACACATGGGTCAGTAAGGATAAGATAAGTTCAAAAAAGGGTTGAAATTAATCGAATAACTTTACGTCGTTATGTGGCAAAGGTTTGTAATAATCGAAGTGTACAGTCACGAGTAATAACATGTAAACGCTTAACAAAATTCAAACGCAATTTACTCGTAAAATACTGGTCTCCACTTTGAAATAAGACCTTTTTCATTATAGTATGGCTTACAAAATAGAAGTCTAATGAAAAAATCAGAAGTTTAATCAATATGGTAGCAGAACATCGCTTTTGAATACTGCTTAGTGTTTACATACTATTGCTCGTGACTGTACAAGGTGGAAAAGTGAAAAGTGTACAGGGTGGTCCCTTCCTTGTATGCTCGCTCAAATAAATAAATAATTACAATAGAAAAATATCATGGTATGGTTACTATGGTATTGTACGATGGATGGATGTACCATCGATTTATATTGAAATTAAAAAAAGCTCTTGCTTTAGCCTATTTACAAATCTTAATACAACATCAAATAGTGACGTTCTTCCCAGCTATACTACCACAAACTCCCAAGTTAATCTAGACCATAGAGGATAATTCTAAAGAATATGGGAAACCCGGCCTTGACAGCAAAACTGTCATAACCAAACGGACCACAGACTTAAATCTCTCGACAATGACTCAAGGTTTTTTTTTCTTTACCATAATAAAACAATTACGGGCTCTTCACACATCTTCGGACCATCAGTTTGGTGACGCACACGCTTACTTTGACTTAGTGACGTACGTGTGAAAGGTTATCGATTTTTGGAATTCGAATACGATATTAAGTTTGAAGTATCGATTAATGTTGACGTTAAATTCATCATCAGTCTTTTAGCCTTATCGCAATTAATTTTGAAGTAGCTTATGCTCGTGGGAAGCTTGAAAATTATCCTACAGGTACGTAATGCTAGGATAAAAAGTATCCTATGAGTTAATTCCGGGTGAAACTAAGGTGGACGGTAAACGATCTAGAGGTCGCAGCCCACTGCGATGGTGCGACCAGATAAGCTATCACTCGATGGGACATTTTTATGATGCGTTTACTTGGCCAAAGACAGGTTGAGTTAGTGTAAAATAATTGTCAAGAAAAATATGTTTTCCAGGGAGGATCACGACGGTCAGTAATGAGGAAAACGACCCCGCAATGCGGTTTGGTTCGGTTCTTTTAAACCCTGAAAACAAAAATAGGAGCCGCGCGCAGCGGGGCTCCATCAACTACGCCTTGTATACACTTGCCTATGTACACTTTGCTGTTAAATACATTTGTTTTATGTGTGGCTGACATTTAGTGGCTAATAAAACTTTAATAAAAGCAAACGTAAATAACACACATTAAAAAACAACGTTCCCAAAAAAACTGATTCATGAGTCACGTGTAACATCACTACGACAGTAGGTAGGTATTTTGTCCTCATGTGGGAACAGATCGTCGCACATTTCCCACGGACCACGCGTGCCAACGATAAACAAAGACACCCACACACGAGTTTCGGCTGGCCGAAATGATAACGAAGCCATTAGGTATCTATAGGATTTAAATATGAGGTTTTAGGTATCCCAAATTATAGCCAACAAAAACAAGAAAGAAATCGTGGTTTTAATTCATGTTTCTTTCTGCTTTTTTTGTTATTTTTATACTGCAAGCTTAACACAATCATGCTTATTTCTATACTATTAGAATAGACATCGTCGAACCCCGGGGTTACTACACTATCTAGGCCCCCATTTCGTAGCTTCATCCATCCGAAGATCCGAAGTTGCGGACGCGCCCAACACTATCACTTACAGATATAGGATTAGTTAGTGGTACGAACTAAAAGTTGATGACAACATGATTAGACTCTTTTGATGTGTTATCAGATATTATTAATTCAAAACTAATAGAGAGTAGGGTACACTTAGAAAATTCGAGTGATTTTCGTAAGGGCGGGGCCTTAAGCTCGGGGTAGTAGTGCTTAGAACCACTCGGCCAAATTGATAATCATAAATCTAAGCTAAGTACATGCGAATGTTTACCTTTATAAAGTTTTTTTTTTCTTTTAAAAAACGTTGCTCCACGATAGTAATTTCTCTTATACAAATTTAAACTCACTTAATCAAAACACTCACATAAACAAACATGCAGACCCGGAACAACTCTTTGCAGGTCTTACAAATACGTATTTGTTTCGTGTAGGAATCGAATTCGCGACACGCTTCAATCGCTAGCAGCCTCTGCGCCGCATTGTGTAGTAATTTGTTTCGTGTAGGAATCAAATTCGCGACACGCTTCAATCGCTAGCAGCCTTTGCGCCGCATTGTGTAGTAATTTGTTTCGTGTAGGAATCGAATTCGCGTCACGCTTCAATCGCTAGCAGCCTTTGCGCCGCATTGTGTAGTAATTTGTTTCGTGTAGGAATCGAATTCGCGACACGCTTCAATCGCTAGCAGCCTTTGCGCCGCATTGTGTAGTAATTTGTTTCGTGTAGGAATCGAATTCGCGACACGCTTCAATCGCTAGCAGCCTTTGCGCCGCATTGTGTAGTAATTTGTTTCGTGTAGGAATCGAATTCGCGACACGCTTCAATCGCTAGCAGCCTCTGCGCCGCATTGTGTAGTAATTTGTTTCGTGTAGGAATCGAATTCGCGACACGCTTCAATCGCTAGCAGCCTTTGCGCCGCATTGTGTAGTAATTTGTTTCGTGTAGGAATCGAATTCGCGACACGCTTCAATCGCTAGCAGCCTCTGCGCCGCATTGTGTAGTAATTTGTTTCGTGTAGGAATCGAATTCGCGACACGCTTCAATCGCTAGCAGCCTTTGCGCCGCATTGTGTAGTAATTTGTTTCGTGTAGGAATCGAATTCGCGACACGCTTCAATCGCTAGCAGCCTCTGCGCCGCATTGTGTAGTAATTTGTTTCGTGTAGGAATCGAATTCGCGACACGCTTCAATCGCTAGCAGCCTTTGCGCCGCATTGTGTAGTAATTTGTTTCGTGTAGGAATCGAATTCGCGACACGCTTCAATCGCTAGCAGCCTTTGCGCCGCATTGTGTAGTAATTTGTTTCGTGTAGGAATCGAATTCGCGACACGCTTCAATCGCTAGCAGCCTTTGCGCCGCATTGTGTAGTAATTTGTTTCGTGTAGGAATCGAATTCGCGACACGCTTCAATCGCTAGCAGCCTTTGCGCCGCATTGTGTAGTAATTTGTTTCGTGTAGGAATCGAATTCGCGACACGCTTCAATCGCTAGCAGCCTTTGCGCCGCATTGTGTAGTAATTTGTTTCGTGTAGGAATCGAATTCGCGACACGCTTCAATCGCTAGCAGCCTTTGCGCCGCATTGTGTAGTAATTTGTTTCGTGTAGGAATCGAATTCGCGACATGGCACGTTTCAATCGCTCGCAGCCTTTGCGCCGCATTGTGTAGTAATTTGCATGATTGTCTGATATTTGTCTATATTTTTATCTTGCAACTTCTTCTATTAGTCTTCTCTTCTGCCACCTTCTAGACTAAATCAGTTTAGGGTGGTTCAGCTATCTACTATCTATCGATATCAGGTTTATATCTCTATCTTAGATTTTACCATATCATTTCTGGATTTAACCGGTTTGAGCTGGTTAGGGTGATATCTTTTGATAGGTTTGCGATTTAAAGTGACATTATCAATCATTATCATGCAATTACATCCGGCTAATGTGTGCAAAGCAAAAGAAGACTGCATAGTTTTTGACTCACCTTGAAAGATATGTTTTTTTTGCCGGGGGGCCTAAACTCCGATCTCCAAAAAACTTATTCGCAGTACCTACCATTTCAATTGGTATTGGTATGTTAGTCGAAAAAGACTTATTGCCAGCATTAATAAATTACAAATTGTAGCCAATTAAAGTGTATTGAAAAATAATGACCACATGTTTTTTTAAACAATTAAGTATAAGTAACAATGATAAATGATAAAACTTGGAAGTGGAAGCTGTAACGGCCGCACTTTTATGGTAAGCGTCCACAGGTCCGCATCGTACGTATCGGACGCATCGCATCAAACGGATTTCTGTGTCGGCAGCGATCGGATTGCCGACACGAGTATCAGTAATGGGATTGCCGATGCCACCTTCATCGCTTCCACTGATCGGCATTTCGTATGATGTCATCGGTACGCATCGCATTAAGGCATTGCCAATGAGCCGTCCGTACGATGCGGATCAGTGGACCCAGTTGTATGAGTTTTCATACAAGGCAAACTAAAATACGTGCGATGCCGACCTGTGGACGCACACCTTTAAATGGCATTAAAAAGTGACAAGTATAAATAAAAAAAATATTGTTTCTATGACATTATCAGATAAAATCGGTCACAACAACATCATTCGATCCCACAGTACGATCCAGATAATTCCAGTCACATTTGGTAACGATGAAGAGGTTCGAGTGCAAATATTATGTACTTAAGTATTTTTGTCTTGAGTTTTTGATCTAGATTGTCACTCAAATCGATATCCAATGGAAACTAGAGTCGTGTGAAATACTGACATGTGCAAAAAAACATTGAATTTCTGAAAGATAGATAAAATATGACGTCAGTGCTGTAATCTCTGAAAGATCAAAGGCCTTAGCATAAGATTTCTGTTTACTGTACAGAGTATCTGAAGTAGTGTACCAACATGAATAAAAACTTTTTTAAAAAAAGTACCGACTTCAAAAACAAATACAAAAAAGTTTAAAATAACCTTTCTTTCGGAAGTCGGTGGCTTTGATTTTTTTATTATTATTTCATTGACTATTGCCACCGACTTCCGAAAGAAAGGTTATTTTAAACTTTTTTGTATTTGTTTTTGAAGTCTGTGCTTTTTTTTTAAAAGTTTTTATTTTACCCTTTTTATTAGTTCATTTATTAAATATTCAACCCAAATTCTTGTAAAATACAAAGTTTTCTCACATGATGTGCACTAATCTTGTAATCCGTCACAACGAAAAAAATCCATATCTCTAAAACTACTGAACCGATTTTGATGAAACTTGCAGTGCACCCTAAGTTGAACAATACCTAGTACAACAAAAAAAGAATTACTTAAATCGGACTTGTAGTTCCGGAGATATGCGTGCACAAACATAAAAACATACATACATACTTACATACACTTATGAAATTTGGTACATTTGTTCAGACGCTGATATAGACTAACATATGCGAAAACTGGGCAGTTCTGATAATATTACATACATACGGGTCGAATTGATAACCTCCTTTTTTTTGAAGTCGGTAAAAAGCCCACATATAAAAGCCTCTAGTGTACCAACGAGGTACCTACACACATTTTCCGCTACCGAAAAATGACCACAAAACTTGACGATGTGTCGTGCGTGAGGTGGAGGCGTCCTAAAGTAAGATCCAAGGAAGTCCTGAAGGATACTTGATGTCGTCCCACTTCCTCCTTCGCTAGCATGAGGCTTGCTTCGCAGAAGGAGGTGACTACTTCCCAAATCGTCTTGCCCGCAGCATGACCTCGACCAATTACGGGCGCGAGGGCCGGTCCAACCACTCCTCAAAGAGGGACCTTACTCCCGCGATTGCGGGAGCAAGGTCCCGTGGATTAATTACTAAAACTCACGTGGGCAAAGTTGTTGTCATAAACTAGTCAAACCATAAACCTTAGCCATAAATACTCTCTCTATCCAGAATTATTATCAAAGCAATTCTCACGCACTTTAAAACCTGACATAAATATAATTTTATACTCCACTAGTTCGGCGTCCACTAATCTCTTGACGGAACATAAAACTGGCATTTGAAGGGTCAAAGGTCACAGCGGTGCATAATTTTATAATCAATTCTAAAAGAATATAATGGGTGGTACTGGCTATGTGTTGACCCAAGGTCAAACAATGTTGGGACTTGGGTTTTTTTTGTATTTTTGATTGGAGATTTCTTTCAGGAGCTGATATTATGTGTCAGGGATGTGATATGGTACTAAATTAATCCTATTTCCTTTTTTAACGTAGTAATGTCATCGAATAAGTCCTCCTGTTCAGGGTACGGGATGGGAGGGACTGTATTAGATTAAAATCTACAGTGTCCTTTACGTTTCATGGTCACTGTTACATCATAAGACATTCCCGCAAGCAAACCTTTGCCCTGATCCTGATCTATTACACAAATATTAGCGGAAGATATCGTCAGACCAAAACGGAAAATCGACAGATGCCCTTCCAAATAAATAAAAAAAAATGAAATCTCCGCTAAAGTGATGACTGTTGTCAGTTGAGCACATAATTCAATATTAACTTATTAGGTCAACATACTATCCTACTACTATTATAAAGGCGAAAGTTTGTAAGTATGGATGTATGGATGTTTGTTACTCTTTCACGCAAAAACCACTAAACCGATTCGGCTAAAATTTGGTACACAGATAGTTTATAACCTGGAATAACATATAGGAAAGTTTTTATCCCGATTTTATGTTCCCGTGGGATAATTTTCGAGTTGTAGCGGGTGAAGCCGCTGGCAACAGCTAGTATCTCATAAAATTAATCATTATTATGTAACTAAGTAACCTAAACAATATCACAGACAATATCATGATTACAGAGCCTTATAACAGACAGGATAAGGAAAACCCGAATTATATATTAATCTAATTTATCATTTATTTTCATTTTGGAATAAAATTATACGATAAGACTTTGATGCCTGAGTCATGGGTTTGTCTGTGATTAAAATGATCTTCACGTGGAACAGGGATGACAAGTAACTACCCAAGAGTTACCAAGGTAGTCACCTTATGATAGCCATCAGGTTTTTTTAAGCGTGGCCAAATCATTGAATGAGTCCAATCACCCAGGGCAGGGCAGGAGGGACTGTCAGACTTGTACTGACTAAAATGGTGTCTTCAATAGCCCTTCATACTCCGGAGATACGGAATTTCATAAGTGTCGTCTCCGATCAAAGAAATAGGCAGATAGAGCGCTCAGAACTCGCGAGTGGGTCCACCAAAGTTAATACAAAATCAAAGTCGCGACAGTACCAAGTTACGCGTCGTTGTTGTTTTTTGCCAAAATAATTATATGCTGTCTCGTGTCTTTAACCACGTAAAAGTTGGTCTCAAAAACAAAGAAAACATTATGGAATGTAATTCAATTTGATTTTGTATTAACTTTGGTGGAGACACTCGCGTGTTCTGAGCGTTCTATCTGCCTATTTCTTTGATCTGAGAGTGTCGTGGTTTCCATTCCCACACGGAAGAAAATACTTGTATTACCCATAGATTAATTGGTTGCCGATCTGGCTGTGTTATGTATTTAAGTGTTTGTAAACGCACCCAAGATGTTGGAATAATTCCTCATACTACAGCTAAAAAAGAATCATAGTCAATAAGAAAAGAAAAAAGATCGGAGATACAAAGAATTAAAAAAAACTTTACATTAGGTAAGTAACATAATTCTGTACATTATTCACTTCTTAATAGCATACTTAAACAGATAGCAAAAGGGTAATTAAGTATCAGTCTTATGCCACAATCTTGGAATACAAATTGCTACTGCGAATTGTTTACAAAGAACACCCGTAATAAACCTGATCACTTTGTTCAGCTGACTCTCTTCAGACCAAACTAAATGCATCATAATATAGCAAAACTAGCTGTGCCCGCAACCTCGTTCACGTGGATGTCAGAATGTAACAATTTATTTTTTATCAAATTGTCAAAGTTTAATACAAACTTTCATCCCCTATTTTATTCCCTTGGGGGTAGAATTGATAAAAATCCTTTCTTAGCGGATGCCTACATCATAACATCTACATGCAATGCCAAATTTCAGCCCGATCCGTCCAGTGGTTTGGGCTGTGCGTTGATAGATCACTATGTCAGTCAGTCACCTATGAGTTTTATATTATTTAGATAATCACTAACATAACTATACTACCCAGTATAGATTTACTCTACGACCTACCTCAACAAAATACCACACAGTAACATAGGATTACTGAGTAACACAAGAGTGTGTCATTGTTTAGTCTTCAACACGTCTACGTCTGTGAAAGCATTTCTCAGTAATTATTGTGATCGAACTTTATACTTGTTCTAGCCTAGCTAAGCTGAGTTTCGTTTAAAAATTAACCTTGTGTGTATACCTATTAATGTTCTTTTTTGTATGAAATGTTTCGTCGCAGCCGCTTAAAGGAATATGTAGGTACACTAATTTTATGCCGAAAAGGTTTATTTTTGAAACTAGCCTCTATGGCTAAGTTCGTTTTTAATCCCGACCTTAGATTATCGGGATAGCAAACCTTTTTGCATATCATCTCGATAAAAACAAATACTTCGTCACTGACAAGCCTCCGATATCGGAGAAAAATGAAATCGTATGATTCTTAATCTTGATACAAATAAGACGATTGATAAGTACAGAAATATTTGCATGACTAGCTACCGAATGAGAAAAATTACGATAAATAAGGTGTAACTAAGGCCTTGCCAAGAATCCCCTGAAATGCATAGAGAATGACATAAATAGTGTCAGTGGGTTAATTTAGGCAGTGGATGATGATGATGATGATGAGAGCCATATTTTCTCGTGTATTTCGATAACTTTACTGATGTCCTAAGAACATCAAGTGTAAAGGTAACAGGGCATGAGGCGTAGAATAGAAGAAGATTAATTGTGGAGACACCTACATGCATTCTGGTCTTTCACCTTCGGTAAGGTTCAAAACTCTTGTCAACTCTTTTTGCGAAGTAGTTACGTTATCGAAGGAGGAGGCGGAATGCGAGGTAAAATTGACAACCTCCGTCTTAAGACCAAGCCACCGAGGGAGACGTCAGACGTTGCAAGGCGATTTCTAGCCACCGTAAGTCACTGTGTGTCGCGCTATCTGACCATGGACCATACATATTCTATGAGCACACGTCAAACGATCAAACGTCTGCCGTGGTCACCAAACTGTCCAATCATTCAGTTCGAGTCTCTTCCGCTCCACCCAGGGTCCCGTTCCACTCAATCCAAGACTTTACCAAATAAAAAAAGGGTCAACACCCTTCAAGTAAAAGGTTTACCATCCCTGACCAAAAATGCGTTAAGGGAGTATCGATAAGTATGACGTCATAACTTTGAAATGTGTGGTATTTTAACAAGTGTCAAAGTGGTGGGAAAGTTTAAGTTTTGGGCTATAACTGATACCATTGTTATGGGAAACGAATATCGGTTAGAAAGGTTTAAAAAACAATTGAACGTTTTAGTGTTCGAACGTACCCCAGTTCATTCTCTTTCGTGTGAGGATGTGGTCATCCTCTGGTGTCTGAGTTAATTAAGCCGCCTCTGGGAACACCATAGGCCTATGACGTGGCCTAGAAGTTAAACTCGTATATTTATAAGTCCAGGTTTCCTCACGATGTTTTCCGTCACCGATGATAATGTTAAGTAAACGGGAACATTGACGTTAATTTGATAAAAAAATATTCTTCGTTAGTCCACTATAGGTATTCTTCATTTTCCAAATCTATTAAAACTAATCTTTACATATAATAAAATCGTAGAGATGTCATTCCTGTACATTGAATATTTTTTTCTTTTTGTATTTTTTTCGAGATAAGGGATCGATTCTGATGCCAGATCAACTTTTATTTTTTTTCGAAATTTTTTATGTTTTTTTGATTTGATCTATCTCCGAAACTACTGTAAAGTTGTCGATCAAATTTTCCTCAAATATTCCTAATAATATGCTTCTTTTAATATGATATGTATTATTACGCTATTTTTCCTGGGAGATAAGCTATTTGGATTTTGTTGTTTTTAGATGTTTGTTGATAGTTGGAAGCTAAACCACTGGATATTATTTAGTCAATTTTTCCTCAAGTATTCCTTAAACTGCTGTTCTATTAATAGGATATGTATAATTACGCTATTCCCCTTGGGGGATTAGCAATTTTATAATATGTTGATTTTCAGTCATTGTTGACATTTGTACAAGAACCGCTATTTGAAAATCACTGTCAACGTACTAGCCAGTCCGGTCGGTAACCTGCTTGACTTTCGTGCAAGGGGTCTGTGGATCAAATCTCGCAGTTTTTTTTTATCTTTTTGAGTTTTTTTTATTTGTCCTGAGAGTTTTAAATAATTTTAAAAAAATGTGCATACTTTCGTTTCAATATTATTCGCGATTTTAAATAATTACTATTTTTTTCAATACTTCTCTAGGATATAAATCTACTCCGATTTAAATTGTAGGTAGTAAGTTGGATATTTTTTTTAATTGTAATTGTTTCGAGGTGTGGAATTTTAAAGATTAGAAAAAAATCAGGGTTTCTATAATTTGTGTTTATTTATGTTTTGAATTGGTGCTCAAACCAGTGCATAGATTCTGTTTTAAACGACGACAAGTTGTACTCATCGAGTCAGATAATTAGTTATTTTTTAGGTATCACGCGGTATGCTAAAGGGAGAAGAGCAATGCTATCGTACGTTCAATTTGCAGCGATACTGTAAATCGACCCAAAAATGATAGTCTAATCTAAATATATCTAAATATATAAAACTCAAAGGTGACTGACTGACATAGTGATCTATCAACGCACAGCCCAAACTACTGGACGGATCGGGCTGAAATTTGGCATGTGAGTAGATGTTATGACGTAGGCATCCGCTAAGAAAGGATTTTGATCAATTCTACTCCCAACGGGATAAAATAGGGGAAGAAAGTTTGTATCAAACTTCGTCAATTTTTAAAACCGATCGGGCTGAAACTTTGCATGCATAAAGCTACTATGACGTAGGCATCCCTTAAGAAAGGATTTTGATAAATTCCATCCCTAAGGGGATGAAATAGGGGATGAAAGTTTATATAAAACTTCGTCAATTTTAAACCGATCGAGATGAAACTTTGCATGCATAAAGCTACTATGACGTAGACACCCCTTACGAAAGGATTTTGATAAATTCCACCCCTAAGGGAATAAAAGTTTGTAAGTCTTCTTTGATTTTCGACTGATTGACCTGAAATCAAAGATTGGAAGACGTCCGCTTAAATAGTATTTTGATAATTTCAACCCCCATGGCGATATAATAAGGGATGATGGAGGATGTAGGTAAATGTATTAGTTAGAACCTATCAGTACCTAATGGAACGAATCAATTAAGACGAATGTTAAACCGCACAGCAATAAAATCATAACATTGCAATAAAATAGTTCATTGATTGTCGATAGATGGTGCTTTTTATTTGAGACCAATTACCTAATGATATCCTGTTCGAATTTAAACTATTACAGTTTCCCCTAAAAGAGGAGCTCGTGGCTAAATAATCACAGCCGCACAGGCCGATCTTCTGGGTTAAGCCGCGCTTGCCGAGGTTGGTCTGTGGATGGGTGACCATCTGTCATAGCGAGTTTCCTCCGTGCCTCGGAAAGCACGTAAAGCCGTTGGTCCCGGTTGTCATTTGTAGATCTTTGACAGTCGTTAATGTTAGTCAGAAGCTCTAAAGTCTGACAACCAGTCTTACCATGGGGTATCGTATTACCCAGTTACTGGGTTGTGGAGGTCCGACAGGCAGTCGCTCCATGTAAAATACTGATATCCAGCTAAATCTGGTTCGACTGGAAGCCGACCCCAATATAGTTGGGAAAAGGCTAGGCAGATGATGACAGTTTCCCCTAAAAGTCTGCTTTGCCATGACAAAGTCTCAGGGGCAAACTCTTAAATTTGCGGGTATTGACTTGAGAGAACATTGCTTCTCTCATGGACAGTTTTATGTTGCTTGCTCACGAGTAAGTTCACCCAATAGCTTGATAGTTTTAGCGCCTAATGACAGATTAGTTATGAATATTGTGTACAAAGAAGTTTTGTAAGCCCTAATTTATTGCACACGCTAAACAAAAGTAAATCCGCAAAAACTATACCTTAATTAATAAACACTTCTTAACGCGAGCGAAGCCGCGGGCAAAAGCTAGTAATAAATAAAAATAAAAATTGTGTTTGTAGACTGAAGAAACGTCTAATAGAAAGCACACGGCGCCATCTAGTTCAAATGATGAACAACTCAAATAAAAAATCTCATCAGCATTCAATTTTGATCTTTGTGTACTTTGTGATACAGGAGTTTCCAATTTATAGAACATTAAAAAAACGGTGAATTTATGTATGGGGAACACGAGACTTATAAATTTGTCCACTAAAGAAGGAGGTATACTTTTATATTACAATGTGACCCTCTTTTCAGTAATAAATAAAATATAATAATTATATTGATTGATTTATGAGCCAATTTGATCATCGTTAAATTAAATAATTTAGAACAAAATAGGTAATGTTGAATCAGTATAGTATTTTTTTGTTTATCGTAATAGTTCAGTAGTTTTTCAACGAGGTCGTTAAAAATAATTTCAATTACATTTTTCATTTCATTATTCTTGAAACTTATAAAGTACTGAAAAGTGTAAATTGCATTAATTAATAAAATATTAACACGAATTTAATCTACAAATACTAATATCCTAGGAAAGGTATTTCTGCCATAATTGACAGTCTAATGTAATCAGTAGACTATTTTACCGATCTGTCTGCAAAACTGCTAATCCGGGTGATTAGAACAATACCTACGGCGATTAATTTACTAATAAGGATTTAATTAGTAAGTGTTATGTACAGCAGTAGACAGTTAGGTACCGACTGATAGAGGGAAGGCTTATCTATACTAATCTACAACGTGTAACGTTAATAGCGCAAAACCTCTCGTGGGGTAACTCAGCCCATGTTACTGAACAATGTTTGTTTCAAGACTTTTGGAAATTCGCAAAAAAAATTTTTGCTTTTTTATACAAAATGAGAAAATGATCGGGCCCATCCGTATGATAAATGTTTTTTTTTTTTTTGCAAATTTGTAAAAGTCTTAGAACAAACATTGTTCAGTAACATGGGGTTAGTTACCCCACGAGAGGTTTTGCGCTATTAACGTTACACGTAGTACACTATTATCATAAAGCTGTAGCTAGAGTTTGTTTGATTGAACGCGCTAATCTCAGGAACTACTGGTTCGAATTGAAAAAATCATTTTGTGTTCGATAGTATATATAACAAAGAAGGCTATATAAAATATAATTAAATAGTTAGTAGGCTTAATAAATATGTATAACATTATTTATTAAGCCTACTAACTATTTTATTAAGACCAATAGGAGTTCAACATACAACAGCGGAGGTGAAAAAAAATTATGAGACGTATTAGTTTTTTTTGCGACCAGGCTTATTTAATTTAATTATTGAGACATAACAATTACCAAGACAGGCGTTTTGATTAGACCGTTCATTAATTAAGTCGATACCAAACCTATCAGATTAAGTTTTTATAGATAATTTATGCATAAACAATTTGTATATTTTAATAAACAAATGTAAGTTAGTATGATAAACGAGGGTATTTTTAATAAATCGTGTAGTAGTCTTAAAGGAATTTAATCATCTATTAAAATAATTCCTTCACAAACCTGTTCACATGACTAATTATTTTAAACACAGCCATGCTTCAAGAACAAATAAGTGAACATTTACCAAAATCAAACAGATGATTGGCAAAATTTTAGTGCACAAACACATTTTCCTCATTAAACTAATTGATCGTAATTATCGACCATTGAGCCGCTTTAAACCTCCATAAAACGATCCTAACAAAACATAAAATTAAAATAACTAAAAAACCAAAACGAATGCAGGCAACCCCGCTTTTTTAACGCAAACATTAAAAATTCAAAGGTTCTTTAAAAAGCCGAATAACCTATAATTATATAGTTTTTAAACGGCAATCTTAACGACGTTAAGAATGACAAAAGATAAAACCAATCGCGGAATGCTTCGGCTCGCGCCTACCTGGCCGAAGACGAAGGCCGAAAAAAGAATACCGGCCGAATCCGTGCCGCAAGTTCCATTTAACTTGTGCCGGTATTGGACCGTGCCATTTATTACCAAGAACCTTTATAAACACCGCCTTTTGTCTACGTCATTTTCTTTTGAAAAAGAAAACGCCGACAAAGTTCGAATGTCGGAAAGATTGAACATCAAATATTAAAAGATAAATTCTGTTAACAGTGTGGTACTAATTACAGTACGGTTTTTAAATTACATTACGTGTCGTAAATGTTATTGTGATGTTTACATTATGTTTTCTATAGACAATAGTGAGTTTGAAACTGTGAATAGTACCGCTAACAGGAAAAGTGGTCTTGGGCGGTAACTTACTTTAGAACTACTTATTTACCTTTGTCGTTTTGTAAGTATCAAGGATTACTTGTTCAATAAACACAACTGGCTCAATAACTGTTAATAAATTGGTTAAACCACAT
This sequence comes from Agrotis segetum, assembly GCA_036375495.1. NCBI lineage: Eukaryota > Metazoa > Arthropoda > Insecta > Lepidoptera > Noctuidae > Agrotis > Agrotis segetum. The sequence goes on along the minus strand of JAQSVV010000327.1, from coordinate 2,540,955 downwards.
CTGTATGTAGATTTATGGTTATAGATGTAATCGTACATTCAAATTCACGTCCTGCGTTGAATCAAGATTAACATTCCTACACCACTTTACCTGAGCCAACAAAATCTTGTCCAACACGACATTCTTTGTAACATTACCAAGAAAAAAACATGAATGCCACGTGCCCTTTGATTTACAGAGCCCACATAAAATTCTTAAACTAAAAACGCTGTTTAAGCCCTACCAGTTATTAAAATATTTCATACAACAAAAAACCGAAGTGTTCTCCAAGAATTCTCTGGGAAAGTATGTTACGCATGCTTGAAACTCGATCGTTGGGCCACACGTGCTCCTGCGCAGTATGAATGGGACAGGGCGAGGAAGGGCCGCGGGGCGCGGGTGCGCGGGGGCGGGAAGAAGGCTTTTTTCAGGCAGTTGGAGCCGAGGCGCGGGTGGAGACGCGCGTCCTGTGCTTGCAAGCTCCTGACTGTGTCGACGATTAAGTTAGTGTGTGTTAAGTGTTCACGTGGAGACCCTTATTTCAAATGTAAGTATTTTTTTTACGTAAAAGACTAATAGTTTATTGTGTAATGTTTTAATGTAATTAGTATGCAGATGTACCCTGTATTTAAGCAGTAATCTGACTTATACTTTTGACTTTTCATGATCCACGTGGTTTTAATCTTTTTTCCGTGTTTGTATATTTTTTGAAGACTTGTCCTTAAATCTTTATACGAAACATTTCGTGAATAAAAAATAAACCTGTAGTTGTGTAACGGATATGGGCAATTAAATTTAATTAACTCCCAAAAATGTCTTTAATAAACACCGAGAGATTAATTTAATGAATTATTTAACAGATACGAAAATGTCTTCGGACCCGGCGCCGCTGTCAAAGACGGCAAAATACAAGAAGATCACAAAACCACTTTTGGAACGAAAACGGCGCGCGCGCATCAACCGCTGTTTGGACGAACTTAAAGATCTTATGGTCGGGGCTTTAGAGGTATGTATATTTATTATATTGTTTATTTATTTTATGTGATAAAACTAGTTCTACTTTTTTAGAAAGAAAAATTATATAATTGTTGTCGTGTCTATCTAAAGTGCCGGTTTAGTGCATTACTATAGAATTTATGTTTCAAGTGGGGAATGAGCAATATCTAGATATTTTCAACAATGAATAGTCATTCAATGGTGTTCAATATTCTATATTTAGCTCAGGTGTTCTAAATTAAGCAGAGAGCTATCAAAGATAAAAGATAAAACCACACCACTAAAGATAACAGATATCAAACCTATTTTTAGCACAACCATAATATGTTTGCATAAAAACTATCCTTCTTTACTGTTCATCAAAATTCGATCCATCATTCATACACACCATTTATTTTTATCATCAAACCGGTTGTCCTTCTGTTTATTACTGGGTACTTACCAAGTACCGACACAAAACAGGAATATAAAAGTACAAGTTCCATTAAGAAACAGGAGTTGCTTATTCACATATATGTACAGTTATATTAATGTGACGTTTCGTACCGTGAGAACGCGCGCGCGCACCTGCCCCGCACCGCTGCGCCTGCGCTATACTCTACTCACTTTTTCTTTTTTGTCACAGATCGATGACGACAACCTGAGCAAGTTGGAGAAGGCAGACATCCTTGAGTTAACCGTTAACCATCTCACAAAGTTGCACAGCCCTAGAGACCCGGTTTTGGAAGCCAAGAAGTTCCAAGCGGGTTTTGGACAATGTGCGGCTGAGGCATGCAGATTTATTATGTCTGTGCCAGACTTGGACGCGAACGTCAGCCAAAATCTAATCAGCCACCTGTCGAGACTGATCACTGCTCAACCTCTTACCATTCAAGTACCAGACAGACCTAACTTCTCACCGCCCACTTCGCCGTCTTCTGTTATCTCCGACAGACAACATTACTACAGCGACCACGACAGATCGTCTTCAGATGCGGAAGACTCAGTGTACTCCGGCGACGGCCCGAAACAATGGGCGTACAACCGACCTGCAGCGAGGGTCACCCATAAAGTACCTCCCACCGGGCTGCTCACAACGGTCGATAATATCAACCATCACAGTCCGCCAGAACAAATGAACGGCCAAAGAAACGGGGCTTATTTCAAAAGAGTTCCGGCCGAGGCGAAAGATGTAATCCTACAAAAAATAAGGCAACACATAATGGACAAGCGTAGCAACGACAACGTTGATGTGAACATGAGCTGTGAGCCGGCGCCCGAACCTAAATATTTACAGAGAGAGGAGCCGTACAGAGGCGAGTACTCGTATCAATACTCACCACCCAACACGAACCACGACACTCTTGATCTACGGAAGGTTAGATCACCGGCGAAGACGACCGAGGCTGCGCAGTCGCCGAAAAAATCTGTCGCATGCTCCGGCGCTAATCAATTAGACGCGAATCCCCCGAGCAAAGTTGAGGTGACACCCAGTCTTCCGGAACACTGCGAATTGCCGATGGATTACAGCAACTTACCACCTAAAAAGAAAAGGAAATTGATTGAGTACCAGGAGTACAAAAAGCAAGAGGCGGCCCGTCGTCAACTCGAGGCTTTTTGTGATGAAAAAAAAGAACGTCAAGGCGAGGGACCACCGGCGGACGAGGATAGCAAATGGCGTCCTTGGTGAGGTCCCCAATCACTCGCCTATTGTGATATTAATAGTCTCTTCTTCCATAAAAAAAAGCTTTAATTTGTTGTAATTTATGTATGTTTTAGTCAGTAGTTTGTAGTCCCTAAGTGCCTTATGTTTGCTTTAAAATTGTTTTATGTGTACTAGAATGTTATTTATGTGCCATTTATTTTGATCTCGATGTCTTCCTAATTTTGTATGTATTTTGTTGACATGCGCAGTCTTCCATGTGTACAATGAGAATTGATAAACCTTACAATAATAAATGATGTATGTATCGAATTTCGTGTTTAGTTGAACCCTCATTCCCAAACATTACCTAATTCATTGAGATGATAAATTAATGACAATATCAAAAAAATGGGTTAAAAAACCTAAGAATTTATATTCTTATTTACAGTAATCGTTTTACAACTTCGTACCAATATTTTTTTTTTGTAATGTAAATGTTATATTTTTTCGTCAAATGAAAAAAAAACAGTTTAGATACGTAGGTAGCAATTCGTCTAAATTAAAAAAGAAGACATAATTAGATAGCAAAAAACGATCCAAAGAAATTTTCAGAATATTTCAGGACTAAGCCAAGGAACAACAGTTTTTCGCAACAGGATTTTTTGCACTCACGTTATCAGTTATCACGTACCTAATAATTGGCACCAAAATAGCATCGAATAAATAAACTAATGTGATATAAAAATCGACTCATTAAAAGCTCATTTATTTTCGATAACGAATAGGGAATCCTATAAAAATTTTATTGTAGATAATTGCGCTTATATTCCATTTTAAGATAAAACAAGCAAACCGGGAAGTAACTGAAATTGAAAAATTTTCATGTTAACATTATTTAAGTTTCCAAAATCCTGTTTTGGGTCAGACACAATTTTTTTAAACTAATTTATGTTGACTATCGCTTCCAAAAGATTAAAATGATTAAAACTATTCTGGATGAGTAGGAATTTAGTAAGTTTTGTGCGATCTTTCAATAAACGCAACATCTAGGGCCCTCTATGAAATGATTAAGAAAACTACAAAATACCAATTTACTCAACTTTACATAACGCCATCTGTTAATAGTTATAGTAACATCAAAGACACATTTGTTGTGATGAAGTTCTAACATGTGTAACTAGATGGCGCTACCTACGCACATATTTTATTGCCATCTATCAGCAACCTAAGTAAATTTAAAAACAGTTCATAGATGGCAGCAGTTACTCGCAAACTTTTAATTTTCAGCTATTGCCTAATAGATGGCAGTGTAGTAAGTCAAGGAAATTATTTTGCAATAACGTAGGTATTATTTTTAAAATTGAAATCTTTGTGCATTATAAAATTATCGTCAATAATCTGTTTTTATGGCTTTGATTAACTATAATAATTTACACCTTTGAACATTTTTTGTGGAAGGTAAAAAAATCACTTTTTTTCTACAACATCGTTGAAATTGGAAAAAAAAGTGAACTGCATGTTCAGATCTGCATTTTGGAATAATAAATTACAAAAAGAAAAAAACTTATTAAATGTCCCACTCACCGCTAGATGGCATAAGCTGTTTTCGCAGCCGCGCCCTCGTCTCTGCCTCATCGTAGTAGTAGTGGCGTAAAGAAGTGGGGCGTACAGCAAATCAACTTCATTCATTCGTTGATACGCCGGCCGGCCGGCCAGTCGGTAACAAAGTGACAAGACGACGAGTCGTACAGAACGAACAACAAAATGTGCTGCGCGCAGTTTGTAACGAACTTCGAATTTTAAAAAACGATTTTGACAGTTATTGTTTTGGGATCAATTGTCAATATTGAAGAGAATAAAAACAAACAATTTGTGAAAAATCTCGTAATACTGGATTGTTTATTGTGATATTTTAGTGATGAATTGTTCTAACAGTGTGGTGGAAAGTGTTTCACAGTGCAATGTTGTGATAAGGCAATGCTTGTAGGAGAACAATCGCCGGCACCACGGGTGGTGGCCGGTCTACGAAAACTTCGCCCAGAACTTACTCCTGGACCTATTCCAACGCCTGTAGATCCTGATTTTAGGATATCAGGTTAGTAATCGTAACTAGTAAAACTAGTTTTTGATCTACGGTTAAAATGTCGCAATAATCTCATTCATAACCAACTAGAATTTAAAACCCGTACATTATTTATTCATAAACGTTCATTGGCTATCTAAACGGCTGTTTGATAAAAAATGTAATAATAATATCAACGTATTGGATAAACAACAGGCTCCCGCCTAGTTTGAATTCTGTTTTTTGTCGCTAACAGACATCTGGCGACTAGAAACTAATGGTGGCTTAGTAACTGTATTTTATGTATTCGCCATTACCACAGTACCTACCTATTAAAATAGGTAGGTATGTATTCGGAATCTGTCAGCTGTAGTGCACATGTCATGTTAAACATTTAGCAACTAGAAGACTCCATAAATTAACTATCCAATCGCACATCCTTATAATAACTTAGATAAAATGTCTGTGGTAGGATACATAGAGGTTATAAGTAACATTCAATAAATAGGTAGGTATGAGACCATGATTGTAAGTTTCCGATTGCATATAGTAGGTAGGTATATAAATAAAAAAATAAACAGTAGCGATGTACAGATACCAGCACATCAATCTACCTAAATCATATAATGGAAGGTTATTGTTCGATTGGTCTCTAAAATTAGTCAGATTCGGGTTGTTTGACCTGCTGGCGTTTGTACCTACAGCACATAATATAACCACAGTAATAATTACATTATGTGACATACCTAAATCATACAATAAAAATAATAATAAGTAGGTATTCAGGTAGGTGTGTTCATTTCCAAATTCGAATCGAGCTGGTAGGTAGGACCTACGACTTCTTTAATTTCTTGGGCTCATTCAGCAGGTACCTACCTAGGAAATTGGCTATGGTTTTTAAAGACGTCCAATATGCAGGTGTAAGAACACATAGGAACAATCTAGCAATTGGGCCATCTGATTACTGGTACCTACCTACCTACCGCATTTACAATTAGTGTCGGTATAGTGTCTTTAATTCCTCATTTTGCAAAACTCTAAATACCTACTGGCACCAGTCTTTCAAAAAGCTGGAATAGGTACAGAGCTGTATTCCAGCTACCAACCAACCAAAAAGCTGGAATACGGAGCTGTGTTCCAGCTTTTAGAGTTAGCTCTAACTCGAAAACCTAGGTAGGTACTTGCATTATCACAGTCATACCTATACCTATGTAGGTGGTAGTAGGTACCTACAGGTAATATTTACTTCACAATACCGTTTAAATATACTTTAGACAGTGCCGGATTAGCCATATAGCAGGAGGCAGCAAATGCTACGGGCCCCGCACCTTGGGGGGCCCCGCGCCTGTGCCCAAAAAAAATATCTGTTATACACCTTGGCTATTCTTATAGTGAATGATTGGCCACACTGTCACTACTAACGCCTCGTTACAGTCGTCTGAACGGCGTATGGTCAAGCGAAAGCGTCGTTTGATGAGTCGGAAAAGTTGCCACGCACCGCCACCAGTAGGCGCCGGTATCGCGAAATTAACGCAATCCAAAGTTTTATGAATTTCATTTCGTCAACTTCGACATTTCATAAAGTGTTCCCTTTACGCAAAATACATGTACTACTCTAGTAGAAATATTTTGATATAAGGATATCGAAACATTTACTAAAACAAAATGATAGAAATACTTATTGATGTGGATAAATATTTTGTAAATATTTTTATCATTCACAGTCTTAAATTTATTTTATAACATTTTGATGTCCCGAGATTACGAACAAAAGTACTATTTTGGTAGAAAATTAATGATAATTGGCATACCTTACGAAAGTGACAATACCCATTATCGTTAAGGTTCAAACACACGCGCGCACGGGGAAGGGCATGTGCTTTGCGTTCCACGCGCGCCTGAAAGAGTGTCAGCACAATGGCAATGACGGGGCTCCCTTTTAGAGGGCCTACCTGGATCGCGGGCTAACGAATACCATGACCCCAGAACGTAAAGGGCTATTGAAAGACATCGTAGATTTTAGTATTCCGAGTCTGACAGTCCCTCCCGCCCTGCCCTGGGTAGGAGGACTCATTTGATTATTTTAGCACGCTAAAAAAAGCCCCAAACACACGCTCCTTTTGTTAACGTGCGGTCACAAAGCTGGTTGCGTGATATCTTTATATGTTCGAGAGTGGAAAGCTAAGGGTGCTTGACACCCTGTCCTCCACCATCTGGTGTTGGTACTAATTTTTGTTGCATTTTGATGTAATGACAGACACTAGAACAATTTAATGTCAGTAAGCTCTTTATAATTAAATCTTCATTCTATAATATCTTATCCACAGTTTTTTTTTTGGGACAAGGTTGTAATAATCACTTTTCTGATAAATCGACGGTGTCCTTCAATAGCCCTTTCTGTTCCGGGGTCACGGTAAGGAAATAATCCCGCGACCCCGGCAGGCTTTGGCCTTCTAAGAGGGGGGCCCCGTCAGTATGCTGACGCTCTTTGAGGCGCGCGTGGGACACAACGCGCCGTCGAAACTTCCGTGTCCGGTGAGGACCTGCGTCAAGCGGTAGGTCAGGACGCCATGACTTCTCTCCAGCCACTCCTCAAAGAGGGGTCTTACCGCCGCAATTGCGGCGTGCCCGGATAAATGAAACCCTTAAAAGAGATATTATCTATCGACTCCAAAAGCATGAACCCAGTACTGATCTTTTTTTACTCCAAAGCAATAAATAGAGCGAGAAGCAACTTGTACCGAATACGCGGTGAGACAGCAATGACCACCGATTTTTCATCATAGGCGATATTTAACAGGGTGATGGGAGCTATGCCTTATTTGTAGTTGACAAGTAATTTTGAAGTATTCAAAATGACAACAGCAGTTTTCATTTAATTTATTTTAATCCTGTTTCTTAGAAATTGTTATAAATCTGTGACGAAACTAAATAAATAATAATAAAAGTGAAGTGCTTCTTATCCCATATCGCAATTTGATACGAATATAAGTTGTTTTCAGTTACATATCTCAAAATGTTGACTGCAAATCAATGCATTTATCATTAGTTTATGTGAAATGGTATTTAGATGCATAAAGATTAGATGGGAGGAGGATGGACAGAGAGGATCCATCCGACAACAATAGTACGACATCACGATAGCATTGATATAATATCACTGTGAGTAATTTATTATATTGATAGGAACAATTCGTAATGTATAGAATCATACGTATTCTAACATTTCCCTTGTTTGCTCAGTAGGGGTCGTCAGGAATTTCCTGCGATGATTTTCAGTAAGTTTGGTTTATTTTATTATATATATTCTTTATTTATTCATCAAAATAATGTGTTATTTAAAATAGAAAGTTTACGTGACTTATTTACAGTCATGTCCGTTTAATCACGTCCCATGTAACACAGCGGAACATAGTTTTCAATAATCTATAAGCCTACGTATCATTCGTTTTTATTTTCTCGATCTTTTTATCCATTCCAATTTTATTATTACGAAAATCTGACAGCCGCGATCTGAAAAAATGTGTCGCAGGTCTAGCCTGTAAGAGCCACGCTGGCTGACTGATTCGTCAAGGAACGAAAGTGATGACACTACTTTTAAAAGGCAAAAGATGAGAGGACGATAGTGAATGTGTGCTCAGAATAAAACGGCGTATGTGCCCAAACATGTTGACGTCTTTTTATGAATTAAAATTGTTATTAATTGAAAAAATGTCTTTACAGAATTTAGATACTAGTATTTTATACAATTTAAAACAACATCCTTTCAATAACTCATAGTAGTTATTCCATAAAGTCCAAAAACTAAATTAGATAGACCGAACTTTGCATTTTTTTTGTATCGAGAAAATTTAATTGAATCGTGTTTTCAACTTTGTGAGAATTTAGATCATATAGTCAATAACTATATTCCAAGTTGTAAGATCTGTAGTCCAGATATGTACGAAGAAAAGTAAAAAACAAAAACCGTATTTTTACTGACCTATCCCCTGAATACAGGATACACTCTGTATAAATCATTACATGGCTATAATGAAGCAATGCAATCCACACTGAGGCATTTCGTATTGAGAGTTTTGCCCCAAAACCTCCAGCGGCCGCCCTCAGGCTACTCCTGCCCAATCTCAGTGGGCCAAACGCCTCATGCAAGGAGGCTTTACGCCGGCGTCGTATTAGCAACCACTAAAACTGGTCGCATGCCATGCGAATCGACCAACCTCCTAGCTGGATTGCTGCCTTGGGATCTGGAGGCGACTGCCCTCCAGCGCGTCTATGAGTGGCGCGTGGAGGCGCAGTGCCGGGGTGTAACCCCGCTGCTTCGAAAAGTGAAGGCACGGGGCCCCCCTCTAGTGGGCTAAACATGCGGGGGTCGCGAGACTTATCTCATTACCGTGACCCCGGAACGTATTGGACCGACCGGGCTATTGAAGGACACCGTGGATTTACCGCTAAAAAAGAGGCAATGTAACTCTAGGGCCCCGTGGCTACATTTGCTACGGGCCCCGCACCGGCTTAATCCGGCACTGACTTTAGACGCTAATGTTGTCATAGCGTCGATGTCCTAACAAGGTCTAACGTGTATCGTAACTCGCAGGTGTGCACTTGGCACTAAACAACGTACACAGCCGTTTGTAAGTAGGTCTGTACATAGCTTAGATAATCTATAAGCTCAGTTAAACAGGCGAGCTTATTTACCTACGTTGCTTATTTAGGTACAGATACCTACTAAGATAAAATTCAAACCTATCGTGTCCAAAATTCCAAATATCGTCTTACAAGCTGAAACCAACCAACATAGATAGGTAATTGGCAAAATTTAATTTTAATGTGTTTGTTAGTTTCGGAGATTGGCGTGTCCGTATAGGTACACCTACAATAGTGATGTTACGAATGTTTGATTTTTGACATTCGAAAATGCGAATGAGGATGCGAATATTTTGTACCTACATGCGAATGCAAATATTTACAGTAACATCTCTTGTGCACTAGGACTTTAGGGACACATTATTATTGATAATGTAAACTAAGAAGACCATAAAGTATCAATGAGTTCTTTGACATTTATAATATAATCAATGTGACATGGGTCAATTTTTATGTCTATGGAGACATAGACATAAAAATATCTATGGATAGGTGTAGGCATTTAAGTAGGTATACAAGTTATATTTAACACAATTGTTACAAGTCTTTTATTTGTCTCTCGCCTAATACCTACCTAGGTACTTTGTTTAATGTACATAGTAAAATTATCAATCATCAAAGTAATGAGTCCTTCCACCCATGGCAGGGCAGGGAGAGCCTTTTGAGCCAATTCATTGACCAAAATTGTAAGAAATCGGACTGCGGGACGGTAAAATTCCTTGTAGTGCACAAACGCCCTAATAGAACCTCTAGGTAACCTCCAGGTAACCTCCAGGTAACCCTTTGAAAAGAAGGTGTAATATTACCTAGATATGTCACATTTTAGGTATAGTCAACTTAGGTACCTACCAAAACTTCAAAACTTCGTAAAGATGGTATGTACAGACGCCAGCACATCAAGCTACCACAATCTGTCAGATTTATTTATTAGAATTTCAACCTTATCACAGAAGTAGAAGGTTAATATTTGATTGGTAAAATCTGACAGATTCGGGTAGGTTGACCTGCTGGCGTCTGTACAAGAAAACTTATCAAAAATATAGATTTGCAGTTTCAATATTATTCGTAGCCACAGTCGATTTGTTTGTAAACAAAATGTTATTAATAGGTACTATTTAAAGTCATAATTATTTATGAACTTGACTTCCTAAATGAAATGTCAATGAACTCTTAATACCTATCATAATATTTACTTAAACGAAATATTCTAGGAATACAATGTATAATAAATAGGTGCAATAAACCTACATTCTGGGCAGTCGGACATCTATGAATTGACAGTTTAATCGAAAAAACAACAACTTACAAAAAAGCCTTCCTAGTCACGTAGTCAGATAAGATTCCCATGACCCCAAAATACTACCTGGTGGTGCTGTCGCCATATTTTATAATCAAAGTCTTCGCCATAACCGTGAAGATTTAACGTAAAAAAAAACAACAATGGGAGGCACATCAGCTGTTCTTTATGGAGATAAAATCAGCTGATTTAACGATGACGGCGTTTCGTGAAATCTACCATTGTTGGTAGATTTCACGGAAAAGTTGTCCATCTATCAAAGTTGCTTAGATACTTTCCGTGGATTTGTAAAGGGCTGATCAACGGCACGATGTTTCGTGAAATCTACCATTGTTGGTAGATTTCACGGAAAAGTTGTCCATCTATCAAACTTTATAATACTTTCCGTGGATTTCAAAAGCACTGATCAACGGTCATTTCCTGATTTCATTCCTTATGACGATGAAGGTAACCTAATTTCTCTAATAGATAATGCAAAATATTCTCAAATTAAACCTGAAACCATATCTATCTAAAGATTAAAATTAGCAGATAACCTACAGTATTTTTGAGTTTATTAGCACAATGATAAAATGTAATCGATTTTATCGGACGCAACAGAAACAGGTGATACGATAGGTCAATAGAAAAATTTGATATAGGTAGGTACTCGTGCAATCAAAAATTTCAAAAATGTCGTTCTCAGAAACATTGGAGAATTTCATTAATGCAATACTATCAATGCCTTACACGTATCTCGTTATCGCATCTATGGCAAATACTCAGTTTATCTTATAAGATTTTCCTTCAAGCTTGTTCCCTCGCCTTTCTGTCAATGTTCAACACCAGATTGTGAATATGAACAATCAGCACATCATATTCTATGGGAGTGTATTCTTTGGCAGAACGAACGCAATATTATGTTGGATACTGTACAGGCTACATCTGGAGTCGTTTACTATACGGACCTTGTGGAAACTCGAACAAACTTCCGTGCGTTCAAGCGTTTTTGCCATACCTATTATTGGAATCAAATATAACAGTTCACAATTTAGGACCCATTAATAATAGTCATTTTACCCGTGGTGCTAGGCAACTGGGCTTCTCCCAGTTGTAATGTCCCTTTGTGCCTATTGGCCTTGTTTGGTTCTGTCTCCTGCTTGCATGGAGGGAAGTGGGAACATATATTTTTCCTACTCCTCCACTATTCTTTTCTGATTAATTTCGTTGCAGGATCCAAGACAGGTAAATTCATTCTCCGGGACACGTCGAGCTTAATTGTCTCGGCGCTTTTCTGGTGGTTGCCACTGTTGATTCTGGCTCTCAGGAGTTGCAGTGGTTGGGAATAGTGTGGTGGGTTTGTCCCAAAAAAAAAAAAGACTACAGGAAATGATAATACAGGAAATTTTCAACCAATTTTCTGGCCACTAAGACCATGCAATATTGGTCGAAGTATAATCCGATTAAGCCACGGTAACCAGCAGTTATTGGTAAAAGGCTTAAGCTAGAAGCCGGACTGTAGTGAAACTTCATGTCAAGGGTATATTAAAATACTTCCAAGCATCTAAATTGGATGATACTCGTACTTCTCACCCATTAGGTACGGGTCATTGCTCGGACTCCCTCGAGGGACGCAGTTAGTCCTACCTTGGATTTAAGGACCACCCGCTTCTACTTGACCATTTAACTACGAAGAATTGATCTTCTCCATCTCCATTAATATAATTTATTGAATATTACAATAGAAGACCCATTTGTACAATCGTACACGCATTAAATATAATGTTTACAAGGCATTCGGTTCCCAAACTTTCTTTCAATTATCAACGATTCTTAATCGATTATATTTTAATTATTACTCACTCCACTAATCTGCCATGAAGATACAATATTTAAAGCTCAAGATGGGTCAAAAAGATTTCCAAATTAGATTTTGTTTGGAAGCTAAGAACTCATTTCAAATTAAAATAGATACTCATCTGCCATCTTCAATTTAGTAGCGAGTTTCGGGTCATAAGACTTTGAGTTCAAAGGGATAGAGAAATCCAATCAAACCTGACCTACGTCACTGAATATATATCGAATAAATTTATAGATTGGATGTGTGCCCGTTATTGATAAGGCTCCAATGAAATGGGATTATGTTGCTGCCAAAATATGAGCGATAGTAGCTTTCTGTTTGGATTTTCGAAGTAAAAGCAATCAGATTTCCACAAATTGATTGCCTATAATGTTGTACAGTCGGTAGCGTTAGTTTGTTTGCTTTCAGAAGCTGAAGGCCTATTTGCACAATGCAAAAAATGGCATTTGAGTTGTAAGCAAGCTTTACTACATTGAGATATTTGTTTGATCAACTAAATTCATTGGCTGGCCATTAATAATCCGCAATGTAGTCAAACTTTCATTCAATTTCATGCAGCGTGTACATCGGCCTTAAAAATCCAATTTTCATTGAGTCTGATTTGCCTCGCTGTGAGTCTTCCATTCTCTCGCTTTTGTCTACACAAAACCTGTCACGTAGACACTCATATAGGTGCTACAAATAGATAATAATTAAACTAATAACACTCAACATTAGCGTAATGAATGTAACAATGTTAAAATTATGAATAATCGCTCCGGTACGTTGGCATGCCTTGCCACAATTTGCGGTTACAGCACCCTTGTACAGAGTCTTTCGCGCTCTGTACCTATTTCATAGCATTGTGTCCAATACAATAACGTCTGACCTCATTATTGTTAAAAGATTTATGAAAATATAACTTGCTTTACTTAAATAATGAGATGCTATTTAATTAAATAAGTTTTCTTGGAAATTATACAGAAATAGGCTTGTGGCTGCCATTTTGATAGGAGTAAACCGCGGTACTCGTGTAGTGGTTCAGCTGTTTTCTTTGAATTGGAATAAACTTAACATATTAAAACATATGGCTATATATGAGTAAATTGCTGGTGGTATGAATGGAAAACAATACCAGGAAACTTGATGAAACAACTACATTTATTGAATGGCCCAAAATCACAACTTTAAACAAAAACTCTTCAGAGAGAAAAACTAAACGGCAGACATTTTCGAACACATGATAAAGAAAGAATGCAGTAACCACGACATAACATACCTACCTTGTCTAATGTCCGTATGAACTTGACTTTGTAAGCTGACACTTTCGTCTCAGCATTGATATCGTATCCATTCACAACGTTGCAAAATGCAGGCACTTTGATATTATGCCTATGGAATGGCGAAGGTGTCGTAAGTCATCATTCTCGTCACGTATAAGATTTTGTATTCATCAAGGATCAAAACTGCAGCTAAGTTCAAGGTAGTGACATTGTTCAAAGTCAAGTGTATCATATTGATCGTGTCATTTGGAATGATGACAGCATTATTTATTCATCATCATTCTTCTGCACTTAAACTATTTATGTTCTTTTTCCATACTTCTGTATTATTCGACATCTCTGCAGTCACCTTTCTAACTACATCTTCCTTCGTATTATCCATCCATACATCTTTTCTTCTTCTTGTCTTTTTTACATTCATATTCAAGACTTTCCTCACGATACGATGATCTTCACTCCTCTGCAATACGTGCGCATACTTAGGACTTATGTATTTTGTGGTATACCTGACAATATTATCATTAAAATTGCACAAGTTGCCATTGTAATTGTGAATCAGTGTCCTTCTAATCAAACCCACTTGTAATGCGATAGCGGAAATGCCTGTTATTAAGTCATAAATATTACAATGATGATATCTACCAGCTCAGCAGCGACATCATCTGTTTCGTCAACGAGGATTAGTTCCACAAACTTGATATTTCCCGGCTCAACAACCTGCCTGTATTGTTTGATGCCCGATTAGACACTTAATCCTTGTTAACCTTGCAATAACAGTTGCATCAGAATAAATCGATCGGGACCATTATCGATGAATCATCCACGTACGCACGCGTAGAATTATGACATAATTGCACTAGAGTTGACACGTTTTTATTTATTACAGTCTTAAGAGCTCATTGATAAATTAATTATTAGCGTTCTAGAACAATTCTGCATAATTCTTTTGGTATTTATGTATCCGTAAATGTATAATTCAATTCATTCGATCCCCAGCTGAGAGCCATTTTCAATTGTCATTATACGTAACTTGAATCAATGTCATTCTTCGCTCTTAGCTTGCCTTAAACTTCAACTAATCTATTCTCTCCTCTTTCACAGGCGTCCTCCGCCAGTATTACAATGACGATACTGAATCCTGGGCTTGGGTGCGGGCAGCCGTCCGTGGTGGTTGCCTTCTCGCGTGGAGAGACGGCACGTTGCCCAGAAGGGCTGCTGCCCGGCTACCGCTCCGTGACTTGCACCTGCGGACTGCCCACACCTTGCCCAACGCCTTCCAGTTGTCCCGGCTTCGAGACGACTCTGCCGTCGCCACGTTTCAGGTGAATATTTACTGCTAGATCTAAGCTCCTCTTCCTTGAATGATAATTGTCTTATCCACGTGAACATGTCGGTATGTAGGTAGGGATGTAAGAAATTCCAAATCTCTTGAGTTACAAAGAATTGTCAAACATTTATAAAATTAGCATTCGATAATTCAGCCGGAAAAAGCTTAAATAGGAAACGTCCATACTTCGTTAACTGATGAAAATAGACTTCCTTTAAAAGGTCGATTAAGGAACAAAAAAGTTGCAAGTGTCCAAACACGTGAATTGACTGTGCTGAAGCAAAAAGTCACGAGTTTTCATTTTGCACACCTGAACATTGAATTTACCAATATTGTATATCAATCATGTGATTGCTACGACATCACTTATAGATGTCACGTTTTAATTTGGCTTATTCACTATCACGTTAACTAGGATGTCTTGAAATCTGCCAGTTGGAGTCTATAAATTGTGAACCTTTAGACTTGCAATTTATTTGCCAATTAGGCGCCTATTCATCGAATTTTCAACGTGATTAATGATTTTCGATAAATCCTACACAGAATCGTCCCTAGTTGCGTGTGTTGTTGTTAAATTGAAAATGCACATTCATCATTTACCATTTAACCATCATTTCCATGCAATAGTCGAGTGTCATTTGTCAGTCCAACAGAATAGGTGTTATAACGCAAAATCCAAGAACTCGCGGGATCCTTGAAGACACGTGAGACGAGTATAGTATTTCACCGTTCTTAAATGACAGTTTACACGCATATACAGTATCAGCCTAGTACAATACCGTACTATATTCAGTTTTTGCTACATTTGCGGACTTTTGCATTTCATATTATCTGAGAACCGCTTTCATTTCCTCGTCGCAAGCGATTTTGTATCCGGGAAGTGAATCAATGAAAAAAGAATAGCGCGTATTTGTGGTATTACTATAGCGTGTCTGGTTGGAATTACCTCCGTGCTGACTTGCTGAGTAGTTTCAGTAAAACCAGAGCGTATTGTTGCCATGACAGTTGAAGTTTGAAGATGTAGATAGACTGCATTCTTAGTTGCCTAAGAAGCTGTTTTTGAAAGGCTCGTGTAAAAGTCGTCATCTGCAAGACTGCAAATGGCGTGTCTGTGTGAGAGTTTTTGAGAGTGATCTAGTTCTAGTTTAAGCTTTTCTGTGTCTTCAGAAACTTCAATAAAACTGTAGTTATAGTTTTTTCTGGAAGCCATATTATGAGAGTTATAGACTGTCTGGGCTTACTTGTACCCACTTACTGAAATTTTTTGCATATTTTGACCTCTTCTCAATCCTTAGGCGAATACAGGTTGTATGCCATGTTTGTTGTTATAAATGTTACGTCAACTATTACTTGCATTTAATAACTTAATTGTTATTGCGCTACACGCAGTATTTTCCCGTTTTCTGCTCTGATTGTGAGACTACAATTTATTGGTTATTGTAAATATTTTCCTCGTTCTAAGACTGAGGGGATTTTTCTATAAAAAATGCGCTATTTAACTTATTTGTTCATTGAAATTGTCACAATACATACCTACGTTTATCGTCTTTTCCATAATTGAAGTCCCTGTAGTGGTTATCAAATAAATAACACAAATCAAATTATTCATTCTTGTCTTTCTTTATGTAATAAATCATTGATTCGTGTTCATAAGATTAAGTTGTATCTGTATTGGACATTATATCATGTCACGTACTACAAGCTACTGGAGCCATTGTCCGGGAGACAATGTCACATAAATAATTATCAACAGACCAATGTTACATGACTGATGGTCGAGATATAGGCACTAGTTGAGCATTGAGAAGAAAAATATTTTGATTCTGTCCGGTTGTTTGATTTTGGCTAGTGGGAAAAAATAATGGTTTTTTTTAAAACAAGTCGATTACGATAACACTGATATGATGCTTTTACGAATGTGTGTGTTCGTTTTTAGGGTTCCGTAGTCAACAAGGAACCCTTATAGTTTTTAGGGTTCCGTAGTCAACAAGGAACCCTTATAGTTTCGCCATGTCCGTCCGTCCGTCCGTCCGTCTGTCCGCAGTTTAGCTCAGAGACGCACAGTACTAGAGAGCTGTAATTTGGTGTAAATATACGGATTTGTTGTGCCGAAAAAGTGGTAAAATAAAATCTCGTAAAATATTTTTTTTTAGGGTACCTCCAGTACTTACACGTAAAGTGAGGATTTTTTTTTTCTCGCGTACCCCTTAGTGTGGGGTATCGTTAAATAGGCCTTTAAAAAATAATGATAGTTTCCATTAACAATTTTTTGATAAAAAAAATCGTTTGTGAAATATTAAGCTTTAAAGTGCTAAATTTTGCTCGATTCGAGTGTCCCCCCCCTCTACCAGCTAAACGGTTATGTTTGGGGGTGTGAAAAAATTCACAATAGTAGTATATATAACGAAGTTTAAAAGAAAATTATCATGACTAAAAAGGCTTTACAACTGTAGTATATGTAGGTAGGTTACTATAACTATTATATTGTACTTGAAGGTATTATGAAATAAATCAGTGTTTAACCGACATACGTGTGTTTCACTACATGGTGACAGCGGTTTTCAATAATATTCATTATTGTGTCTATTTCTATATAATACGATTAAAATCGACTAGCACTAGCGAAGAAAGTATTAAATAATAACTGTGAAATATGGAACACGCGCGTCCTCCAGCCGAACTGGTTTTAGAAGGCGGCCCCGCTACGCGGTCTGATGCGTGGCGCAGGTGGAAAAAATTATTCAACGTTTTTCTAAAAGCCTCTGGAGTGAGCAAGGAGCCCAAGGAAGTACAGGCTTCTCTGTTGGTTAACCTCGTTGGACCAGCGGGTTATGAGATTTTCACTACTTTTACATATAGTGAGGGTGAAAGTGAAGACGACATCGGCTGTCTGTTAAAAAAATACGATGCTCATTTCGGTACAAAACCGAATATTACCGTGTCGCGGTACAAGTTCTTTACACGCAGCCAGGAAGAAGGTGAAAATATAGATCAGTATGTGACGGCATTACGTGTGCTGAGTCAGTCTTGCGAATTCGGCGATCTTCATGAGAGTCTGATCCGAGATAAAATCGTCTGCGGGATAACAAGCAACAAAGTAAGAGATCGTTTACTGCGTACAGACGAGTTGACCTTGGCAAGGGCGATACAAATCTGTCAGGCGGCAGAAATGTCGCAAGAGGAAAGTCGATGCATCGACGGCGCCTCAGAGGAGATGCAGGTGAACGCGGTGGGTCGAGCCGGGAGCTCGAACGCGGCGCGAGGCGGCTCGCGGCGTTCGATCGGTAGGCGAGGAGCGCGGCAGCGCGGTGGCGGCGCTGGCGCTAGGGCGCCCCCAGCGCGGCTCGGCGATGGAGCTCGCGCTCCCTGTGCCACCTGCGGCAGCGGCCGGTGCTCCGGCGGCGAGCGTTGTGCGGCGAGAAGTGCGATATGTTTTGTGTGTGATAAAAAAGGTCATTTTGCTATAGTGTGTCCACAAAAAGAGCAACAAAATAAAAAGGTGTATGATTTAAGTACGCGGTCGGAAGTTAGTGACGATTCGAGTGATGAGTTATTCTACGTGAATACCGTGGATGAGGACAAAAAACTGAGTAAGTCTCCTAAAGAATGGATTGAAAATGTGAAATGTAACGGTAAAAAATTAGTGCTAAAAATAGATACCGGCTCAATGCTTAACGTTATCTCTAAAGCAGAATATTTGAGGTTAGGTTTATCAATGGAAAAATTAAAACCTTTTACAAAGCGCGTTCATTCATTTACTGGGAACCGGTTACCTATTCTTGGCACTGACAAGATTTGTATAGTTTTTAATAGTAAGAGATATGTGTTGCCATTTGTAGTAGCGGATCTGAAATGTCAAAATGTGCTTGGCCTAGAAGGAAGTATTTTGTTAAAATTGGTTAAGTGTGTTAATGAAATAAACATTGAAGAGTATTCTGATTTGTTTGAAGGACTCGGAAAATTACCCGGTAGGTATAGCATAGCAATAGATAAGAGTATACAACCCGTTATTTGTCCTACAAGAAAAATACCACTAGGTTTGAAAGAAAAGTTGCACTTAGAGCTTCAAAGAATGGAAAGTCTGGGTGTTATTAGGAAAGTGACTCATCCCACAGACTGGGTCAACGCTATCGTTCTAGTTGCTAAAAAAGACGGCAGTATTCGAGTTTGTTTGGACCCGCGACCTTTGAACCGAGCGGTGCGTCGCGCTCAGTATACGCTTCCTACTGTAACAGAACTAGCTGTGAAACTCAGGAATGCATGCTATTTCAGTGTGCTTGATGCTAGGTGTGGATTTTGGATGGTAGAAATTGATGACGCAAGCGCGGATTTGTGCACGTTCGGCACGCCGTTTGGCCGTTATCAATTCTTGCGCCTTCCATACGGCATTAATTGTGCTCCAGAAGTTTTTCACGGAAAACTAAGGCAGCACCTTGAAGACTTAGAAGGGGTCGAGTCGTTTATTGATGATATCATTATTTGGGGTAGCACAAGGGAGGAGCATGATTTGAGGTTGGGCCGCTTACTGAAACGGGCAAAAGAAATAGGAATCAAGTTTAATCGTGATAAATGCAAGTTTGGTGTTACTGAGATAACATACCTAGGTCATAAATTTGACAAAAATGGAATGAGGGCAGACGAGTCAAAGGTTAAAGCGGTCATGGAAATGCCATACCCTGATGATAGGAAATCCTTGGAAAGGTTCTTAGGTATGGTCAACTACCTGTCCAAGTTTATTCAGAACTATGCAGATTGTGTAAATGTCTTGAGATCTTTATTGAAAAAAGAATCGGAATGGGTTTGGGAACAATGCCATACGGATGCGATAGACAAGCTAAAAAGAAAATTGGCTACTGCTCCAGTGTTGGCGTTATACTCGCTGGAAGCGCCGATAGTGCTGTCGGTGGACGCGAGCAGCCATGCGGTGGGTGCCGTGCTCCTACAGGAGGGCCGGCCCGTCGAGTTTGCTTCCATGACGCTCACCGACACGCAGTCGCGCTACGCGCAGATTGAGAAAGAGATGCTGGCAATCGTATTTGCGGTGGAGCGATTTCGGCAGTATATCTACGGTAGGTCAGATGTTACAATTCACACTGATCACAAACCGCTCGAGGCGCTGTTCAACAAACCTTTAGTTTCAGTGCCGGCGCGGCTGCAGCGTATGATGCTAAGGGTACAGGGGTATGAATTCAAAGTAGTATATACGCCAGGTAGATACATGTATATCGCCGACACCCTATCACGGGCCCCACTGAAAGACTTGCTGTTTGATCGCATTTCGGAGGAGGTAGAAATTCAAACATGTTTTATGTTAGAAAACATACCTTTCAGCGAACAAAAAATGGACCTTATTTTGAAGGAAACAAAATTAGATAAGGACAGTAACTTGATAGTAAACTATATAGTCAACGGTTGGCCAAAACACAGACGTGACGTACATGAAAAAGTAAATGTGTTTTGGCCCTATCGCGAAGAATTGAGTTACGTAAAAGGTATCATATTTAAAGGAGATTGTGTGTTCATTCCAAGGGGCTTACGTGAAGAAATGCTAGCGAGAGTACATGAAGGGCACTTGGGCATAGAGAGATGCAAGCGTCGCGCGCGAGAGGTGATGTACTGGCCGGGCATGGCGGAGGACGTGGAGAGCGTGGTGCGCCGCTGCCCTGCGTGTGCGCTGCATGCGCCGATGCCGCGGCGCGAGCCACTTTTGCAGCATCATGTGCCGTCATTACCTTGGCAGAAGCTAGCTTCCGATATATTTGAATATAGAAAGAAAAAATTTGTCATATTAGTTGATTATTTTTCAAATTATGTGGAAGTTGGGGAGTTAACGAGCACGAGTAGTAAACAGGTAATAACTTTCATGAAGGACCAGTTTGCGCGGCATGGAATTCCAGCGGAACTTGTTTCAGACAACGGCCCTGCATACAGTTCTCATGAGTTCAAAAAGTTCATGAGAGAATGGGAAATACAGCATACGACTTCTTCCCCACATTATCCACAATCCAATGGGAAAAGCGAACGGACTGTACAAACTATAAAAAACATGCTTAAAAAATGTTTAGAATCCGGGCAAGACTTTCACATTAGTTTGTTAAATTTTAGAGCAACTCCTCGCTATAATTTAGATTCTCCGGCACAAATATTAATGGGAAGGCGTATTAACACTAAGTTGCCTGTAAGTTCAAAGTTATTACGCGAATCAGTCGATAAAGATCGTAATTACCGGGCGCTAATGGCACAGAGAGAGAAAGATAAACAATACTACGATCGCTCAGCGAAACAGCTGCCATCGCTATCTTCAGGTGACAGGGCGACGCTGATAGACAAAGGATCAAGAAAACCGGTTGTGATAACTGCGCGTGCGTCGGAACCACGATCGTTAGTGGTGCAAGATAAACACGGTCAACGTTACAGGCGTAGTAGACGCCATTTGGTAGCTCGTAGTAGCGTTTCAGGAAGTCCGGGCGTCAAATCTGATCCATCTCCGAGAGTAGCCTGTACAGTAGACCAACCCAACCTAGATCAGTTCCATGTATTAGAAGAAAAGAGATATAGACGACGTGAGATAACACCAACATTTGAGGAACAACTTGGTGAAGGAGAATCGTCATCGTCGCCTGGAGACAGTGACAGTCCTCGGGACGATGCTATACCCGAAGTTCAAGGTTCAATCACTCGGTCCAAGGCTCGAACACTGACGTCAATAGGTTATAACTTATTGTTTGGAACAAACAACGGTGATAATGAGTGAATTATAAAAAAAAAAATATATAAAAAAAAAAAAATTGTAAGTGTAAAGTAATTAATTGTGTTATACCATAATACTATTGACATTGTTAACTGGCTTACTTAGCCGATTCATTGAAGATCGACATCTAAGTACATCGTCAAGCCATGCATGTCATGTAAATGAGTGGGCAGCAATGATATTATAAATAAAAAGAGGTAGATATCGCACTAGCACGCACAAAGTGTTGAGGCGAATGAAACCCAATTGTTGCCTTCTTGATTTAGTCGGGTTACATCAGTGAGCGAGGTAACGTGAGTGCGCGGCGTAACAAAAATGCCAAGTTGTGTGTTTAGAAAGTGCAAAAACTATGGTGCAAAGATAAATAAGAGTTGTGGAGTGACATACCATAAGTAAGTCTTTATAAAATATATCAAATTTTTATTTATTTTACGAGTTATTCCTCATTTTCAAATAAATTTCATATTACTGACATAATGGTTCGAAAAGGATAGATAATAGGATGGCAATCTGCTGCGTGACAGAGACAAATAGCATACATCATTTAGTCGGGTCATAGATTAATTAAACAGAAGCGAAATGTTAGGCACAATTATAGCGTTGCGCTTTCAATTTTTTATGATTAAAGTTTTATAGAATGAGGTTAGTTATAGCGGGCTGTTACATATTTTATTAGTAAAGTTGGAATGTATGTAGTAATGTACCTAGATAAAACATATTTTCTCATACTTGACTTAAGGTCCTATGTCCCCTAGATGGATAGCCAAGGATCAAGTAGTTTTTTGTGTTTTACCTTTTTCGATATTGTATGATTATTAACATTTTAGTGTTTTTAATATTATGAAGGTGTAATTTTTTTGTTAAAATAATATTATTTAGTGTTTATTTTTTATACGGACTAAGTAATAACATTATGAACCATAGGAACACCTTATTAAGACGTCAGTCGTAAATACAAAAATCTTTGTTTTCCTTGTAATAAATAGAATTCAAAATGTTTGTTGTTTTATTTAAAACATCATTCATCATCACAGGCGCTTGTTTTGAAGTATATTCATTATATTCATTACATTCATTATATATTCATTATTATAGTTCATTTTTATGAAAGTCGCCAATGTTACTAACAGCTATTACGTATTCGATTAAACTATAAATATAAATAAATTGTCTTCAGTTTGATACAAATATTCGATAGTATCTTAAATATAATATTAATATTGTAAAAAAATAAAATTTCCTTCGCAGTACTTAGTAGCTGTACATTGGTAATCGACATAAAAATAATAAATAATTTTACCAAGCGCACACCACCTATTGTTACATTCAATGTCTCTTCTGTGAAAATCGACAAACTCTTTGATACTCTAGTGTTCTGTCATTTTGTGGCCTGTACTTCAAGCGCAACACACTAAAACTAGCTATCTCTTTCTATCTTATACGTTCCGTATTATCTATCGCTGTCGTAGTTTCAAATTACTGTAAGTTTTATTAAGTTGGTACTTATAATAACAACGCAACGATATCTGAACGCCATTTAGTATGAACATGGCGTATCTTTCTTTATAATATCATTGGTGGGCAGTGTGTTATGTCGATTAATGTTAAAACTCTGTTCTTTTATATGTAATTTTTTTTTGTAAGGGGAAAGATGTAGTATATGTAGGTAGGTTACTATAACTATTATATTGTACTTGAAGGTATTATGAAATAAATCAGTGTTTAACCGACATACGTGTGTTTCACTACAACAACTTTACGAGTAATAGTCGACCAACTTATAAAATGTACTTGGATATCATATTTTCTTAAACAAAATGTATCGGAGAAAACTGCAAATATAAGTTTGTCAACTTTATTTTTACAGCTTTTATAGGTATGTTTTTTGGGGATAGGTAGGTTTTTATGATCAACAATTTTTAACTAAATTCAAAAAAAGGAGGAGGTTCTAAATTCGTTGTAATCTTTTTTCTTATGTATTTTCCCCGATTTCTCAAAGACTCCTGGACCGATTTTGAAAATTCTTCTTTTTAAAATTAAATTCAGCGAATCAGTTTAGTTAGTTCGCAAAAGTATTTTGATGGGCAACTACGGAACCCTACACTGTGCGTGGCCCGACAAGCACTTGGCCGGTTTTTGATGATTTGGACTTTTCCGCTTTGAGAACAAAAAGAACAAAATAATCTGGTCACTTTGCCAAAAACTAACTTTATTTCATAGACCATGCGGTCTCAACGTCTTCCAAGACGTTCTATTCCCCTCCGAATAACGCCTTTCTCACGATTCGTACACTTTAATAGACCTCAATAAAACGAAACAACCGTAAATCAAAGGTCTTTGTGCATTGCAACCTTTTGATGTAGCTATTTACCATAAGAAGGGCTAGAACGCGAAGGTGTTGACACGTAAAGGAAACACGTTTTAAGAAAAGTCCGCGCCATAATATTCTCCCCGTTAAAAAAACATCTATGAATGCAATGTGACCGTGACTAGTTCAGTCAGTACGATCAGATGTTCCATTATTGTCACCCTACCTACCCTACATGTTCACTTTTTATGATTCACGTGGAGGATATTACTTTTTATGAAAAACATTATGCAAATTGTACCGTTTCTTCAACAGATTAAGTCATAAATCTAACTTTTGTAATGTAAGAGTCGTAGCAGCTGAATGTTTCAACTAAGTTTATTGTTACAGACTTGCAACGCCGCGGAATACGCGAGATGGGTGCGCGCGCTCTGCGTCGAAATCCTCGGCCAGACGCCGCTGCCACAAGTACGGTTCCTGGATGTGCTGCCCGCCGCGGATACCGCCGGTCGGGAATCAAGGAAAGAGGCTCTTCTGAACGAGACACCCTCTTGTCCCCCTAAACCGCCCCCGCGAGCTCGTCGAAGGTTATTGACTTCTACAGAGACGCAGCTTACGCGCAGGGATCACTCCCCCGCCGCTACGGATGAGGGCATCGTCGTCGAAGACGACGACTACGACTCATCGTCCGATCGCAGCTTAGACCTAACCCTCTCCCTCGACGCTTTAAAGACCACAGACGTGGTCGACGCGCCAGTACGGAAAGCAGAGGTGATCAAATGTGATAGCTGTAGTAAACTTAACGCGGGCGCGATACAGCATCATACGCTACCACGCGCCGCGCGATCAGAATCAGAACAAGGGCGCCGCTACCTGAAGAGATGGGAAGGTACGGCGGGCGGCGCCGAGCGGGGCCGGTACGCCATGGAGGCTGCTAGGCGGAAGACTTCCTCTCTGGAGCATCGGGCGAGGTCCTGCTCCCCGAATGTTCATGAAGCTATTGCGCAATACGTCCCAGTGCGTGAACGTCGCGCTTTGTTCGAGTCATTATCACGGACCAGTGGAGGACTGGCCCGGAGCAGCGAGCAGCTGACGCGCATCGAGCGCTCGCCGGAGACGACGCCGCGGCGCGCCGCCTCGCTGCACGACCTGCAGGCTCCGCCGACGCGGTCGGTGTCGGACCTGCGCCAGTTCTTCGAGGCGGTGGCGCGCGGCGCGGGCGCGGCCGGCGCGTGTGCACAGCGGCACAGCGCGCCGCACTGCGCGCCGCGCGCCTTCACCTCGCTCACGTGTGCTTGACGCATACTCTGTTGTACATATTGTAGATAGAAACGGCGTGGACCGCTATCTCACTAAGTCGTTCGTTTTAAGACTGTTAAAAGTATTGTTATAGAAGTACCTAATATAAATAAAATGAGATGTATTGTCTATTATATTCAGTCGTTTTATTAGCCTGTGACCTTGTTTCTTGAAAAGTAATAACTGTTTGGAGCATGCGAGCATCTTGCGAAAACTCAATCAAATGTAATGATTTCTGTGGCCTTGTTCTGTCTTGAGTCATTGTTTTTATTGAAAATTCAATCAATTTGTCACGAGACAGTTGGTGCGATAAGTCATTAAATAATAACATTTGGGAGGTAATAGGCGGTGAAATGTCAGTGGGTGCACAAAGGTCGCCAGTCACGGAGCTCGGCTCGCGTCCTCCAAATTATCTTACTTTGTGTTGTAAGGAACATTACATTACGAAATGTTAAACGGCACATTTACCCATTGTTGTCGTGTATTCACATTTGCGAATTGTGACAAAACTGCAACAGCTTTGAGTACAATATGGAGCAGAATTGCGTGGTTGTATGTTATGCAAATCGTGTAGATTACATCTACACTAAACAATATTACAAGTAGGACATCTCCGGACACATACATGATGTACTTTTGCACAATCAGTACAGTTCAGCTGCTATCTTAACGTTTTGTTCGACATCGTGACAAGCTTTGTTTCGACTTCCTATTGTTACTTGCTGTAAACGAAAGTGGAATGCACGACACGACCGACATGATAAAGATTCTCAAAATACTATAACGAAAGTAAGAAAGTGACGTAAACGATAACTAAAGAACTAAGATAAAGGACCTGGTAATATGAATCATGGAATTATTTGTAGATGCGGTAAGTTAACGATTTAAGAGATTCAGAACTGGGCAATACCAGGGGCCGACTTAAGTGGGTATATTCTGGGTAATGATACCCTTGCAACCAAGTGTACCAAACAACTAAAAAAAAAAAATGGGCAATATCACAATGCCTGTTAGAGTGTAATCATCACGACACGATATGGCTATTTGAAGGATTACAAAAAACTTCCGAAGCTCGCTAACCTGTTCTGCGAGTTTGGAAGTCTTAGTGACCACCTTACTACTTCCAGAAAGGAAGATGCCAAGTTATAACTTAAATCCAATTTATCTAAGTTACTAATAGTATTAACAACAATCAACATTTATAATAGAAATAGGAAGTCTAGACGAAACAAAATCATAAGCTTATATAGGATCAAAACTTGGAGCGAATTCCGCACTAAATTGTGCCAGATGCATTAAACCGATAGACTTTGTTGGTATAACAAATGGCAGCATTGTTAGCGACGTGTAATAGAAACAGAACTGTAGCAAGACAAGCAATAAGTAAGTGCCTATTAAATTATTCAATGAACAAAATATACAGCACATTCCTTTTCATTTAAAAGGACCTAATATTTCTCAAGAACGGAAGAACAAAATTAAAAATGCAGGTATGTAGTCTAGTTCGATTATGTAACAGATGGCTTGACATACAGAAATGATAAAATTCATCTACAGAAATGCAGACAGAAAGAATCTCCTAACACGAATGTCATGCATCGAACGCGTACGAATCTCAAACTACTCCTGAGGATAATGAGAATCCTCGTTGTGTGTCCTTTTTTCATCATGTCAGTATCAAAAAGCACAAAATTATATAAACAACACAGTAAAACTAAAAACTATTATCCATTCAAGACACACCAAACAATCAAGCGCACGCTACAATCTCCGGATCTATTAAAAATATGATCCACAGGACAGAATCCCCCATCTCTTTTCACCACAAAAGATCCCAAGCTCAAGAAAGAGATAGGGAAATAACATGGGTGTTTCATTTAATACTACCAAATTAGCAGCCGGAATGCGGCCGTGTCGAATGTTGGCTGCAACCTCACAAACCCGTAATTTGATCTATAAAAAAAGTAACAATAGATAGTGGAGGAATAGAAAAAGCTCAAAGGGTGCCGGGGGATGACACAGGTAGCGGATTAGAAGGAATAATATGACCTTGTAAGGTTATAAAGGTTTTAACGGACATGTCGTTAAAGTTTCGGACTATAAATGACTGGTATCAAACTTTACTAGAAAGAGGAAACTGGTACCTAAATACAATGACTCGCTTAAAATTATCACCGTAAAGATAGTCAACCTCTTTTCTTTGGAAATTTGCAATTCGCTACAATTTCACCCAGCAGAATCTCGAACCAACTTTATTTGCCAAAAATGTAATCATTTTCGTGAACCGAATCAACCTTTACTCGGCATTTATTTCTGATGTTATGGCCCAAATCAGCAGATAGAATGGCTAAATTATCGGAATCAGTTGAAGCCGAAACTTCAAAAAATTAATATTTCAAATCTTTTTACATCCAATTTTGACCTCATATGGTCTTCATGAATCTGTAACACATCAGACGCAATCACTTTTTTACGAAATTCAATTTAATCTCATGGCTGTCAATATGGTTAACATTTTCAATTTATATAACAGGCCATTGTAGTATTTACCAAACAGCCATTACATTATCAATAGCTACGATAACTCGGTCAGTGAATGCTCTGACCTTGAACGTGACTGGCGATACCGTTTTTTGAAACCAAATCAACTGTTACGGCTTTGGATAACTGGTCTGAAGTATTCGAGATGACGAATTGGAGGAGGAAACCTAGTTATCTAGTGAAGACGGAACATAAAGGTCGGATGGCAGCTGTTCCGTGAAATTCAGATATTTAGCAGTTCCTCGGTATTTGGTCCGATTAGAAGGTGACCTCAATAGATAGAAATATTTGATTTAGAATTTGGAGTGTTGAAAATTCGTTTTTCGTTGGGCACTAGATTACGAAGGCTTAATTCTATGGCAAAAACTATAAATGTAAACGCCGATTGTTGACTGTTAAAAGATAGAGGATCAAATAGAAAGAAGTATTGGTTAAAAATCACGCACTGATCACTAAACTGGTGATGATAGAAAGATATTTTCCTTGTAGTCTCTTCCTGACAGCATTAAAACAAAAGTATAGGAGGAGAAAAGAGGTAGGAGGATAAGAACAAAAGTTAAAGGATCTTAGAATAACACCAAAAAATATCATTTTGTCTTCGTTACCATTCTTACCTCTCCTCAGTCCTTATGCCAATTCATTTACCCCCTTATTAATAAACGTGGACCAAAGTTACAACCAGGATAATCATCGGAGTAATCCATACATTTTTAAGGATTAACCTTGGCGTAACTTTACTTCTCGTTTTATTAATTAGGGGGTTTGGATTGGCACAGCATAAATTATAATTCTGCTTAGTTCTTCCATAATTCTCTAAAACTCGTCATTTCCTTTCTAGTAGCCTAATAAAGCATTACCATAATACTGTAGCCGAATACAGAAATGTCGAACGACGCCTAACAAAGTTAAAATGAAGGCTAAGATGATGAATAAATTAACAATTATAATTACTTTCAAGACTAATATGCCTATGGCATTGGCAGCAACGGAATTAGATAGCTAGTCGACATTGAATTACCTCGAAATAGACATACTTAATGTCTTAGTTTACCTAAACAAGTGCCAAATGACCTAAATTGAGAGAATTGTTTACGACGGTACCCGGTTTTATGTCATTAGCATACACGTTTGTACCTATAATACTGTGTTGTGCTAACTGCCTGTCATATCTACATATTAGGTAGTATTAGATACAAATCAGCTAATTAAGATATAGGAGAGGTTAAAACACAACAGTGGGACATTAATGCTCAATTAAAAGGCACTACTAATGTTGCCAGTGTTGGGAAAAACGTTAATAATGGGAAGGTTCAGGGTGGAATGACTTTTTTCTTCCTTTTGTTTTTTGATTGGCTAGAAATTTCTACTGTGTCGTGGATGCTTTTAGAAACAGCTAGACTCACAAACACCCGATTCTATATTACTTTCCTAATGACAATGCTAGTACTTGTGACCTCAGTACACAAAGAAAATATACATGCTGATATCAAATTGGCTTTTCAAAGTCACTTTCCGTTGCTCTACTTAAAGTACACCAACGAAACGAAGCAATATTGACAAAAAAGTGATATAGATTAGAACGTTTCGGCTGTCAGCAGCAGGTGCAAGGTTAGTAGAATCAAATAAGGTTAGTAACGTCGTGATCGATACAATCGATTCGCTTGATGCACGCTCATACCACACCATATACCTTAAAGCCTAAAATCCCTTAGCAGACTTAAATGTCAGTTATAAAGCTGTTGTGAATGATGTAGAAAGACAAGACCATGAACTCACTGTTTAGAAGGGTTTAGTGTGCTTATTCGCGTTTACATGTACACGATTAAGATTTTACAATCAAGTATAGATTTATAGGGAGTTAATCGAGCTGCAGTTTTGTTGGCAACGATTAAGTCACGATTAAACGATGTTTAATGCTTCAATGGCTAAACGATTGGGAGGATTAGAATGTCTAAGGTTTGCATCCTGTGGAATTAAATTGCCTTCTACGGCAAACCTTCTTAGACAGGACATAGCTTTTAAATTGTGAAAATAGGAATGCTCGCATATAATAATACTTCGCGAGAACAGATAGCTGCATTCAAAGAGCATACTGGAAAAATTACGAAGCGTAAAAAGCGAACCTGTATCTTGAGAAACATTTTGTCAGAAGTGACGGATCTATTCTTTACTCATAATAGTCGAATGGCTACAGTAAATAGTGACCAGTAGTCGAACTGTTCTCAGCAAGAAGATCTATGAATCCAATTAAATCCTTCTTTCAAAACCAGTTATATCTGTGGGAATCAAAATACGTCTTTACAAACCAAAAAACTAGAGAAAGGGATATTGTGTCTATGAGAAAAGTATCTAGTTGTTGGATTAAACCAAGTACAAGACACAGCGACCGTGAAGGGGCAAGTAAAAAGGGTTGAAAAGGGAAGAATAATTGAATTATTCTTTCGTCACTTTGTTCAAATTTTTTTGGGCCGTCCGTCCGTCTTCGGTCGGTCAGTGGTTTAGGGGACGACACATTTAATCTTGTTCCAATTCTTATTGTTCTTAATTAGGTTACCCGCTTGGAATGGAATGTTTTTTTTTTGGTTTGGCGGCTATAAATTGCTGGCCAGTTGCATTTACCAATTCTTTCTAACCTCTCAAATCCGACTTTTGGAACTATGCTCTATGCTCATTCAGTTTGAATTTCGAAACAGGATTCTTGCTTAGCGATAATTAAAAAAGCAATTGTTTTTTTTTTTAACTTATTATCTTACTAGCTGTTGCCAGCGGCTTCACCCGCTACAACTCGAAAATTATCCCACGGGAACATAAAATCGGGATAAAAGCTATCCTATGTGTTAATCCAGGTTATAAACTATCTGTGTACCAAATTTTAGCCAAATCCGTTCAGTGGTTTTTGCGTGAAAGAGTAACAAACATCCATACATCCATACATACAAACTTTCACCTTTATAATAGTAGTAGGATCAAACTGAACTACAGTTTGATAAGTTAGTAATGACGTATACCCTTTAGAGTCGAATATCAAAACAGCTAAAATTACACATTTATTGTACAAGTTTTTAATTTAGCCAGCTGAGAGACCAATGGGCAGTCACATCTGTCAAAGGACCGATATAATTGAAGGCCTTGAATGGGGACCGTAATCAACATTGTGTAACGCCCCCAAGCCAGGTGGAGTGACGATTTGCGAGTTGAGATTGGCCCCTAAACCGTTGGGGTCTGGGATCAACCCGGCCATTTCGGTGTAACGAGTTTTTATAATTTCAAAGTTGTTTTATATCTCATAACTGTATGACTGTAAACTTGTACCTTGTTTTGTTCTATCTCTTGCTTGATCTAATGGGAGTACGTATATTGATTCTCCTGCACTATTCTTTTCTGATTAATTTTGTTGCGGAGTCCACTAATGTTAAATCATTCTTCGGGTCTTCACCGAGCTTCATTGCCTCGTCGCTTTTCTAATGACCGCCATTGTTGCTTCTGGTTTTCAGGAGTTGCAGAAGTTAGGAAATAGTGATGTGGAATTATACACAAATGTAATCTGGTATAGATTCAAACTCAAGATATCACGTTTGAATTGAATATGTGAGACACGTTCTTGTATGCCCGCTGGGGGTTTCCGCACAGTTGAGGGGATGTCTTATTAGCTTAATTTAATAATAAAGTAACTGTTGCACAAAGAAGAAGGATCACAATCCATAGAAAATTACCCCACGTCCTATAACAAAGTGAAATACCTCAAAAGAAAGATAAAAATGTATAAAAAAATATGGGATACTCCCCAACTTCATTTTTTTACACCTTCATATGGAAAAATTGCTTTAAAAATAGTCCAGGCGCTGATAAGAAAAATTCGTTTGTATGCGTATTTATAGACCGATTTAAAAAATTCTTTTTTTGTTTGAAAGGGTTCCCCCATGGTAGTCCCACGGCCGTAAAGTCAGGTCTTCGGTCTCCAGGACCCCGGATAAATAAAAGAAAAATCTTAAAAATAAGCTCATTTTTGTACTATAGATTATTAGTTATTCACTCTCTTGTTGTTTCTTTTGACAGCACGTTTAGCAGGGTGGCTGAGCGGTTGGACTGCTGCGCTGCGTGTCGCGGGTTCGATTCCCGCACGGAGCAAAGATTTGTACGATCTACAAGTATTTGTTTCGGGCCTGGGCGTTTGTGTATGTAACTCACATACACAAACCCCTAGGTATTTGAGTGTGAGTTTCTATGTTTGTAAACGCACCCATGATACAGGATGAATTCCTGGTGTGAGGCAATGTTAAAAAAAACTGTAACTGTGACGCATTATGATGAGACAGAATCCATGAATCCAGAATGAGAGTGGTCTCCAGAGGTTATCTATCTATCTAATATTTTTAAACGAGCAATTCTTTTATATTTATTTATATATAATCAGGATCTCGGAAACGGCTCCAAGGATTTTCATTAAAGTTACAGATTAGGGGTTTTTCGGCTCAAGGAATCGATTTATCAAGGTCCCAGGTTCGAGTAAAGCCCGGTTCCCAAGATATAGACATTTTAAAAACCGAGCGAAGCTCGGTCAACCAGATATTTTTACTTAAAATGAGATCTAAGACGGATAACGTTGGCATGGGAAAATCATAACACGCCAGTTGATGAATTTGAAAGTCAGTATTTATATTAGTATGTGTATAGGTACTAGATATGAGCGCCGATGGTCAATCAGTCGGCGGCGGCGCGCCGACTTTTTGGAGTCGACGGCGGCGGCGTCGGCGGCGCGGCGTGACCTTTATTTAACTACTTTAAATAATTAATTTAAGAGAAGAAATAGAACAATTTTTTACGTATAATTAATGATTTATTATAATTTTGACAAGACAAATTGAATTGGCAAGATAAACTAAAAAAACAGCAAACCAAATTAACATTAAAAATTGCTGGTAGCTATATTTTTACTGTAAGCCTTGATGAGTATGCCAGAGGGTCATGGCTGTCCGGATGATTCGGGGATACCGCACGATCGCCGGCGAATCGAACAATCTCCGGCGAATCGAACAATCTCCGGATCTGCCGGATTGCTGCCCTGGGATCTGGAGGCGACTACCTTCCAGCGCGTGAAGGTGCAGCGCCGGGGCGTATCCCCGCTGCCTCTAGAAGTCGAGGCGTGGCCTGAAGAGCTCCGGCGCGATCTCAGGGCAGTATGGCGGGACGACTGTCGGAACCGACGTCCGGGCATGCCGCAATCGTGACAGTAAGACCTCTGTTGGGGGAGTGGCTGGATAGGCGTCACGTCGTCCTGACCTACCGCATGACGCAGGTCCTCACCGGAAACGGAAGTTTCGGGAGGAACCTGTGTCTGATGAGGAAGGAGGAAACGCCTGGGTGTCACCACTGCGAGGATAGCCCGGAGGACACAGTAGAGCATACGGTGCAAAACTGCCCGCTTGGATAGAGCACCGACGTGTCCTCACGGCGGCGATAGGCGGAGACCTCTCGCACCCGGCATTGGTCGCGACAATGCTGCTTCTGCGGGGCAGTCAGCTCTCAAAAGCGGAAGCGGGCCACGTGAGAGAGAAGATAGCGTCCTCTCCGTCCCAGCCGCAGTGGTGGACGCCCACGGCAACGGACATCACAAGACGATCTCCGCCACCGTAGGCGCGTGCATGCGGGCGGCGAGTACAGTGCAACTCGACCACGGACCATGCCCGGGTCGTCGGCGCGTTGTGTTCTACGCTCGTCTCAAAGAGCATCAGTATGATGACGGACGGGGCTCCCTCTAGAAGGCCAAAGCCTGCCGGGATATAAAGGCCTATTGAAGGACACCGCGGAAGTCAGTACGAGTCTGACAGTCCCTTCCACCCTGCCCGGGGTGGGAAGACTCATTTGATGATTTTACCACGCTAACAAAAGAACCCTTGATGAGTGCTCATCATCTGTTCGTTTTTTTCCCTAATATTAACAACCAACTGACCAAAATAAACTGTGTTTGTTTGCTGATAACTTGGACAACACAGAAATTGTAATGTCAAAGAGTATCGTTTTATAAACGTCTACGTCTAGTGCCGCCATTTTGCCAACATTTATTATCTTTCGTTCGTTTTGATCAGAGTGTTAGATTAAACTGAACGCCGCCCGCTCGGGATCGGCGCGCCGGCGCCTGTGGACGGCGGCGGCGGCGCAGGGAAAAACATGGCGGCGGCGGCGCGACGGCGCGGCGCTCATATCTAATAGGTACTACATCAGAAATAATTATACACGTGTTTTTGGATGAAAATCATTCCCAAAGTTAGTGAAAAGGGGTATTCAAGTTTAAAGAGAAGGATCTAAACGTGTAACCTGAATTAAGGACGGTAGTTGCAATTTATTACGTAGGTCAGCACTAAGAAAGGATTTTGTGTGGATTACATGTAAGGGGGTGAAAAGGGGTGAAAACCTTTGTAAAATCTTATTCCTTGGGTTTATAAACTTGAAGCTTTGTACGAATATGAGTATTTGTAAATATGGGCATTTTTAGTTATTGTAAGTTTTTTTTTAAAATACCCTTTATTCGTAATCTAGACGATGTTAAAGTTTGTATAGAAAAATCATAACGTGCGACCCGATGAATTTGAAACTCAGTATAAAGAAATTAGATAAAAAATAAACAATCACGAGTTTTTGGGTTTTTCGAAAATCACCCCCAACATTGGTGCTTCGATAAACTCAAAAGTAGGCCTAAAATTAAGTAATCTCTTAGTACTTGTTCACGTTGGAACGCGCGGGCGCGGTGGCGGGCGCGGTCGTGAAGACGTGGCGGGTTCGTGTTCACATTGGCCGCCAGGCGTTTGCGCGGGTGGCTGAGATTTAGATTCTAGCGATAAGTTCAAACTGGTTGAACTTACCTGACGTCGCGAGTGAATCGCGCGCTCCGCCGCTAGTTCGACGTGAACACACACAAACATCTCACGCGTTTGATATAGACGCGAGCGGCGCGCGCGCGCTAGTCGCTAGCTTGCCCGCTACTTACACCGCACGTGCGTTTCGTACGTGAACACTTGGATATTACGCCATATGTTTGATATTTCGTGACCGCGCCCGCCACCGCGCCCGCGAGTCAACGTGAACAAGTAATACTTAAACGAATAAAGGATCCGTATCCTATATTTAAGAAATCAACCCCTAGCGGGGTGAACATTTGAAAATCAGTTTGTCCACATTAATATTTTAAAGAGACAAGATTTGATTGTTTGTTTGTGTGTATTGACTATTCATGTAAGTCTATGTTCCGAAACTACTGAAGCATTTTTAGATTTTCCAAAAGTATCCTATAAGGAGGGTGACCGGGCGTTTAAATTCACTGAGTTCGAAGTTAGAAACACGAGCAGACGAAGTCGCGGGCGAAGTGCTATTTCATCATCACCAGCCTATTAATGTTCTGTTCCCACTGCTGGGACACAGGCCTCCTCTCTGTGAGAGAGAGTGGGCCATAATCTACCACGCGGGCTCAGTGCGGATTGGTGGACGTCACATGTTTTCGAATTTTTGTTTCTAGGATATGCCGGTTTCCTCACGATGTTTTACTTCACACCGTATTGAGAGCAGTGGTGATGAAATAAATAACACAAAGTAATGCGCCGGCCTGGTTTCGAACCCACGACCTACAACTCGTAAGTCGGGGCCGATACCACTAGGCCAACACTGCTTTTTCGGAACGGGAACAGGGCTTTTCTCGAACCTGAGACCTTGATAAATCGATTCCTTGAGCCGAAAAACCCCTAAACTGTAACTTTCATGAAAATCCTCGGAGCCGTTTCCGAGATCCTGATTATATATAAATAAATATAAAAGAATTGCTCGTTTAAAAATATTAGATAGATAACCTCTGGAGACCACTCCCTCGCGATACCTTTGATTCTGTCTCATCATAATGCGTCACAGTTACAGTTTTTTTTAACATTGCCTCACACCAGGAATTCCTCCTGTATCATGGGTGCGTTTACAAACATAGAAACTCACACTCAAATACCTAGGGGTTTGTGTATGTGAGTTACATACACAAACGCCCAAACCCGAAACAAATACTTGTAGATCGTACAAATCTTTGCTCCGTGCGGGAATCGAACCCGCGACACGCAGCGCAGCAGTCCAACCGCGCAGCCACCCCGCTAAACGTGCTTTCAGAAGAAACAACAGGAGAGTGAATAACTAAAATCTATAGTACAAAAATGAACTTATTTTTAAGATTTTTCTTTTATTAATCTGGGGTCCTGGAGACTGAAGACCTGACTTTACGGCCGTGGGACTACCATGGGGGAACCCTTTCAAACAAAAAAAGATTTTTTTAAATCGGTCTATAAATACGCATACAAACGATTTTTTCTTATCAGCGCCTGGAATATTTTTAAAGCAATTTTTTCATATGAAGGTGTAAAAAAATGAACTTAAGAATTAGGCCATATTTTTTTTTTGAATTTTTACCTTTTTTTTGACGTATGTCTCTTTGTTATAGGACGTGGGGCAATTTTGGTCCATCTTCTTTATTTCATTTCAAATCGTGACAAAAATGAGTCCATCCAGAGAAGTTACGATTGCTTTTTTTTTCCATAATTCTGATTGATGTCATGCCGTCAAATACAATGATACTACGATTTACTAAAATGTATGTATACACGGTCTATGAGTCGCATGTCAAAGTAATCAGTATCTATTGTTTTGTGTAGGAAGTAGTACTAACGATTGCGTCAATAAACACCCCCAACTGCGATTGTACAAACAACATTAATGAAAATAAACGACCTTGCTATCGATTGATTAAAGGTTAACGCACAGTTAAAACACATCTTACACCCCGGAACCAACGTCCACTGTCTAATCTTTTGCCACTACTAATTTCTCCTGTATTGTGAGTGCGTTCACAAACAAGTTCACAAACTGACATACACAAATACTCTGACCTCCTCATCATCATCATCATCTCAGCCGTAGGACATCCACTGCTGAACATAGGCCTCCCCTTTTGATCTCCACACCCGTTGGAAGCGACCTGCATCCAGGGTCTTCCGGCGACCTTTATAAGGTCGTCTGTCCATCTTGCTGGTGGACGTCCTACGCTGCGCTTACTAGTCCGTGGTCTCCACTCTAGTACTTTTCGACCCCATCGGCCATCTGCTCTGCGAGCAATATGGCCTGCCCATTGCCACTTTAGGTTGCTAATCCGGTGGGCTATATCGGTGACTTTAGTTCGTCTACGGATCTCCTCATTTCAACTCAGACCTGCAACAACTAAGTATTTGCAGATCGTTCAGATTTTTTTTCGACTCGTTTTACCAACGGTTACTTGTTTAACTTAATAGCCTGATTTTGAATCACCTATAAAGGTCTGTAATATACAGACCAGTACCTGGTACAAAAGCATGCAAGCAGCTGGCATCCCATTGTATCATTCACCAGCTAGTAGTCATACAGCTTAATGGTGCAAGCTACTAGCTTACTTTTGTGCAAGTTACTGGCATCTGTATAACGGGCTTATGATAATAGGAGTAATCACGTTTTTTCTGTTACGCCCTGTAATAAGTCAGCACGAACAGTTGTGCGGTGACTACAAGGCGTATTTTTAGAATGCCATAACACGTCAATCAAGAACCGAACGCTACGTCGAACAAAAACAATGGCCTATTTATCCAAATCAATATCTTTGTGAAAAGCCGCCTGTTACGCTTTCAGGCAATCAATAAATATTTAGGTCAGGAGACGTAATCCTCCATCAAATTGTTATGTCATTCATTTCGGAACGTTTGCTCGTAAACATTCTGTGTCAGCAGATGTTGGTTGGTTCCATGTTTCTTTTATGAGATGTTGACAAATTAGATTCAGCGGCAATGCTTTTAAATAGGTTCTGTTTGAACAGACGGAAAGCTTCAAAGGTTCGTGAAGTGTGTGCGAGGTTTATGAGATTTAAACTTGCAGTAAAAAGCAAGCAATTTAGTGCTTTCATTACTGTTTTAAAAACCTTAAAAGGGATCACATTCTTGACTCGTGGAACATCACAACACGATTCATTGCATTATGAAGAATCTTAGTTATGGGCAAATGTGGCTTTAATCTTCTTTATGTTTTGTTTCCTTTATCTAAACCCCACAAATGCAAGCAAATCTTCAGTCTTCCTATACGTATCTGGCACCTACTGCGTGATGAATCTGGTGATCTCTCCTGATGTATTTCTTTGCTCAGGGCTTACCCATTTTCACTTTTGCAAAAGAGACTTGTTGCTTATATCGACGATTCGAACTTATTATGCCCTATCCGATTCGATATACTACTAAGTCTGGTATCTCACTAATTAGACGAGATACTGCCATCGATAAGCTATTATCGAATAAGTGCGCGAATTCCACTGCCAATCATATTTCTAAAATGATCTACCTACATGACATGCGTTCTCATATCAAATCGCAGTAAGTAGGTACAGTTATAATGAAATCTGTAACGACATTGTGGAGCACATTTTTGATACTTGCGGTATTTCAATGAGACAGCCATTTTGGTACTCGTTTCTTTATTATTATCACCTACTACTGTTGCTACTTGTGGCTTCATAGTGGGTGTGTAACATGAAATTGTTATTGTACGTTCAATAAGGATAATTAGTATGATTATGGTACAAGTACAAAAGTACTCTATGGTGCAATGGAGACTCTAAACTACTCCTTTATATACTGGCCATTTTGAGGAAAAAAAGGATAAATCATAGTATAATACTTACGCTGAAAAAAACTTACATTTATTAACTACATCAAGTCATTATTCGTCTAGCTAACTCCTTTTTTCAAAGAAAGAAAGTAGGTGCAGAAAATACTAAGAAGCGTATAGTCCTTACCCGTGACGTTGCACCGACAGTATGTGTTACATATAAGGTGTCTTCATTTCGAATGTCCTTTGTTTTTGAAATCTCGCTACAAGTAAACCGCTGACAGGCACTTTTGAAATGGAACAGTCTTGTTTTGGACATTTCCCTTTCAATTGCATGTCATTCGTCTCAATTCTGGGCTACTTGCATCCAACTATGACCAGCCACCTTACAAAGAATTTTCTTGGCCAACCACTACAATTACAAAGTAATGTAATACATAATGTATCAAACCGAGTGATTAATTCTTACAAAAAATATATAAGTCACTCGGTTTCTCTGTCCAACAGGCGAGTAAGTAAGTAATTGTCGGATGTACATAAATCAATCGTGTTACTTTAAGGTGCTGACAGACTTTAGCATTCATGTGTAACAGAACATCGAGCATTCGCCGTTTTTAATTGACTCGAACCATACAACGAACATAGGCGAGCATGAGCCTATCATCGCTACGAACATTTTTACGATCTTTCTAGCGAACGCTCTAGTCGATAGTTGTCAATAAATTATCTTTCATGAAAGTGTCAGACTCGACTGCCAGCTCGGCAAAAATCTCGCCAAAGTGTTCGTTCGAATGCTCGCTAAAACTTTCTTGTTTGTTTTAAAGTGTAACATTCGTAGCAATGCTCACTACAAATGAATGCTAAAGTTTATCAGCACCTTT
This sequence comes from Agrotis segetum, assembly GCA_036375495.1. Lineage (NCBI taxonomy): Eukaryota > Metazoa > Arthropoda > Insecta > Lepidoptera > Noctuidae > Agrotis > Agrotis segetum. The sequence goes on along the minus strand of JAQSVV010000327.1, from coordinate 2,501,497 downwards.
ACTTCAATCATTTTATGCCACTTTTTATTTATTTATTTATGGAAGACGTGTTGCTAATCCAGATAGACTAATGATGATCGGTATGATAGATTGATAGTTTAATTCGTCTTCGTGATAAAGTTATTTTAGTTTTCAGTCGGAAAGTCAATTAGTGAGAATTTATTAAAAATTGGTTGGGTATTAAATTGTTGAAGACATATACAATCCAGGTTCAAGACAAGAAAGAAAAAGGATTGTTAATGTACTTCTTTCATTTGATTTATGTTATCAAATGAAATAGAACTTTCGCTGATACTCCAAATAAGTCATTACAACAAAGAGGGACATTCTATCAGCCATTTAATTTTAGTTGATAATATACGTATGTTTGACTTTTCAAGGTAAGTGACTGACATGTAAACTACTTAGAATCCAAGTACAGTAAGTTACCTATCTAAATCTTTTATGTAAAGTGGGGGATCACTGCTTTAACGTACTACCTATACATTTTTTTTTAGCGTGGTAAAATCATCAAATGAGTCCTCCAACCCCGGGCAGGGCGGGAGGGACTGTCAGACTTCTACTGACTAAAATCCACGGTGTCCTTCGATAGACTGTTATGTTCCGGGGTTACGGTAAGGGAATAATCCCGCGACCCCGGCAGGCTTTGGCCCTCTGAGAGGGGGGCCCCGTCATTAACGCACTATACATACCCATATTTTTTAGCTTGGTAAAATTATCAAATGTGTCCTCCCGCCCATTTGATAATAAGAGGGACTGTCAGACACGTACTGACTAAAATCTGCGACGATCCTTCAATATCCCTTTACGTTCTAGGGTCACGGTTACCTGATGACACAGTTCCGCGACTCCTAGACAGTCCTGCGACGCCTCGATCCGATCTTGTTCGACATACAACATAGTAAGTACGTTAAATGTTGACTTGCCACTTAATCAAAAACCTTGACAACAGGCCCTTAAAAAAGTCTATTTAATATTAATACCTACTATAAATATACGTACTTCACACCTCAAAGGGTTATATCAGGCGAATGTGTATGCTGTGATGAACAATTCCTCTCCCAAGCGTTATGAGTACGGCTCACGGCTATACGCCCATGTGCCTTTGTGTGACTAAAAGGGACGTGTGTGTTACTATGTGGACATACGGTCTGCTGATGATGATAATTGTAACGGTATCCGTTAATTTTATTCAGATAGACATTAACTAAATCCAATAGTACAAGCGTTTGGGATTGCGGACACAGTAGGTGCGGGCTTGCGGACGGCGAGTAATAGGTAGCTCGCCGTCTGATCAAGGACCAGAGCCGGGTCCTCGAGTTTTCTATGCTATCGCCAAGGAGCCGTCCCTAAAGGGCTTTAAGTTTGCGGAGGTCGCAGGATTGAATTGCCACCTCGGCCATGTGAAAAACTTTATCAACGGAATTTTGGTCAAATTAGATAATTGTTGATTAGGTAAGCAGCTGCGAACCTGTATACGAGAGGCACAATTTTAAAATGCTCTTGTATGAAACCAAGACGGAATGGGACCAGAAAATGTAAAATGCATAAGTTAATGAATCCGAGATATCCATGTTGAGCCCAATAATGCGTTATCGAGTAACAAACAGCATCTCTTGCTTTCCCACGAAGTAATTATGGATTATAAGGGATAGATGAGAATAACATTATCTACATAATGAATGATTTTGTTATAATCCACCCTCGACTGGGCGTGACAACCATTAGCATTACCCAAGGGGTAACGATGGGAATTATTACTACCAGAACATTTCCAGCCAAATTATTGGCAGGGAACAATAAACTATTTCAACACTATAGCTCAATAACATCAATCAAAGTAAGTAGTTCAATAGCTTTAACGTTCAAATATTTGGAGTCGTGACGGTTGTGTCAGGGGGCGTACTTACCTACAATTAATGTACTAAACACAACTGGTTTACGAGTCTATGGTTTGATAATATGCGCATTATTGTCTGTTTGTTATCTTATTAATTAATTGGTAATTCGATTGTAGATACAATAACTAACTAGCCGCTCCGGCTTCGTTGAGGTTCAAATTTTCCTTCCCAATCAAAGAGATTTAAAAGAACCTATAGAGCGGGCATTGGGAAAATTGTCATACAAAATTGTTGATGCCGTGAGTCAGTAGCACTATATCTAAGCGTTGCATAACAACGCGACTACTAGACTGAGGGACTTTTTACCTAGTGGTAAAAATTTTTGGATCACAAATTTCTTCGTGATGTCCCGTCTACTGCTCGTATATATTTTAATGTCTTTGTTCCCAATGGATTTCTGAAAAAATTCTAACATGCATGTAAATCACGTCCTAACAATAAAGAATTCAATAAAAAACAAAACCTATTTGGCGCAATCGTTTGGAAGTTATGGGCATACAGACAGATAATTAACGACTTACTTCAATACTATATAAGAAGAGGATTAAATGACTGCTGTATTGGTGCTCTACACCGTGTCGCATAGGATTGCTGAAAAATAAAGTTTGACTCTAAAGTCAGGCAAAATGTTATAGTTTTTTTTGTTTAGGTTTGGCGGCAGCAGCCACGTAATTCAGTTACAGTGTGCACACCGACGGCATCGTGAGTGCTCATGTATGTACACGATGCCGCCGCCGCGCCGCTACCGCGCCTCTAGGCTGTGTACACGGTCGCTACCGCGCCGCCGCCGCGATGCCATTCGCTAGTGTTTTAATTATCTAACAAAGGAGATGTCTCATTGCGGCCATATAATTTTTTTTTTTTTTGATAATTCAAGGATAACTTCTTCGTTTATGAATCGGTTTTGATGATTCTTTTTTTGTTGGAAAGAAGGTATTTCAAAGGCGGTTCCATGATATGGAGATTATGGTTTGATGATGGAAGACCAGAGAAATCGAGTGGAGCTAAATAGTAAGAAATATCTGCTTTCCAACAAAAAAAGAATCATCAAAACCGGTTCATGAACAAAGAAGTAATCCGCGAATAAACATTAAAAAAAACATTATGGCCGAAATGAGAAACCTCCTTTTTCAGATAAATAAAACACTATCGAATTGGATTCGCGGCGGCGGCACGGCGGCGCAGGCGGCGCGGCGGCGGCGTCGTGTACATGAGCCCTGAGGGTCGTGGGCAGCCGATGGATGCAATTCGCCATTGTTGTTCGGCGTGGCGGTCTAAGGGGGAGGTCTTTGTTCAGCAGTGGACGTCCTCCCGTCCTCCGGCTGATGATGATGATGTGCACATGGGACTCATACTGTTATGGGCCTTATATCTGTCTAACTTTTGGGTATAACAAGCGTCATGTTATGTAATGTAATCTATATCAGTCGTTAATGGTTATCAATAATAATAATCAGACTGTTAATATGACTGTTTTAAGTGTTTTTTCCCTAATCAGATCTTTGATTAGTCACAAGTGTAAGTGCTGTGTTATGACTATATTGAGTCGAGTGTTCCGTATTCTCCTTGCCCTTGGTTTACTAGTAAAACAACTACGTCAATAACATGATTATTTAAGTCACCTACATGGTTTTAATATATGAAATTAAGGGTGTTTTTTGTTAACTGTAAATTAGTTTTGGAACTATAAAACTGATATTAAGTAAAATTTGACAGATCATCAGACGCATCCAAAAATATAAGACCAACACAATCGTACTGTTGTGTGAACATATTTCAATATTTTTGATGATGATCATTTATTAACCGACTTCAAAAGAAGGAGGTTATCAATTCGATAGTGTGTTTTTTTTTTCTTTTTTTTTTGACGTTTAGCCCTTATTGAGTTTACATGCTAGAATAGTCATCGTCCTTTGTGACTTTATTCAACTTCAACTAAAAAGGTTTTTACTTCAAGTTGACTTACTTAAGTCTGAGTCGACCATTCTTACTATGATCCATATCTGCCCACAGCTAAATGATCTGTTTGCATAATATAATCCGAACCGACACGTGCACTGTAGTTGACTAATTTCCATATAATTAGTTATCTGCTGGCATCTAATCTAATTGGACTGAGTCATTGCTTGAAGTACCTTTTACACTTGTAGATACGTAGATAAAATATACCACTATTGTTTCTATCACGTTTTGTTCTTTTTATTTGATTCTCTATTATCTACGAAAGAATAGACAATGTTATTTCTTGGTTATTCCTACACAATTCACCTTTTTTTTGCGCGAATTTACAATAGCTACGACTATTGTGGAATAGTAACATTTATTTCTACATTAATTAAAAAATGACAGAAACTAGAATGATTTTACGGCACACGTAAAATCATTCTACGTTCCGCCATTTTGTCTTTTCTTCTGTCGACATCTGTTTCTACCGTACCATGCTACACGCCCTTTGCAAAGTCTGTGGATTACATGACTAGTTCGTCCAGTCAGAGCCTAGTCTTGAGATGGTGTCTACGGACAGCGACATGTTGCGATCATTAGAAGATTATTCACCACAAAAAAACTTTTGACCTAGAGTTTGTTTCTCCTTAATCTTGCCTTCCATAACCAAAGTATTGAAAAATTACACTGTTTTCAATCGATTCTGCTTTTCGGGGATTACCAGCGTAACGTATTTACATAGGTAAGTACTTTTATCTATGTAATCTAAGGAATTGACACTAAAGATTATTGAATTTCTTTCATTTTTTGACAATGTAAGATAAAGAATGAGGAAAATATTATCTATCTCTTATTGATAATAAAAAAAGCCTTTTTATCTGATCGATAAAGTGAAGTTAATCAGTACCTATTATATTTTATTTTTAGAAATAATTACGGCAGTAATTTCATAAAGAGTACATTAAGTATGTCAAATTGAAGAAGATATAAGTTAATATGGTGCTGGCAAATAAGTAAAGATCAATGTTTTCTATCATAATAATATTGATAAAAGCATTGAAATGTGAACTTTATATCGTTTACCTCAAGAAACATGAATTTGAACACCATGTTGTGAGTCGATTTGGAGTGGAGTTAGCATCGAGTCTGTGTAATGTATGAAGAGTCAGTAATTCCCAATGTATGCCTTTACTTCATCAACAGCCTAAGGAGATTGCCCAACTACGGTCCAAATGATTATAGATTCTAAAAATATTTCGTATATAGACATACATTAGTGCTAGAGACACAGCGCACATACTCCCAGTCCTGGGCAGCATTTGGACCAAATCCCATACAGGAATGGGCAATGTCCTTTAACTGCTGAGTCATAAATTATTAATTATACTATCTTTTATAAATTTTGAACTGATACATTGAACTTTTATTAAAATACAAAATAATGTTTTCCATGTTAATCATTCGTTTTGAGTTTTCGATATTTCGGAACTGTTCATCCGTGATTATGGCGCTTGCAACAGTGCAGAAATCAACCATTTCCTACTTTGAAAGAAACACTGAAAAAAATAGACCCACATGTTGGTTTCAACATTGAGCCGTACATTTAAAACAAATAATAAACATGGTAAATATACGTTTTAAGTTCTTTTATGTTAGTAATGTTTATTTGTTTGTGAAAATCTTCTCGCTCCTGTGCCACCCTCAGGCCTCAACCAGGTCATCATCACCCTATAAGTAAGTAGGTAGTTTCTAACTGCTAGGACACAGGTCTTCTCTCTGTGAGAGGTAGTGGGCCATAATCCACCACGCGGGCCCAGTACGGTGGTAGACGTCACATGTCTTCGAATTTTTGGTTCTAGGACATGACGGTTTCCTCACGATGTTTTCCTTCACCGTTTTGAGAGCAGTGGTGATGAAATAAATTACTTAAAGTAGTGCGTCTGGCGGGGTCCGAACCCACCACGACCTAAAGTTTGCCACTGCTCTCTCAACCAGGTATTTTAGCCAAAATTCTCAAAAATATTAAAAGTTCAAAAAGAATTTAAAAAATTAAATATTTAGTAATCTGTATAACAGAATACTTATGGATATTTCCTACTTGTACCGTACGAAGTGAGTCCATTAAAAAGTCCATAACAGTTATACAAACAGATATATCAAATGACATCAATTTTGACAATGTAAACGCTAGGTTTTTTTTACTTTTGCAAGTCGGTCGACCGTTGTGTGTGCCTTTCATCAAGTTGGTAACGTGTCAAGATGGAACAGTTACGTTTCCCAGGCTATGTTATGAATAACACAATAGAGGATGACCCAAGGAGGTTTATATTAGGAGGTAATTCAGTTATTACAGGTCAAGAACCAGAATAATTTGACAAAATATGAGCTAGATACATATGTACCTAATATCACTATATTATATTCCCACATTAGATTAGAGGCCATAAAGCCTGCCGGGGTCGCGGGATTATTTCCTTACCGTGACCCCGGAACATAACAGGCTATTGAAGGACACCGTGGATTTTAGTCAGTAGAAGTCTGACAGTCCCTCTCGCCCTGCCCGGGGCCGGAGGACTCATTTGATGATTTTACCACGCTAAAAAAAAAGATTAGAGGCCATAAAACAAAATTTTTGTATAGATGCTTGAAGTTTTTACTGCTATTATTGTATGGAAAATACAAAAAGCGCTTTTCGTGTTTTTTTTCCATCAAGTTAAGGTCAAAGTTCCCGTTTACTTTCCAGAAACGTGAAAACTCATGCTAGGGCTCTGTGGAGAAGGCGAATGTATGAGCTAGGGTTAAAATGCTATTGCAACGGTTTTTTTTTATCTCAACTTTTATCGATAGTTCAGAATCATTGTGCGAACAAAGATTGTTTCGTCAGTGTACACCAAAAGTGCAACAAGCAAAGATTACCGTTACACAATTCAAGATCTAAGCTGTTATTAAAGCGGCATAAGTTTCAAAATAAAAATATTCTCCATAAAATAACTACGTAAACTTGGGTAACGATACTCAATTTACATAGTTACATAATTTATTGCATTGGTCCATTGTTTTAAAAACACAAATGTATAAAATTCTCACGCGTAACTCTAAAAAAGCATTGCTTAAATATCTCTTTAATTATACGTTAATTTGGAAATAATTATCTGCTTAATGCTTATGTCTGTTACTTTTGACTTCCTCTTATTTCTTAATCAAAAACTTTCCCATTGCTGAGAAATCAATGACAGTCAATCGCAATATGAGCTTAAGGCCTCATATTGCGATTGACTGTTAGTTAGGGTGCTTGTAAACGGCGCATGTAACCCGCGCAAGTGCCTAAACATGCTGAAGCTACATGCGCCGTTTACAAGCACCCCGCGCAGGTAGCTTGATCAAGTAGCTTGCGCATGTTACTCGCGTGGGTAAACCGCGAACCCGCACCTTTACTTGCGCGGGTTACATGCGCCGTGTACGAGCACCCTTACGTTAAGTGAGTTCTACGTCAGCGTCGCAGTATCGTGATTTATAGAACAAAATGTACCTATATTGATGCGCGCGACAGACGTGACGTACGCGATAGACGTACGTCTATTGCGTACGTTACGTACGTGAACGACTTAATCCCTTCGTACACAACGCGACTCAAGCGGATACCTTATGATTTTGCTATACAGCTGACTATCGCAATACAAATCCTTAGAGGTTAGTAAACACGCACGCGTCTATGGATACCGAAGTGTGTACGAAGGGGCAACAGACGTACGCGACGGACGTACGCGACGGACGTACGCGACCGATTTACTCGACGGACGTAAGTACGCGACGGACGTACGTGATAGACGTACGTGACCGACTTAGCCCCTTCGTACATAACGCGACGCAAGTTTCCGATACCTAACGACTTCGATATCCATTACATCAAAAATTCAACCCTAAAAACATTGTTTTTACATAAGAAGCTTCTAATAGGAGGCCTACCTCAACAAGGCACGTTGCACTCGGTTCATTGAACACCCATGTTGAAACCTCGCTAACCTTGACTTATATTTTAAAGCTAATAAATTCCAAAACAAGTCAAGCATTAACTAAACTCTACTTAAACTGCCGTTATACGTATTAAACCATTAAAGTTTGATCGGTCGTTAATCTGTAATGAGTTTGATACGACGTGAAAGCTGCTCTACGATACCATAACCTTACTTAACAGTTTATTTGTTAAGTAGAGAGTTTGTATACTTATTATATTGCCTCCTTATCTATCATGTAACGGTTAGCGGTGGGTTAAAATAAAAGAACCCACCAACGTTTACAATAATATTTATTTAAGGTCGTGGTTCACAGCCGTCACTTGGTATTTAATCGTTCCGTGGAAGTAGGCGCACTAGTACTGTCCTGGCTTATCGCGTGGTGCAGAGACGCGATGGGCGAGGAGTTGTCCCGAGGTGAGAGAGACCCCAGGGACAGGATGGTGGATGCGCCGGCTGGTCAGCTGTGTGCGGCTAGGTGCTGTGTGTGCGCAGGCCTCGAACGTTCGGTAGCGTGAGTCACTGTCGAACTCAACGAACGTTGAGGATGGGTATTTTAAACCCCAATCTTGTTCCCTGGAATCAATGTCCAGCGGTAAATAAAAGGTCCACTGCAAATCCTCTGTGATGATGACCTCGCAGCGTAAGCGAAAGCCTAGGACGTAAAGCGCTTGAGGCGTTTGTGAGTTTGGTCAACATCAGAACGGAGTTTACATGGCAGGTACACAATATTAATTTAGCGTGAAGCATTAACACAACATTATTTATAGGCCTACGAGCGTATGGAACATTCGAGGCTTAACGGAATAAAAACCTAACAAAGAAAAATTAGAACACAAAATAAATAGTCTGTAGGTAACTGCTCAATACAAAAAGATATAAACACAATAGCTAGCAGTTATAAAGGTTTGGTTTGGCAAACTTACCCTTCACGGGGTTATTACACTTACACAGAATTTAAATAATATATATTAGGTATTTATTATTTGACTAAAAAAACTGTCTAAGTCTGGGACGAGTAAAATTAGATAGTCCTAATATAGTGAGGAACTACGTTTGCTACTACGTCCAGCGTTCGCGGTAATGTTTTCTGTCCCAGCTGATTGCTACAAAATGCCTCGCTCAAGGAGAAGGGGAATTGGACTTTGCACGCGTGAGAGTGAGACAGCATAAGCATTGCCACTCACTTATCCGCAGCTAGAACATTCCACAGTTCTGTCACTACAGAACTGTCAAATAACTGTTACTACCAGTTTAGAACTACCCACTTATAAATTACTTTTTGTCTCGACGTAATTCAAGAATATTTACTAGATACCTACAAATTTATATTAATGAACTATTTATAGTTTTGAAATGCAACGTTGGTAATCCACAACGTTACAATACCCCCTCGCGCAGTCAAGGATTTTGTCTTCTATAATGACAAAATCCGCACAAAGAATTAGATCTAACTATTGTTTTACCTATCAAAAAATCATCATTCGTACTTCTCACAATCATAACCAGCGGCAGCTATTGTATACAGTGATACGAGAGATAGCTGTCGCACAATATAAAATATATAGGAATCCTGTTGTCATTAACCTGATGCCTTACAATAGTTTTCTTCAAAGATGAAAGTGTACTAAGCGAGAGAATAATGCAATCGTATGTATCGAGTTCAATAAAATATTATTGTTAAATTATTTCTTTTCCTTTTAACCATCTACCGACCAATACTAATCCACCTACCAGTTTTAAATTTTAATGTAAGTAATTGAATCTAAATTTAAGATGATAAAATTATATTTTTGGTTTAAGGCTTATTTACGGAGTTACCAACCGCTCCTGCAAAGGCTTATTTAAAGAGTTGCGACCGCTCTAAAGAAAACAACACGAATGGTGTAGACCATCAGTATTAAGTGAACAAGCTATGTCCTTTGGTTTTGCCTTTTGATTTATGGTTTATTTAAGGAGTAATCGACCGCTCCTGCAAGGGCTTATTTAAAGAGTTGCAACCGCTCTATAGACACAGTTGTGTTTTTATGATGCAAGGGCTTATTTAAAGAGTTGCTACCGCTCTATAGACACAGTTGTGCTTTATGATTTATGGTTTATTTAAGGAGTAATCGACCGCTCCCGCAAGGGCTTATTTAAAGAGTTGCTACCGCTCTAAAGAAAGAAAGCACAACCATGTAAAAAAAACACAACCATGAATTAAAACACCAAGGTGATCGATGGGTTAGGGCCACGATCAATATATTAAATACCTTCGGTGTAGGGCCGATAGGTATAAAAAATAAAATATAATGAATGGGGTAGGCCATCATTATACGTAAGTAACTATAGGGTAGACCAAAAGTTATAACAAAGAAAAGAATTGGTAGGTTAGATAGGTTCGGTATAGTAATAAGTATTCAAAATTTAAAAAGAAGTTAAGATTTACTGTTACATTTTGAAGAGTTACGGTATATTTAACGAATGTCAAAATAATAAAGTTAAATGATTAATGACTAACTAGAATGTCAAAGTTTTGTTACAGCTATATGTATAAATGACTAACTAATATGTCATAATGGAAAGAATGGTCCATATTTAGCAGTTCGTTTATGTAAGTCCCGTACCGTGACTAAAGATGATTCGCCTATAATAATCACTAAGTACTCGAGTTCAGACTTATGAAGCGACATAAACTTAACTGGATGAGCCATGATTTAAAAATTTTTCAAAAGAAAAAAAAAATTAAAAGTGTAGGGTAAGTGTCAAAACCAAAAAAAAAAAAAAAATTCAAAGAGAAAAAATAAAATTAACGGTTATGTGTACCAACACTCCGTCTGTTACAATTTGAATTTAAAAATCTAGTAACGTTTTGGTTGAGAACAATCTAGAAAACAAGCACAAAAAACAATTGCACCGAAATAAAAATAAAAAAAACACACAAAAGGAGTTAATGCAACCAATGTGTACGCTTTACAAAAGGTTAAGCTTTAAAAAGCAATAACAATTTAAAACAAATTGAAAAAACAAATTGACAGAATATTGACAGAATGAGGTAGGGTCTGCAATAATATGTACTTTTTACAAAAGTTAAGTTATTTCAAATTATTAATATTGAAAAAAAAATGAATTGAAAAAAAAATATTGGTATTGACAGAATGAGATAGGGTCTGCAATAACCAATTAAAAAAACAATTTACCTATATAAAAGAAAAGAAAGTAATAATTCTTTTATAAGCAGACGAACCCAGGTGAAAAGGTTGTATGTGCCTGTAATGAAATCCCGGCACCCACACCCTACAACCGAAACAAAAATGATTTGCGGTTGCAATAAGTGTGGTGGTAGTACTTCCCCGGACGGGCCTTCACAACGGCCCTACTACTGCGTTGAGTTTAAAAATAATAATAGTCAAAAAGAAAAGTAAAAAAAAATCGTTACTTTCTTTTTTTAAACAAAAGAAAAAAAAAATTGTGTAGGGTAGGGTACACTTTGGCTACGTTAAACCAAAAACGTTTCACAAAACACAAAAAACACAAAACACACAAAACACCAAAATAACACACTTACTACCTCCACAGAACAAAAAAAACCAAGCGACCTTAATAAAAAAAAACCACGTAAATGGGCGCCAATGTAACGGTTAGCGGTGGGTTAAAATAAAAGAACCCACCAACGTTTACAATAATATTTATTTAAGGTCGTGGTTCACAGCCGTCACTTGGTATTTAATCGTTCCGTGGAAGTAGGCGCACTAGTACTGTCCTGGCTTATCGCGTGGTGCAGAGACGCGATGGGCGAGGAGTTGTCCCGAGGTGAGAGAGACCCCAGGGACAGGATGGTGGATGCGCCGGCTGGTCAGCTGTGTGCGGCTAGGTGCTGTGTGTGCGCAGGCCTCGAACGTTCGGTAGCGTGAGTCACTGTCGAACTCAACGAACGTTGAGGATGGGTATTTTAAACCCCAATCTTGTTCCCTGGAATCAATGTCCAGCGGTAAATAAAAGGTCCACTGCAAATCCTCTCTGATGATGACCTCGCAGCGTAAGCGAAAGCCTAGGACGTAAAGCGCTTGAGGCGTTTGTGAGTTTGGTCAACATCAGAACGGAGTTTACATGGCAGGTACACAATATTAATTTAGCGTGAAGCATTAACACAACATTATTTATAGGCCTACGAGCGTATAGAACATTCGAGGCTTAACGGAATAAAAACCTAACAAAGAAAAATTAGAACACAAAATAAATAGTCTGTAGGTAACTGCTCAATACAAAAAGATATAACACAATAGCTAGCAGTTATAAAGGTTTGGTTTGGCAAACTTACCCTTCACGGGGTTATTACACTTACACAGAATTTAAATAATATATATTAGGTATTTATTATTTGACTAAAAAAACTGTCTAAGTCTGGGACGAGTAAAATTAGATAGTCCTAATATAGTGAGGAACTACGTCTGCTACTACGTCCAGCGTTCGCGGTAATGTTTTCTGTCCCAGCTGATTGCTACAAAATGCCTCGCTCAAGGAGAAGGGGAATTGGACTTTGCACGCGTGAGAGTGAGACAGCATAAGCATTGCCACTCACTTATCCGCAGCTAGAACATTCCACAGTTCTGTCACTACAGAACTGTCAAATAACTGTTACTACCAGTTTAGAACTACCCACTTATAAATTACTTTTTGTCTCGACGTAATTCAAGAATATTTACTAGATACCTACAAATTTATATTAATGAACTATTTATAGTTTTGAAATGCAACGTTGGTAATCCACAACGTTACAATACCCCCTCGCGCAGTCAAGGATTTTGTCTTCTATAATGACAAAATCCGCACAAAGAATTAGATCTAACTATTGTTTTACCTATCAAAAAATCATCATTCGTACTTCTCACAATCATAACCAGCGGCAGCTATTGTATACAGTGATACGAGAGATAGCTGTCGCACAATATAAAATATATAGGAATCCTGTTGTCATTAACCTGATGCCTTACAATAGTTTTCTTCAAAGATGAAAGTGTACTAAGCGAGAGAATAATGCAATCGTATGTATCGAGTTCAATAAAATATTATTGTTAAATTATTTCTTTTCCTTTTAACCATCTACCGACCAATACTAATCCACCTACCAGTTTTAAATTTTAATGTAAGTAATTGAATCTAAATTTAAGATGATAAAATTATATTTTTGGTTTAAGGCTTATTTACGGAGTTACCAACCGCTCCTGCAAAGGCTTATTTAAAGAGTTGCGACCGCTCTAAAGAAAACAACACGAATGGTGTAGACCATCAGTATTAAGTGAACAAGCTATGTCCTTTGGTTTTGCCTTTTGATTTATGGTTTATTTAAGGAGTAATCGACCGCTCCTGCAAGGGCTTATTTAAAGAGTTGCAACCGCTCTATAGACACAGTTGTGTTTTTATGATGCAAGGGCTTATTTAAAGAGTTGCTACCGCTCTATAGACACAGTTGTGCTTTATGATTTATGGTTTATTTAAGGAGTAATCGACCGCTCCCGCAAGGGCTTATTTAAAGAGTTGCTACCGCTCTAAAGAAAGAAAGCACAACCATGTAAAAAAAAACACAACCATGAATTAAAACACCAAGGTGATCGATGGGTTAGGGCCACGATCAATATATTAAATACCTTCGGTGTAGGGCCGATAGGTATAAAAAATAAAATATAATGAATGGGGTAGGCCATCATTATACGTAAGTAACTATAGGGTAGACCAAAAGTTATAACAAAGAAAAGAATTGGTAGGTTAGATAGGTTCGGTATAGTAATAAGTATTCAAAATTTAAAAAGAAGTTAAGATTTACTGTTACATTTTGAAGAGTTACGGTATATTTAACGAATGTCAAAATAATAAAGTTAAATGATTAATGACTAACTAGAATGTCAAAGTTTTGTTACAGCTATATGTATAAATGACTAACTAATATGTCATAATGGAAAGAATGGTCCATATTTAGCAGTTCGTTTATGTAAGTCCCGTACCGTGACTAAAGATGATTCGCCTATAATAATCACTAAGTACTCGAGTTCAGACTTATGAAGCGACATAAACTTAACTGGATGAGCCATGATTTAAAAATTTTTCAAAAGAAAAAAAAAATTAAAAGTGTAGGGTAAGTGTCAAAACCAAAAAAAAAAAAAATTCAAAGAGAAAAAATAAAATTAACGGTTATGTGTACCAACACTCCGTCTGTTACAATTTGAATTTAAAAATCTAGTAACGTTTTGGTTGAGAACAATCTAGAAAACAAGCACAAAAAACAATTGCACCGAAATAAAAATAAAAAAAACACACAAAAGGAGTTAATGCAACCAATGTGTACGCTTTACAAAAGGTTAAGCTTTAAAAAGCAATAACAATTTAAAACAAATTGAAAAAACAAATTGACAGAATATTGACAGAATGAGGTAGGGTCTGCAATAATATGTACTTTTTACAAAAGTTAAGTTATTTCAAATTATTAATATTGAAAAAAAAATGAATTGAAAAAAAAATATTGGTATTGACAGAATGAGATAGGGTCTGCAATAACCAATTAAAAAAACAATTTACCTATATAAAAGAAAAGAAAGTAATAATTCTTTTATAAGCAGACGAACCCAGGTGAAAAGGTTGTATGTGCCTGTAATGAAATCCCGGCACCCACACCCTACAACCGAAACAAAAATGATTTGCGGTTGCAATAAGTGTGGTGGTAGTACTTCCCCGGACGGGCCTTCACAACGGCCCTACTACTGCGTTGAGTTTAAAAATAATAATAGTCAAAAAGAAAAGTAAAAAAAAATCGTTACTTTCTTTTTTTAAACAAAAGAAAAAAAAAATTGTGTAGGGTAGGGTACACTTTGGCTACGTTAAACCAAAAACGTTTCACAAAACACAAAAAACACAAAACACACAAAACACCAAAATAACACACTTACTACCTCCACAGAACAAAAAAAACCAAGCGACCTTAATAAAAAAAACCACGTAAATGGGCGCCAATGTAACGGTTAGCGGTGGGTTAAAATAAAAGAACCCACCAACGTTTACAATAATATTTATTTAAGGTCGTGGTTCACAGCCGTCACTTGGTATTTAATCGTTCCGTGGAAGTAGGCGCACTAGTACTGTCCTGGCTTATCGCGTGGTGCAGAGACGCGATGGGCGAGGAGTTGTCCCGAGGTGAGAGAGACCCCAGGGACAGGATGGTGGATGCGCCGGCTGGTCAGCTGTGTGCGGCTAGGTGCTGTGTGTGCGCAGGCCTCGAACGTTCGGTAGCGTGAGTCACTGTCGAACTCAACGAACGTTGAGGATGGGTATTTTAAACCCCAATCTTGTTCCCTGGAATCAATGTCCAGCGGTAAATAAAAGGTCCACTGCAAATCCTCTCTGATGATGACCTCGCAGCGTAAGCGAAAGCCTAGGACGTAAAGCGCTTGAGGCGTTTGTGAGTTTGGTCAACATCAGAACGGAGTTTACATGGCAGGTACACAATATTAATTTAGCGTGAAGCATTAACACAACATTATTTATAGGCCTACGAGCGTATAGAACATTCGAGGCTTAACGGAATAAAAACCTAACAAAGAAAAATTAGAACACAAAATAAATAGTCTGTAGGTAACTGCTCAATACAAAAAGATATAACACAATAGCTAGCAGTTATAAAGGTTTGGTTTGGCAAACTTACCCTTCACGGGGTTATTACACTTACACAGAATTTAAATAATATATATTAGGTATTTATTATTTGACTAAAAAAACTGTCTAAGTCTGGGACGAGTAAAATTAGATAGTCCTAATATAGTGAGGAACTACGTCTGCTACTACGTCCAGCGTTCGCGGTAATGTTTTCTGTCCCAGCTGATTGCTACAAAATGCCTCGCTCAAGGAGAAGGGGAATTGGACTTTGCACGCGTGAGAGTGAGACAGCATAAGCATTGCCACTCACTTATCCGCAGCTAGAACATTCCACAGTTCTGTCACTACAGAACTGTCAAATAACTGTTACTACCAGTTTAGAACTACCCACTTATAAATTACTTTTTGTCTCGACGTAATTCAAGAATATTTACTAGATACCTACAAATTTATATTAATGAACTATTTATAGTTTTGAAATGCAACGTTGGTAATATAAATAAAATAATCTGTTGTACCTATATTATTTTGACAATGACTGATGTGGTTTTTATTTTTGGCGTGGTAAGATTATCAAATGAGTCCTACCACCCAGGGCAGGGCGGGAGGGACTGTCAGACTGGTATTGATTAAAATCCACGGTGCCCTTCAATAGCCCTTTAGGTTCGGGGATCACGGTAATTCGTTAGTCCACGACCCCGGCAGGCTTTGGCCCTCAAGAGGGCGGCCCCAAGCGGTAACAAAGAAAAGAGATAGAAAACAAACACCTCTTGTTAATAATTCCCTTCCCTTAATTTCTTATCATTCAATTCAACTAATTTAGATTCCCACTTCCATCTTCAAAGTGCAATAGAACCAATTACGATATCACTCACGATAAGAATGAAAGTAAATAAAAGAATCAAACATCCGTTTCCGAGTACATACACTCAACATAAAATGATATATTACGACGTGTTGTATAAAATTTACGATATTATTTTCTAACATATTGATAGGAGAAAGCTTTCTGAAGCTATTATGATTTCCTTAATAGTCATTGAGAATTTTATCTTTTATTTTAAGAGAAGGCAAGTTAAGGCCGTTGTCCCACTGCTCACTGGTGAGGAAGCATCTAACTATCAGCGTTTTACTCGCTCAAGGTCGTGTAAACAAAAGAGATGCACATATCAATAGTTGGACGCTGACTGTTCACACTGCTGGCTGACGTGGACTTGCTCCTTTAGTTTATCCGTGAGCGATGCTTGCTGACTGTTCATATTATCGACGAGGACTCGTCAAATTAGTTTTGATTGAGCGACAAGAGCTTCAGGCCGGGGCTCCAACAAAGCGGAGACGAGCGGAGATGTGTTTGAATAACTAATCAGATTTCCACCGAAGCTAAGTGAAGAAGACGTGTGGATTTCTGATTGGTTATTCAAAGACATCTCCGCTCATCTCCGCTTTAGTGGAATCCCGGCCTCAAAATTACACTCGCTCAGCGATGCTCGCTTTGCAGTCAGAACTCACGCCGAGAGAGGTATTCCTCGTAGCGCTCCTGTTTTGAAGCGCGCCTATCTAAGCGCTACTGTTTCATTCCTCTTAGCGCTCCCAAAAGGAGCGCTTAGAGGAACGATTAAAAATATTAAAATTTATTTCCTCGTAGCGCTCCCATGATTAACCTTCGGATAGAGATGGGACTATACTAACTGAAATTATCGATAATAACTAGATAATAAGTAGAACACATTGTTATAATATACAACTAGCGGCCCGTCCCGGCTCCGCACGGGTTTGGTTTTTATTTTGTTTGCTTTATTGTAAATCCTTTAGTCCAGGGTTTTTCAACCTGTGGGTCGCTAAGCCTCTTCAGGGGGGTCGCGAAGCTTCTCTAGAGGAGTGGTTAAAAGTTGAGAACCTTACATTTATCAAGCTCTATTTCAATTTAATATGCTAAAGTTTTTCCGCCTCGCTACGTTCGCCCATTATTGAAGGGTATGCTTGTGAAGGTAAAAAGAAGTCAACTTTTTTAGGTCACATTTTAATGAAAACTTGTCTTATGTTGGTGTAGAAATAGTAGATTTACTGTCACATGCCGCGCTCACTCTTCAAGTCTTTAATTTTTTTATCTCGCTTTTAGATTAAAACTTGTTTTGTCGTACTATGGAAACGTTTAACTTTTAGAGTACTCTGCGTTCAATCTTCTTTGTAGATTTGGCTTTTCATAGTCCAGAAATCTATATCATTTTGCTTTCGGCACTCTTATGTGTATGAGCGCAATACGTTACTGGGTCCCGGCTCAGACAGAGCGGGTGATTTTAGTCAGTAGGTGGTTTTAGTCAGTAAAAGTCTGACACTCTCTCGCCCCGCCTAGGACAAAGAAAGTCATTTAAAATTCTACCATTGACGTAAACGATAGACAACTCATTGCCATAATTCTACGAAAAACTTCCGACAAAACATTGAGGTGTGCAGGGAGGGTAATAATGGGAAACATAATGGAAAGAAATCATAAGCTTTCTAAACAATAAAAAAATAATAAACATATGTCGGCAGATTATATTCATCTATTTCGTGGACTAAAAGGGTTTTTCAACCTTTTCCATGGCACGACCCCCTTAGTATGAAGAAATATTTCGCGACCCCCTACCCGTTGCTTTTTTCAAGCATTCAATTTTGACGGCACGGTTAGCAAAGTGGCTGAGCGATTGCACTGCTGCGCTGCGTGTTGCTTGTACGACTCCTGCAAATATTTTTAGAAAGCTTATGATTTCTTTCTCTAACCCCCCTGAAGAGGCTTAGCGACCCACAGGTTGAAAAACCCTGGACTAAAGGATTTACAATAAAACAAACAAAATAAAAACCAAACCCGTGCGGAGCCGGGACGGGCCGCTAGTTGTATATTATAACAATGTGTTCTACTTATTATCTAGTTATTATCGATAATTTCAGTTAATTTAGTCCCATCTCTATCCGAAGGTTAATCATGGGAGCGCTACGAGGAAATAAATTTTAATATTTTTAATCGTTCCTCTAAGCGCTCCTTTTGGGAGCGCTAAGAGGAATGAAACAGTAGCGCTTAGATAGGCGCGCTTCAAAACAGGAGCGCTACGAGGAATACCTCGCCGAGACACTAAACCAAGGACAGTATTGCGTAGCCGAGCGAGTAAATAGTAAAGTCGGACACTCGCTGATAGCCCAGCGACAAATCTATCGGAAAAATACACTTGCCGTTCGATGTCACTCGTTTTTAAGTGTCGCTCTACTCCCTACTCGCTAATCGCCAGCAATGTAAAGCTGCCTAATGGAAGAGCGATATTAAAGTTGATGTGTGGTCTTCTTAAAAGGACGAGAATAGACAACGTCTTGTAAAGGGATGGGTTATGAGAATTGTGGAATATTGTAAGTTGTGTTAAAAGGAACTCATTGAGGATTGGGTAAAGACGACAAAGTTGAAATATGACCCACCATAAGCTTATTTTCTTATAGACATTCAAATACACTTAGGTCCACATTCGCGTAAACATACAGTCATATCCAAGATAACGATTTATTGTCAAAATGGGTCATGATTCAACTTTGTCGATTGTACCTAGTCACTAAAGATTGTTGATTTTGTGAAAGTTTACAACTTTTCAAACCCTTTCATTCCTTTGATGGAAAGGTTATTTATTTGTCATTGAAACGGCTAAACGTATCTTGATGAAAGGCGCAGAGATAGGTTACAGATTAGAATTTTTAAGAAATAATCATGTTTATTATTTGTTTCGAGTTAACGATATTTCGTCAGCGTTGCAAGCGTTGTAGTCAACTAGTAATGTATAGTATGAAATCTACGGAAGTAACGTAAACACAAAAGCCTCTGGTATCTATAGTATGTAATTACAGTGACTAAATATAATTGTTATTAAAAAAAACTGTAACAACAATCTATTTCTGAATACATTCCTGTAAACTTCATTCCAATGAAATCAAGTAACATACTTGCACAAAAATACCGTAATACGATGTGCCAACTACTGATGCAACCAGACGTAAACGGTAGCTATTTTAATTGTCTTCAAATAGCTGCGATTTATTGCAAAAAATCGTCTGCGATTTATTAGGTGAACGTTCTTGATTCTTGGTCCGTGCCAAAACATACCGTTCGTGAATTAAATTTTGTTTGAGTTAAGTACAAGAATTGCGAGAAAAATTAAAATAATTCTAAAGAAATTTTACAGCTACATTCCTCTTTTTTTGTTATGGTAATTCATCAAATGAGTCCTCCCACCCAGGGCGGGACGGGAAGGATTGTGAAACTTGTACTGACTAAAATCCACGGTGATCCTTCAATGGCCCTTTACGTTCCATGGTTACGGTTACCTGTTGAGACAGTTCCGCAACTCCGGCAGGTTGTGTGTGGCCCTCTAATCGGTACTTTGGCGCGGGCCACGTGCGAAAATGTATGAGAGTCGCGCCAGGCCGCGCCCTATCTCTTCTATGTTGACTGGCCTGTTGGTCTAGTGGTTAGTGACCCTGACTGCTATGCCGGAGGTCGTGGGTTCGATTCCCACCCAGGACAAATGTTTGTGTGATGAGCACGATCATTTGTTCTGTGTCTGGGTGTAATTTATCTATAATATGTATGTATTTAGAAATATATAAGTATGTTTATCAGTTGTCTAGTACCCATAACACAAGCTCTTGCTTAGCTTGGGACTAGATGGCGTTGTGTGATAGTTGTGGAATATTATTATTATATTATATTATTATATGTGTTTTACGTCGCGACCGCGACGCTTCTATACATTTTGTATGAAAGAGACGCCGAAGAGACATAATATGTCTCCGGGGGTTTGCGTTTTACGTCTTTCCTATGTGGCCCGCGCCGTACACCTTTCATTTCGATTGTGTTAAAGACGACAAAATAATCTATTTATAAAATAACGTACAATAGGTAATAAAGATTTTAAATACAATATCAACTGAACAGTAAACGCTAAAAATACACATTCCCGCTGATCCAATTGCATCACGCATGAAAGTCACCGAGACGGAACCAACACTGACTTACAATTTGAGTCACGGCTCAAACCAGCCCAATTTAAGAAACAATATGTTCAAGGCAATGACTCAAGGGGTAAGGCAGACGTAAATTAATCTGTGCGACAGTCGATGGGCACAAAGGCGCCTCCAGATTACTCATTATTTACGTCAGGAATACAACGCGGTAATAGGAACTGATGATGAGTTTTTGGGAGAACGGTCTATTATAGAAGTTACATTAATTGATTTTCAAGGAAAATCTGTAATTAAGACTTCTGGGAATGTGATTCTATATAGTTGCTCGTTGATCTCATAGCAACAGTATGCAAGATTTTAATAAAGAAAGTTGGTTAATCTTCGTGTTTTTACACTTTGAAAATTAATTAAGTACAAGGTATTGGAGGAGCATTTAATGAGAGCATGTCCTAAGACCAAAAATTCGAAGACATGTGACATATGCCAACCCGCATTGGGCCCGCGAGGTGGATTATGGCCCACTCCCTCAGAGAGGACGCTTGTGTTCCAGCAATGGGAACGTTAGGCTGATGATGATGACTAGGTATTGTGAAGACCGTGCATGGAGAGTTGGCGAGATAAAGGACAACCAAAAAAAAGTGGGTGAATTATGTCAAGAACGGTGCAGAAAAAATGATGAAAAATTAGAGTAAATGATGACGTGACGGCTGATAGGAGAGAATGAAGGAAGACACTGGTTGCGCTAACCCGAACTACATAATTAAGAAATAATTTATTCAATTAAAATGTTATGAAAAATATTTAGTTTTAATTCCGCGACAAAAATGGATTTTTGTCGCGGAATTAAAACTAAATATTTTTCATAACATTTTAATGTCATGGATTTCCGCAAAGTAACGCCTGATTCCATAATTTATAATAATTTATTCCCTAAAAGGAATCTTCTCTTCAGTCAAAGGTTTTTAGGTCGACAGCGGCGGGCGGCGGCGCGTTTTGTTCCACGCGCGCCTCTGAGAGCGTGCCGCGTGGCCACAGCCTGCCGGGGTCGCGGGATTTATTCAATTACCGTGGCCCTAAGGGCTAATGAAGGACACCGTGGATCATAGTCAGTACAAGTGTGACAGACCCTCCCGCCCTGCCCGGGGACTCATTTTGATGATTTAAGCAAGATTAAAAAAAAAGACTAAGTTTAACCTTTAGCTACCCAATGCAGACTGTAGGCTTCTCCTCAAAATATTTCTACTTCTTCATACTAGGAATACGAAAAGAAAGGGGGAGTGTCCTAATGATGACACTTTTAGGTATTCCATTTACTACTGTTGACGTTGTCTTTGAGCTGATATTGTGAATGCGGTAGTCTAATGATTCATCATCCTTTTTGCGCTTGACTGTTTCAGTGCCATATAAAGTTGCTCCTTGAACTATACAATTTTGGTTCGGTGTAGTCTTCTAAACTCCTACTTAAAATCTGTAAGGTTAATCCATCCATCTATGAAATATAAAATTTAATGAAGATGGTTTAAACTTTAGAAGAATCGTGTAGGTTTCAAAAAGTGTCTAGCAAGCAAAGTTTTGGATGCGGAAACGTGTTTACAATTTATCAATCCTTGTATATAGCATCTTAGGGCCAGTACACACTGAGACGCGACGCGACGAGACGCGTCTCAGTGTAAACTGTATCTGTTCGTTCAGTAAATAAAGTAAGATTTTGAGCCCTATTAAAAATGGCACGTGGTGCAGCGCAAGAAATGTGTATGTTTTCTTGTATTATCATATAGTTTGATTTTGAGTCGGGTAAGACGCGAAATGTTTATCTATTAGTACAGTAAATAAAATAAGATTTTGAGTCGCTATTAAAAAGTGCGCAAAGTGCCGCGTTGCGAAGCGTCTTCGGTGTAATGTGTTGAGTCGCTCCATTTAAATGTACACGGAGCGTCGCGTCTCGATGAGTACTGACCCTTATGTGTTTAAACGAGCACATAAGTCCATTTATAGTCCAGGAGTTGAATAAGGAGATTTTATGCGTCATGCGATTTTTATTCGTTTAAAGTGATGTAATTGTTTGGATTTTGGCGGGACTTGGAAGTCTTGGAACGGAAGTCTGGCAAGCATACTAATAAAGAAACAATTAATATTTTAAATAACGAAGTGCGTCAATATTTGTGTATGATGTGGACATAGTGTCCACTGTCTGACCTTTCCCTTTTAGAAACAAAGCCGTGTGATATCTAAGGTATTTCATAGATAGGGGCTAATACCCGATTCCATAATTTTTAGGGTTTCGTACCTCAAAGAAAATAAACCTTATTTATCACTATCACTACATAGTATAAAACAAAGTCGCTTTCTCTGTCCCTATGTCCCTTTGTACGCTTAAATCTTTGAAACTACGCAACGGATTTTGATGCGGTTTTTTTTAATAGATAGAGATCACTCTATCTATTAAAAAAACCGCATCAAAATCCGTTGAATCATCAAGAGGAAGGTTTATATGTATAATAATATCCATTAAATAGTGGAGAAGTACTGTTATTTTTGAGGTTTCTAATGTGATGTCGTAAATAATTACATTTTTTCCGCTTACATTGCAAACGCAGGCTGAACCCTACGAGTTTTATCAAAATAATGTACTAAGTATTGTACACATTGAAAAGGTCTACAGAAAAGTCCGCGATGGTATATGTCTATCTCTTATGGATAACCCACAATAACTTTTTTTTTGTCATTTACTTTTTACGACAAATAATGGCTAACTTTCGAAGCGATTTTAACCAATACAGCATTAATCCTTAACCAATTAAATACCTTGAATACATTGTTCATTTAATATAGATCTATATGGCCCTTTACACCGTATGATTTAAGTGAATATTTTCGAATATATTACAGATTTAAAAATTGCGGGACGTAGCGTTTGCGGCGGTACCGGTCGGCCGCCCGATATTCCAAAGATAGCAGGAAATCTTCATGGTATAGGGAAAGGGGGATTGTTTCACTCCAAATTTAACGCGTGCGGGCCACGGGCATTAATGAATAAATCAAAACTACTGGATCGATTTTAATCACATAGGCTATAATATATAATTTATACAAGTGCGAAGCCGGAGCGGGCCGCTATGTTTTTATATACAACTTTCAGTTTTTCTGTAGTGTATTTAATATCAGCATTGCACCCGTGCGAAGCCGGGGCGCGTATTTCCAAAACCTATACTATTTCAGTCACGAGTCGGACTCTACTCGATTAGCTTTTGTTTGTGCATATTTCTCAACAAAACCTAATCTATCTCAGTAAAAAACTTGACTCAAATAGATTAGCTTTTGGTTTTGATATTTTCAAAGAAAATGCACGGACAAAATCTAGTACCAATTTAGTCACGCACGAGTCAAACTCTAAAAAAAGACGATGTTTTGTTTATGCATGTCGCAGTGAAATGAGGAAATCAGGGATTTCACGAAATCCAATTATCAAGAAAAGTATCTAGTGATAATTATGACAAAAATACTAATATAAAGTCAGAGATCATGTCATTTCACTAAACTAAGTAAAATGTTGAAAACGTCGACGGAGCACCGCTTCGCGGTGCTTCTACTTCCGGGTGGTTTAAAAAAAAATAACCACGAAGGGGATGGCGGGGTCTTTCAGACCCCGCCTTCCCCTTCTAACCTAACCTGTCCGAGTCGGGGTGCCCACAGTCGTATTTGCGATATTCAAGTACTACAAAATTTAAGAAAAGTTAAATTCCGAGGTAAATTTACTCATATAGCTAGTGAGCCTCTACTCGACAAGGTTTTGTTCGTACGTAATGTTTAAAAATAACTCGCCGAAAGTCTAGCTATTCGAGTGACATGAATTATATAGAACTAAGTTTTGTACGTGCATTTTCTTTGAAAATATCAAAACAAAAAGCTAATCTATTTGAGTCAAGTTTTTTACTGAGATAGATTAGGTTTTGTTGACAAATATGCACAAACAAAAGCTAATCCATTATAGTCTGACTCGTGACTGAAATAGTATAGGCTTTGGAAATAGGCAGCCGGGGCGGGTCGCTAGTAACCTAATAAAATTCATTAATTTCATTTGGGCGGAAAAATATTCTTATAGCCATAGTACTATTAATTAAAATTCATTTATTTCATTTGGGCGGAAAAATATCCTATATCCTTAATTATAGCCAATCTATCTCCTCCGATGACTTGACCTCTTTTCACCTGAATCATTATTGATTTTTAAATTTTCAAATTTCGAATGTAATTCTGTCATTTGCGTAATTTTCAAAAAAAAAAATCTCAATTCTGCGGCCGTGCGGCCGTATTACAACGTCTTAGAACCAGGCTTGTTCCGGCGATTGGAAGTGACAGAGCTATACAAGTCGGCTAGCGCCACCTCGTTCACTCACTCATTCGTTTACCAACTTCTATAAAAAGAAAACTTCATACTACTTTTATGTGCGTTACAATTTTACATTCACTGTTTCATAGCACATAATTAATGGCCTAGAGACGCAACGAAGCAAATAATTTACAGAAAAAAAAAACAAACACATGCAGAATATAAGTTATATCAATTGCCTATCTGCATGTAGAACATAAAGACACATTACCATGTATTTAATGTAAATCAGTCATCTATTACACGCTCAAGGAGTCATACGAAGCGTATCGGGAACCAATGAAGCATCATATCCAAGGGAAAGTCTGCTACAGTTAGGGTGACCAATTCTTATGCATTTATCGGGACATGTCTAGACATCATCGTCTCTGATCGGCAGAGGCGGATCTTGAATTTGTGGGGCCCTGGGCTAATACTGCTTAGGGGCCCTACCTAATTACTCAACTAATTGCCATTTTGACAAGAAACTGTTTTCTGTAGTGATGTAGGGATATGTAATGTAATATTTATGTTAAGTACAGGAAGAAAATAGGAAAACAAAATATTTTATTTATTTATTAAAACATTATTTATTGCAAAATAAATTGACGGGTTATAAATGGTTATGTTAAATAAATTATAAAGCAACCTTTCTGCATTTTTGTGCTGCAAATTCTTTTATTTGGTCATCGCACTGTAGGTCCTTTGTTAAATCGCAATTTATCGAAAGAACTGATAAATGATTTAGTCGAGAGTTCGACATTGTTGTCCTGTATTTGTTTTCTATATACGACATCCTGGAGAAAGAACGCTCCGCTTCACAGCTAGTGATCGGCATCGTTAAAAAAATCTTTAAGATAGTATAGCAGTTTGGGAAAACATCAACAAGTTTCTTTTCATAAATTAGCCAAAAAATTTCACTGCAAGAGGTGTAAGACTCTGTCTTAGATTGCAGTAAGTAAGATTTCAACTGAATGCACTCATTCACTAAATGTTCGTCTACGTCATTTGGATAATAATCAATAATATTACGTACACTTTCCAGATCTATGTGTTCTTGATTTTTGTCTTGCAAATCCATTAAAAATTTAAATTTTTTGCTATAGGTCTCATAGGCTTGGCTTCTATTATTTAAATCCATAATCATCTTATCCAACGCAACGTTAAGCGTGTCTCTTTTAAATTTTTCTGCGCAGTTCACTGAGACTTTATCTGTAGATTTATCTGAAAATTTCAAAGTAATGCGTCTCTTATTTATGTCACTGTAGTCTGTTCCCACACTAGTACTTAATTTTTTAGCTTTCTCTTCGTATTCCTTTAGCTTCTGATCTGATTTTTGCCTTATGTTTTTCACGAACTCTTTTAATGACACAATTAACTTATTGCCTTCACCAATGTCTAAACCAGGGCTCTGTACTTTTTTATTAACTACATTAAATCTCTCCAAAATTTCTTCCCAAAAAACAATCAAAATTGCAGTTTCTAGTTTCGCCAGTTTATTAAATAAATTTCGTGCCTCTTTTCGGAAATCAACTTTTTCATCGTCATTTTCGGCGAAACTATTGAGAATTTTCATAATGCCATCATAATTACTTTTCAAAGCTCTGACAGCATCAAAGTGACAAGACCATCTGGTCTGGCTTAAACTTTTTAACGTAAATTTTAGTTTTGTTTCACGATTTAACAGTTCCCACCTATGGGTCGAAGCAGAGAAGAAAACGTATATTTGTTGCACTATTCCAAAAAAATTTACAATTTCGGTTGCAACCTTCACGGATTCTTGACCAACTAGGTTAAGGGAATGCGCAGCACATGGCACGTAATCCGCGGATTTATTTTTTTCTTTTAGTAGTGCTTGTACACCATTGTAGACTCCGGCCATATTAGCAGCGTTGTCATATGACTGTCTCCTGCAATTATCCAGTAGTAGTCCATTTGTTTCCAAAAAGGCTTGTAGAATATTAAATAAATATAAGCCAGTATGACTACTAATTTTAATGAAAGATACACATCTTTCATACACTTTTCCCCGAAAACAGTATCGTAATACAATAGCAAGTTGGTCATCGTGAGACAGATCTGGGGTTGAATCCATCATAATTGAATAATACTTTGTGTCGTCGTTATTTATTTCAGTTATAATTTGTTTAATTATCTGTTTACCCATAATCTCAATTATTTCCTCATATACTGTTTTTGATAAATATGATATTACAGGGTTTGGTCGCAGCTCTCGTTGTTCAATATGTTCACGTATGAATGGGTCGAATTCTGCCAATAGCTCTAGAGCACCCATAAAATTACCATTATGTGGAGAACCAAATACTTCCTCGGAACCTCTAAGTGCTAAGCCTCTTATACTCAGAAATTTTAGCACTGCAATAACCCGTTTTAGGACATTGTGATAATATTCTGTTTCTTTATTTAATTGCTCATGAAGCTGCTTGTCTAAAACAGACTTATTTTCTTTTCGTGTCAACCACACTAACATTGAATTCTTATGTTCATTAGAATTTTCGTGATTTTCTAAACAAAATCCTATGTGTTTCCAATCAGAAAATCCGGTTGTGTATTGAGAAGGAGTTTTAGAAAAAAGTTTGCAAGTCAAACAAAAAACAGTACCAACCCTTTTTGAATAACATAACCAAGATCTTTCCAGTAATTGGCCATTTTTCATTTTTCTAGTGAAATACCTATTTGAAAAAGATCTGTTTTGTTCTTTATATTTCTTCATTGAAGCTGAATATATATTCTTCGGATCTTTATTTTGAAATTCAGTCATTTCATGTGAGAGGACGAAATTAATAAAATCATTATTCAGCAAATCTGGCCACAAGCCCACGTCAACATATTTCTCAAACTCAAACTTAATATTTTCTAAATTTCTTTCCACCTCGGTATCGGTATTACCTCCCTTTTGCTGAACACCAATTTCATTTTCAGAGGAACCAGAGGGTTGCTGGAAGTCAAGATATTGCACATTTTCATCGTTGGTATTTTTTTTCTGGTTTTCAAAATCTTGCATATTTTCATCACTTGTATTTTTTTCCTCGTTTTGCGATTTTTTGCTGCCATCGGTTAGATTCTCTTCGCATAAAATACCTTCCTTTACGTTTTTTAATGGATTTATAGCTATTTCATTCGCGTTTATATGTTCCGATTTAAAAAAAGTTTCAATTTTTGCGCATTTATTTCTTTCTTGTTCTCGACTAAACTGTAATTTTCTTTTTTCAGCTCCACTTTTATATTTTCTAGCAGACATATTGTAAAATAAGATATTTTTCTGAAAATAAACAAAGAACTGGATAGAACTTTTAATTTTAATACCTACTTTGTAATGAGTGTAGCAATTCACAAATTATAATTAAATATCGAACGAGTTTGATTCATTTAGTTTTGAAAACTGAAATAAAAAGTCATGTTTTATAATTCTTTTTACTTACCTACTGCCTATTAAAAGCAGGAAGTCTAGTTATGCTGAAGACTTTCAATTTTAGTAAATTAAAAGAAAGGTCCGGTCCTTATAACTTTTAAGTTATCTATTACTTAGTAAACTAAACACACGCACTAAACACATTTCTAACAATAACAAAGTCAATTCGTTAATATAGTCGACTATAGCAGAAGTGCGGAAAAATAACAAAATTGCGTCGGGCGATAAGCGGAGGGAAGTCCCCAGTAATAGACACTACTATACACGGAATACACCGACTGAAAACAAGCGACAGGGAATTCCCCGTTCCGTTTGATAGATGCGCACTCGGGTTGATTGATCGCAGTGTTGCCAACCTCATGATCGGATTTTTTAAAATTCTAGATAATTTTTATTATTGACAATATCGTCTATTGGTTTCAGTTCGGTTGGGGGCCCTCTGTATTCGCGGCGCCCCTGCTGATCGGAATCAATAGTGGTTTATGACGTGGAAAACTCCAAAGGTTTCGAAAAAATAAAGATGTATTTGTAATTATTATCATAAAATATTTGTGTTCACTGTACGATAAAGGCTTTCGTTTCATCCTTATAGTTATTACGATCATAATAATAATATTTCAGAAGATTCCAGTTTTGCCGCC
The DNA here is from genome assembly GCA_036375495.1 of Agrotis segetum. NCBI lineage: Eukaryota > Metazoa > Arthropoda > Insecta > Lepidoptera > Noctuidae > Agrotis > Agrotis segetum. Next base: position 2,472,590 of record JAQSVV010000327.1, on the reverse strand, counting down.
ATCTTCTTCTGGACGTTCTTCTTTGCCGTTTGCTGTTTTAGGTACAATCTTCTGGCATGAGTCAGATACAACCAACAAAAAATGAGTACGAACTCACTTCACCCAAGTGAGTGCTTTCGAACTCATTTATTTTTAGAATCATTTTTGAGTCTTCAACGAGATACTGTTCAGATTTCGAACATCAAATTAGTGTGAAAAGAGGTTTGTTACAAAATGGCACTACAGTCCATAAACATAAAGGGCCACAAGTCGAAAAAAAAATTTTGACAGCTGTCAAAACTGTCCTAATATTGAAATGGTAACCCTACGAACAGTAACTAATCGGGTCATATACAAGATAAATGTACAAATACCTCGTAATTATACACAGTAAGACAACTAATTGCAAATCTTAACCACCATGAAATTATGGCTCTTAACATACAAATACGACTAAATGAACTAACAGATACAACATTGTTAGATAATGGCGGCGTTTAAAAAGGTTTATCTAGTTAATTGTATTTGTTTCTAGAGGTAAATAGTGATAATTTTTGTTTGTAGGCCAGCAGGGTTGGTTCTGTGAACCAGTTTTGGGTTGATAACCATACAAATGGTTCGTTCGGAAATTGGTCCAATGTTGTTGTGTATGAGTAGAAAAACGTAGTTTAAAAAATGTATTTCTATTCTTCTTCGTACCAAGCTGCGCGTCGTTGTTGTTTTTTGCCAAAATATGCCGCCGTCTCGTGTCTTTAACCATCGTAAAAGTTGTTCTCAAAAACAAAGAAAACATTATGGAATGTAATTCAATTTGATTTTGTATTAACTTTGGTGGAGACACTCGCGTGTTCTGAGCGTTCTATCTGCCTATTTCTTTGATCTGAGGGTTTAATGATATTAGTGACAATGCGTCTGAGAAATAAAAACAAACTTGAGATTTACAATAAGACTACAATTTGCTTTACATAAAATAGTATGGGTAAAGCAAACATATTTTTGCACATTATACTGCTTTCGTTATCCAAGATGAGATCTGTTTTAATTTCCGTCACAACAATGGAACAAGGGGGTAATGGGGTAATGTAGAGTGATTACATTTATGCTACGACTGCACACGAGACTAAAGGACTATTTATACTAACTACACAATTATTGAGATGGCAGTGTTGCCTGATGGGAGCCATGGTAATTCCACCTTTTTTTTTGTTGAAAAGGGTCGTCTCGAGTAATTATTATTTGATAGAGCTAGCTACCTTACACATCGTTAAAAAAATCTAAATATGCTCAAAATAAATAAGAATACCTCCTAAGAAATCTACTGGATCTTTCCTTGTTTCTTTAATAATTGATAAGTAAGATTAATACAAAAATGGCCGGTTCATCAATGATAATGTTATATTTATCTCAAACATTAATGAATGTACGAGTTTTGTGAACACACTGATAAGGATAAAATAATATGACTGTCGTATACAGATGCACACTTCAATTTTTTTTAAATTCATTTGCAGAATTTTTTCCCCTCAAGTTTAACCGCCGACTGCTTTCTGTTACTAGCTGCAAAAACCTGGCAACATTCTTGACTATCTTAAATTAACTTAAGGAAACGAAATGGCACTTGCACGGCTGCGCTTACGCATATAATTCCGGTGCCTCACAATGACATTATAAACCCACCAGTTTACAAAGACCCCTCAACATTCAGATTTGGTAACGAGATTAAGAATTTTGTGTAGCTCCGATAAATAGGATTAAGGTCTACTTATTGTGGTTATAAGATAATAGTTGCTGAGTCACATTTTAATAAGATCTGTTTAAATAGCAGTTGGTAGATTCACAGCCCTTCTGAGGAAAAACTTTGTTAATTTTTTTGAGATGGTACTATCACACTCGTACTTAAGCTCGCTCTTGGCTTGCATTTATCATCATCATGATCATCATCAGCCGGAAGACGTCCACTGCTGAACATAGGCCACCCCCTTAGACCGGACGACAATTCGCCACTTCCATCCATCGGTTGCCCGCGACTCTCACGATGACGTCTGGCCACCTAGTGGGAGGCCTGCCTACGCTGCGTCTTCTAGTCCGTGGTCACCACTCGAGAACTTTTCTTCCCCATTGGTTATCAGTTCTACGAGCAATTTGGTCCGTTCATCGCCACTTCAACTTGCAAATTGATTTTCCAATCGCTTGCACTACCTTACTTTCAATGCGTTTCACAAAAATTATGATGTTTCTGGCTTTATATAATTAACAGGGTTTTTTTTCGTAAAACTGAGATAATTTTAAATCAGTTTTGTTTATGAAAATCATCAAATAAGTTCTCCCGCTCATGTCGCTGCTGTATTTATAATGTGGTAAATACTTGAGAAGTAAATATAGCGTTTTTAACGAAGTCTTTGACAATGCCCTCGAAACTTCGTCTTAATCTTTAAATGAAAGTCAATGAAGGTTTTTCTTTCCCGAGAATTCCCATCCGACCTTTTTGCTTTAAAAACGAAAGTCATTCATCTCATTAAGCTAACTAATTACCACCTAATTACTTACTCAAGAAAATTCACACAAGAGAAAATTTTGAAACGTACTCAAACACACGTCAAAAACATAATGAGCGCCATTGTACAATGTACGTTGTTAGATGTAATAAGAGAATCAATGAAAACTCATTCACATGGCTTAGTAAAAAAACCGTATTTATAAGTGCGTGTCGGATTCGCACATGAAGGGTTCTGTAACATCCAAAAATCACATTCGTTGTATTGGCTGTCCCTTAAATATTAATCTAATGTTTTTTTTTAGCTAAATATTTTTGGAATGTTTAAAGCGTCTGAATGTTGCCAATAACCAGCAAAAAAACCACGTTTGTTGTATACAAGTCCCCCTTGTTTTTTATTATTTTTTATTCTGTATTTTTAGTAACTAAGTTTTTGTTGCTGCCTCATAAATACATCACCTGTGAAATCAAATTTCAACTGTCTAACAACCTATCTAGTCTGTGTGTCTAACTATCACGGTTCATATAATAAAGCCTGGTGACAGACGCACGGACAGTGAAGTTTAAGTAATAGAGCCCCGTTTTACTTTTTGTGTACGGAACCCTAAAAAAGTAGCAGCGCGACTTGCGACTATCATTGTGTAACCACGTTAACAGTCGCGATTGTAATCGCAGTTGCGTAAAAACGAAATAATAACAAGAACAATACCAGTTGAGGTAGCAATTAGTTATGGAATAGGGCTGCTCTAGTATCCCGAATCGAATCAATTGAATAATCGATTTCGAATCAATTCTCAACAGTAGTAAATCGTAATCGGAATTAGTTTAATTTAATTATTGAGGCGATAATCGAATTAAAAGATTAAAGCTGCCGATGTAATAAATAGGATCACAACATACAGTAATTCATTAATATAATTCAAATCAGAAAACTAGCACTGCACCGGTATGTTTTCGAAGGTCGTTTACAAGTAGGGGATTAAGTTTGTTTTAGACAACGTGTAACGTTAAATGCCGCAAAAGCTCTCGTGGGGTAACTCAGCCCTTGTTACTGAACAATGCAATTCTAACACTTTCGGAAATTCGCAAAAATAAATTGGTTTTTATACAAAATGAGAAATTGATCGAGCCCATCAGGAACAAACATCGTTAAAAAAACATGGGCTGAGTTACCCCACGAGAGGTTTTGCGCATTTAACGTTACACGTTCTATAGCTCATACATCCACAGTTATTAAATTTTTCACCCAGGACATCCCAGGAGGGACTGTCAGACTTGGACTTACTAAAATCCACGGTGTCCTTCAAAAGCCCATACGTTCCAGGGTCGTGGTTATTTCAAAAGTGCTGCCACCGATAGTAATTAAGTTAAAACTAATTTCAACCGTGAAACTAAACGCATTTTAACATCTAAACTGCAGCCATAATCTGTTAATGTCAGTGTCAAAATATAGCACTGATGTAATTGACAGTTGTTATTAAACGTGGTTATATCGATTAGAGATGGATGCAAGTGGCGAATTGTTTGCCGTTCGGCGTGGCGGTCTAAGACGGAGTCCTTTGTTCAGCAGTGGACGTCTTCCGGGTGATGATGATATCGATTACAAAATTGCTTACACTACAATTCCAAGTAGACCAGTGAGAAATGGAGGCGGAACAAAACCTTAAAAAAAGAGAACAAATTCCCTTCGTTCGATTCCTAAGTAAAACAAATACACAAACATGTCCAACGGAAACATTTAAAAGTGTGTGTGGGCTCACTCACACATTTATAAAAAAGCGGCTTCACGAAAATCGTTACGTTTTGTTTTGAAGATAGAATCTGAACATTCTATAATCAAAGCTAAACAATTCGCAACCCTACCGCAATTCGTGAAAGTGCAGCTTTTTCACGAGCCAGCCCGTCACGACGCGGAGTGGAGCCAAACAAAGCACACCGCAAACAATCGTGGTAGGCTCCCATAGACCACAGACTGTTTAGACTGACTTATTGAAAGTTATTTTGATAACAAGCCTATTGAAAAGGAAGGCGATATAATTTCTTCTTTTTCTCTCTCTGTAATTTCTTCTTTTTCTCTCTCTGTCTCACTCAAGATTGGCAGGACCACTCTCCTTTTGTTTCAATTTGTAATTTAGGATTGGAAATAATAATCAATATCTGGTTGACCTAGCTTTGCTCGGTTTTTAAAATGTCTATATCTTGGGAACCGAGCTTTTCTCGAACCTGGGACCTTGATAAATAAATTCCTTGAGCCGAAAACCCCGAATCTGTAACTTTCATGAAAATCCTTGGAGACGTTTCCGAGATCCTGATTATATATAAATATACAAGAATTGCTCGTTTAAAGATATTAGATAGATTAGATTATGTATGTATAATTATTATGTCGTAATTTGGTCCTCTGGCCCTCATTTAAACCTATGGTAATTTGTCAAGGAATAATAGAAGTTTACGATTCCGAAGTTATGTTAAGAATTTGACTGGTAAATAATTTCCGACACCTCAACACAGGAATTATTTTAAAAGCGAATGTTTCGTACAAAATTGTAATTAATACTTACATGATCAAAGTAGTTCCTTTTATAGAATGGAAATAGAGGTGATACTTCTTTTTATTTTCATAAAAGGATGTTAAAAAAGGTCAATGTTCTCTACTCCACGTATATATCAAAACCAACGACGATATAATACTAGACTCCTAATAACAGGCGACCGATCTCTGTCAACACATTAGGCAAAAAAGTCTTATATTCGTCTCATTTCGACCAATCCTGTGAGCCGTAAACATACGTTGAGACAGAACAGACCTTGAGTTAGCCAATCACAACGCAGTACCCCGTCCCCCTCGCTTACGTAGTACCTCAGCGAGTTGACAGAATAATTTTTGTTCCTTAGATCGTGCATGCGGAGTCTAGTATTATATCGTCGTTGATCAAAACACACTATCTATAAACCCAATATTTCATTTTGTCGTCTTTAACCACAGCCACGCATCATTACCGTCCTCCTTATTATCCGTGTGGGTTTCCTTCACCGTTGCAATTCAATTGATAAATTATGTAGAAACTGGCAATTCCTCAAATGACACACTCGGATTCAATTGAAAAATGTTGTAACTGTGATCTTGATGGATCAGCCCATTAGGGGAGCGCACCTCATCTATCACATTTGTTATGGGTTTTTTGTGATGTGAATGATATTTATGTAGTTACTGACTTTCTTTTTATTGGTGTCTTGTCTTTTTTATTTTATTTAATAAAGTTGCCTGCGGGTTTGTGCGAATTCAGAAAAACTGATATAATGACTTTTTACGTTTTCGTGACGTAAACTGTGACTGTGTTGTCGTTAATTTGATGGAAAGCATTTTGTCATCAAAAACCAATGAAATAAGTCATAGAATAGCTAAAATGTCGACAAAATCCCTTCTAAACCTTCTTGCATCTACAAAGCAGAAAGTGAGAGTGATGGGATGCGCGGGCGCATCGTTTGTGTCATGAATGGCGTCGATAATTACAAACGGTTAACATGACAACTTGCCGGTGGCGCACGGCGGGTCAACTCACATGCTTTTACTTTCAAATACGAGTTCATTTTATTATGCTTTGGCAGGCCTTGCTTGACGAGTATTTGCTTTCATACGGACCATAACTAGCTCGGTTTGACTTAACCTTTATTGAGCAGCTAAAAGGTGTCTGCTGCGACTGCTGGGCAAGAAACCCTTCTTTTTTCCGTGGTGATATCATCAAATGAGTCCTCCGACCATTATTTTGATGATATCACCACGCCAGCCGCCCATAGGGCGGGACGGGAGGGACTGTACTGAGTAAAAACCACGGTGATCCTGATATAGCCCTTTACGTTCCAACGTCACGGTTACTTGGTGAGACAGTCTCTCGAACCTGCATTTTTTGGCCGTAGGGGGGCCCAGTACATGGGACTTTAACTAAACTGGCGTCGACTAATGTGGCTATACCACCTCTGCCTTACTCTTCGGAGATTACAGGTGCGATGTCACCGTAAGACGTATGAAATGGTTTGAAGAGTTTGACGCTTGTAGGTACGAACGTCGTCGCCTCCAAGTGGCGGTTGTAATCCGCCCAGTCCCAAATTCTGGCAAGTGGCAGCGATTATGCGATTCCCAATTTGAAGAATGGATGAATACAACTACACATGTCATGTTATTATAATTTATAATTTCGTAAGACAATACTTGAAAGTAAAACTCAAGTCAAGTACTAATAAAAAAATCACATCTGCGTGAACAATCCAAAGCAATCTGTACTACTGTGTAATTGCGCTAGTCAATGCACTCTTTGACGCAACAATTAAGTAAACATAGCTCGTAATTATTAACAAAGCAAATTACATTCCTTACTGCAATTTAAAACAGAGTAATTTCGTAATATTCGTCACAAAATGTACTCTTGACGCAGCCAAGCGGTTGGGGAAAAATATAATTTATTGCACGCTCTATTATTCTTTATGTACCTAGTCTAGTTAGGAACGACCTTAACTAATGTTTAATATTATAAAAGTCATATTATTTAACATTTTTATGCAAATAGTGTAATTAATTACACGCCAGCAATTAGACAAAATTATACAACGCATCCTGTTACTACGTCAAATAAAATTTTGTTAAACATTCACTCATCAAAAAATTTTTGTATGATCACTAGCTTAAGCTGATACTTTTTTTTAATTGAACTTTATCAACAACTGTAATGTTTTGTTGTTTTATATTCTAAATAATTTTGTTTAATAAAGCATCTAAAAGATTTCGATATTTCAAAGCGATCGCAAACCGTTTTTGGAGTGTGCATGTGTGTGTATGTATTATAGAATGTCAGGTTGGCGAAACAAATCCATTAAATTACATCCCGATTATATACCGTCACTATGACATATAGACAAGACAAGGTATCAGCAATTAATTTTGCACATTGACCAAGTAGCTCAAAGAAATTATAGGCTAGTTTCCGCTTCCTACAGCATTATTCTAACATTTTTATGTTCCGAAGACAGTAACAGCCGCTGCGCATACGCATTAAAATCATCCGTTTACGCAATAAAGCGCTAAAATTACCCAAACATCATAAATGTTTCCGAAACTCAATTGTAAACGGTTCCGTATTACAACACACCCGTTTACAGAATAATGGAATCTAATGCTGTAGATGGACAGATGGACAGCTTAATGGACATTTGGGATCCAATGGATATGAGATACAGAAGGACAAGTCTATCCAATAAGGGATAGTATTGATTGCAAGTATTAACTGTTATTTTGATTTGAAAGCTTGGCTCAGATGGCGCTACCAGCACAGTACCCTTACTCGAAGTGTACTCTTTTACTTTACAGCGTCTTTCCAGTATTTACAGCGTTTTTGTATGAAAAAATGGAACAGCGCCTCTGATGTGCGAAGAAAGAAGTAATTTTTTCCTTGAAAATTGTCAATTTGAAATTGTCAAAGTTCCAGTTTACTTTACGTCTCAAATGCTGAAAATTCGTGCTAAGGGCACAGATGTCATTTAATGTAAGTATGATAAACTTGACATACACTACACCACAGATAATATAACTACAAACTTGAAGCTACACTTGAACGTTGTTTACGTTATGCGCTTTTAGCGCCACTGACGGCTAACACTCGCAGTGGAACCGGGGTATATACTGGACATTAAACATTCAATGAATGAACTTAGTTTAAAAATTATATTAAACTATAGTTTTCCTCAATTAACCTAATGCCATATTTTATATATCTCTATTCACGTACGTCATTCAAATTAAACTGTGAGATTTCATGTCGGTCCTTCGAGCCGGATTGGTCATATGACGTCAGAAACATAAACAAGAAGGAAAACAAGGAGGAAGGAAAACATCAAACTGTAGTGTCAACGCTTGATATTTCTCTCCTCAATGAACGTCTGTCAAATTAAAATGTTCACAAGTAGTCAAGGAGTCAAGTACTGCAAGAGTATTACCTACTTGACGCCTTTTCTCCTCTTCTGCTTTACAAAAGGATTCAGAGAACCTAGATAAAGTCATCATCATCATCTCAGCCGTAGGACGTTCACTGCTGAACATAGGCCTCCCCTTTTGATTTCCACTTATACCGGTTGGAAGCGACCTGCATCCAGCGTCTTTATAAGGTCGTCTGTCCACCTTGCTGGTGGACGTCCTACGCTGCGCTTGCTAGTCCGTGATCTCCACTCTAGTACTTTTCGACCCCATCGGCCATCCGCTCTGCGAGCAATATGGCCTGCCCATTGCCACTTCAAATTGCTAATCCGGTGTAGATAAAGTAATATTTTAGAATTTAAGAAAACCAACAAATAGCTATGTAAATCCCATTTAAAATACTTTCAAATCTTTCCACTTGCCTTCTGTGGTCAAAATTCTACGTGGTCCTACCACACTCCTACACGGTTGTTACTATGTGATGAATGAGTGTATGCCAGCTGGAACTTTCACTTGCATGGGACGGTTTACATGTCACTGCCTCGTCAGTACAAGTTATTTATGTATTGCTACTGTTATGATATGACCGTTTTTGGGCATGATAATGTTCATTTAGTCACGAGAAAATTTTAGCGAAGTTTAGTCTGATTCCTCTTCTTGGCGAATCGATGGCTATCTAAATTGACATTCATGTCAGAAAAATGCTGTCAAATGCTGAACGTAAGGGTGCTTGTACACGGCGCATGTAAACCGCGCAAGTGCCTCAACATGCTCAAGCTACATGCGCCGTGTAAACGAACCCCGCGGGTAGCTTGATCAAGTAGCTTGCGCATGTTACTCGCGCGGGTAAACCGCGAGCCCGTACCTTGCGCGAGTTACATGCGCCGCGCCGCCGTGTACAAGCACCCCGCGGGTAACTTGATCAAGTACTAGCTTGCGCATGTTACTCGCGCGGGTAACCCGCATCTTTACTTGCCCGGGTTACATGCGCCGTGTACAAGCACCCTGAGTCTCCCCCGGAGAACGTCAATCAAGTCTGCTACTTCTGTACCGAAGACCCAAGCAGGCTAATAATTGAGATACAGGTTAAAATCTTTGAGTAGCGTTGTACAGTAAGGAAACAGTGTATACGACGGGGACGCGAGGTATGATGGGAAATCACACACTTATGCACAACTCAACACAATACTTACGTAGCGCAAGCGCCAATTGCCACATGCAAATGACGTCCTCATGGCATTTCCGCTACGTTAGTATTGTGTTAAGTATGCCTAAAGAGTGTATGTCCCCATTATACCTCGCGTCCCTGTCTTATTCACTGTTCCCCCATTACTATCATCTAATAAAGTATTGATTGCACCAATAACAAAGTAAGCGAGGAAATAGTACTTTTTCAAGAAGGCACAATTTATTTTCATACTACAAAGAACTATCTGAATGCCATCGCGTAATAGCTTAGACATTTGCTGTCTTAAACTAAGTTAAATTGCTCGACCGGTAATTAAAAAAGGTCATGAATAAAATAAGTATCTACTTGACGAGCTTGATAATGAAGTACACCTACGTTGCAATAGCAAAATTACAAACAATGATAACAAATACGGCAATATAATGTAAAATTGGCTTAAAAATATTATTAAAGTCAAAGTTAATATTATGACTTTATGAGCCGTTTAAGTCACGAGTCGACATATTTCAATACCGCTTTATACCAAATTTTTTTAAGTAAGTCTGCCGACACGTACAGGTGAGTGTGTAAGATACTATAATCTTTTTTTCCTAAAAATTTTAATGTGACGGTGACTTTATTAAATGCACATTTTTTTTAATGTTGTTGGTGTACCTTGTCCAGATTCCTCCAGCCGATGTAAACCCACAGAGTACTATAATATAAAATATCTCAAAGCTTTCATCCTCATCTCCATCAAGAGGAACGGTGCCCTTTCATGTTTTCTATAACTGATGCTACAATATTTTCTGTCTCGTGTTTCCGAAAATGTGTAAACCAGTCCTACACTCCACAATTGACATCTGTCAGTTACACAGAATCCGAGATTTGAGATAACATATTGATAGCTGATAATATCATAGGGGTGAACAAACAGAGGTGGTTGGCTAACAAAGTAACAACGGATGATTTATGACATGACTCAGGCGCAAAACTGAAGGTTTGGTAATGGTTTGACACGATTATTTTGTACTTCCCGGTAAACGAACTCTTTGTGTACATTCTTGCTGCTGATCTGATAGATTAGTCGTGTTTGGAATAGGCTCTTGTAGTGTTGTTTCGGAAAATTGGAGAGCCACCTTGAAGAGAAAAGCAGTGGTTGAGGTTGGACGAAAATAATGGCAATTTCAGTGGTTGGAAGAAATGTATAGCGGTACTGATTAAGTAGGATACCAGCCCTAAAACAAAAAGGAAACTTGAAGGAATATGTTGGTTTTTAGTCAATAAGAGTCTGACAGTATCGTCAGCACCGAAGGGGAGGACTCAATATAAGTTTTTAAACTGACATGGCCACTACTAGGTATACATATTAGGGTTTAAAACGGGATATTTACCATGTTTATTATTTGTTTTGAGTTTCCGATATTTCGGCACTGTTGCTAGCACCATGAAAATGAGCCCTAAAAATGAACCCTAAAAATGAGGTAAAGGCAGCTAAAAGTATGATATTCCAGGTGTTGTGCCTCTGACATCGAGTTAATCGCAACACGGATGCAATAGTTACACGTGTGATACTAGATCGTATTGGCACTGAATTTAGAGAGACGGCTAAAGATTTGTTGACCGGCGATTGTTGACAGGATAAGAGGCCTTACCACGAGCTCTTAACGCGATCCAGTTTAGGCTGCGGGAAAGAAACAGAGCTATACAAGTCATCTAGCGCCATCTCTTTAATGATCGTAGCATAAAGAGAAGAGGTCCTAATAAAATCAGAATCAACAGTTGATGAAACAAGACTTCAGAATGACAATGGAGATGCACTACAGTGCAACATTGTTATAATTATCACATTCTACGAAAACCATAAGTCACTTATAACCAAACCCATTACGTTACTTCTCGTGAACTCGGAAATAAAAAGAACAATACCAACGTAAAATGTTCATAAAAGTCATATAAAAAGGAAATAACTTCCGCCGTCTATTATTATATTGCTGATAAACGATCTTTTGAATAAAATCGTGAAGTTTTAATTACTGTTGCTAAATATCTTTTATCATAAAGTAATGATATACGGAGTCATTTAATTACTCGAACTAGCGGAACCCTAAACTGCGATTTCCGTTCATAATAAAGAACTGCTAATAGAATTGTTACGTAATGGGGAAGTATTATTATCTTTATGTGTTAACTATCTTCTATATCTATCTTTAATCTTTATTTTAATTATCACTTTATTTTGATGAACTGTTTCAAAATTTATAGAAAAAGCGAATTTGATGTTGATCTTTCATCGTTAAATGCTAAGTGCATAAGTCCTTTATCTTCATTTCTCACATCTTCATGATTCCCTCCAGTTCTTACATCATTACGATTAGGATCGGTGTAATAGTGACGATTTATCTTATATTTATGGACTCCGCAAGAATAGTAAAGCACAAGACTCTTCGAAGTAGTGCCAACTGTATCCAGCAGTCGACGTCTTTCTTTGAATTTATGATGATCATCTGCTTTACGTTCGACATAATTATTAGGTTTCATTCCAGAAGTTGAAGGCCCTGTGGAAATATATCTTAAATTCGATATTCTTTTACATCCAAACAAAGCTCATAGACCATTTTTGTAGTTGATGCAGAACTAGCATCATGAGCTTTTCCAAGTGCATGCGCTTACAGAAATTGTTGATAATAATCCGATTAGATACAAACTTGATAATAAGTAGACACATTTAATATTAAATGCTGCTCACGTAAGGTACTGTCGGTAGTTATCATTTAGAAGGTACAGCTCCTGGGATTTAGAACGTAATTAAGTAGATAATTGGCAAAGATCTAAGATCTTCTTTGTTCGATTTCCCGGTTATGATATGTATGTCACTTGGGAAATCTAGATGAAGCGTTGCAGACTGTTCTTTGAGTCTCACTTTATTACTCGGATCGCCAAGAAGTTAATAGTAGATTTTATTCTGATCAAATTACCTACTTTATAAGGGAAAGATAATAATTTGGGGAGTTCTATGCTAGACATAAAGATAAAGAAAGATTTTTAAGTATGATGACCAACCTCCAGTGAGTGGAAAGGAACGAGAAGAAGAAGAACGCTAGACATAGTACAGTGAAGTTCTTTCGGCAAATTCGGCGAATTTGTAGTTATTCTAGAATATTTAATTGTGAAATGTTTCACACTGTTGAGCTTTTGTGCTTCCGATTATGAATAGACTTTCCGAAGATGACGATGTCGAAAGAAATATTATTATTATATATTTGACGACACTATCAGAGCAAAATATGATTGGTAAATTCATAGACACTATTAAATCTATTAAAAATCTAAAGGAGTATCAAATTGACCATGATACTAAAGCAGTTAAATACACATGTATCATCAACGATTACATCAATTAATACACGAACACATAGGTCAGAACACTAGAACTACAATTACGAATACAAATTAATTAATTTGTCTCAGTTGACTCCAACAAGACTACAACAATTTGCGTGGGACGCAGTTGATGTAGCGCGAACTGTTCATGTGGTGCTTAAAGTAATCCATCTGCTTGGAATGTTTGCACATTAGCATTTCCCATAACCTCATTTGTTAACGGTTATGGAGTCATCATGAGTCTTGAGTTGATTTTTGAGATAGAAATATCTAGCTCAGAGTCTAATTGTCTGCCTTTAGCTAAACTGTGTTTTTTCATTAGTTTTCAGACGTAGCATACTCATAAATTTTTAGACTAGGTACTGTGCTGTTCTTCCTTGGTCGATACACATCCAGAACACAAAAAGGTAGCTCCTGTACACCTAGGGGATTTTGAAAAGGGTAACACTGATAACTTTTGTCAAATTATGGATATCGACGAACAACTGTGTGAAGTATAAATTGAGTAGAATTAGAAAAGAAGCGATTTCTGAAAAGACAGTTAATAGAGAGCCGAGAGAAGAATGTCGCGCCGATACTAAATTAGTTGGAATAAGTGCAAGAGACTGATTGTATGATCGAACAAAAGTAAGGGACACTTAAATCACAAATTCTAACTACTAATACATGACATCAATAAAAATCAAGTCACGCCACAAATATTTACGACAAAATTACAAACTGCCTACGCGGTGTGCGACTAAGCACTAACAAAATTAACAAAACGAACAAATATTCATCACCACCATAAAGCATAATTGCCACATTATTCGGCATAATTTAAGCTAATGAAGTGCATACCGATTAACGCCTTGTTTCAAAACCTCGCGTATTTACTAAATAGGTTTACAAACAAAAATTTGTGTGGACGTATGTTCCTCTTACACGTAAAAACTACTGAACAGCTTTTGTCGAAACTTTTTACAGTAATGTAGCTTAAGCATGTAACAGAATATCACACTGGCTTATAATTTGAAAAGATAAGTCCGAGATTTCAATTCATCAGTAGCGTAACTTAGTGGTCGCAAAACTTGGAGGGGCATCCTTTATTCATATTCATCTTCCATGTTTGCTAAGATAAAAATCAGTAAAAATATACCACAGACGAAGCATCAAAATGGAAGCTAGTTTAACTATACGTACGCCTCATAGTTACAAAACGGCTCATATTTGCCTAACACTGCATCGGTACCATTTAGACACGGTGGAGTTGTTGTATTGTTTGGCAATCACTCATTAACGCTGTTTGCAATCATTACTAACTAGCTGGTAACGTTTTTAATGACGGACAAATATTTGGTTTGGCTAATTTGATGAGAGGAAGAAAAAACGATAAAGTTCTAGAAAATAACAAAAATTACAAATAATTATGTTTAAGTCATAGAAAACAATGATAAACAAAATGAAGAAATTGAGAGAGAGTGCAAACAACAGGCTAGTTTAAAAAATGTGAGAGTCCATTCTGCAGCATATCACAAAACAAATGTCTGTTTAATCTGCATTAAGATAATATCAGAAACGAATGACAATGCACAATTGCAACCTACAAACAATTTTCATAATCTTTCAAGGTTACCTCAAACATTTTGCGGTGCTATAACCGCAACAAGTTTGAATATTTATAAATTCATTAAACACGCCTGTGACAAGTGTAAAAAAACTATGCTGTTATAGTTTGGACATGATCATTAAAGATTACATAACATTAAAGAATTTTTATCAATTGCATGCTTTTGAAAATAGAAATAATTTTATTGACCTTCAAAAGTATAGGCAATAGGCATGCATATTTGCAAAATCTTGAGACCTTTCAAATGCATAAAGCAACCATATCTGCAATTACCACGGCTAAGCAATAAAAAATGAAAATGATCCAACCTTTTGATCTAATCAAAAAGCGAGTTATTTAAATACCGGTTCCGTCAACCGCTAAGTAACTTCTAACAATAACAACAATAGCAAATATTTCCGTTTCATTACCATCTTCTAAGGACCAACAATGGTTATTTTATTCATCGTCAAATGCACTCGTAGTTCGGGATCTAGTCAATGCAAATTCCCTATGGCTTGCGATCGTGTGATCATTCCCACGGGTGCTCTACCGACCTTCGTCAGATGTCCCCTACTACGATTAAATTTTTTATCGTCACCGTGTCGCTTTAATGACGCCTTTACTTTCTTGTTTACTTTTGCACTTTTATCTATGTCATTGTACATTTTTGGGGTGGTGTCTTTGGACAAGAGATGAATAATAGTTTTTTCGTTCTTTTTTCTACTTTTTAAATTTATAGTTCGAATTCGGATGCTCCTTTAACGGTCGCTAGATGCTTATTGAGATGTGTTGGGAACAATAGTTGAATAATTTGTTTTACATACTTTTTTGGGAGATGACTATTGTCCGGCGATTGTTATTTTGATCCTCCATTAATCATGAAAAGCTACAACAATCACTTTTTTATCCGTATTTTTCATTGTTGTTCACAATGCAAAATTAACCTTCAAGCGTATGCAACATTTAACGCTAAGATTTTACGATTTTTTGATGCAATATTTTACACTCTTTTGAAATAAAGATTTCAAGTCAAGATGATTCTGAATAAAAACGATCCAAAATGAATCAATCAGTCAACAGTATCGGATACTGTTTGACATTTCCCAGTTATGTCCACTACTACGTATTCAAGCTCGACAAGAGATATAAACTTGTATGAATCCGGCCATTGATTCAGTTCATGTTAAGTACTGTTTATCGGGCAGCTTCCATCAGTATTCCAACATGTGTCCATCAGACGGTTCCTTTCATCGTTAATACAAAATATAATGTTTCTTACTTCCTAGGATTCTGTTGGATAGTGCATTTTGTACTAAATTACTTTTGTTCAATCTGTTAGTAGGTTCCTTTAATTTAAATTAATCAAATGACTTTTTATCAAGTAGAACTTGATTTCTGACAGTGACCAGTTTTTTTCGTTTAAACATTGATGGCCACTTAATGAGTTAAGTGTGATTCCTGATCAACAAGAAACTCCATAGCCGTTTGAATCCTAACCTGACAGGTGACTAGTAATAATTAATTTGCCAACAACTTTACAACTTAACGTTTAATTATGTAAGTTTGCATCTTATTCATCTAACCGTTTTCTAATTACACGACTTTCTCCAGACTGTATGAATCGATACATGTGTGGATGGTAATAAAAAATACCTGAATTGGTATTTTGTTATGACTAATTACAAAGAAAGAAAGTTGCTCCTTTTGATTTCAATTTTGGAGCCAGTAACAGTTAGTGAAGAGACGATGAATAAATATTGGCGCCAGCGCATACCAATGTTGGTCATACACTTTTTTACTGCGACAAAAAATTCAATGCGGTCGGTTCATGCTTTGACAAGACTTAAAAGTCTTGGTCGCCAACATTTTATAGTTATCTATTCATTCGGCGCCATTCCAAAGAAGCTCCAATTTTGGAACAGTCCGTAAAACTATTTAAAGTATTATCCGCTGCATGTCCAAAGCTGGAATGCACGGCAATGACAATGCATGGAACTAATTTTGGATAAATGGGATTTTTTGGTAACTGGAATGTCACACGGAACAAGATAAATTCCGGACAGGATTTGAAACGACTACTTGATAGGACCCCCAAATACTACCACGAGAAGTTTTGAAGAGAACAGATCCTCGGGTCTAGACGAAGTAAATTTTTATCAGCAAGTTCTTTTAAATAATTAGATAATGCTGGTGGAAATGTCAGAAAATGTAAACTATTTAAAAGATTAGAAAACCACTTGTTGTGTGATCTTCCCATCAAATGGAGAATCACCGAATAAGGCAAAGCCGATGTGCTAATCTAGTTTGTGGTGACTCAACCTACCAACATTGTTGCATCTCGTAAGCTCGTCCTTTTAAACCAAATGTCAAAGTCTATCAATAGACTGGTACTTGTGACATTATCCCGAGCTTCAGTCGTTACGTAAGTTACTAACAATAAAATATCAACATGTGCAAGATCTGGCAGGATGTTAGCTAACCGTCTTTGAGCGCTCGAGTTACCAATTTCCTTTGCAACTGTTATTGCTGTGAAGAAAGACTTACTGACATACTTGTTTCTGTTCTTACAGGACAGCTATCAGTCTTGTTTGGACAACAATTCGATTAATCAAAGTACTGTATTCGTTGTAATTGTATCGTAGCTTCAGAATTTGTTTCCTACCTCAATCATTTCGTCGACTGCGGTTGTCCTATGTCAATGTTTTAAGACCATTGAATTATTACTGGTTATTTAGATAGTATGTTTGTCTTTAAATACAAGCAATGGATACAGTTCCTTGGTTATAACACCTTTATCCGGGAACTGACGTCCCCAAATTCGGAGACAGTAAATGTCCTCAAAAGTCCTGTGTCACAATTCAAGTCCCGCCTTGCCTGCATTCCTAATCCAAATCAATTCATCTTAAAGACGTACTATTATGAAGTAACCTGGCGTAACCCGACCCGTATTATGAGATAATAGGACATTCGTATAATAGCCTTCTATTGTGTGTCGAAGTCCCGATGCACCTCAGCTGTCAATCCTTGGAGCGATCACCGTGAAATCAGTTGACGCTTTAAGACCTACAGCGGTGTCTAATGGCTTTCGTAGATTAGTTATAATAATATTGGTTGGTGTTTTAAAAGTTTTGGTGAGTGAAGTTGATTGGAAATATTTTAAAAGGGTTTGTTTTGTAAATTGAAGGAAGCTCATTTAAAGACATAATATATTTATATCAGTCGTGAAAATGTGTTTTTTTTATTCAAATGATAACTCAAAATGAAATTTTTTACTTATAGAGTATTTGTATCGTATAGCACATTACAAAAAAAAAAAAAAGGTTGCACTCCAGGAGTGCCGGTAGAAGTGAAAACTTTTTTGTTACTATGTTTTATTTTTAATTTGAATGACGTCTTACTCATTTTCGATCAGGGTCACGTGACCCTGACGCGAGTTTTGGTCACGTGACCCTGACGCGAGTTTTAAATTTTTTACCCATTACAGAAAAAGTGTACAACGCCGCTAAAGAAGTTTTCACTTCAAAAACAGTATTAGTCTTGCCAAATGCAAAGAAATCCTTCACGCTCCAAATGTTTGGAAAACAAAAAAGAAGAAATTCAACATTTTTGAAGTGAAAACTTCTTTAGCGGCGTTGTACACTTTTTCTGTAATGGGTAAAAAATTTAAAACTCGCGTCAGGGTCACGTGACCAAAACTCGCGTCAGGGTCACGTGACCCTGATCGAAAATGAGTAAGACGTCATTCAAATTAAAAATAAAACATAGTAACAAAAAAGTTTTCACTTCTACCGGCACTCCTGGAGTGCAACCTTTTTTTTTTTTTAAATGAAAACCGTGTCAGACAGTTAAATCATAAGTCTAATGATCTGTGAACAAATTCCCGAACGGCGCGGGCGCAACACAAAACTTAACGCTTGGCCACAAGTTACACGATCAAGCGACACATTTGTGAAAATAAATTACAGTGTGCCACAAGTCAATACGATGCGTCTTGCCAAGCGATGTTACTAGCACGAAATAAACAATAGACATTCGAGCGTGTCTCTCGTCACAAGTAGTATCGACTGAGGTCGTGAAGTGAGCTTTACATCGAGTAATCGCGTGAGCATGACTATAGTCAATGTAGATATCAAATATTTTCCCATAATTTAAGACACTGATGCTTTCTACACGGTGTGAAATGAAAATAATGTTAACTCACTTTGGTGTATCAAATAACGTGAATATCTATCTATCCAATAAAATTGACTTAATCTTAAGTACAGTCGCCATCTCTGCGGTTTCACAAGGGTGGAGGATAGAATTTATCCAATTGGAACGTACTACTACCCTAAAGTATCCCATTTCCTAATCCAGTTCATGATCTATAGTTGTGTGTTGAATTGTTGATCAAATTCCAAATCTGCTCAGCCTTCATTTTGTGAAGGCCTGACAAACAATTAAATCACTTTCACATTAATAGACATCACTGTTACTATTTTCACTTTTTTCCTACTAGCAACATATGGCTATAAGTCTATAGCCATACAATTAATTAATTAATGCATAATGAATTTACATTTACCTTCCGTACTTGCGCGTGCGCTCAACCATGCACAACAGTAGTATCTGCTAATTAATTAACAATCTGTTCAAGTTCTGCCACAAGGAACGATCTTACGATAAGATGGCAACTTTTGATTGAAATGTCATCGACACTGACATGTATTGAATTGTCATTAGCTGTTGACTTGTCTATGTTTCTGTGACTGTCTTTACTATTATGTTCCATTGTTTTTGTGTGCTCCGTCCATATATCAATGATTCATATTGTGCTTATGCCATCTTTTTTTACATCGGTTGCGTCCTCGCCAATATCTTGCCCATTAGAAAAGATGACACCTAAGATGGAGCGGCTCACCCAGAAGAACTGTAACTCTTGCGCAGCTACGGAACACGTAAGAAACTGTTAGGTGCTGGTCTCTGATGGGATCGTGGTCGAGAGCCAGGCAGTTCTGATGAGGCTTTTCACCACCAGTGGGATCGGTCAGCTATTACAGGTAGCTTGTGCTGCCGTTATTCAAAGCGAACCACTAGCAGATGGATCATCCTCACCTCTAAACCCTTGTGTTGTATCTCAAAGGCCTCCCTCCATTCATTCCAACGGTCATGATTTTTCGCTACTGTTGTATACTCTATGAGTGTGATCTTCTGCCCGTGACTTACTGCTTACTTCTTATTCAATTTTAGTCCATTCGATAAATGCACTATCAAAAATATCTTTTGCACCAGTCACAGATACCATGATTAGACATGTATTGTCCTTATCCTCATTTTTGTTTTTATGAATCAATGCATTCCAATGTGCTTATCATTTCTTCAAAGAATAGTTATCACTGCTGTCAACATTCTTCTTTTCGTCATCATCAGCCCTTGCACTGTCGAATGATTCTGTGTTATCAGTGATTTTTGTGTCAGTGGGTATCTGTTTAGATGATTGATTCTTATGACGTCATATCATTGTGATAAGCTATCGATTGATTGCGTCAGTTTTATCTTTAGTTTTGTGACTTTTACCTGATGATACGGATCTAAGATTTGGAAAGAAAGGCGGAATCTATAAATTGTGAGACGAGAATAGAATAATATCTTGACATAGACCTCCATTAATCTTCGAAAAGATATTTAATCTCAACGTGAGTATCGAAAGAGATGATGCCATTGTTTTTATTTTGTAAATATCAACTTGAATCAACAGTGGTGTCGATGCAAAGAAGCTTGACAAACTCTCGAAGAATTAATTTACTTGCTTTAGATTCTGCAGCGAAATTAATCAAGAAAATTAAGCAGAGGCGCAAGATATCCCATTGGTTTACTAATGATATTGAATTTACTTTCACGCATGACTATCAGTCACGAATAGAGAATATCCATACTCCGATTAACATTAAAACAAAATAACTCAATCACAATAGGAATTCTTAGCCATGCTTGTTTGAGATACATGACAGAGATACAAAACAAGGAAAGATTCAAGTGAAGGTGTGATCTGCTAATTACCATGCATACCTATTGTTTCGTGTCTAATATTAGATACCACGACCACGACAGACTCCACGTTTGAATGGCGACTAATGTGCTAAATAAGTATATAGGATGTATCAGAGATTGCCCCGAGTTAAGAATATTTATCATGGTTGGTTCGAGCCAGGTCATAGCTCTTAACTTCGTTATTTATTAAATCACGACTGCTCTAAAAACGGTGCAAGGAAAACATCGTGAGGAAACCGGCATGCCCTAGAGCCAAAAAATCGAAGACCTATGACATAAACCGACACGCGCTGGGCCCGCGTGGTGGATTACAACCCACTCCCTCTCACTGAGAGCATGCCCATGTCCCAGCAGTGAAAACATTACAGGCTGATTATGCTATGAATCAGAAAAGTGGGGTCTTTGTGTGATCCAGACCATCAAATTGAAGACATAGTATGAGCCCGATATCAAAATCGCTGAAAATTAACCATCAGTAAACAGGTATGTTATAAGAGCTCGCAAAACGTGAAGACCAGAAAATGTCCTACGTGGGACAATTTGCTAGTCTATGATGCCGACGTGCGGGGAATCAATGACGCGTGGCGCTGTTTGTTTATCTAGCTGTCACTTTTTTTCTTATTGCGTTTTATCAAGCTATCCTTTTTACTTGTAGTGAAATGTAATGTGTGAATAAAAGAGTTTGTATGTGTGCTCCCGCTCGGCGCGGAACAGTTTTTTCTGTTGTTTTGTAAGTGTATAACATATCTGTATATTAGAATATCATTGATTACATCCTTTTTGTGATGCCACTCACGGCACTTTTGACCCCCCCTCGGTTTGAAGAAGGTAGTCTCGCAACAACTATGAGTAGCCATACAGATATCAGTTTCGTGCGGAAATCGTAGGTATCTGAGGCATGCAGCTCAACAGTCGCTCAGCCACTGCGACAACCGTGTTACCATAATTATGGAAAGAAAAACATATTGGATTTGATTGTCTGTAGGTATCTATTTTTTTTTCATTGTACACATTTATGTATATTATTTTATTGTCTGTGTCCTTAAAAATAAGAACATAGTACAAAAACTTAAGCATCTGTTGAACAGTTGTCTAAAAATTGACCTTGACAGGTGGGACTGAAAAACGGACCTTATGTCAAAGTCAATTCATAATAATATGATATTTTTAGACAAGTGTTCAATAGACTTTTAAAAGATTTTGTGGTAAGACGGAATGTGTTTATAATTAAGCAGTTGGATATACACGCTGTACACAGAACGTTTTACAGAACAATTCCTTCAAACTTCCCTGTATTATCAACTATTTTAATTGTGTAGGAAATAGTAACCGTGTATTATTAAAATGAAAACGGTCTACATTCAAGATTGTTGCAATATTCATTAGTTAGACAGTTCGTCATGTTTTTAATTAGAAAGGAAATTGATAACATTTCCACAGTTTTTCTTGAACGAGGAAAATTGAAGTAGGTATGTTTGAAAAATACCTAATCTGTATTTCCGAGAAAGAATTTGAATGATAAATCATATCGATTGCTTATCGGCTTATAATTTTATCTCAACTTCAGTAGGTAGGTAATCATTGTCAGACGTCATTCAAGATTAGCGTTACGTATCTGCGCATACGTTTGTCTTTTATTGAAATATATTTTCCAAATAATCAAACTGTCATAATAACATTACATAAAGGTTATCATCGTATTAAAGATCATAATAATCCAAAAATATCATGATCATGATAATTCAATTGAAAAGGCATTTAGCCTTTTCAATTTTATTATCATCGACTCGTATTTCTTTCTCATTCAGCAGCTGCCAGCACTGCGAAGTAAGTTGATCCAACTAACCTGAGGGCTTGTTACCTTATGATTTAGTCTTCTTAGCCCCTTCGTACACTAGGCGACGGCGACGCAAGTCTCCGATACCTTACGATTTTGGTATTCATTGACGCGTGCTTGTGTTCGAACCTCTATGGGTTTGTATTGCGATAGCTGTTTGGGTACCGAAGTCGTAATGTATCGGAAACTTTAGTCGCCTTGTGTACGAAGGGCCTTATTGTTACAACATTTCTGACACTAATCTTTACTGACCTTTTTTCTACGGCTGGTACTAGAATCCAACGTGCAGGTCCGGTGCTGGTTGGTAGACGTCACATAATATATTCGAATTTATGGTTGTAGGACTTGGAGGTTCCCTCTAAATTTTTTCCTTTTCCATTTTGAGAGCAATAGTGATAAATTAGATTTTAAAGTTATTCATCTGGCTGTGTCCGTACCCACATCCTACAACTCGTAAGTCGGACGGAGAATACAGTCACTACCAAATTATTAATCTAGTTCAGTAGCTTTAAATACGAAAGACATTCAACATGTACAGTCACGAGCAATAACATAATAAACAGTTAACAAAATTAAAACACAATTTACTCGTAAAATACTGTTTTCCACTTTGAAAAAGACCTATTTCGTAATAGTATGACTTCCAAAATAGAAGTCTAATGAAAAAGACAAAAGTTTAATCAATAAATGGTAGCAGAACATAGCTTTTGAATACTGCTTAGTGTATACATACTATTGCTCGTGACTGTACACTGCTACTAACTAACATGCTCTTAACCATACCAAACTATCGTGTACACTAGTTATTATAAACTATTACTTTAGTTCTTGCAACATCAAGGGCCGCTAAAATGCTGCTGTTTTCCAACTGGGTGTTTAGAACAGCGGGAGTCGGCCTCCCGTTGGTGTTTTGTTTTCTTCAATGGGTTTTGTGAATTGAGTTCGGTGAATGAAAATAAGTTTAGAATATTTTTAGCTTTTTGAATTCAGTACTGAGAAAGTTTTGAAAGGTTTGCTAAGGGAATGATTGAACGGGCACGCCGCAATTGCGGCGGTAAGACCCCTCTTTGAGGAGTGGCTGGAGAGAAGTCATGGCGTCCTGACCTGCCGCTTGACGCAGGTCCTCACTGGACACGGAAGTTTCGGGAGGTACCTGTGTCTGATGCGAAAGGAGGAGACGCCTGGGTGCCACCACTGCGAAGATCGCCCGGAGGACACGGTGGAGCATACGGTGCAAGACTGCCCAGCTTGGGCGGAGCACCGACGTGTCCTCACGGCTGCGATAGGCGGAGACCTCTTGCGCCCGGCATTGGTTGCGGCCATGCTGCGGGGCGAGACGGAGTGGGAAGCGGTCAGCTCCTTCTGCGAGGCAGTAATGCTCGTCAAGGAGGAGGCAGGCCGCGAGCGAGAGAGGACAGCGTCCTCCCTCCGCCCCAGCCGCAGTGGTAGGCGCCCACGGCGACGGACGTCGCAAGATGATCTCCGGCCACCGTAGGCGCGGGCATGCGGGCAGCGAGTAAAGGGCAACTCGCTGCCCGACCAAGGACCATGCCCGGGTCGACGGCGCGTTGTGTCCCACGCGCGCCTCAAAGAGCGTCAGCATAATGACGGGGCCCCCCTCTTAGAGGGCCAAAGCCTGCCGGGGTCGCGGGATTATTCCCTAACCGTAACCCCGGAACGTAACAGGCTATGAAGGACACCGTGGATTTTAGTCAGTAGAAGTCTGACAGTCCCTCCCGCCCTGCCCGGGGTTGGAGGACTCATTTGACGATTTTACCACGCTAAAAAAAAAAAAAAAAAAAAAGGGAATGATTGAAAGGTTAATTGGATTACAATTAATTTAGTTTGAAAGTAATTTATAGTTTTGGCATTAGTTAAAATGATTGAGTAAGGTACTATTGAAAGTTTTCAGAAACAGATAACAAAACATAAAAGTATGAAAATGAATTTGTATTTATCAAGCCGTAAGACGATGAAAGAAATAAATTCAAATCAAATATTTTTCCACTCTATTTATAATCGTCAGTTACACCAAAATCTTTGAAATCATTATACGCTATTTAAAAATACGTGACTCACCCTACAACTAATATTTTACAATTCAAATAAACATAAATACATCCATCATTTTGTGCCCAGCAGGATATCCTACGGGAGAGCATTAATTTGTAAGTAAAGATGAATAGGTAGTTACTGACGTTGCTTTCATTCATTCTTTTTTTTTTTTTCATTTTCACTTCGAACAAATCTAATAAAAAGGTTTGAAAAATTACGAAAGCTACATTTTAGTGGCGTTACTAATGTTAAGTCAAAATGTTCGTACGTTTTCAGTCAAAATTCGATTGTATGTAGGGTGTATTGAATTTAGTACTTTTAAATGAACCATCAGGTGCCACTAATTGATCTTGATAGTTACGAAAATAATGGGTTTATTTGACCACTGAGTAAAAGAATTGAAGTTCCCTTAAATCCCATTTTTTTATTCCGACATTTACTTGTATAGATTACTAGCTTTTGACCGCGACTTCGTACGCGCATAAGGTTAATTTATCGTTCCTGAAGGAATTTTGGGATAAAAACTATCCTACGTCCATTCCCGGCTCTCAAACCATCTTCGTACCAAATCGGTTCAATGGTTTAAGGGGGAAAGAGACAGAGTTAGTTTCGCATTTGTAATATCAGTAGGGATTCCGATTATACGAGTATTACAAAAACTATTAAACAATGATTTACCATAAAAGACAGAGTGAAAATATTGAGTTGACTAACTCTTAACTTGATTAGCTAACTGTCTTGTATGATCTCTATTAACACGGTCCAAATACTTTGACTTTGAAAATAAAAATCTATTTTTTGAGCCATTTCAAAATGTTCTTAAGATCTTTGGCATCGATCCTGCAAAAATATTATGTTCGTAATCTAGTTTGTAATCACTGTACTCTCTCGAAATTTTTAAAGATGGCAGATACAATGACAATTTAATATTCAAAATATTCACTTTAACACAAAACGTACGCCAAATTAAATGGCAACATTTCGCAAGGGTGGAACAGTACAATGCTCTCTAGTTCAGCGTATATCGCATTCACAGAGTACGGAGACGTCATTATAGATAGAAGCGGCATTAATAACACTTCAATACACACAACTTTTATACATTATAGGTAGCCAATCGTTTCAATGTGTAACTGAGACAGAAATAATCATCTACATCTACACTAATTTTATTAAGAGGAAAAATGTGTTTGTTTGTTATGGATAAGCTCAAAAACTACTGGAACGATTTTAAAAATTCTTTCACCATTAGAAAGCTACATTATCATTATTATATGTATAACATTATCAAATATTAAAACATAGGCTATGTTTTAATACGCACGAAAAAAGTTGCGGGCGAAATTCTAGTCAATTAGGTATAAAATTTTGTGATTGGCTTTCAGTCTAACTGCAGTGATATCTCAAAGATACTATCTTTGTATATCTTTCACCTCTTCTCCCATTTTCTTTCATACAAATCAACTGCGTAAAGTCTATTTAATTCCATATAAATGGGGTGACGTCAAACCTGCAGATATCTTTAAAGCTGTCAGCTTGTCGCTTTAAAGGTGGTCCATGTTAGAAATTGTGCGCTCAACACACTTGCAGCGCCATTGCCACTAATTTTATTTTTTGCCATATCTAGATGCTGGCCAGTGTTTCCATACTCTGTGGGCGTATTGCACAACCTGCGCTTGCGTCGATGTTATCACAAAATTCGCTAGGAGATTAGCTAGATAAAGACGTTTCGTGCTCAGCATAGGTCCGGAGAACTTGTCCAGATGCTGACGGAAGATATTTATGTCTGGCTTTACATGTGGTTTTGTCCATAGCCTCTGGCTTTAAAATTTTATTTCTCTGGCACCGAGTGACGTGCAACGACAGCGAGTTTTTTTTCATTGATTACCATCACCACTGGTTCCATATAACTATTACCTACTTAAGCAGATTTTTATATTTTTTATCTCCCCCCTGCAGTTTATGTAAGCAATTACTCTTCTGCTTTCCCTATGCTTACGAAATAACTACATTTTATATAGACGAGGGACCGTCAATATAAAATGTAGTTACTTAAACGTAAAACGTACAAACGGACATGTCAAAAACCGAGGTTTACAGGAAAGCGTTTTTAATGTTCAAATCGCTCTGAAATCATTATAATGTGTATATAGAATTATTTATTATTTCACTTCTATATTCTACACATATTGCAATTTGAACATTAAAAACGCTTTCCTGTAAAGTCCGGTTTTTGACATGTCCGCTTGTACTTACGTAGGGACCGTCGACATGGTCTAGTCACATTGATGCTAGTTAAAACAAGAAAGGTTATTTTGTAGTTTTTCTTATTTCTCACCATTTTATTAATTAATTAACTTTATATCCTATGCCTGGTGCCTGGTGTTTGGTATTGTAGGAATCACTGTGACAATCACTGAGGTATTACTACTACGTACTACGCTAGTAATATAGTTCAATGGTGACAATGTACCTTATTTTAATTATCGCAAGGAGAGTTTTTATTTTATTCATTTTCGCTTCAGATTAACGTATGTTTTATTCTTCTTTGTGCGGTTTTTTCAATGACTATCCTGAAATAAAAATAAATATAGAAATAATTTGATATACCTCATAAATTTACGAAACACACAAATCCCCAAGGTTCATTCTGCATTAAAATATACAAAAAAAAAACCTAATGAAATATTTTTATTACCTTCCTGCATGCTTGCAAGTACATAATTATAATAAAAAATAATTCAATGACAATTCCTAAAATTTCACGTTTTATTAACAAACTCCATGTTTTGCCGACAACTTGAAAGAAATAACGAGTTTTCTAATTTAAGTTAGTGTGCAGTAAAATCGTTTAAGTATGGTAGTTAAGTTGTACATATACCTACATAAGGTTATATTATACATAATAATCTTAAGTTACCGTTTTACTCGGTTTAGTTCAAGAACAACTTACGGGAAACATTAACGGTTTTAATTTTATGTTTAATATAAAATATTGTTTAAGGTAATCTTAATGTTGTAACTGGCATTGCTTGCTAACTAAAGTTGAATTTTAAGTTGCCAAGACCATGAAAATGATAAAATACTAGCAATCCGTCATGGATTCGTGCAGTTGCAATTTAAAAAAAATATTCTATGACACATAAGAATAGTGTAGCTTTCTGCTGGTCAAAGAATTTTCAAAATCGGTTCACCTATTCCGGAGATTACTTGCTACAAACAAATTCACAAACATTACGCCTTTATAATATTGATAAAGAATAAGAAATTACCTATATACATTTTAGAAGAATTAACTTGGTTTTGATTAAAAGTAAAATTTATAATTGGTTTTATTTACGAATACATAAACAGCTAGTTTCGCGTAGTGACAGTGAAAATAAAAAGTCAGAAAACTATAACAACTTTAAAATTAAATTTTCGGTAGGTAAACAAAGGGTCTTAAAAATAATATGTTATGGTACAATGATGAATTTCAATAAAATACAAAAATCAATAAAAAAGAAAACAATAAAGAAGAAAAAACATCAAATTACGAAATGAGCCCTAAAATGCTGCAAGAAAAACATAAGAGAAACATCAAAATGAGTTAACATAGCAACAAGAAACTGAATTAAGTTTTAATTTCCAAACAGCATTACTTAATTGATATGTAGAAACTGATATAAGCCCTACCAGTCAACACGTTACGTTTTAATTAAAATTATTCATAACTAGTGTTTGCCCGCGGCTTCGCTTGCGTTATTTTAGAATTTGAGAAACAATACAGATCGTGTGGCGCCATCTGGAATATGAACGTAATTGTTTTCTCGGAAACAGCTCTCTTCTGTTATTCGGGATGTAAGATACCTTATATCCGTGTCTATACTCCTGACAACGTATATGCTACATTTTGGGACGATCGATTCAGTAGGTAGTAATGCGTGAAAAGGTAAAAAACAAACATACTTGCATTTTTATTATTAGTTTAGATCAATAATGTTATATCTAGGTACATAGTTTGCATAGGAAACGTCCTTATTTGAGCGACATTAATTTGAAAGAACCGTGTTTATTTTAGACATTAGACTATCATTTTTGGGTCGATTTACAGTATCGCTGCCAATTGAACGTACGATAGCATTGCTCTTCTCCCTTTAGCATACCGCGTGATACCTAAAAAATAACTAATTATCTGACTCGATGAGTACAACTTGTCGTCGTTTAAAACAGAATCTATGCACTGGTTTGAGCACCAATTCAAAACATAAATAAACACAAATTATAGGAACCCTGATTTTTTTCTAATCTTTAAAATTCCACACCTCGAAACAATTACAATTTAAAAAAAAATATGCAACTTACTACCTACAATTTAAATCGGTGTAGATTTATATCCTAGAGAAGTATTGAAAAAAAAATAGTCATTATTTAAAATCGCGAATAATATTGAAACAAAAGTATGCACATTTTTTTTAATTATTTAAAATCCTCAGGACAAATAAAAAAAACTCAAAAAGAGAATAAAAATCTGCGAGATTTGATCCAGAGACGGGTTGCACGAAAGTCAAGCAGGTTACCGACCGGACTGGCTAGTACGCTGACAGTGGTTTTCAAATAGCGGTTCTTGTACAAATGTCAACAATGACTGAAAATCAACATATTATAAAATTGCTAATCCCCCAAGGGGAATAGCGTAATAATACATATCCTATTAATTGAAGAGCAGTTTAAGGAATATTTGAGGAAAAATTGACTAAATAATATCCAGCGGTTTAGCTTCACACTATCAACAAACATCTAAAAACAACAAAATTCAAAATTGCTTATCTCCCAGGAAAAATAGCGTAATAATACATAGCATATTAACAGAAGCATATTATTAGGAATATTTGAGGAAAATTTGATCGACAACTTTACAGTAGTTTCGGAGATAGATCAAATCAAAAAAACATAAAAAAATCGAAAAAAAATAAAAGTTGATCTGGCATCAGAATCGATCCCTTATCTCGAAAAAAATACAAAAAGAAAAAAATATTCAATGTACAGGAATGACATCTCTACGATTTTATTATATGTAAAGATATCCGATAAAAGTAGGTTGGCATAATTATGTTTTTGAAATTAGGACAAACATTGCATGACATGGCCGCACCTTAGCCTATGTTATGGCTGAGGTGCGCTACGGTACACTCATAGTTGTCCCCTAAAGTTACCGAAATGTAACGTTTGTTGTTTGTTTCTACGGAGAGACTATGTGCTTTGTGCATATAGGTTTTGTGATGGAGTCGCGGGACTAACGAGCTACTGTGACCCCGGAACGTAAAGGGCTATTGAAGGACACCGAGGGTTTTACAATCCCTGCCCTGGGTTGAGGTCATATTTGATGATTAAAAAAATTGCTAACCGGAAAACGCAGCGTAGGCAGGCCTCCCACTAGGTGGACCGACGACATCGTGAGGGTCGCGGGCAGCCGATGGATGCAAGTGGCGAATTGTCGTTTGGCGTGGCGGTCTTAGGGGGAGGCTTATGTTCAGCAGTGGACGTCCTCCGGCTGATGATGATGATGAAAAAAATTGCTTTGCTTTTATACTTTGTGCGCTATGACATCGCTTCTAGTGTGTCTTCCTATCGCTTGTAATGGACTGCCAAATATTGATAAAAAATTCGGCACGTTTTTATTTAAAATTAAATAAGTAGGTAAAACTAATAAGTTGGTGGGTTTTTAGATTGAGTGGGATTGCAGGATGTATAATATAATAATATAATATTCCACAACCATCACACAACGCCATCTAGTCCCAAGCTAAGCAGAGCTTGTGTTATGGGTACTAGACAACTGATAAACATACTTATATATTTCTAAATACATACATACTATATGTAGATAAATTACACCCAGACACAGAACAAATGATCGTGCTCATCACACAAACATTTGTCCTGGGTGGGAATCGAACCCACGACCTCCGGCATAGCAGTCAGGGTCACTAACCACTAGACCAACAGGCCAGTCAATAGTAAATAGTATTTTTTTAGTAGTAAGTAGTATTTTTTTGTGTTATTTTTTGCACCTTCCTTTTGTGTTTAGAATCATCCAAAAATATCCGAACACGCTTCATTAGATCTAATGGGACTTATATTTTCGGT
Source organism: Agrotis segetum (assembly GCA_036375495.1). Lineage (NCBI taxonomy): Eukaryota > Metazoa > Arthropoda > Insecta > Lepidoptera > Noctuidae > Agrotis > Agrotis segetum. Next base: position 2,441,958 of record JAQSVV010000327.1, on the reverse strand, counting down.
ATATTTTCCCCTAAATTGTCAGTTACACAAAGAATTTACTTCCGAACGATTGATCTTCAATATAAGTCCCATCAATTGTAAGTTTGAACTTTGTCACTTGCCTGTAAAAACTTTTTAATATCCATAGAATTCATATCCTATTGAAAAGTAATATGGATTTGGGGTGATCAGTCTCTTCAAATTTCTTTTTTTATTGTCAGTAAATAATTTATCATTCAGAAGATCATTGGCAGCTGAAGCTTCTTCATATGAAAATAAATCGGCAAATGCGGAATCAATGTGTCCTCGCTACGCTCAGGATTCCATTCTAGAATCCTTCGCTTCGCTCTCGATCATTCTTTTCAGATGCAACTCCGAAGGTCGGCCGTCATTTTTACTGGTACAATTAGTTTTTACTGGTTTAGGGCGAATATTAATGGGAAAGTCGCCCTTAATTCACAAACTCAGTAATTTACCGTCTAAAGCACAGTCTCAAGTCATTTCCCTACCATCATCAACGAACTAGTCATGTAAAAATTATGCACCCGTCCTCCATTAACTCCTAAAGTACGTTCACACATTGTTCACTGAAGGGTTCGTGAAATAGTGACGTTCCCACGTCATTCAATGCTAGTGACGTGACGAATATTCAGTCAGCGGGTGGTCTTAGTAAGTACTACTTATAAGTGGATTCGACCTCTTTGATTAAGTTTAGAGCTCCTGGGTTTTGTCAAAGGGGGTGTTTGTGCATGAAGACTTTTGATTTGAAGGGACTTTAATGGGTGGTGAATTCTTTTCTTGAATGTGTTGGTGCAGTTAGTCTGGGCGTGGCCACGGGTACCAGATCCCGACGTAGATTATAATATAATATAATAATAATAATATTCCACAACACGAGATGTTGGAAAGATAGACTAAAGGAGAGTTATATTAAAGAGTTTATTGTTGTTTTACTGGACAATTACAGGAAATTTTCTACCCTTCTCTGCCCCACTCCTGGGCGAATGCGGCCGTCACTAATTCCATTTCTTGATAACTTACGTATCCTACTTCCAGTTCTGCCTGAATCCATGGTCTCATTTCATCCAGTTCATCTCCTTCGTGGTTCGGAATGATAGAATCATATTTTTCTGTGTAGTAACCCTTTGTCCTATGTACTGTTTGTTTATTTTTATGTAGTGGAAATCTCCGGAACTATTTAATCCAACAAAAAAAACTCACAGGAATGTTCCTAAGACATTTTTACTTTGTGAACTAGGTATAAATAGGCTAACGCAAATAGATTCGATGGCAACTTAATGTTTAAAAACGGTGCAATAGATATTACCATTCCATCATCGGACTACAAGACGTACGGCAATGCGCTATTGATATATGACATATATTGACATCCCTCCGGTGCGTACAAAGCGTTTTGCCAATACCTTTAATGTACGCACAGCTAATGAGTGGAATTCCCTGCTGCCATCTGTATTTCCCGACAGCTATAACCTTGGGGTCTTCAAGTCAAAACTGAACAGGTTACTTCTAGGCAAGCGTGCTTCATCGTCGACCACATCTTCGCTTACCATCAGGCGAGATAGTGGTCAAACGCGAACCTATCATTAATAAAAAAAAAAAACATAAGAAACATTATTCAATGTATTGCTTTAACACACTATTACATACATACAACTGTTACATATTACTTTGTCTGCCTTTAGTAATATCCGCTGACATAAAAAAGTTGTATTACCGCACTTATGTAGAAGCTAATACAATATTACATGGACAAAACGGTTAAAAACCCAAAACTTCATAATTGACTGTTGACATGCAAACCGATAGCAAACAAGCGAATTGAGAAGTTCACACATTGCATTATGCCGATCAAATATGACTTACATAAGGTCCGCTCTATACATCATCAAGTGTTAGAGAAATTCCAACCTTAACAGATAAAAAAGAGAGTTAAAATTTGCTTGCTTGATGTGTGCTCAAAATTTGCCCATATTACTTCCAACTGTCACTGAAAAATAAACCATATGTAATTGAACTGAAAGTTAAATTTTGATTAACAAAGATATTCTTTAAAAGTGGGATCCGATATTCAGTTGACATTAGACCAGTGGGCGACGAAATATAAAAGGTCACACGTGACGTAACACTTTCTCGAAGTCAGTATTAAACAGCTGACAAGTATATCATGTTGACGCCATGTTGTATGCGTCTGCGCAATGCATGGGTGGCTCTACCGTTCTATATTTGAATTTTTAAATGCTACAGATTATTGAGTAAGAAGAAAGGTTTGCGGATTACCAAGTATTTAGTAAGATGTAGAGGTCTATAAGGCAGAAGCTGCATGGCTAAAATTGACATTAAACATCCGGTTAGACTGGAAGCCGACCCCAATATAACTTAGAAAGGACTAGGCAGATCATGAGATTACCTATATTAGATAAGAATTTTGAAATTAACAAAGAATATCTTCCATATGGTAAATAATAAATGAACTGGTATGATTACTTGAAAAGTAAGTCTCACAATTTTGCATTTTCGTAGTTGCAAAAACATATTACTTTCTGATGAACTGGTATGATTACTTGAAAAGTAAGTCTCACAGTTTTGCATTTTCGTAGTTGCAAAAACATACTACTTTCTTAGATTCCACTCTCTCAATCTAATTATTTAAATGTTTAAATAATTAAACATGATTTTCAATTATTTATCTTACATCAATAGTCGAAAATTGACTTTTTCGTCGAACCAGAAAGTTTTCGGGGATAGATAAAATTTGATCGAGCTTTTAAAAGTTACAATTACAGTGACTATCATGTTTTCATTCTTATCGTATTATCTTGCTCTTGTTATTATTATTAAAACTGTCCCACATGTTGTCTTCAACCTCATAACAACATCACGCCCCAAGCACACATCGTAGTACTGACATGTATTAAGTAATGCACTGAAAAACCCCTGAAAACAAACAAGTGACTAATGGAAACATCCCCTAAGTATTTAATTATGTCAACTGCATGACAGTTTACACTATGAACCTTGGTACAGTCTATTTGTAGCTATTTACCTCTTACTTTACATCACTATGGTCTACTCGGTGATATTTTTTTGTAGACGTAATGTTGCTACAACTACAATCGTTCATCAGCAAGCGGGGCAAGAAATATAAATAATTTATTTTCATTAAGTATAATATTTTCTAAATAAATAAATAAAATAAAATATATTGCGCTCTTTCACTGGTTTTGCCTGAAATGTAACATTAGTAAGTCAACATAATCAAGAATGTGTGTTTAACACGCAACGAAACCGTCACTGACAAAATTCAGATAAAATGAAAATATCAGTTTCTGAACAAAATTGAATCTCGGCTAATATCGTTACAGGCAAATGCTCTCACTCTAATGTAATATTGAAAATTGAATCATTCACGTAATAGCTACGGCGAAGAATTTTCAATAACCTTGGTGTTGACTTGTTGCTGTCAGACAATAAATAAAAATGTGAATGGACTGTAAAGTTGTACACTGGCGTGCATTATGTCAACTGTCTTGCTTTACCTTATTACACTGGCGTGGCAATATGGGTGAGTCACACTGACCTCAGGGCGTTTAATGTGCACACCTGACATTTACATAATAAAGTGGCAAGCAGTGTAATGTCTAAAGGACCTTGCTGATGACGCGATGCGACGCATTTCGAAGATTTCCAACTACAAATGAATGCGGTTTTCTGAGGGTAGATGAAAAACAAGGCATGCTCGCCACGACGACATAAGTCAGTTTAATTGCATCATTTAATCTTAGTAGAAAGGATGATTTACATTTTTAGTTATTAAAAAATTGTTAATCGCATTAGTGAGCGCGAGCCGCGTCAAACGCGCGGAACCAGCGCGTCTGTATCGCGTCAAATGCGCGTCGACGGCGCGCTTATATCAAACAGAGTAGCACCAGAGTAGTTTGTTGTCGTTTGTAATTTATACAGGTGTGCAAAGGTCTACAGGCTGCGTCTGACTTACGTGCGTATTGAGCTGCAAACGCGCGTCAACGGCGCGTTTAAAAAACGTGGTGTGCATAGGCTCTTACATACGGATGGTTATGTTGTAAATCTATGAATGATTTTGTATCTATGTGTGTGTGCATTGATTGATCAGTAGAAGAGCTAGTGATAGATAGATTTATTAATTATGTTATTAATTTGTTCTATATTTAGATTATCTGAGTTCAGAGTGCGTTTTATGATCATTAAGATAAATTCTAGAGCTATCGTGATTGTCACATAACATGTGTGGGTAACGTAAGACTGGAAAATAGATATAAGTATAATCAGCCTGTAATGTCCCTACTGCTGGGACACAGGCCTCCTCTTAGTTAGAAGGAATGGGCTGTAATCCACCAGTGAGGTTTGGTAGATGTCAAGAATGTCTTTGAATTCTATGGTCTAAGAAAGTGAGTTAAAGCAATCAGATTTAACATATTAAACAGGGTGTTTTTTTCAACTGAGCGTGGATGATATTTCCGAAACCATGAGGATTATCGAAAAATGCTGAAAGGAGTATCAAGGCCGATTTAAACGAAAATTAAAACTGCATCATTGTATTTTATAAAAATCAATCATCCTGAACTAGGAAACGAACCCACTTATTTTGAAAATCACACCCTGTTTAGTTCGCCGTCACTATTTTACAATTTTCAGAATTTGATCTTTTTTTGTGAAACACACACAATGAATTCGTCGTAGAATCCTTACAACGTTTTTCGATAATCTTCGTAGTTTCGGAAATAGCCATTAACTGCTAATCGATCATCCTATAAAGCAGATAAAATTATTAATAATAATTTAAAGAAAAAATACCTCTATAAACATAAACATAGTAACTACCCAAATAAAAAACCTAGACAATCAAAACATAGATGAGTCATTACCATTAGTACTGTTACCTTACAAGTTTCAAGGTAAGAGACAGTCGTACTAAGAGCGTGCCTACAACTTAATTGGTGGCTTTTAAAGATAAAGTCAAGGACCCTGTTGCGGAGACGGTCTGTGACTCATTATTAGACTACTTTGTTTGACTATGAAAAGTTTGAGATAGGAAAAAAAACTTTTTTTCTAACATTATCACTGAAAGCGGGCGCAACTATACTCACAGAAATAAAAATATTTCTCCCGTGAGGGAATCAAACCAGCAAACACACAGCTTTGCAGTCCATGGCTATACTAACCAACTGGTCAACCGTGCCAGTAAGTAGACTTTAACCGTATTTTTTTATTGTGGTCAAATCATCAAATGAGTCCTCCCACTCAGGGCACGGCGGGAGGGACTGTCAGACTCGGACTGACTAAAATTCACGGTATCCTTCAATAGCCCTTTAACGTTTCAGGGTCACGGTAATAATATAAGTCGTACGACCCAGACTTTAACCATCTTACTACAAAAAGGTTATCATCTGTTGAACAGTTGTATAAAAAAATGTCAACTGCGAAATTGCATTTGACGTTGATGAAAGAGTCGTTTGCAGTAAAACAATTTTAGACAAATGTTCAACAGTAGTTTATATTCTTATGATACGACGATAAATTGATATTCATAACATATTAATTACCCTACAGGTTTTCATTACTCAACATAAATAAAATACAATCACGCAATAATAATGCCCCTTTCCTCGGTTCCCTAGTCACCTAAACAGAAATTAATAAGCCGACCTTATAGAAAGGTTATCATTCAATTACTAGCATAACTTAGTCCATCTCCAGACATGACCTATAATGGACTAGATGGGCCACGTTGGGCCACCCAAGTTGCGCCAAAACACCTCGTGACCACAAATTATTATGATAACCAATTGAAATAACCAACCGGTTGATTGAAGGTTGCTAACTTCAATAAGGTTCCCACCAAAGTACTGGTAGCCACTGATTGAATTGCAAAACCATCATAACATTGTGTTACACCATACGAATTCAAAAACTTAGAATAAACATGATTTTTGCCCATAGCTTGTCTTAAGGTGCGTTTAGATTGACTTGCTGTGGCATATGCGTGCTAACGGGCTCACGGCAGGAGATGCACAAGACCGTGCAAAGTGGAGGCGTCTATTAGGTAGGTAGGCGGACCCCGGGCACCGAGGTGGAAGCCAAGGAAGCAACCGGGATTAATGCCCTGAGGATGATGATGAGATTGACTTGCTAGTTGAATAGTATTTTTCAAATTGACTTAGAATGCTATCTGAAGGGAGCATAACTACATGGTAATGGGATAAAACTATTCTAATATAAGCATGCAGCTGCTTGTTTTTTAGAAGAACAAACGACAAAAAGCACGTGTTAAGAATTAATTGATTGAGAGTCCAGGTCGGCTGCTTCAAAAATAATTGGGCTAAATGGGATATAATATAGACCCATCCCAAATACAATCATAGTGGAGAGTCCTTCTGCAGGACATTTCCTACCCCCTTTTCTGCACATCATATCCAACTTACTGCACCTTTTAAGTTTTGAAAGAGGCAGTTAAGTTCAGAACGGACTCAAATTATATCCGACCAAAATATTAGCTATATGTTTTAGTCAGATACAATTTGAGTCCAGGCACACGCAAAAAAGAAGTAAATGATGAAATACACACTTACCTTTGTCGAGAGACAAGAACGCTGCGCTGGTGGTAAGTGGCTTACTGCACTATCCCTTGTTAGATGTTGACTGTCTAAACGCACCTTAAAACAAAATGCACAAACAAAGCATTTATCTTAATTATTGATCAAACCGTAAATGCAATTATATAAGAATCATGTACGAAACATTTGTTCTTACATGAGGTCAATCGTGAGTTGCAACTCTGAAAAAACTAATTACGGTTCAAAGTTCTATGTCCAGTGGATCACGATTGTTTGATGATGGCAGGTATTGTTATTAAATGATGATGTTCTTGAAGTCCTTGCCTTTTTCAGTAGCGGGAGATGCGCACATCGAGAATACAGTGGACAGTTGACGCAGTGTGTCGCGGGCTCGACCCCCGCACGGAACAAAAATTTGTATGATCTGCAAATAACTATTCCGGCTCTGGGTACTGTTTCTGTATGTTAGTTTCTATGTTTGTAAAAGCACCCACGATAAAGGAGAAATTCCTAGTGCGGTCTGACTTAAAAAAAAAATATATACATGTCGAATTGAGAACCTCCTCCTTTTTTTTTCGTCGGTTAAAAACAAGACAGTTTAGTTGGCAATAAGATTATTTAAAGACTGTCCTAACTGTAAGTCAGAAGCTCGAAAGACCGACTACCAGTTTTACCAAGGGATATCGTATTACACTGTTACTGGGCTGACGAGGTCTGGTAGGCAGTTGCTCCCAGGATTAAGCTCTAACATTGTCGGGAAAGGACTCGTTAGATGATGAGCTAGTTCTTCAGACTAATATTTCCACAAAATGCGGACAAACCCCTTTGAGAACCCCAATTTGAGAAGAAAAAGAAAAAGGTTCAGCAAAAATTCAAAGTAGGTACATAGTCTTACTTAGCACTATTGTTGCTAAGTAAAATAACATCCAAAAATAAATAGGTATTGACATTATCCTTTTAATCATTCTAAATGGTGAGAAGTTCATACAAAACGATCGTTTGTCACCATTAAAAATACGCACCAAAATAAATTATGTACGCTAAACGTCTATGTGAATTAATGAATGTTTGACATAATAAATTAAGTAAGGAACATAAACATGGAATTTCCAAACTGCTATTCAGGTAAGGATGTATGTCTTTTAATCGCAATTTTATTGTTAGCAATCTGACGGAAGCCAGAGTCTTCAGGTCGCGGGACTGTCTCAACAGGTAACCGTGACCCTGGAACGGAAAGGGCTATTGAAGGACATCGTGGATTTTAGTCAGTATGAGCCTGACAGTCACTCCTGTCCCGCCCTCCCTCGGTGAGAATACACAATTGAGGATTTTAAGAAACTTTTTAAAAAAACTTTATTTAAACAAATAACGAAAATAACGTTTATGTCATTTTCGTTGTTCGTTTTTAGGGTTCCGTAGTCAACAAGGAACCCTTATAGATTCGCCATGTCCGTCCGTCCGTCCGTCCGTCTGTCCGCAGTTTAGCTCAGAGACGCACAGTACTAGAGAGCTGTAATTTGGTGTAAATATAGGGATTTGTTGTGCCGAAAAAGTGGTAAAATAAAATCTCGTAAAATATTTTTTTTTAGGGTACCTCCAGTACTTACACGTAAAATGAGGATTATTTTTTTCTCGCGTACCCCTTAGTGTGAGGTATAATTAAATAGGCCTTTAAAAAATAATGATAGTTTCCATTAGCAACTTTTTTATAAAAAAATTCGTTTGTGAAATATTAAGCTTTAAAGTGCTAAATTTTGCTCGATTCGAGTGTCCCCCCCCTCTACCAGCTAAACGGTTATATTCGGGGGTGTGAAAAAATTCACAATAGTAGTACATATAACGAAGTTTAAAAGAAAATTATCATAACTAAGTAGGCTTTACAACTTTACGAGTAATAGTCGACCAACTTATAAAATGTACTTGTTATCATATTTTCTTAAACAAAATGTATCGGAGACAACTGCAAATGTAAGTTTGTCAACTTTATTTTTACAGCTTTTATAGGTATGTTTTTTGGGGATAGGTAGGTTTTTATCGTCAACTATTTTTAACTAAATTCAAAAAAAGGAGGAGGTTCTAAATTCGTTGTAATCTTTTTTCTTATGTTTCTCAAAGACTCCTGGACCGATTTTGAAAATTCTTCTTTTTAAAATTAAATTCAGCGAATCAGTTTAGTTAGTTCGCATAAGTATTTTGATGGGCAGCTACGGAACCCTACACTGTGCGTGGCCCGACACGCACTTGGCCGGTTTTTTTACTTTTATTCATATTGTAAGGTATTTTTTGCTCTAGAACGCTAAATATCCAGTTTTTATCATCAAAGTTGAGTTTCCAAAATGCTTCTCATTATTTGCCAATGGTGTACCACAGTAAATATTAATTTAAAAAATAAATGGCGTTATGTAAGTATTGACAGTTATTGACATACATAATTTATCTACATTACTTAAGCAAATATTTAAAAATTAGGAAAAAATCAAGCTATGTTAAAAATACGTACAGCTAATGCTTAATAATAAATATTGTACTTCATCAAAATCGTACTTTAAAAATTTGAAGTTATTTTTTATCTGTAAGGCTTTTGCTTTTTTTGTCAGCCGTAGGCGGTGCCTGAATCTTTGAATTATTTTCATTTATAATGGAGATTACGTTCCTGGTTCAATACTTAAGCTGCCGGCAGCTGTGCAACAACCCTTTGTCTATATGACCCCGAAATAATTAATGACTTATTTGCATAGGTACTTCAATATAATCTTATTCGCTCACTTGACGGTACCACGTACTATTGCTTGCTCTTTCTTTTAGCTGTCTATACGTAAATCTATTTATTTTACGGCGAAAAAAAAAGGAAATTCAAAATAATAAATAACATAAGACCTGCTTTAAAGTTAGTTCAGTTAGTATAAAAAGTTTCATGATCTGTTTAAGTATTTTTATGATTGCCAGCGGTTTATTGTTCAATTTAGAGGTAACTTTGGGTTTTTTTTTCTATCAAGAAAATTTTATGGAATCATGTTTACACCAAACATAAGACCTAACATTAATCTTCAACTTTACCATATATTTATTTAAAAATTAATGCTGCAGTATTTTCGACGTAACACAGGATTCAGCTAAGCCATTTGAGGTAGTATGGGCCCTTATACACTGCTTTCATAGATCACCATGACTCACATTTTAATTCAGAAACTGCATCAATATTTACAAAGTATCGATCAGAACACTCATTCATGTGCAATTGCATATCATTCATAGGTTATCCGCCATCACTGGCGTCTCACGACTTGACCCTTAGAGGGGCGAGTTGCGTGATGCGACACCTTAAAGTGCCATTCATTTGACCTGGTGATTGAAATTGGAACTTACGGTTATGTAGAAAGACTTTATATAAAACCTCTTCGGTTGAAGTTTCGGTTTGAAATGTTTATAATTTTTTTAGTTTGAAAGTTACAGGCGCCTAAGAGTTACTTTTGAAAAAAAAAGAAAACCTATAAACCTAGTTTTTTACTGTGTCAGAAGCATTCTAAAACATCATTGAGATAGAATAACATTTAGGGGCAGGGAAACGTTTTCTCTTTTAGTACGGACGAGTGCTCGGTAGACGATTGTCTTAATCAGACACAGAAACCTCCCGAAACATTCGTGACCGTTGAGGACCTGCGTCAGGTGGAAGGTGAGGGCGCCGTGGTGTTTCTCCAGCCTCTCCTCAAGGAGGAGTCTTGCCGTGATTGCGGCGTGCCTAATCTGTCCCACTCCTGAGCAAAGGCCTCCCCCCAAACCTTCCACTTCTCTCGATGGTGTGCCTCCTCACGCCAGTTCACTAGGAAGCCATCCAAAGCGTCCCGCCACCTTCTCCTAGGCCTACCGCGACCGATATTGCATATACATGAGAATCATCATGCACAAAGTACGTGCGATCAGTCATTGACTACAATCTATAAGTACTGTCAAAGTCCAAAATCAGACCTATCACATTATGACTAAGAGTTAATCTAATCCAATAAAATAGTATCGGCGCCAGTTGTTATTTTCCCTATTTCCTCACGCATGCAATCATTTATATGAAATTGTATTAATAGTTTATTATGACTATGGTTACAATAATGTGTTGATTGAGTATTAACTCCATATTAATTGATCATTAAATTAAATCTGCATTACATAAATAAATACGTTCACGTGTTGTCATGACGCTAGTTAAAATACAGGATGTTTCATTTGTTTAAGGGGGTTTGCTGAGGTTTACAGTATGTTTTGTTTTTATTATTTTTTAACACAACTATTCTGCTCCGCTACCTAGTTCAGACGAATACTAGTGTAGAGAATAATAACAGAATTATCAGCTGAAGTTATTCCGCTGTTGCTCTGTCCCGAAAAACTCGCCACTAAAGAGGCTACTTTAGCAAAATTACAATTTGCATTGCGAAAAAATTCGTAAAAATTATTCTTTTCTATTGCTCAAGCAATAAACTAGATAATTGATAAAGAATATTTGTATATTAATTCTATTGCCAACATCATATTGCAAATGTGCAGGACAACTATTTTTATACCTTCGAAAGTAAAATCATCGCAAACTAATAGATTTATTTCATCTTAAAAAAACTTGATCTTTTCTTTTAATTTTAGCGACTTTTTTCGAATCAAGACATTACTCGTGCCTATACAACGTGTAACGTTAATAGCGCTAAACCTCTCGTGGGGTAACTCAGCCCATGTTACTGAACAATTTTTGTTCTAAAACTTTTGGGGAAAAAAAATGATTTTTCATAGTGATGGGCTCGATCAATTTTCTCATTTTGTATGAAAAATCTTCTTTTTTTTTCCAAAAGTTTTAGAACAAACATTGATCAGTAACATGGGCTGATGAGTTACCCCACGAGAGGTTTTGCGCTATTAACGTTACACGTTGTATAAGTACTTAGTTCTGACTATTTGTATCGTTATAAAATGGAAAATAAAATCTCACCACGCTGTACAGACGCCAGCCGTGTTCGCGAGCTTGCCACTCTCCTACCAAAGGTTATCGTCAGGTCAACGCATTGCTATAATTAGTGCCGTCGACTGCACCCATTCATTCAGATAATGTGCTACACTATAATCAGTTAACTACAAAGTAGAACTTTTGCAATGAGCTTGCAACTACATGGTCACACAAAGGAACTTTTGTTTGAGATGTGAAAAGAAAGTGTTGTAAGCTTTCTGAGTTGGCCTTTTATCTTTTTAGAAGCTTTTGCTTTCAGCTTCGCTTGATTATAGATGTTGTCAATCAATTCTGGTTGATGGTTTGTTAATACCTAGTTCTGAAAAAATCGTCATCAAAAGTTGGTGTTTTTTTTATTGGCGCCACGCTAACTTCGTTATCAGGAATGTAGCTTGCAGCGCGTTTGACGCGTTGCAGACGCGAGACGCACGCAAGACAAACGCAGCTTAGAACAAATGACAACAAAAGCGCTATATTCACGATCCAGCACGGCTGTACGTCAGCTCAAGGCTTGACGTCAAGGCTTGACATACGTCAAGCCTATTCACGGTGTTTTTGCTACGTCCAGCAACGCGACCTTGAGCTGACGTACAGCCGTGCTGGATCGTGAATATAGCGCTAAACTGCTCTGATGAAAACCCGCCATCGACGCGCTGCACCGGCGCGTTTAAAAAACGTGGTGTGCATAGGCTCTTAGACAGTCCGTTTATCAATGGAAGCAATGAAGGTTGTAAAAGAAAATTACGCTGCGTTCAATAAGAGCCCAGAAGCGGAGGTGTAACCAAAGGGAACAGATAGTTAGCAAAAATTATATTTCGTAACAAGACAAGAACTATCCAAATATAAGGTAGACTACCCACGCTTTTTATGTCCGAACTCACCGACGGTTTAGCGATCTATCAATTAGTTCAGACAGATAGTCTGCAATAATGTTTAACTAATTACTTGAGAGGTTAATGTAGTGACGTAATAAGTAATTATGTATTTTTTGCGCAGGATGGCCAGTCATTGATTGTTTATTGAGAAGGAATCTAGTTCTTGACATTACCTTTTGAAAAATACTAATGAAAGATGTTTGAACTCTGAATAAAACAACAAAATTTTTAGATACCAAAATTGCTTAGGTACTTGAATGACGACACGTTTGGCGTACTGGCTTAGCAATTGAACTGCTGCGCTATGTCGCGGTTCGATCCCATCCTACTTCCTTAAATTTAATATTTGACGTTCAAAAGTGTATCTTTTTTGGCCTATTTGAAATAAATGATTTGACTTTGACTTTGTTCAAGATAAACTCAAAGTTTGCATGCCTGGGATTGGCCACGCACACATTTTGCATGAGAGATTATGGTATAAATCAAGCACAACGGATAAAATAAAAAGTACAATGATCGAAACAAACAGCTAAAGTTTCAACCAGAAATGCCATTACACCACTTCAAGACGCTTTTGGCCATAAATCCCATATAATCAAAGTCCTTGCTAGCACTCAATCCAGTCGCGGTCAACCAAGGCCTCCTTACATAACTCTATGGTTAATTCATGTGTGCAGAACGCATAGGAATGTAGAACTCATTTTATGCTCTATGGTATAGTCGAGGAGACGGACAGTAGGCGAAAAACGCCATGCAAACGCCATCTTTATTTTATCAACGTAAAGACTTGAATCACAATATAGGTATTATCATTCTGCGAGTTGACTTGGTGCGAGTGCATTATTTATTGTGCGTTAAAAAAACTGTGATTGACGGCAGTATGGACGTTGTGGTCAGTCAGTTCAGAAAATGTGAAGTCATGGAAAATTAATAAGTTCTTGAATACCTTTTCTTCAATTTTCAAACCGTTTGTTTTCTATTCTTTAATGGAAAGCGTACAGGTCCGCATCGTACGTTTCGGACGCATCGCATCAAACGGATTTCTGTGTCGGCAGCGATCGGATTGCCGACGCGAGTATCAGCAATCGAATTACCGATGCCACCTTCATCGCTTCCACTGATCGGTATTCCGTATGACGTCAGCCGTACGCATCGCATTAAGGCATTGCCGATGAGCCGTCCGTACGATGCGGATCAGTGGACGCAGTTGTATGAGTTTTCATACAAGGCAAACTAAAATCCGTTACGTAGGATACGTCCGATACGTGCGATGCCGACCTGTGGAGCGCACACCTTTAAGAAATAGGTTATTACAACTAAAGCGTTGTCCTTGGCTGTCAAATGTTGAGATATTTCTAGTCTGCATTATTTTTTTTTGTTTGTGTTATTTTCCTTACCCTTCTCTGTGAAGGAATTCACATCTGCACAACAGTCGATTGCTGGACCTTTCACCATCCGCTCCGTTAATAATTACAATTTTCTTTTGTCCCAAGACTTATGTCTTAGAATGATAACAAATATTATTTCGTGAGAATATAAAAACTACATCATCATCATCCTCTGTAAAGTCCCCACTGCTGGGAAACCTAAAAGACAGGTATTCGATAATCTGTCTCCGAGACTAGTCGTTGACCGTCGCCCATACAATTATCATGTTGACAATACCTACATACGTCGTCGTGGGCTATTTGCCATCACATCTTGATTGTTTATTGTGACCATACATAATTTTAAGTCTATTCAAATCCTTATTTCCAATACATCGACAAATGAAAATGAACTTCATCTCAGTGGAAGTTAAGTTGATTTCAAAACAGTAGTGCTGTTGAAAATATCTTGGAATATTTGATGTTGTACTTTGTAGCCCAAACTGAACTCTGTGTGTTCGATACTAAAGTTGTTTTTCTTTTTCACTTGATTTGCGTGTTTGATTTGTGCATTGACTAAGCCTTCCCTAGTCAAATGTGAAATAAAATTGCCAAGCCAAACTCTATGACAAGAAAAAAAAAACAAATATGTTGGACCATACATCTCTTTTCCTTATGACATAGATATTGTTAAGATAATGTCTAGGTAATGCAAAGGAAAGAGATAGAGTGATTTACAATTGTTTTTCTCTCTTTCCAGATAGTATGGCAATTTAATAAAATTAAGCAGACATTGCACGGTCCATGATCTATGTCTACTAATACCTATATACATGTTAATTAGCTACAACTTATTGTTATTCATTTGATGTTAATGCTTGGTATGCAGGAAATAAACTAAGTTATTGTTTCGTCATCTCAATAGGTAAATAGCTGACGTATTTTGTTATGATCCCTTTATTAACCACACAAATATTTCGTTTGTTTCTTCAATCCATTCAACGGTTAATGTATCTGGGAAGTCCATGACAGTCCAAACCATGCCTAGCGGGGCTATTGCGTATCTCGGTGTCTATGTGGTGATCATCAAATAGCTGTCAAAAGGTAAATTTCGTATTGGCTTTTGCAATTGCAATGAAACAGATTAATGTAAATGTTACCTAAAATCAACTATTCTGAAGCTCTTGAGGCACTCCACTCCTCAACTTAACCTCATTACAGCTAGGTGTTAAGCCATCCAAGTTTAGTGGACAACCGCCGCGCTAGTCAGTGACTTAAAAGTTAGCCAATGGCCTTGCAGGTCGACGGCGCGTCGTGTTCCACGGGCTGGCGCCTCAAGGAGCTGTCAATAATTTGACAAGGCGCTCATAGAGGACTTAACGCCCACCGAGGTCGCAGGACTATCTAAACCTGTGACCCTGGAAAGAAAAAAGTCGAACTTATAATACCCATATCTAAACGGCGGGGATTAAAAAACTAGGTACCTACATAGCTACGAGAGAGGAGTATGGAAAGATACGAAAGAAGCCTTTTCCCAGCAGTCGGAAATTTTGAAAAGGGTACTAAGTTTACAAATCCACTCTTAACATACAAAGGATAATGTATCTTAATGGTTTTCCCTAAAGATAGGTATGCAAATTAAAAAAAAAAAAATCAAGTGGTATTACCACGAGACTATCTTCCCTTAGTCACCGGGATAGTACTCGTATTTACACACACACACCTAATTTAAAGGCGGCTCTTTAGGTATAAAGGATAATGTTTATTTACGGTTTTCCCTGAAGATATAAGGAAAGGTAAAAGTGAGTAGTGGGTGTGTGCATACGTGTTGAGAAACTCGTAGCTAACTTTTAACTTAAGTATTACGCTATTCTCATATCCTTAAGGAAAACAATCTTCATTGTTCTTAGTACCTAAGTTAAGAATTGTTATTAATTGCGTCCACATAGAGCGAGCCTTCTATCTCTGTGTGGACGCGCCTGTTGTTTATCGACCGAGGCACGAAGCAAAATATGTGAGCAAAACAAAAAGCCGACACTGGATGACTAGGGCGCCCGGTCGCTCGCCCGCGGCAGCGCTCTCGCTTGCCTCGGCCGGTACATGTCCGCACTAACCGAGATGAGGCCTTTTCCACGAGCTCTTAACGCGATCCAATTTAGGCTGTGGGAAAGAGACAGAGCTATACAATTCGTCTAGTAACATCTCTTTCCCACAGCCTAAACTGGATCGCGTTAAGAGCTCGTGGTAAGGCCTCTGTTCCTGGTTCTCTGGGGATTTAAATATAAACACTATATGTATTATTTAAGTATCATACAAGCTTTTTAGCAAATTCAATAGGTACGAGTGTGTATGTGTGAGTAATGATAATACCTATAGGTATAAGCCTACTACGTAATAGCACACGACACTTTCAATGAGGTAGGTTAGGTATAGGTTAAACCTGAAAAAATATAATTTAAACTATACTTTTGTGGTTCTTCATTAGCCATTGTTGAGTAGGTAAATAAGTATTGTAAATTCCACAACTACGTTAATCCTAGCACGTAGAATTTAGGGTCAGTTCACACTGTGACGCGACGCTGCACGCACGCACATTTTAATAGATCGACTTAAAAGCTAACTTTATTTACTACACGAAACACGAAACGAAAGGATACACATTTCCTGTGTATGTCGCTTCAAATCACATTGCGTCTTCGCGTCTCGGTGTGAAATGATCCTTTTTTTACTTTTATCATCCAATAGTTCCTCCCACAGAGGACAGGACGTTTTTGTTTCTGGCATTTCCCACGGATACTGCGTGGAAGTTGGAAATATTATGCTTCAGATCTGTACCTCCATGATAAGAAGTGACTGTGGCCAGGGCCCCCGCTACCATATGTGCAATGTGTGCAATGCACACGGGCGCCGTCCTTTAGGGGGCGCCAAAACCAAAGGCCCAGAAAAAAAAAAATTTAAAGAAAAGTTGAGAACCTAACTAGGATTACTTTTAAGTACCTATAAATGACTTCAAATATCTGACCTCACTAATTTTAGATTAAAACTTGAAGTCCGGAAACGTTAAACTTTTAGAGCCTCCCTGCGTTCTTCTAGGAAGAATTGCTTTGTCCGATTCCAAAAAGCTAAAAAATTTCGCGCTCGCTTCACTCGCGCTACATTTAAGGTTGACTTTCGCTTTTTATGACCTCGCTTTTGATAGCAATAGCAAATGCTTCATATGTTAGTTAATCTTGTATTGGTCTAAAAAAAAAGAATTTTTTCTTCTGTAAGATGGTACGGAACTCTGGGTGTGAAGTTTGAGTAGGACTTGATGGTTTTTTTTTTGTTTAAGTTCCGAAGCGCAAGCTTTACAGCCCCAGGGCGCTGAATTTTAAAATACGCCACTGACCGATCTACCATAAAAAAAAAAAGATAATTCAAAATGCCTTAAGGGGCGCCAAAATCCTTTTTTGCAGGCGCCAGTAGACCTTACGGGGGCCCTGACTGTGGCTGTTGCTTCTACCTACGTCATGATGTAAAAGCAGAAACGCGTTACAAACAAACAAACCAAATTCTTATTCATAGTAAACAATACGTAAGAATATTTAAACATGTAATTCAAATGTATAGAAACTAAATAAAAATAAACATTTCTGCATTGATAGTCAAGAAAGGAGAAAGTAATAGAAATCCTTTATTCCACAACATCATTTAAGATGTCTACATCCGTCTGTCTTAAAATTAAATTATTACTCGTTTAATTAATAGCAAAATATCAATTAAAATGACAAATGGGGAATATTGCTGTCGTAAATAAAGTATTTTGTTCAAAATAATCATTTTATAAGTCAGACATAAAATAATAGAGACAGTTAGGTAAATCCCAGGTTGTCACAAAGTTTATGGTCGGCGTCGATAAAGATATTACTCATTTGTATGACTGGAAAAACAATTATTATTTGAGAATTTTTTTAACTTTTACCTTAACTTTACCGAAGTAACTCGGGCCCGAAGTCTCTCTTAGAGACAAATAATTGGTACACAATTTTGTAGATTGTTTTTTTTTTTTTTTTTTTTATTAATTATAGGTTCGCGTTTGACCACTATCTCGCCTGATGGTAAGCGAAGATGTGGTCGACGGTGAAGCACGCTTGCCTAGAAGTAACCTGTTCACTCTTGACTTGAAGACCCCAAGGTTATAGCTGTCGGGAAATACAGACGGCGGCAGGGAATTCCACTCCTTAGCTGTGCGAACAATAAAGGTATTGGCAAAACGCTTTGTACGCACCGGAGGGATGTCCACCATATATCGATGGCGCATTGCCGTACGTCTTGTAGTCCGATGATGGAAAGGGCTAGGCGGAATCAGGTTGTGCAGTTCCATCGCACACTCTCCGAAATGCAACCGATAAAAAACCGACAGGCTAGCCACACGGCGACGATGTTCAAGGCTCTGGAGCTTTGAATCGACCAGAGCATCGTTACCAATTAGCCTCTTAGCCCTTTTATCAATAGACTCAAGTGCGTCTAGTTGGTATTTGGCGGATCCATCCCAAAGATGAGAGCAGTACTCCATGCATGACCGAACTTGTGCTTTATATAAGTTAAGCAGCTGTTTAGGCGTGAAGTACCTTCTCACTTTTGAGAGGATCCCCAACTTTTTCGCGGCCAACTGAGCCTTTGCCTCATGTTAAATCATGTGAGGACTATGTGAGGCGAGCACATATAAGTTGAGTTCGTAATAATTAAAAATAACAGGTAAAAAAATTATATATATCAAGAATATTTATATAGTTTTAATTATAAAACTATATAAATATTCTTGATCCAATACCAAAGTTTCCTTCCTTCCTTGTAACTGCATATAAATGCAATGAAATGAAACAAAGAGATCACCTGTATTATTTAGTTGAATTTTTTATTTATTTTTTACACTTATATAAAATTACGTTTAAATATTCTAAGAGTAAATATAAAAAATACATAATTATTGTAGCTATAGCTTTAAGACTTCATGGTAGGTCCCCAAAATGCTCGTTGGAAAGCTCACTAAAACGCTCTCCTTTAATTTTCTGTAATGTAAATGTAACATGATCATTACAAGTGTATGTTCAAGCTCATCAGCACCTTCATCATCATCATTATCAGCGTATAATGTTCCCACTGCTGGGACACAGACCTCCTCTCTGTGAGAGGGAGTGGGCCATAATCCACCACGCCGGGCCCAGTGCATGTTGGTCGATGTCACATGTATGTGGAAACCGGCATGTCCTAAAACCAAAAATTCGAAGGAATTTTTGGTTCTAGGACATGCCGGTTTCCTCATGATGTATTCCTTCACCGTTTTGAGAACAGTGGTGATGAAGCAAATTACACGTACTTAAATGTAGTAATGCGCCTGGCGGGGTTCGAACCCACGACTTACAACTCGTAAGGCCAAGACTCCACCAAAGCTGTGCGAGTCGAGACGTGTTTTGAACAACCAATAGAATTGCGTTGCCGGAGTGGAGCTGTGTCAATAACGTGGAGTCTCGGCCTAAGTCGGGACCGATACGTAATATGTGCCGATGCCACTGGGCCACCACTGCTCACCTTCATACCACGGTCATACTTTGTTACATTCCTTACATATTATTTTAGCAAATACCAACAACATTATCACACCAAGGCCAAACGAATCGAATGATAAAGTAACTGCAGTACATAACAGTACATTAGCCCAATTCAGTATGTAATAAACTCAGTGAATCAACGACCTCAATACTAATTGTTCATAAATTAATTAGAGCTGACGAATGTACTGTCATGAACACTAATATGTTTACACTTTTTCATATTTTTGCCTAACAGATACTGTTCTAATCAACAGACTCATTCGTCTAGTGGTAGGTGCTATTCACACCAGACGTAGTATGGCACCGTAGAAGTAAGTTTTATCGATGGTTAAATAGACAAACTTATAGCACGTAGAAAGATTTTGTATCCCACGGCGATGTTAAAAAAGAAAAAGAAATGTTTCTTTCTATTTCTTCGGTAATTAGTCGTGCCATCTAGGACCCGCGTAAAAATGATGGTTTGTATAGAAATGACTTTGTCTATTTTTAGTACCTGGAATAGAAACAGAATTGATCATAAAACACGTGCTGGTCAAGCAAACGGCTTTTGGGAATTTCTTAGTACACAAGTCTCCGATACCTTACAACTTGACGTGTATAAACAGGCATATCAGTAACTTATTAATTATTATTTCATGCAGTCATAAACACAGTAAAATTACTTAAGAAATCGTACTCATATTAAAGAGATTTACATAATTAATAAAGTTTTTTTTTCTTGGTAAAATCAAGAAATGATTCCTTCCACCCCGGGCAGGGCGGGAGGGACTGTCAGACTTGTACTGACTAAAATCCACGGTGTCCTTCGGTAGCCCTTTGTGTACCGGAGTCGCGGTTTACGGTTTACGTATGTTCCGCAAAATTAAAAAAGTATTGCACTAAAGACTCGCTCTCTTATTTCGTTCAACAAATAATTGTATAAAATGCTGCTTCTGACTGTATTTGAATTGACATTGAAAGGACCTTAACGACGGAAATAAGATCGTGGACTATACACGTATCTTGGGTAAATATCCTGTGCGCCAATAGATATTGACTTTCTTTAAACAATCAATTGATACTTAATGTGAGGTCGGAGATTCATAATGTTGCATTGGATTCATATAGTAACTATTATCGTCTTGCTATGTATATTCCTGGGTATTGCAGGTTTAACATAAATCTCTGTAGCATGCCCATGAGGGCATGGGGAGAAGACGTAAGCTTATGTGTGTATTATGTATAATTATATTTCATAAATCAGTCAGTTTATGTAATACCTATATGTCTGTATATCGTAAATAAGGGTTATATACATCAGTAGTCAGGTCAAAGACTTAAGGGCAAAGGACTTGGCCCCTTTTGTTGTTTACATAAATGGTTAACCTATTGGAGAAATGTGACTTTCTTATCTACATCATTATGTGTTAACTATGCGAAAGATAAATGCTAGAAATTTAACCAAATTGCTAAAACTAAAATTATTTCTTCTCTTCTCTTAATTATTTCTCAGAACCAAGCTTGTGTATCCATGACATTTACCGTACCACACAATCTCATGGATCCGTTGGGAACAAAAAAAAAAATTAAATGTCTGGGAACAAATGTATGAACGTTCAATTTTTGGACTCATGGACCTGTTGGGAACGAGGAACGACCCACTACCCCGGTTAATTTAAAAAAAAACTTGAGAGGTGTCAAGGGACACCCGGATGGAACGAAGTTACTGTATACACTCGACAAAAATAATCGTCGCGACTCCACTCCACTCCGCTCCACTCCACTCCACTCCGCTCCGCTCCACTCCACTCCACTCCACTCTTTGAGCTCAAGCACCCTTTCGCAACGCGCGATAAGGAACTTCGTCCCAAAAAGTGTCGTGACAACTTTTCGTAAGAATTTTTTCCGTCTAGCCCCCTTTCACAACGCGCGATAAGGAATTTCGTTCCAAAAAGTAGCTTTATAATATGGTTCGTTCGAGAGCTGTAGTGGCCCAGTGGTATCGGCTCCGAGTTACTAGCTGTAGGACGTGTGTGCGAACCCATTATAACCCACGAATTAAGTATTTATTTTATTTCATCACTACTGCTCTCAAAACGGTGAAGGAAAACATCGTGAGAAAACCGGCGCATGTCCTAGCCGAAAATTCGGAGACGTGTCACATCTACCAACCCGCACTGGGCCTGCGTGGTGGGACTGTTGGGTAGTGGTCCACTCCCACTCATAGACAGGGCCTGTGTTCCAGCAGTGGGAACATATAGGTTAGAAACGAATAACGACCGATAACAAGGAGAGTAGACGGCACTTTCGTGTGTGTGTAACGCCTTGAAAGTAGCATTCAATCATGCTATGTTATATTGAACGAAATTATGCCTTTCCATATAAAAAAACGCATTTTAAGAATTTATTGACGACGAAAAGCTTCATTGACCTAAACGATTACCTAATGTAAAATCGTGAGCAAAATTGGGGACATGTTGACAGTTTCGGTCTGAAATCCCCGATGCCCTTTACGTTCTAGGGTCACGGTTACCTGATCTTCTTCTTCTTTGACCTCGGCACGCTTTGGCCATCTAAGGATGGTCCCGACAGAAAGGTGGCCCTGTCAAAAGGACAGCTAGATAGTCCCGTCCCGAACTCCCGACGCGCCCTGGGTTCAGAACGCATAATAAGATTTTACAAAAAAAAATAACAGTATGTAACAAAGTAAAAAATAATCAAAATGGAACACCAATTTGAAAATTCACAAAATAAAAATAAAACAAAACAATTTATCGGCAAAATACATCCAATATAAATCGACAAATAAGGCCAGTCGAATTACTTACGAAACTTTAGTTGACAGCCAGCGAGTCTGAATCGCAACGCATGTGCAGACAATACCGACATAACTTTTCATTATCAAGTATTTATCGGTGTTGGTCCTCAATATGTCATGTCTTTATTATCGGTGTGAACCGACATTTAGGAGCGCCACAAATTGCGCGCTGCAATTGTTTTATTAGCTGTTTTTATTGCGCAAGAGTTTGTGCTGGTTATTTTATTGTGAGGGCAAAGGCTGGGATACAGCTAGTGATATAAAAAATGATTGAAATGCAAAATAACCTTTATGTTATTTATTTCATCATCAAAGCTCTCAAAACAATGAAGAAAAATATCGCGAACGAAACTGGTACGTTCTTAGAAAAAATCAATGTTCTACCTACTCCTTCCTACCAATCTGCACGAGGCTCGCTTGGTGAATTATGGCCCACTTTGCTCTCACAGAGAGGAGGCTTTACGTCTCAGCAGTGGGAACATATAGGCTGATTATAACGGAAAAATAGTCATTTTGACACAATATGAATGCGGAGTGGCAGACCTCGTAGATTTCGAGACGTAAAAAAGCTGAAAGAGAAGAGCTGTAAAAAAACAATAAAATCAGTGGTATGACCCTTGTTAGAAAGAATAGTGGTCTCAACAGACCACCTTATCAGAATTAATGTTAATGAGTTGCAATAAAACAAAATGCTATTCTATTTCTGGAGCAGTAGAGTAGATATTAAGTAAGAACCAATGAAGACATTATATTATCTATCTAAGTTTTTGCGTTGTTTCATGTTCTGTTTTGTGGGCACATAAATTATTAAATAAATAAATAAGACAATTATTGATAGTCAAGTACGCTTACACAAATCTGGCATAACGGTGATTCCCAAACTAGACGTTAGTCTGTATCTTGGGGGATCAGAGTGGTACATTCAACTTCCATAAAATCAAAACTGTTGCTTTATGTGATTGGTACTTTAGCATTACAAAATAAAGTGACTCACATTCGGAAGTAAATTCTTTTCATACCAAAGGGAATTCCGATGACCTATTACAGTGGGATTCATCAACCCTACTGTAATTCATTTGCAATTATTAATTACTGAGAAATGCAGGTCATTGTGTCATCTTCCTTTGCCAATATCGTTATGTTAGGAGCAGTGACGGATTAAGAGTTTCCGAGGCCCTAAGCACAGAGCCTGTATAGGCCCTCTATTGCTTAAATTGAGAAGGTAGAAAGTATAAAATGAAAGTTTCATCAAAATAGAAAGGGTAGTGTATAATTTAAACCTAAAAACATTTTTTTCCTTGCCTTATTCAGAGCAAACGCTCAGGGGGCAGCCGCAGGGCCCTGCTGGGGTGTATGAAGGGTCACTCCCGGACCGCTTTCGCCTTATGGTTTCGGAAATGTAGATAAATCTCGATAAAATGTAGGTAAAAAATGAAACGTCAGCAGAGGATGGAGGCCCCTGGAGAACAGGGGCCCCAAGCACGTGCTTGTAGTGCTTATACGTTAATCCGCCACTGGTTAGGAGGAAATAAATGGCGTCAGAACACTGGTAACAAAAATCAGAACATTTTTACAAGGAAATTGTCAAACTAATTGAAATTGTTAATTGAGTCTTACGTCAAGAATTCGTCCTAATACATCATTCGAACTTGAGTCGCAGTTGATTCTTTTGAATTTAACATTTTTTGAAACACTGTTATGTAGGCAGTTTTTTAATGTTTTAAGTAATTTATACGTAATTACCACATTACTTATTAGTACATATTACTATAAAATTGTTGTGAAAAAAAAAATATTGCGTCAATAGTTGAGCATGGTCATCAATGAGGTCTTAAGCTCGATTCCCAGATTGGGCAAAGTGTTCAATGAAAAAACAAAACTACTATTCACAGAGACTGGAAGGACTATTTTTTGGGTGTTAAAGTCATCACACGAGTCTTCCCGTCCTAAGCAGAGCGGGGGAGACTGTCATACTTTTACCCTCGTACCACAAAAACTTTTAAACGGCTGTTGAACACTTGTCTAAAAAAATGACAGATTATGACGTTGAAATAAGGTCCGTTTGGCAGTCACACTTTTTTTAGACAATAATGTTCAACAGATTTTTAAGTTTTTGTTTTATGGCTGCTGTCTAAAAAACCACCCTGTTCCTTCAGTAGCCCTTTGCGTTACAGACGGCATTTCTGCGTTACCCTTTGGATACTACATGCGTGATGTCATAAGTCTACTTCATCATAATATGGAAAAGCCAGAGAGGGTCCGATAAGGAAAGTAATATCAATTTATTTTGGCACTCCATCGGAGTTATATTGACGGGTTTAGATTAGATTAGAATCGTTATCAGAACAGATAAGGAGTATCACTCAGCGTGGGTTGACTACATTGAGTGATAGGTAAGAATCTTTGAGCAATAGCTTCTTTATCTTTATCTTTACATATAATAAAATCGTAGAGATGTCATTCCTGTACATTGAATATTTTTTTCTTTTTGTATTTTTTTCGAGATAAGGAATCGATTCTGATGCCAGATCAACTTTTATTTTTTTTCGAAATTTTTTATGTTTTTTTGATTTGATCTATCTCCGAAACTACTGTAAAGTTGTCGATCAAATTTTCCTCAAATATTCCTAATAATATGCTTCTGTTAATATGCTATGTATTATTACGCTATTTTTCCTGGGAGATAAGCAATTTTTAATTTTGTTGTTTTTAGATGTTTGTTGATAATTGGAAGCTAAACCACTGGATATTATTTAGTCAATTTTTCCTCAAATATTCCTTAAACTGCTGTTCTATTAATAGGATATGTATAATTACGCTATTCCCCTTGGGGGATTAGCAATTTTATAATATGTTGATTTTCAGTCATAGTTGACATTTGTACAAGAACCGCTATTTGAAAATCACTGTCAGCGTACTAGCCAGTCCGGTCGGTAACCTGCTTGACTTTCGTGCAAGGGGTCTCTGGTTCAAATCTCGCAGTTTTCTTTTTCTCTTATTGAGTTTTTTTTTATTTGTCCTGGGAGTTTTAAATAATTAAAAAAAAAATGTGCATACTTTTGTTTCAATATTATTCGCGATTTTAAATAATTACTATTTTTTTTTCAATACTTCTCTAGGATATAAATCTACACCGATTTAAATTGTAGGTAGTAAGTTGGATATTTTTTTTAATTGTAATTGTTTTGAGGAGTGGAATTTTAAAGATTAGAAAAAAATCAGGGTTTCTATAATTTGTGTTTATTTATGTTTTGAATTGGTGCTCAAACCAGTGCATAGATTCTGTTTTAAACGACGACAAGTTGTACTCATCGAGTCAGATAATTAGTTATTTTTTAGGTATCACGCGGTATGCTAAAGGGAGAAGAACAATGCTATCGTACGTTCAATTTGCAGCGATACTGTAAATCGACCCAAAAATGATAGTCTAATGTTTAAATAAACACGGTTCTTTGAAATTAATGTCGCTCAAATAAGGACGTTTCCTATGCAAACTATGTACCTAGATATAACATTATTGATCTAAACTAATAATAAAAATCCAAGTATGTTTGTTTTTTACCTTTTCACGCATTACTACCTACTGAATCGATCGTCCCAAAATTTAGCATATACGTTGTCAGGAGTATAGACACGGATATAAGGTATCTTACATCCCGAATAACAGAAGAGAGCTGTTTCCGAAAAAACAATTACGTTCATATTCCAGATGGCGCCACACGATCCGTATTGTTTCTCAAATTCTAAAAAACGCAAGCGAAGCCGCGGGCAAACACTAGTTGTTTGATAAACTTGTTGATATTGTTGGTATTGTTTTCTAGCTTTACATTTATGTGAATTAACAGAAGTGAACACTCAGTTCTCTTTCTCCTCTTCCAAAATAGTGATTTCCAAATCAGTGTTCAGTTCTCTTTCTCCTCTTCCAAATTGGGGATTTCCAAATCAGTGTATGTTCAAATTTGTGTTCATTTTTAATTAAGTACTGATTATATATAAGTTGAATTATGTTTCATTAATTCTTATTATCTGGCGTTTAATGACTCCTTGTTTTCCCTTTTCTCTGTTATCATTTATTTAGACGTGTTGTTGGGCAGTTTGTTGAGCCAGATTTTCTTCACAAATAAAACACATACTTGGTGGAAGATTACTCTAGAATTAGAACCTTTGTTTTCTCCGCCGCCATGCTCGATTTCATGAACGTCTATGTACTGTCAATGACGCATTTGGCGCTTGTCGACGTCATTCATTCAACTGATACGTTCATTGTATTCGAATTGTTCTTAGAAAGCGTTACTTTCATTTGTACTTCACTCAATAACGTGAGTTTTCTTGAACGTGTGAAGGTTTTTCCAGAAATTTTTGGCATGCGTGTTTGGTGGTGGAGTTTTAAGAAAGTTCACGTTGTTCACTTTTCTAAACGTAACGCGTAATAATCAGCAATATTGAATAGAAAAACATTATTTTGTTAACTTAGATAAACTTTCAATATGACTTATTTAGTTACAAGTAGAAGTAAATCAGGATTCTCTGTAAATCCCTGGCTGAAACCTTAAAGCCTACTATTTTCAGAGTTGTCGATTAACACACCAATAGAATTCACTATACAACATACGAATTAGGATTTGACAAGAACCAAGGAAAGAAATCCTGTAACAGTTTTGTTTATGCAGAGAAAAGAAAAACATGCATTCATTTTTCTCCAGAAAAAAAAACTACCTTGATATTTGTTATTTTACTGCCTCGTGAAGCTGCAAACAGATTAAAATAAACCACATAACGTTACCTAACAACTAAAAAGATCGTGATATTGAAACAAGGTCTACAAATATCGAGGCGTGATTTGCGCGTTATCCGTTATGTTTAGTAGTTGGCGTCTGCCAGATAAACATAGAGTCACGATAAAAATGTCGTGTATTGACGTATAGACATTTGTTGTATATTCTAATTTATCTGATGTAGATGCAATGTGTAAAGGCGCTTCCTCACCGCGAGATGCGCGTTTTTTGGTAAGCATGCGCTTGCTCAGAAAGTCTTATGGAGCGGCCTGATTGCGTTTTATGTGCGTCGTCAGCGCATAAGAAAGCGTGGTGTGTAAACATTCAAAATGGTTCATTCATTGAAATAGGATTTATTTTCCTCTTCATGGTTTTTTCTTCAGAGTCTTTGTCTGTCAATTATTGTGGTTTAATTAGCATTATGGACATTTTTCTAGTGAAGTTAATTATTGTAAACAATAGTATGTGGTCAGTAACAGACAAACACAAAATAACTGCAAACAAAGTTAAAAAATAAGGACAATCTTAAACTTACATTTGCAGTTGAAGTGCATGTTCTCCGATACATTTTGTTTAAGAAAATATGATAACCAAGTACATTTTATAAGAAACTACGTCATATCGACTACAATAAAATAATATTAAGTCTGCTTAAACTTGCATCTTGATTTAAAAGTGCCACGGAGAAGTGAATAAATGGAACACGAATACGACACTAAACCGTCGTTAAATGTCCGATTTATAATTATGATTATTCTTATTACTATTAAAACAATGAAAGTCTGAAATCGCAACAGCCTAGTGCCAAAATTTGCCACTACAACTTGAACTTTTGAATCCAATCAACATTTTTTTTTTTCAAAATATCAGTACTAAATTATTATGGTTTGGTTTATCGCGCTAATCTTAGGATCTAATGTATCAAATTGAAAAAAATAGTTTTTGTGTGAGATAGTCCATTCATCGAGGAAGGCTGGGTTATTAAACCTCACGCTAAGACAAATAGAAGTTGGGCAGTGGGGGTGAAACCACGGGGAACGACTACTATACTTATATGGGGTGACTGGTAATTAGTGTATGATACTTAAACAATTTTTTATTATGGGAGAAAAGCCGAAATCGAAAAAAAAAACAGCTGTTCAGTACATTAAGCAAACATAAATGTACTGAACAGCTGATTTTTTTTCGAGTTTTCAGGTTTGTTCCCATAGTAAAACTTGTTGGTTATCATGAGCACAATCACGTGTTTAAGTATCGTACACTAATTACCAGTCACCCTATATTTCCTTCATTTACTCTATACTCCATGGCACAAAAGTTTCCGAGAGTGTGTAAACATCTCGACAGGGGTGTCGTAATGTCATTGTTGCACAAATCCTTGTAACACGCTTCATAATTACTGCATCCATTGTATTCCGTACGTAATCAGAGCACTCAGACAACATTTTTTAATCCATTTTCGTAATCGATTTTATGTAGAACAATAAGATAATAAGTAAGGCTTAAGATCTTTGTCTTATAAGAATTATTAATACTTAATAATACATACGATAAGCATGATAGTTATTCTGTCTGTATGTTTGTACACTTTCATGATATTTCGATAATATTTGGCACACAGGAAGCCAAAACTACATAGTTTAAGACTGAGATTTTTTTCCTTACTATTTTACATTGAAATAATTTTTGAGTTTCGTGCGAGCAAAGCCCTAGGGTGCCCTAGGGCAAAGATATTCTATAAATCTGTATTTTTCTTTATTCAGGATAAAGTTCTGTACGGTGCTACTTCTGGATTATTTATATTACTAGCTGTTGCCAGCGGCTTCACCCGCTACTACTCGAAAGTTATCCCACGGGAACATAAAATCGGGATAAAAACTATCCTATGTGTTAATCCAGATTATAAACTATGTGTGTACCAAATTTTAGCCAAATCCGTTCAGTGGTTTTTGCGTGAAAGAGTAACAAACATCCATACATCCATACATCCATACTTACAAACTTTCGCCTTTATAAAAGTAGTAGGATCTATTCTTTCTTTAGGGATTTTTGTTTACTTATTTATGCTTATATTGGTTGTTAGATACCCGTTGATAGCCAGTACATCCACAGTACAGGCACGAGCAATAGTATGCATACACAAGCAATATTTAAAAACGATGTTCTGCTACTTTATCAATTAAACTTTTGCCTTTTCATTAGACTTCTCTTTTGGAAGACGAAATAGGTCTTACTTCAAAGTGGAAACCAGTATTTTATGAGTAAGTTGCGTTAGAATTTTGTTAAGTGTAGGTATACTTACATGTTACTGCTCGTGACTGTACACCTTGAGCTGTACTCATGGAATTTTAAAAAACAACAATAATTAATAATTTGAATTCGCGATCTCATAGGGGTATTCGGGTATTAATTGAAGTGACCCGCATCAGCTTCAAATTTTTAGCTATTATACAACAGCTGTTAACAAAGGTATCGGGGTTCCAAACGTAGTCCGATCAACTCAGCGGGTTGAGTTATGAGTTGATGAAGTTATGAATTGAAAAATTTAAATAGCATTCTTGTTTTATTGTTTGTATTTAAGGGCGAATTTCACCAACGGTTAAACATGTTTAATATTTTATTTAAGCACAAAATTCAATTGAATTTTGACATTAAATCAAATTTTAAACATGTTTAACTTTTGGTGAAAGTCGCCCTTAATATCTGACGGTTAATGACATTGCAAAATGATACTTAAATAAAGAAGCGTGTAAACATACATATCCATGGTAACGTCTATGATCTTTGTCATTTGGCGGACTCAAACGATTTATCGTCAAAACGGGTCACGGGTGACGTTTTGTCTACCAAAACACTTTGCTGAACCTATTTTTGTCCAAAACTGTAATTTTAAGAATCATCTTCGTTGCGTAAAAAATGGCAAATCATTTACAATGTTTGATGTCATAGATCTGCAAAAAACTGAAAACTCATGTCATTAGACGAACCTATTTCGATTTAAATTGAAGAAGCTTAGGAATGAAGAATTTTGTGTAAAGATTAAAACATGACAGCGGGATTAGTGTAACGTAAACTAAATACACGCAACGAAAAAATTTGACGGCAAATCCACAAGTGATTTCTGGTCCTAGAGCCAAGGACAATCGCTGATAAAGTCTGTAGTGTTTGGGCCATGTTCAATTTTTTTTTCCGATTTCCCCTATTCTATTTTCTTTATTACAGTCAGTTGGGGTAGGGTAGTACTGACTCTCTGGTGCCAAAATATTGAAAGTTCAAAATGATTAGTTTAATAATGGCTTTCATAAAATTGATATTTCGTAAGGCATTTTTACAAATGAATTAATACCACAACACGTAATAATATATTATCAACAACCAGCTGACAAGTAAAGTTGATAATGCCTTGCCATTATCAAATATGTATCCGCCCTTACATCGCACATCGAACTTCAGAAATTACACTTATCATAGTTGACAATCAAGATACCATTAGTAACATTAGTCCATCTAAATTATTCGATATTATAAACCTAATGTTAGTTTATGGAAACGTCGGACAAATTGCTCTTATTATTGGAAAATCGACTTCCTTTAAATAATTGCGACGGGGTAATGTTCTGTTCATTATCTGAATGATTGCTGCCGCTATGTCAAGAGAAAGTGAAAGGTTTTATTACTTCTTATAAGAAATTAAATAAATTGTTGATATTTTGTTCTTACGAAATTGGAATAAAAAAAGTAAGGAGTTGGACATCTTCAGTGAGTTTGGTTAAACCTAAAGCCTGCTCTACACTACTCGCGAAATTCACCGAATACGATAGTATAGAAGGGCACTTCGCTTCACTTCGTGCAACTTCGGCTCGCTTCAGACGACTTCCATTGTTTGTTGTCGGTTTTTGCGATCGAGTCAAAGGGCACAATGATGGCACAGGCAACTTCGCGAGTAGTGTAGTGCCATACTTCGGGACTTCGATCAACTTCGACGAGTACTTCGTCGACGCAACTTCGGGAGTAGTGTAGAGCAGGCTTAAATGTCGCTCCTAGAAAGTTACATAAACAATCGCATGGGGTATGTGACAACCCTGAAATACAAAAAAGTTTAGACACAGGCCTTCTTTCTGTGATGAGAGGGAGTGGGTCTTCCACCACGTGGGTCCAGTGCGGGTTGGTGGATGTCACATGTTTTCGAATTTTTGGTTCTAGGACATGCCGGTTTCCTCAAGATGGTTTCTTTCACCATTTTGGAGTAAGAACAGTGGTGATGAATGAAATAAATTACACAAGTCATGCGCCTGACTGGGGTCAAACCAGCTACTTTAGTCCCTCGGGGCCGATAAATATCACTGCGCCACTACTACAATCCTTCACACAAATACGTAATCTTAAAGTAATTAATATAAACGTAAATACAAAAAATGTTTTATCTTGGTAAGGAAAACGGAAAATCTAATACCGCCATCAGATTAGTTCCAAAACGAATCAACTATTCTTCTGTCAGCAGAAAATACAACATTTTAAATGAAAATGAAGTATCATCGCAAACAAAACTCTTTTGTTTCGGAATTTTCGCGAATCGATCCGAAATTCGATTTGTTCCACTGTGATGACGTTGGTTGGAGGCGATTATCGATACTTTTAATCGATCCGGATTTACCTTATCGTGTATTGATTAGGTTTTAATCTTATTGAAAGACTGCGATCCAATTCTCGAAATATTGAGCCATATCATCGTATAGGATGCATTTGCATTGCATTGTTTCTATCAAATCTTTAAAATGTGACTGCCTGGTCAGGGATACCGTTCTATACCCTTAGCAAGAATTTTCACTCTTTTACTTTACTACGTCTTTGCAGTATTTACATATTTACAGCGTTTCTTGTATGAAAAATGGAACAGCGCCTCTGGTGCGAAGAAGGAAATTAATAATTTTTTCCTTGAAAATTGTCAATCTGGCATTGTCAAAGTTCCAGTTTACGTCTCAAATACTGAAAATTCGTGCTGGTTTTTTTTGATATATGATCACACATTTTGCTTTTTGTTTCGATACAAAATATCAGAGAATCGCAACACGTATCGATATTCTTATCGGATCGGAGCGTGCATCACTAGGTTGTTGTATCGATGGTCGAGAGCTTCTTCACGGGTCACGGAACAGCTACTGAAGTATATGACTGGAACCAATCCTGACTATTGTTTTAGTAAGGAGTGACTACTAGTTTGATAGCCTGAGGGGCCCTGATTTTTGCCAAACTTTTTTGTAACTTTGCCTCAAACGTTTATTAAACTGCAAAATAGAATTACCTAGTTGGATAAGTTTTCGTAAGTGCGATTATTTAGCCGAGAGGCGCTGAATTAGATCCTCAGTTTGGGGAAAGTGTTTTTGGGTATTGCCTTTACGAATTACTCGCGAAATATGGGTATTCTATTAGCTACAACTTTGTTCTACCCTCCACGCAACCACATTTAGGTTCAACACGACTACGTAGACAAAAATACTATGTTCAAATTAATTTTCCTGAGTCGGCGGTGTGTTGTGTTATACACGCGCGCCTCAAAGAGCGTCTTCACCATTATGACGGGGCCCTTCTAGAGGGCCAAAGCCTGCCGGGGTCGCGGGACTCTTTCCATTACTGTGACCCCGGTACATAAAGGGCTATTGAAGGACACCGTGGATTTTAATAAGTACGAGTCTGACAGTACCTCCCGCCCTGCCCTGGGTGGGGGAGGACTCATTTGGTGATTTTACCACGTAAAAAAATGTGCAAATTAATTTAGGTGCATTACCTAATATCTGGAGGTATTCCTCGTAGCGCTCCTGTTTTGAAGCGCGCCTATCTAAGCGCTACTGTTTCATTCCTCTTTCCGCTCCCAAAAGGAGCGCTAAGAGGAACGATTAAAAATATTAAAATTTATTTCCTCGTAGCGCTCCCATGATTAACCTTCGGATAGAGATGGGACTATACTAACTGAAATTATCGATAATAACTAGATAATAAGTAGAACACATTGTTATAATATACAACTAGCGGCCCGTCCCGGCTCCGCACGGGTTTGGTTTTTATTTTGTTTGTTTTATTGTAAATCCTTTAGTCCAGGGTTTTTCAACCTGTGGGTCGCTAAGCCTCTTCAGGGGGTCGCGAAGCTTCTCTAGAGGAGTGGTTAAAAGTTGAGAACCTTACATTTATCAAGCTCTATTTCAATTTAATATGCTAAAGTTTTTCCGCCTCGCTACGCTCGCCCATTAATGAAGGGTATGCTTGTGAAGGTAAAAAGAAGTCAACTTTTTTAGGTCACATTTCAATGAAAACTTGTCTTATGTTGGTGTAGAAATAGTAGATTTACTGTCACATGCCGCGCTCACTCTTCAAGTCTTTAATTTTTTTATCTCGCTTTTAGATTAAAACTTGTTTTGTCGTACTACGGAAACGTTTAACTTTTAGAGTACTCTGCGTTAAATCTTCTTTGTAGATTTGGCTTTTCATAGTCCAGAAATCTATAAATTTTCGAGCTCGCTGCGCTCGCTATTGAAAATATGTTTTAAGTTTCCATGACCGAATGACCTCGATTTTTATACATAATTCATTTTTCAATAATGCTTTTGTGGAAACTACTATTGAAAAATGAACTACGCAGAGAGCGTACTCCTACCGTTTACGAACTTAAAAACTTATATTTGTAGTACAAAATTAGTGTATACTCCTGTTGAGTTTTTCTTCTAGAAGGCGGTGTGGAAATATCGGTGTACAGTTATTCGCACTAGACAGTTTGTTTAATTCATATTTGGGGCGTCAAGCTGTACAGGCCCAGGGCGCCGACAATTTTAAATTACGCCACTGCTTGCAGATCATAAAAATATTTGCAGGAGTCGTACCAGCAACACGCAGCGCAGCAGTGCAATCGCTCAGCCACTTTGCTAACCGTGCCGTCAAAATTGAATGCTTGAAAAAAGCAACGGGTAGGGGGTCGCGAAATATTTTTTCATACTAAGGGGGTCGTGCCATGGAAAAGGTTGAAAAACCCTTTTAGTCCACGAAATAGATGAATATAATCTGCCGACATATGTTTATTATTTTTTTATTGTTTAGAAAGCTTATGATTTCTTTCCATTATGTTTCCCATTATTACCCTCCCTGCACACCTCAATGTTTTGTCGGAAGTTTTTCGTAGAATTATGGCAATGAGTTGTGTATCGTTTACGTCAATGGTAGAATTTTAAATGACTTTCTTTGTCCTAGGCGGGGCGAGAGAGTGTCAGACTCTTACTGACTAAAACCACCTACTGACTAAAATCACCCGCTCTGTCTGAGCCGGGACCCAGTAACGTATTGCGCTCATACACATAAGAGTGCCGAAAGCAAAATGATATAGATTTCTGGACTATGAAAAGCCAAATCTACAAAGAAGATTGAACGCAGAGTACTCTAAAAGTTAAACGTTTCCGTAGTACGACAAAACAAGTTTTAATCTAAAAGCGAGATAAAAAATTAAAGACTTGAAGAGTGAGCGCGGCATGTGACAGTAAATCTACTATTTCTACACCAACATAAGACAAGTTTTCATTGAAATGTGACCTAAAAAAGTTGACTTCTTTTTACCTTCACAAGCATACCCTTCATTAATGGGCGAGCGTAGCGAGGCGGAAAAACTTTAGCATATTAAAGGGTGAAAGGCTCATTTTGGCTTGAGAGGCTCATTTTACGTTGTCCGAAGAAAAAAACTACCCGTAGTATTTAAATTAGAAGCCAAAATATTTTTTTTATGCCCCTATATTGTTTGATCTTACTGTTGCACGATAGTTTTTGTGTCTAATTTGAAACTAAATAGTCGAAAAAAAATCCAAAAGGCCTAAAAATTGATACCCCTGGCGCGTCCGCAGCACATTTTGCAAACAAAAAACCAACAAAACTCATACTTACGAACGTAAACAAAATAAACAGTGTGATCTAATCGCTACCAAGATTGTTGTAGATATATTTAAAAAAGATACATCATGTATATTTATGTTAGTTTTTTTTTAAATTACAATATAAAGTTTGTCCGGGACTAAACAGTGATTCCCCTGGCGCGTCAGAAATCTTCGTTTATCTTAGTAGAATTTTATAGAAGACTAGCACTTCGCCCGCGACTTCGTCCGCGTGATTTTCGAACTTTGCCTTTGTGAATTTCTAGTCCCAGCCACCCTCTATATGGGAAGCTGTTGGAAAAATTAAATCAATATTCAACAAAAATTCTATCAACCCGCTTAATTTTTACCCGTTTTAGGTACCTAAACCTAACACTTAGGTTCTAAAAATAATCCATACAAAATATCAACCCCGTGAGGTCTATTTCTACAAAACACCCGCAACTACGTCCAAAAAAGAATCTCTATGCAAAATTTGAGTCTCCAAGCTATCTGGGTAGATTGTAGATCGCGAAATTCGACCCCTAAGCGGCTTTTTGGACCCCGAAAAAGCCGCTTAGGGGTCGAATTTCGCAAAACCGTCTTAGTGAACATTGAGGTTTTAAAAAGAACCCCTCGCAAAATTCGGAACGCGTAGCACTTGTAGTAACAAAGTTTCATAGTTACAAACTATCAAACACAAAAACAAACCCTTTTATATAGGAACCCGGTGCAAAATTTGAGGCCCCTCGCACTTGTAGTAACAGAGTTTCATACAAACTTTAAACCCCAAAAACAACCTCTTAGGGATCTAATTTCGCAAAATCCCGTCTTAGGTATTACTTACGTCCAAAAAAGAACCCCTGTGTAAAATTTGAGTCTCAAAACTTTCAACCCCAAAAACAACCCCATAGGGGTCGAATTTCGTAAAATTTCCACCACGGTAAGAGTTAACGTCTTAAAAAGAACCGCCATGCAACATTTGAGACGCCTAGCACTTCTAATAACAAAGTTTCATACAAACTGTCAACCCCAAAAACAAACCCCTTAGGGGTCGAATTTCGCAAAATCCTGTCATAGGTAACTCTTACGTCCTCAAAAGAACCCGTATTCAAAATAAAAATTTCCTAGCACTTGTAGTTACGAAGTTTCATACAAACTATCAACCCCAAAAACAATTCTTAGGGGCCGAATTTCGCAAAATCCGTTCTTAGTGCTCACCTACGTGGTATAAGGAGGGCTTATGCCAAATTTCAAGTTTCTAGGCCCAGCGGTTTGGGCTGTGCGTTGTCAGATCAGTCAGTCAGTTTTGAATTTTATATATATAGATTGTCTCCATGCCGTCGCATGTGCGCTGCTGGTGGAGCTTCGTACGTCTTTGTGAAAGATTACGCCTCTCGTTGGTCCAGGACAAAATTATGAACAAAAGTATTTGATTCCCCTGGTTTTGGTTTCGCTAGCTCGTTGATTACCCTGACCACGTTTTCAAATGCAATTTGTGATTTAACGATTTGTGGTCGGGTATTGAAAGTGATAAATTGTTAACGAGACTGATAAGTATTTTATAGAGGCTACTTTAAAATAGTAATAAAACTTGATTTTCTTCTACCTTTTTTTGATTCCCCTGGTCAAAAAAAAATAAAACGCAATATATTGGGAACCATCCGGCCAAAAGTGATGCCAATTCGTTAAATGTGTTTATAATGAAGTTAAATTTCATATTAAATTATTACTTAAAAATCTGTTTAAATAAATTTCGCCAAGGGAATCACCTAAATATTCCGAATCTCAGGATTCACCCTAAATTGAAATAGAGCTTGATAAATGTAAGGTTCTCAACTTTTAACCACTCCTCTAGAGAAGCTTCGCGACCCCCCTGAAGAGGCTTAGCGACCCACAGGTTGAAAAACCCTGGACTAAAGGATTTACAATAAAACAAACAAAATAAAAACCAAACCCGTGCGGAGCCGGGACGGGCCGCTAGTTGTATATTATAACAATGTGTTCTACTTATTATCTAGTTATTATCGATAATTTCAGTTAGTATAGTCCCATCTCTATCCGAAGGTTAATCATGGGAGCGCTACGAGGAAATAAATTTTAATATTTTTAATCGTTCCTCTAAGCGCTCCTTTTGGGAGCGGAAAGAGGAATGAAACAGTAGCGCTTAGATAGGCGCGCTTCAAAACAGGAGCGCTACGAGGAATACCTCAATATCTGATCTACTAACTAACGTTAACATCGTGTTTATGTTATTTTTGTATGTGCTATTCCAAAATTAAGAATATCGATGAAAAGCCAAATAAACACAGAATCTAACTATCACATTTATTTATTTTTTCTACGAAGTATTTTACTTGGAACTAAAGTCCCCAGATGGCGTTGTGGGGGATACGGGAGATTTCGAGGCTAGGTTCAAATTATATAGAGTATGTATACGCTATATTTTTGTTTCTTGACCTCAAGACATGTCAGTGACATTAAAAATTGATTATCATCATATTATTTCTTCGAACTACAATTTTTACTCAGTTTTTTAACACCTTTTGAAAGTAGTTACATAAGTAATTATCACGAGTCTTGACATTTGATTTAAAAAATAAGGCCAAATAAATTATACATAATAACATGCACTATGAAGTCTAAACCACAGGCCGCACGTATTATCAAAACATTTAATACCTTAGTTCCGCGGCATCACTCGCCCCCAACTCTATTGCCTGTAAGCATCTTTAAGGGCTCATCAATCTCTGCACCAAAATTCATCAAATCACCCAGTGAACTAGCTGTCATTGCATAACAAAGTGACTTTCGCATTTGTAATATTATTATGGTTAAACATAACGAAAGACATTAAGTATTTGTATGCAGCTCCAGGATTCTATATGATGCAACTAGATATCGGATCTCCACAACCTAAATTTTTGACTTGGTAAAATTGGTTTTTGGCCACTGACTACCTATAATGTCTGTCAAAAATCTATAAATGACAGTAGCTGAGAACAACGAAAATAAAACGGAAAAGAAAAGACTAAAAGTGCTTCCCAGTCATAGGGTAACATAAGTATAGTAACGAAAAAAATAATTATACCTAACATATGAAAACAACTGGTTACAAACCTTTTTTTAACTTCAAACCAAAATATTACTTCTTACAAACAGTAACAAGTAACAAAACAGGAAAAATAAAGAATTCTCACAAAACATTTAAAGTTCTTAACATTATCTTCATTCATCTGACGTTCGGCGGCATTTTCTTTATGATATAAACAAGATGGATGCGGTCTCGGTGTTACGTTGTCAAAATGTCCGTGACCTTCGAGAATGATCGATCGATCTTCGTGGATCGATGTAAGATTCTTCCAACAGGTACGCTTGTCAGACTTGTCTAGTAAGCCTCTTAATTATTTTGATAGCCTGAGTACAATATGGATAAGTGAATAAAGAGTTTTTGTATCTTCGGACTCTGTTTAGATCACGTGTATCACCGTTACTATCATTAACTGCAGAGGCAGAAAGAGACGAAAATTGAGAAAGATGTAATTCTTTGATGACAGTAAACTTCAAAATAGGCTAGTTGCCTAAAAAAATGTAATTAGTCCGTCTTTTAGATTATTCAAAAATAAGGGATACGTATTTTTTTATTTGTAAACTAGTGTTTGCCCGCGGCTTCGATTGCGTTATTTTAGAATTTGAGAAACAATACGGATCGTGTGGCGCCATCTGGAATATGAACGTAATTGTTTTCTCGGCAACAGCTCTCTTCTGTTATTCGGGATGTAAGATACCTTATATCCGTGTCTATACTCCTGACAACGTATATGCAAAATTTTGGGACGATCGATTCAGTAGGTAGTAATGCGTGAAAAGGTAAAAAACAAACATACTTGCATTTTTATTATTAGTTTAGATCAATAATGTTATATCTAGGTACATAGTTTGCATAGGAAACGTCCTTATTTGAGCGACATTAATTTCAAAGAACCGTGTTTATTTTAAACATTAGACTATCATTTTTGGGTTGATTTACAGTATCGCTGCAAATTGAACGTACGATAGCATTGCTCTTCTCCCTTGCATTCCGCGTGATACCTAAAAAATAACTAATTATCTGACTCGATGAGTACAACTTGTCGTCGTTTAAAACAGAATCTATGCACTGGTTTGAACACCAATTCAAAACATAAATAAACACAATTTTTTCTAATCTTTAAAATTCCACACCTCGAAACAATGACAAATTTAAAAAAATATCCAACTTACTACCTACAATTTAAATCAGTGTAGATTTATATCCTAGAAAACTATTGAAAAAAAATAGTAATAATTTAAAATCGCGAATAATATTGAAATAAAAGTATACACATTTTTTTTAATTATTTGAAACTCTCAGGACAAATATAAGAAAACTCAAAAAAACCCGACTGCGTTAATAACACTAAAAAGAAAGAAACAAGCCCAGTAGTTAAGAATTCACTCATTCACACTCACAGTCGGGGCCCATTCAAATTATACCAATCAAATCTTCCCAACGGGCCCCGACTGTGAGTGTGAGTGAGTGAATTCTTAACTACTGGGCTTGTTTCTTTCTTTTTAGTGTTATTAACGCAGTCGGGTTTTTTGTTTTTCGTAAAATTTTTTTTTTTATTTCATACTTTTTAGTTACTATTCAGAGAATTATTATTTTGCTAAACAACTTTAAATCGTTATATATCGTAAACTATTATTTAAAATGAAAAATGATAAAGGGAACCTAAAGATGATTTTAAAATACCTATTCAACGATACCCCACATGACATAGTTCGTCGACATTTTTTTTTTTAATTTTGACAATATGGCGTCTGGTTGTCGCTGTGGTGAATTTTGATTACTGTCATGTCTTTAGTGACACTCGCAAGGTTAAGACGAATCGATTGACGTAAAAATTGTCAAAATCGGCCTACGCATTTGGTCTCTAGAACGCCACATAGAAACAAACATACATACATACATACATACATACATAGACTGATAAACACATTACCCTCCTTTGCGTCGCGCAGTCGGGTAAAAAGTGAAAAAAAGAAACAGCGAGATTTGATCCAGAGACCCCTTGCACGAAAGTCCAGCAGGATACCAACCAGACTGGCTAGTACGCTGACAGTGTTTTCAAATAGCGGTTCTTATACAAATGTCAACAATGACTGAAAATCAACATAATTATAAAATTGCTAATCCCCCAAAGGGAATAGCGTAATTATACATATCCTATTAATAGAAGAGCAGTTTAAGGAATATTTGGGGAAAAATTGACTAAATAATATCCAGTGGTTTAGCTTCCAACTAAAAGCAAACAGATAAAAACAACAAAATTTAAAATTGCTTATCTCCCAGGAAAAATAGCGTAATGATACATAGCCTATCAACAGAAGCATATTATTAGGAATATTTGAGGAAAATTTGATCGACAACTTTACAGTAGTTTAAGAGATAGATCAAATCAAAAAAACATAAAAAAATTCGAAAGAAAAAAAAAGTTGATTTGGCATCAGAATCGATCCCTTATCTCGAAAAAAATACAAAAAGAAAAAAATATTCAATGTACAGGAATGACAGCTCTACGATTTTATTATATGTAAAGATTAGACCAAAAATAACAAAGATATAGCCTATTAAATTTACGTGGGACGTCACGATGCGTGGCATTTTTCGCGCAGAGTGACGTCACAGGTAACTTAAATAGGCTATTATCTTTGTTCTTTTTTGTTTAATCGAAAAAAGAAAAAATACGTGTCCAATATTTTTTTATAATCTAAAATACGGACTAAATAGAATGTAATTATTTTGACCCTGGAAACTACCCTATTGGAAACTGTTATTTTATTAAAATAGGTAATTTTCCTTGACACGGACTACGCGTCTAGCAATGGATACAAAGAAATAAGTTACTCGATGTCTCAATCGCTCTAGGTTCTCCCGAAACAATTCTTTTGCTAAAAAGGTTTTATAAATTAAAGAGTGATAAAGTCAAAGCAGTAGGTAAGTACTAGTATATTATGTTCAGTCGAAAACACAAATCATACATATTTTGTCATTTAAACCATCTTAACGTACTTCTATTAAGTTTGCTGACGAACAACTTAAAAGTTTAAAAATAATTGTACTACCGCGGGAAACGACGGTTGACCGCTTTTCACCCCTTATTTTAGCGTGGTAAAATCATCAAATGAGTCCTCCCACCCAGACCAGGGAAGGCCAGAGAGACTGTCAGATTCGTACTGACTAAAATCCACGGCGCGCGGTGTCTTCAATAACCCTTTACGTTCCGGTGTCACGGTAGATCGTTCGTCCCGTGACCCCGGTAGGCTTTGGCCCTGTAAGGGCCCCGTCAATTATCTATGAAAATACAAAAAAAAAACTAGAAGCAATAATAATAACACGCAAATCACTAAAAAACGCAATAAGAAGCAGCAACAAGCCTTTTATATTTTTTAGCTGTATCAATGATAGTGATATTATTTAATTTTAATCATGCAAAAAACTACGCACAATAAAATGCGATTCAATAGATTTTTTGTTCATGTTCTTTTATATCAAAGGCCATAACAATAATGACGTCTGAATCTGACATCTGATCTTTAGTATGACCATTTCCAGCGAAAGAGTAAAACTCTGACTGCGTCCGGGTTCCTGAGCGCATACAACCCTAAATCTCTTCAAAGTTAGAGTGAACAGGCTTCTTCTGGGTAAGCTCGTTCCATCGTCGAACTTGTCTTTGTCACTCCTGACCTGGACTAATGCCAAGAGCCAACGCATCGTACAAAAAAAAAACGCTCTCTTATCCCTCAAGCCTCCACTCGTTCCATTTGTCAGGGCATGTTGTGGTCCGATCACTCTTGAAATTTCCAGTCTCGGTCTCTTCAGTTAGATCTTTCGCGGCATCTCTTTTTGTCTTTTTAAGGCATATCAAAAATCTGTAAAATTATCATCATCTATATCTGCCCTTATCCCATTTTACTTCGGGGCGGCACAATACATTTTATTCTTTTTTCTTTCATATCATTTTCATTTCATTTATTTAGCTCGTGGCTAAATAATCACAGCCGCACAGGC